>ML675613.1:39742335-39776775 GCA_007922155.1 Mesoclemmys tuberculata
CCCTTGGACTGTACTCCTTGTTAACACGGCTTCAGTTAACCACCATCCAAATGACCCCCACAGATCCTTTCTGGAAATAGGTCCACAGCCTGTATCATATGGGGAGAAGGGGATCTCACCCAGATGGTATGTGCTGGCTACACTGGGAATGAAATGACAGACAGATCTATACATATGATGTCAGCATCACAAGGATCATGCACACACACACACAGATTTTGGGAGCTCCGAACTACTAAGTTTGAGCACCTTCACCTCCTGTGAAAGCCAGTGGGAGTTGATGGCACTTAGCTACTTGCAGGATTGAGCCCTAGTCTGGAGGGCTGAATAGAAATTCTTCACTAACAACATGTCATGGTTTGTTATTTTCCTTTGCAGCCTTCGTCTATTAGAACAATTGAGCAGTCGTTTTTCTAGGTTAGGATGGAAGTTTCCGAGCTATCATCTCCTCTTTATGGGGGCGGGTGTTTACAAGTGTCTCATTTTAAGGACATAAATCATCACCCCTTCAAATAAATTAATGTCAATTCTCTTCTTCACTTCTGTGTGGCAGGAACAGATTCAAGTGCAACCAAATGTGCCAGCACTTAAGACATTGGCTCAGAAGGAATTTAGTCCTATTACTGGTGCTCTGGCTTTTTCCTCCTGCTGTGCAAGAAAATACACAAACACATCCACTCATTCCAGCCCTCAGGGACATTGTTATGGAAAGACACTATGCAGAAAAGCTTCTGATCTTGTGGGAATGGAGGGATCTGATGGTGCTCTGGGATTTTATACCTTCGCAGCACTATCTGGATAGAAGATCCAGAATGCAACTTACATTTGTAAGTAGTAGCTCAGAGGGATCCAGCAAAAGTTCTTGCTGGGTCCCATGGCACTAAAACAGGCTGCCTCTAGAAGATAAGAACTTACTGAGTTGGAGGCAAAATCGATATCCTAGTTGCCCTCTGAAGAGATCTTGACTTAGGGGAAGAATAGGTCATCTTGTCTCTCCAAATGAAAGGGATGAGATTCATTGGAGGGGCCTGCAGGTGCTTGGCTCCCCAGAAAAAAATAGCATAACATGCTGGGAAGAGGATTGGGCTCAGGGCCTTGTGTGGAGGCCTCAGATGCTTCAGGTGAGCATCCAGATATTGGAATATTTAGAGGCACTGAACCCCAATGCCAAAGCATTGAGAGTTCAGCTCTTGCTACCAGAGACGCTCATCAAAGGCCAAGTTCATCCCTGGGTAACTCCATTGACTTCAGAAAAGGCACACCAGGAATGTCGTTGGCCCCATAAATGTATGTGGTTACCTGGTTTTCTTTTAAGCAGAGCTCAGTACCTCAGCCAGATGGCCCTCGTTGACTGTGATGGCACTTCCAACCTGGGGAAGGCAAGCCACCCAGTGGCATTAGTGTGAACTGAAGCTTTCTTGTGATTTACTCATTTGATTCATGAGGCTCCATTGTCAGGGGAGAGGTGAAACCATGTGGTTTTTATGAGGATTGGTTGAGAAAATTAGGGATTTGTTAAGTGGCACAGATGAAGTAAAAATTAGCATGGCCCTTCAACTGGAAAGCTTATTCCAGCAAGATTTCTGCTCCCAAATGTCAGAAAAGTGTCTAGTTCATGGTGACCTGGAGCCACATTCTTGCCCAGGACCTCAAGGTCAGGCCTGAAGTGCATTCCTAACAAGCCAATCATATCCCAAGTTTGCAAGCATCCTTTTCCTTGTTATTGCATATACCTTAAGGTGAAATTAGGTTGTTATTGTTCATTCTGTGAAGAGAGATGTACATTCAGTCTGCAGTGACTGGAATTTCCCAGTGGATATATCCCTGGGTCACACAGAATTCCATCTGTATTTATTTCATGCCTGCAGAAGAGAAAGCAGAATTTATGTGCAAAACACTGAATCTGGGAGTGCATTCATCTCTTTTATAGGCTGTTATGAGGGACCCATTCAGGGTCCAAAACTCGCTCAACAAAGGGGAAAGCCAGGAGTTCGGCTAATGCCCTGGTGGAACACCCTAGTGTTTGGATTGTCTATTGGAAATGTTAATGTGCATTTTCTTGATTTAACCACATGAGGGCACATGGTTATTAAGAGAAATCATGAAGATCTTAGCTTGCTACAGATACATTGTTTCTTTAAAACTCATAAATACATTTTGAAAATCCTGATCTAGGTTGTTATTAATACTTTAATGTTTAAAGGGACACAATTAGGTTTAAAAATCCTATACTTTTAATAACCATGTTCCTTTTTCCTATGGTATATGTTAAAAATAATACATTAGATTATTAAAATTGAAGGAATGTTTAAAAGTCTCATTTACTTTTCACAGTTTATGCAGTTTTATAATTTTCTTTTTTTCTCAGCTTGAACAATGAAAACAGCCTAGTCTGTTTCACTTTTGTTGCTAGTCACTCTTTTTTAAAAGCAATTCCACTTTCCAGTGCTTGTGAACTGGTACGCTGCTGTTTTTAATCAAATAAAAGAGGAGTTCCTTTTTTAAAAATGCCATGAAAACATTTATCTATATCGACATTAAATCTTGTAAAATATTTTTATTTTATCCTATATTATTAAACAAAATCTAAACATGGAGTGTAAACTACTTTGCTGTGTTCTTTAAACCTGAACTTAAACCAAACAAACACACAAGCTTTCAGCTAGGCTTGTAAAATTATTCCTTTTTTTTTTACAAAAACAACTTTAAAAGCATATTTTTAAAAGCTAAAAAAACCCATAAAAACATAAAAGTGCTAAAAATTTAAACATAGAAAAGTTAGGAAATCTTCACTTAAAGGTGTCTGTGAATGTTTTTTTCTGAGCAATTATAGATATTTGGTAAAGGCACAGAATAATCAGCCTACCTGGGTTCTTATAACAACCTCCTTCACTGCATGATCTGATCACCTCCTCTCGCAATATGCATGTAAATACAGAAATCTTATTCCTAGTATAATAACAATAACATGCAGCTAATCCATGCACAAGGATTATTTGTTTCATATTCATGAAATACACAGTCGAACTTCAGAATGTAAACATCATAAATCCACACACAGTTTTCTCTTTTTTCATCTATACGTTATTATTCCTAATCATAGAAGCATAGAAATGTAGGGCTGAAAGGGATCTTGAGTGGTCATCTAATCAAGCTATCTCCACTGAGGCAGGACCAAGTAAACCTAGACCATCTTTGACAGGTGTTTGTCTAACCTATTCTTATAAACCTCCAATGATGGGGTTCCACAATCTCCTTTGGAAGCCTAGTCCAGTGCTTCACTATCCTTATAGTTAGAAAGCTTTTCCTAATATCTAACCTCAGTCTCCCATGCTGCAGATTAAGCAAATTACCTGTATTTTTCGCTCCATAAGACGCACCTGACCATAAGATGCACCTAGGGTTTTAAGGAGGAAAATAAGAAAAAAATATTCTGAACCAAATGGTGTGCTAAAATATTTAATAAAATATACCACAATAATATTTCAACAATGTCAGCAGCTGGGGAGCGGGGTTAGGTGAGGGGTTCGGGGCAGCGGCTGGGGAGCGGGGTTAGGTGAGGGGTTTGGGTCAGTGGCTGGGGGTTAGGTGAGGGGGTTAATGTCAGAAGCTAGGGAGGGGGGTTAGGTGAGGGGTTTGGGGCAGCGGCTGGGGAGGTGTCGGCAAGTTGCAGTGCCAATCCGGCAGGGACCGGATCAGCAGCTGCAGAGGGAACTTGAAACACAGCGGTTCCACACGCCGCCGTGGCAGGTATGACTTCCACTGGCTCTTACTCTGCACATGTTTACCGGCGCCGCCCCCCCACCCGCACCCCACAGCAGCTAAAAAAAATGAACACTCGCTCCATAAGACACACGGGCATTTTCCCCCCCCTTTTGGGGGAAAAAAAGTGCGTCTTATGGAGCGAAAAATACGGTATTTCTTCTTCTACCTACAGTGAACATGGAGGACAATTGATCACCATCCTTTTTTATAACAGCCTTTTACATAATTGAAAACTGTTATAAGGTACCCCCTCAGTCTTCTTTTCTCAATACTAACCATGTCGAGATTTTTAAACTTTTCTGCAAAGGGTTCTAAATCTTTTCCCTTTTACTTCTGGACTCGCTCCAATTTGTCCACATCTTTCCTGAACTTTGGTGCCCAGAAATGGTCACAATATTCCAGATGAGGCCTTACTGATGCTGAATAGAGCAGGATAATTTCCTCCCATGTCTTACATACAATGCTCCTGTTAATATTATATTAACCTTTCTTGCAACTGCACCATGCTTTTGGATCATATTCAGTTGTGAGCCACTATACAACTCATATCTTTTTCAGCAGTGCTACCACCTAGCCACTTATTCCCCATTTTGTAGCTGTGCATTTTATTTTTCCTTCCTAAGTGTACTATTTTGCACTTGTCTTTATTGAATTTCATCTAGTTGATTTTGGATCAATTCTCTAATATGTCAAGATCATTTTGAATTCTAATCCTGTCCTCCAAAGTGCTTGCAATGCCTCCCAGCTTGGTGTCATGCATACATTTTATAAGCATATTTTCCATCCCATTATTGAAGTCATTAATAAAAATATTTAAAAATACCAGACCCACAACAGACCCCTGTGAGACCCCACTAGATATGCCATCCCCTGTTTGATAGCAAACCATTGATAACTACTCTTTGAGTATAGTCTTTCAACCAGTTGTGCACCCACCTTGTAACTTCATATAGCCCACATTTCCCTAGTTTGCCTATGAGAATAGCAAAAGCCTCGCTAAAATAAAAATAAAATAAATAAATAAATAAATAAAGCATGTCTACGGCTCCCCCCATCCACTAGCTCAGGAGCCCTGACAAAGAAAGAAATTACATTGGTCTGGCCTGATTTGTTCTTGACAAATCCATGCTGCCTATTCCTTGCAACCCTATTATCCTGTAGGTGCTTGCAAACTGATAGTTTATTAATTTGTTCTAGTATCTTTCCAGGTAACAAAGTTAGACTGACTGGTCGATAATTTCCCAGGTCCTTTATTCCCCTTTGTAAAGATAGGTACTATGCTTGCCCTTCTTAAGTCCTCTGGAGCCTCACCTGTCTCCATGAGTTCTTGAAGATAACTGCTTATGGTTCTGAGATTGCATTAGCTAGTTCCTTAATTACCCTAGGATGAATTTCATCTGGCCCTGCCATCTTGAATATAACTAACTTATCTAAATATTCTTTCCCCGTTCTTTCCCTATTTTGGCTTGTATTCCTTTCCTCTTGTTGTTAATATTAATTGTGTTAAGTATCTGGTCACCATTAGCCTTTTTAGTGAAGACTAAAGCAAAATAGGCATTAAAAACCTCAGCCTTCTTGAAATTATCTGTTATTACCTCTCCGCCCTAACTAAGGCCTGGTCTACACCGGCAATGGAGGTCGAGGTAATACTGTTTACGTCAATCCCGTAAAGTATGCATCTCCACTGGCACGTAAGTTACACTTATCTAAATCGTGGTAAAAGTTGACCTAATAAAACCTCCTCCACAAGTGGTGTAGTGCTGAAGTGGAATTCCATGGGTCACATTTATGTCAGTGGAGGGAGTGTAGACCCGCTCAGTCGATCCAGCAATCAGTGTAGGAAAACCACCCCGGTAAGTGGCGTAGCACTGTGTTGAAGGGAACACTGTTCCTGTCAGTGCAGCGCAGTGTGGACAGCACGCGGAGCGGATGCAGCGAAGTCGATGGGAGATATGCAAGTGATTTGTGTCACTTGTGTATCTCCCGTCGACTGCCGCCGAGCCCTGAAGGTAAGTGTAGACCGGGCCTCTGTCTCTCTGTGCCTCATCTGTAATACAAGAATAGTAGTACTTTCCTACTTCACAAGGGTGTCCTGAGTAGACACATACTAATGATTGTGAGGCACTCTGACACTACTATAATAGTTCCTTTAGCTAGATAGTAGTGGAACAGAAGAGAGGCCATTTGGCCTCCCTACTCAAAGGCAGCCCAAGGGTGCTGGCAACCCTGATGGCTTGTACCACCACTTCAGAGACCTCTATGGAGCTTTACAGAAATCCAGAATAGCCTTCTTACCCTCGCCCCAGAATAGAGCTATCGAAACTAGTTCTGCTCAAGTCATAGAGTTTCCCTGTGCCTGCAATAATCCGTGGGCATAAAAAGGCCATAGTGTAATGATGAATTGGGATCTCCAGTAATGTTCATCCCAGAGGCCTGAATTGGTCTGCAAGCATTTCCTGTGTTTGTTATGAGACATTCCATGACTTGATTGGACAAAGCA
This sequence comes from Mesoclemmys tuberculata, assembly GCA_007922155.1. NCBI lineage: Eukaryota > Metazoa > Chordata > Testudines > Chelidae > Mesoclemmys > Mesoclemmys tuberculata. Next base: position 39,748,601 of record ML675613.1, read on the forward strand.
AGAATTAATTAGACATGGAACAGTTGTTTTGTTTGAAAATAAGATGACTCAATGCAGTAATAGATTGCTTGGTACTCTGCAGATCTACTCCTCTTCTGCAGCCTTCAGTTCCAGTTCTCAGACTCACTCTTACACATACCAGCCAGTTCTCCTCTGCAAACTCTGATAAAGTATCTAGCTCTCAAACATATACCCACTTCTCAGCAAACTAAGTGATACGTATATACTTAATCCTTTTCTACAGACTCACATCCAAGTCACACTGACGTATAATCAGTTATCCATGTAGTCACTGATGCATGCATACTTCCCCACTACCCCGCTAGCAGAGATCCTGTTCTCAAAGCTATTGATACAAATTCACTCAGTCACTGGAGCTGCTGGCACATACCCATATGTACTTTAAACTGTAATGGCTTTTTATTTGAAGACCATTTTCTTTCAAAAGCAGCTTCTGCGCTACCGCTTAGGGAGAGTGTTTTGGAGTTCAAGCTTCCTCCTTTGAAATAGGACAATTTCTGTAAAAGTCAGAAACATGTCACATTTTCAGTGCCTTTGGGCTCAGATCCGCAGTTGGTGTAAAAACAGAGCATACTGCATGTAAGGGCAAAGTCGGTTGGTCAGTTGGTCTCTCTCTCTCTAACACACACGCACACACAGCGTGTTGTATTTAAGGGCAAGGTTGGTCTCAATCTCTCCCTCACACACAGACTTTACAGCTTGGATTTATGGGATTTATGCTCATAAGGGGCAGGTGACTGATCGTATGACTAGGTTAAGAACAAGACCTACTAGGGAAAGAGGCAGGAAATAAAAGGCAGGTCTTGTTGCTCAATTTAAGAGAAAATGGGTGATCTTTCTAGCAGGAGACTCGTAGAGGAATTGCTGTGGTTGTTAGGTCTCTTCTGGCCAAGGGCCTGAGAAATGAGAATGAATGGGTCTATGTCTAGAAGCTAATAAGAAGGCCATGGACATCCTGGATTTATTAAGGACCCCTGCAGTAAAGACAGATGAAGGGACTATTCACAGCTTCTAGTGGGAGGACTGCTTAGGATTCTTGCAGCTGAGGCCTAACTGATGCCAAATAGAGCAGTCCTCTCATCTCCTGTGACATGCAAGCTATGCCTCTGTTAATGCACCCAAAAATTGCATTTGCTTTTTTTCCAACAGCATCACATTGCTGACTCATGCTGAGGTTGTGATCCACTGTAGCCCCCGAATTTGACATTCTTACACATACCCCCGCATTTGACAGTACTGCAGTCAGCCATCTTCTGGCTTCAGCCACAGCCAGCTGAAAAATCACATAGCTAGAAATAATTTTGGGCCCTGAGAGGCAAGGCTAAATAGCTGCTTGGTTGCAGTTTTTCTGATCAGAATGGGAGGTTGGAACAGGGAGTTAATGTTCCGTAGAAGGAATGTTTGGATACCTGACCTTGGTTTTAGGTGCCTCTGACATGTAAGTTTTATTGTGATGACTAGAAATGCTTTGCTGCTAAGGAGAATAATGAATTATTATTGGCTGTTGCTAAGGAAATGGTTAGCTTCGTAGGGGCTGTTATATGCTTTGTCCGGCAAAAATGTATAAAAAGTTTAGTTAGAAAGTGTGCTTTGCAGCAGTCTGAGGAAGCTTTTCTTTGGGCAGGGATCTGACATTTATGTTCTCCAGCAGCCAGATGGAAGGAGGGCCCCCAGAAAACTAACTGCTGATCCCCCAAAACCATCTCTTAACTTTAGGAAAATTTAAATGTTTTGGGATGCTCTGAACCTGCTGTGACAGTGTGTGTGTGTGTGTGTGTGTGTGTGCGTGCGTGCGTTTAAGATCTAATAAAAAGTAGTTTTAGGTAAAAACACTCTTGCTTGGGTCAATGATTCATCAGATGGAGGAGCTCTGCCCCCATTGTTTTATACCTGACACCACCTAGAGAGAAAGGGTTAAGTTACCATTGCTTTGAGTTCTGAAAACCCTGGGTGTGGTATTTGTGCATTGGGTTTTTCTTCTCTAAGTGTGGCACCTTACATTTGTCTTTGTTGAATTTCATTTTGTTGTCTATAGTCCAGTTCTCCAGTTTATCTGAATCTTAGCTCTATCATCCAAAGTGTTGGCACATCTTCCCCCAGCTTTGTGTCATCTGCAAATGTGATCAGTATGCTCTCTATTCCCACATCCAGGTCACTAATACAGATGTTAAACAACACCGGACCCAGAGCAGATCTCTGTGGAACCCCCTCGTGAGACCTCCCTCCAATCTGATGTCATTCCATTAATTGTTACTCTTTGTTTGTGGTTGTTTAACCAATTATGTATCCACTTAATGGTAGTTCCATGGAGCCCAGCTTACTCATCAGAATGTCATGTGGAACTTGGTCTATTACTTCAAGATGCTAGTTCTGTGGTGCATGACACCCCCAGTCATCCCCCGTGCACAGGAGGGATTTGAGACATGGCTGAGCACCTGACAAGGGAACAAGAAAGATGATCCTGTAACAACTGGCATAGCTGTATTAAAGTCAACAGCTCTGTGCTCACTTATAGCAAGTGAAGGGTGGGGGTGGCCCTATAATTCCAAAGCAGTTTGGCCAGTTTTCTTCAACCTTCTCCAGTCAAACCCAGACTGAAACTAAGCAAGGGAATCATTAGTCTAAAAGGAGGAGGGGGTTTGGATAAGGTTAAAAGGACCATAAATACAGTTTTGAAGGGAAAAGACTCTGGCTTCATAACAAGGGTTTCAAAGACATCTCAGTGGCTATCTATTATCATTTGTCTCCCTCGTCTGGTACAGCTTAGAAACTGCACCTATTTTGGTTTAAGTTATTCCATTTAATTAAAAAAATGTTCAGACTTTGCAAATCAGATTTAGTGCTGGTTTCAGGAAATCCCAGCAAAAGGCAGGGTTTGATTTGGACATCCTCTGCTTTATCTTAGCTTCATCAGGAGACTCACCTCTTTCCACCACAGGAATAGCAGATTAGTAGGACTGGAAGGGATCTCGAGAAGTCTTCTAGTCCAGCCCCCCTGCACTCAAGGCTGGACTATGTAATGACTAGACCATTCCTGACAAGTGTTTGTCTAACCTATTCTTAAAAACCTCCAATGATGAAGATTCCACAACCTCCCTAGGCAATTTGTTCCAGTGCTTAACTATCCTGACAGTTAGGAAGTTTTTCTTAATGTTCAACCTAAACCTTCCTTGCTACAATTTAAGCCCATTACTTGTCTTATCCTCAGAGGTTAACCAGCACAATTTTTCCTCCCTCCTCCTTGTAACAACCTTTTATGTACTTGAAAATGATTAACCTGTCCTGCCTTGGTTTTCTGTTCCCCAGACTAAACAAACCCAATTTTTTTCAATCTTTCCTCATAAGTCATGTTTTCGAAACCTTTAATCATTTTTGTTGCTCTCCTCTGGACTTTCTCCAATTTCTCCACATCTTTCCTAAAATGTGACACCCAGAACCGGACACAATACTCCAGCTGAGGCCTTAACAGTGCTGAGTACAGTGTAAAATTACTTCTTATGTCTTGCTCACAACACTCCTGCTAACACATCCCAGAATGATGTTTTCTTTTTTTGCAACAGTATTACACTGTTGACTCATATTTAGCTTGTGATCCACTATGACTCCCCAGTTCCCTTTCTGTAGTACTCCTTCCAGGCACTCATTTCCCATTGTGTATGTGTGCACTTGATTGTTCCTTCCCTAAATGGAGTACTTTGCATTTATCCTTATTGAATTTCATCCTATTTACCTCAGACCCTTTCTCCAATTTGTTCAGATCATTTTGAATTTTAAACCTATCCTCCGAAGCACTTGCATCTCTTCCCAGTTTGGTTTCATCCACAAACATTATAAGTGTACTCTTTATGCCATTATCTAAATCATTTGGGAAGATATTGAACAAAACCAGACCCAGGAATGATCCCTTCGGGATCCACCTGATATGCCCTTCCAGCTTGACTGTGAACCACTGATAACTACTTTCTAGGAATGGTTTTCCAAGCAGTTATGCACTAACCTTATAATAGCTCCATCTAGGTTGTATTTCCATAGTTTATTTACGAGAAAGACAATATCAAAAGCCTTACTAAAGTCAAGACATAGCACATGTACTGCTTTCCCCTATCCACAAGGCTTGTTGCCCTGTCAAAGAAAGCTATCAGGTTGGTTTGATATGATTTGTTCTTGACAAATCTATGATGACTGTTACTTATCACCTTATTATCTTCTTGGTGTCTGCAAATTGTTTAATTATTTGCTCCATTATCTTTCTGGGTACTGAAGTTAATCTGACTGGCCTGTAATTCCCTGGGTTGTCCTTGTTCCCCTTTTTATAGATGGGCACTTTATTTGCTCTCTTCTAGTCCTCTGGAATCTCTCACATCTTCCATGAGCTTTCGAAGATCATCGCTAATGGCTCAGATATTTCCATCCAGTGAGCAAGAGGAACTTTCAGCCTACCACAGCTGCCATTCTGGCCTCTAGGGATGAGAGTGGAGCACAGCCCGTGAGCTCTTCTCTGAGGCTGCCAGCCAGGGACAACTGGCAAGCATTATTCTTGTTTTGTGTGATACAGATACTTGTCACCTGGAATCCAACCTGAGACTACTCCCCTCCTTTTATACAGGACACCAGTCATCTGTGACTTTAGAAGCGAGTTGCATCAAAGTGAGTCATATCTCAGCCAGTGACCTCAAAGTGAAAGGCTTTATTATCATAGTTCCAGTCTTCTGGACCAGTTACCTCACCTATTTGAGTTATACAATTGGCTAGTAAACGACCAGTCTTGTAACACTGATAAAATGTGATAAAATCCCCATAACATGTCACTGTTGAGCCTGATGGCCTAATGGTCAGCTGCCACAATCGATACTCTGAACTGTCTACTTCCTCTGCACTATCTGAATGGAGACCCCAGCTGGATCAGAGGCAGTGTCACTGGTTCTACATCACTCTCCCCGCAGCCCCTGGCACGGAGGCATGTTAAGGGCAGGGGACTGTTCCTCGGGGCCTGTGGTAACCTGCAGTTAGCATATACTCCACAGAAGACTGTTGCTAATTACAGCTGGTGCCTGTAATTCCTAATTTGCTCTAACTAGTCTAGGGAAGAGAATGAGGGACCAGATCTGTTTGTTGCTTCTCTTTGTTTTCCCTTCTCTGGTGCTGCCCATAGTGGCTGAGTGTCAGCCTTTCTTGTGTACTCCCCTCAGCCAGGGGTTCTCACAACAATTTTTTGGGTGACCTCAGAGCACAGCCACCAACTCCTGATGGTGGCCACTCTGATTCCTTAATTAACTTTAGGACAAACAAATAAATATGCAGACATACATTTCCATATCATTGTAATTTAGTTATTAGGGTTTTTTTGTAGGCTCAGTAATAAAAATAATGTACAGTTGTCTCTTTATTGGACCTAAACAGAATAGAAACACAAATAAGATGCTCTGCGTGTTCTTGTCTTTTAGTTGTTGTTTCTTTTGCTTCTTTGGTTGCTTTTTTTTTTTCTCTTTAGACTTGCTAGATAGTAAGTCTGCGTGTGTGAAAAGTGATATTTGTGTGTTTGTTCATCTCACTTTTCACAGCAGCAGACTGGCTAATTAGCTAGAAGGTAGTGAAAAGTGATATTAACAAACATACAAATATCACCACCAAAAACAAGCTTACTATAGATCCCTATACAAAAACTGCACACTAGTGACCCAGTGAAATGTCCAAAACTAAGGCAGACTCTTAGCCTGGTCTACAAAGCTTTGGTACCAGTTTCACTATTTCTATCAGGAATGTGAATTTTTACTGAAATAGTTACAGCAGTAAAACCTCCCATGTGGATGCAGTTATACCAGGAGTACAAAGGTTCCTTAGGTCTGGTCAACACTAGGAAATTAGGTTGGTATAACTACGTTTCAGGGGTGTGAAACATCTACATCCCTAAGCAATGCAATTAAACCGAGCTAACCCCCAGTGTAGACAGTGCTAGGCTGATGGGAGAATTCTTCCACTGACCTCGCTATCGCCTCTCAGTGAAGTGGATTACCTACACAAATGGGAGAACCCTTCCCCTTGATGTAGATAGTGCCTTCACTGAAGCACTACAGCTGTGGTGCAGCTGCGCCACTGAGGCATCTGAAGTGTCGACAAGCCCTTATAATGGTAAATTTATTGCCCTTCCCATACAGAAATAATCCATACACATATAAGCACTTTTATTCCAGTGTTTAATTGCAACCCCTTTAGTGAGTTGTACCATTTTAATTATACTGGTATACTTAAAGAGAGAACATTTTTGTGTGTACACAAGGCCATATCAAACTTAGATCGTGTCTACACTAGGAGCACTTTACCAAGGAATACCAGTATAATATACTTGCAAAATGCTTTTAGGGCATATATACACAGCAATCATTAGGTGTGATTGCAGCTCCCACAGACATACTGACAAACTTTGCTTGGGTACCAGTGAGCCACAACAGCACAGGCTTCCGTGTGGGCTAGCCAGCCAACTAATTACCTGGGTTCCGGGTGGGCTCATACAGCCTATGCTGAAACCCGTGCTGCCGCTTCACTGCTTCAGAACTGGAAGAGTAAAGCTAACCTGGGTATGTCTGCATGAACTGCTGTTACACCCTGGGCCTGCAGTGTAGATGTACCCCTAGTGTACGGCAAAGCTGCACTCTGTTCGGTTAAACATTGAACCCACCCCCATGTGTGAAACAAGCAGTACTGGTATTGTGTCTACACTAAAGACTTGTGCAGGCACAGCTGTGTCAGTCAGGGATCATCCTCCCCCTCCAATGGAAGTCTTTGCCTGCAGAAGTCTGTAGTGTAGACATAGCTGTAGAATCAACCAGCGAGGTGGAAAGTAGGAGAGACAATGCATCATGCAAACCCAGAGAGGAATGTCTCTGGTATCAGTGTGACAGGAGAGATGAGGTGTTTTCTGCTCTGGAATAAATGGCAAAGGGGGGAAGATATTTCTGGTCATTGTTAGAAAGGATAAAATACCTTTCACTAAAGAGAGAGAAAGAAAAGGGTTGCCAACTCTTGTGATTTTATCACAAGTCTTGTCATGATTGGTGTTTTTCTTAAAGCCCCAGCTCCTGGAGGCATATGATGAAGTGAAATTCCCAGCTTTCCTTTCACCGTCCCCTTTTAACAAAAAAGGTTTCTACCAGGGTTGCAGTGAAAATCATGAAAACTGGAAGCCACGGCACTCTAAAGGCAAATTAAAACAATCCCCACTATATACACATATTAACACGATCTCATGATCGTTAAACCAGTTTCATGATCTCGGCGGCCGGACTCAGGAGGTGTGATTGGCAATGCTAGGCCGGCAGGAAAGGATAGAAGAGCTGACGCTGTGCAGCGATCTCCTACGGAAACGGACATGCTATCAGCGCCCAGCCCCAGCGCCCAGCCCGTCCCAGGCAGACGCTGTTTGTGCTAGGGATCAAACTCCACAGTCGCCGCGCGTTCTGCAGGCGGCGCTTGCTGTCCTTTAAGGCGCAGCTTGTCACGGCAGGAGAGGACTGAACCGGACCGAGCTGGCTGGGGCCACGGGGTGTGCCGTGCCCTTCTCGGCCCTGAAAGCAGCGGCGAAGGGAAGGGCTCCGGCGGGTTCTCAGTCCAGGCGCAGCTGTTGCCGGTCACCCGGAACCCACGGGGCTGGCTGGCGGAGGCTCCAGTGCGGGCTGGGAAGGGTTAAGGGTGTGAGGCGGCTCCGGGCTGCCCCAGGGGGTTGGCTGCTGCGCTGACTCCTCCCGGTGCGCAGAGCTGAGAGCAGCTGGGGCAGGGCGAGACAACGGAGCCATAAAGCCACATCGAGCGGCGCGGGAGGGAGGACGGGAGCTTGTTGCACGTCGCTTGGTCCTGTCGCAGGTGAGAGCGCGGCGCCCCCAGCGCAGGCCCTGCGGGCCGGGCCGGGCCGCGCCGCTGGGGCGAGGCGCTGCACGGTGGAGAGTGGCCGGGACAGCGATCAGGGGAGTGGGGAAGGGGGTGGCGGCCTGGGGCGCTCCCAGCTCTCCCCATCCGCTTACGGGATCCTTGGGGCCATGAGGTGGGGCGTCCGTGCCCCGTAACCGGCGGGAGCCCCGCGTCTCTGCTATCCCCCCGCGCCCTCAGCGAGTCCCTGCTCGGCGCTGCTGCCGCTCTGGCTGGGTCCGGGGCCACAGCGGCCCGGCTTGGGCCGAGTGTGTGTGTGTGTGTGGGGGGGGTTGATTCTCCAGGGGACCCCTGGCCCCTGAGCCGCGTTCCGCTCCCTCCTTGGGCGGTGCTGGGGAGGCGGAGGCGCTGCGGGCCCTAGGGAGCAGCAGGGCCGGGCTGGTTTCTCCTGGCCGGGGGCCGAACGCGCTGGGCATTTCTGGGAAGGAGCGGCTGGGGTTGCAAACCAGCTCGGCGGGGTTTTTCGCACCCCCCCGCACGGTGTGGGAGACTCCCTGGCACCGTCCCTGTAGGCGCCGCACTTGCGCCTGCCACTCTGAGCGCGGGGGACTTTCCGAGTGGGCGCGATCCGAGCGAAGCGCATCGGGGGCTTTCCGGGCGTGAGAGGTGGGGGAAGCACGTGTGGACGTTCCAGAACCGAACGGGGGCCCAGAAAGTCCCGGGACAGCCCCCGTGTCTGACCCGGCTCCGCGGTTCTCTCGCCCGAAGGGTCTCCCTCTCTGGCGCCCCCGGTAGGGAGTGCAGGACCCGAGGCTAGACGCCAGGGTCCAAGACGGTCCTAGGGGGCTCCCCGTGGGAACGAAAAGAGCGACGCTGGCCTGGAGCGGCTTGAGCGGTCAGAGAGCGGGGTGGGGGGGACAAGACCGCAGCGATTATAGTTCTTCAGCCGCCTGTCTCAGAGGCAGGTCTCTTAAGGTTTTCTTCCAACAGAGTTGCCTTCCGGAGCAAGCGGGTGCCATTGCAATGCTACGGAAGGGGTCTCTGGCAGGTCAGGTTAGCTCAAGTTATTAAACGTAAATGATCTCGTTTAATAAATGGAGCTACTTTCACCTGCCACAAAGGTCTCTTCCTTCGCAAGGTTACTTCTGTCTGGGGCGTGGCCAAATAGCTGCATCTGCGGAGAGCTGCCTTTGCTTTGGCAGGCTGGCTTCATTCAAAGCTGTTGTTTCCTGGTGTAGATTTAAGCTCAAGGTAGCCTTGGCACTGTAATGGACAAGAACTGCCCTGAATGGAAGTGGACCTGTAGCTGCTCCAGGAGGATTTCTCCTGCTGGAATGCAGCAGCTGCTACCAAGTTGCTAGGACTAAGCTGTGGAGGGGGTAGGTGCTCCGATCTCATTCAGCTGTGCCATTTACCCCAGAAACTAGAGCTGGAAAAGTCCCATTTTACTACCAGTGCAGAGTTGTTTCTGACAGTTCATTGTGCCTTGTCCTTTCTAGTATATAGATATCAACCGTGGCTCCTCCTATCAGCCTACCACCTCTGTGGTAGGTGTGGACACTGTGGTGGTTATCCAGCCTAAATCTTTCTTCGTGTGGTACAGAGGAGTCTAACTATGGTAACTTTCTCCCTTCTTGATGTCGGCCCTTCTTTATCGTGGTATTTCTCCCACCAGCCAGTCTTGTTGGCTGTTTCTTACCATGCTAATTGTTCCCCATATGTCACTCCCTTCAGCCTCGTGATTGCTCTTTGCTGTTAATATCTTGTAATGTGGTGCCCAGAACTGAATACTACATGCAGGTGTGGTCTTGCTAGAACTGTATAAAGTTGCACGTTTGCCTTGCTGTTCAGTGATGCTATTGCATTCTACTGCCCTGCAGAGAGTACCCTACAGTATGCACCACAGTGGCTTCAGTCTGAAGTGACCATCTAAGTTTTTTTTTTTTAACTGTCTTTTACAGTATCAGTGCTGGATGCTTCAGAGGAAGGTAACTATAGGATACTAAGTAGTCTGGGACCCTTCTGTTTTTGGAGTGACACTCCTGTATGTCCTGTCACAGCAGTTAAAAGGTTAGGATGCTCTGCAGCTGTCCAGGACCAGTGGCAGGGCATTTTTGGAGGAAGCCTGCTTATTGAACTGAAGATGACCCAACACTTACACAATGCGCTTAGCGTGCAAGACTAGGGTAAGGGTCACCTGTTCATTCAGGCTGTTAGTTGTTGCTAGGGTAGAGGAGCTGTTAATACTTTTTGGAGGGAGTGGGGGGGGCATAACCCATCTATTTATGTACCCAGATCCTGCATGGTTTCCATTGCTAGGTAACTTAAATGGTTGAGTAGCCTAAGGCCTAAGAAGCTGTATGTTATCCTGCTTAGTATTGCTGCACATACTATCTTTTGTTCAAGTGAATGGCTGATCTTTCTCTATCTGGCAGTGTGGTGAGCTTTGTTTAATTGCCTTAATGTCTTCAGCTGTGAGCTCCACAAGTCATATTTTTTTCTTGGCTCAGTATAGTTATTCCTAATCCTTTAAAATATATTTGCCTTGCCTTGGAGTCTTTCAGGGGAATTAGTGTACTGTATTTATACACTAATGGTATTTGGGTAGCCTTTGTTAGTGGTGATGGTGTTCTGTTTCTGTTAGATGTCATAACAGGATCTTCAGGAACTTGTCCTGGATGTGACACATTCCAGAAATGGTGCGGCCTATTGCATGTAAAAAGGCTGTTGCCGAAGGTATGGCTGAGAGCATCCATTGTAGCTCAACATTCAGTTCTTGGTTGTGAATGATCAACTTTGCACTAGGATTAGTTATGAGTAAGGACTGATGGGAAGCTACACCTAAATCCTACTGCAGGGCTTCTGGGTTCTGCAGGACTTTGGACACTCAGTTTCATTTAAACAAATGGCAGTTTGGAAGTGAATAGATATAGAAATGAATAGTCAATACAGCAGCCCCTGTGTATTCTCACTAAATTCACTTTCAGAATCGGTTCCCATGGTTTTCAGAGACCAGGTGGGTGAAGTAATGCCTCTTATTGGATCAACTTCTGTTAATGAAATAGACAAGTTTTTTAAGATGGGGCTCTTTTACAGGCTTTTGTAATATCAGAGACTGAATCTCTTTAGTTACAGCTTATACTCAAGGGCAGAGCTTGAGATTTTGGTAGCTGGGGCCTCTGCCGTTGCCTGCAGCGCTATCACACTAGTGATATGGATCCAAAAGTACCCCTTACATTACAGACTCACCCAGAGCCACTTCTTGCAACATCATGGGTTCTCTTGGACATCTCCCACCCAAGTACTGAACAGGTCTGACCCTGCATTGCTTATGAGAACACAGCCTGATTGGCTACAGTAGTGGATTCTGTGTAAGGGAAGATGTGAGACTGGTCGAAAGGTTTCACAATCTTGGGATGTGTGACGCTCCCTCTCTCTACATAGCACTCTCCCTTTGGGATACCATCTTCTCCCCAGGCTGCTTCTAGGTCTCTGGGGACAAATGCTGCTTCTCTTCAATCTCTGATGCTAGAGTCTGGTGGTGCAGTGAGATTGATTTGGTATGCAGTACTCATGATCACATGCCTCCTCAGATCTCTGAAGATCAGAAATTTTGTGGCTGAACTCCTATAGTCTGGTGACATTTAACTATCTTCTAATGCCACAACTGCTGTAGCAGAACCAGTATTGCAAAGAAGTATGCAGAGGAGGCTAGTGTTTCAGTGACGTCTTCACAGGCCCAGTAATAAACTGATATTGGTATATAACCTGATGGCAAACTGGTTGCAAAGGTGACCAATTCTTGCTGTTTTATAGGATGCTGAATAAGCACGGTATTTGTAGACACTAATGGGACAGGGATCTGTGGGAAAGAAAGCAAATTGGCTTGGTTACGCTCTGACACTTTCAGAGGTCACTCGTATGGGTGTCCCAAGCACAGGACACTGGCTTTGCTTGGAACAACTGATGAGCAGCATGTTCAGCCCTGCTCAGGCACAAAGTGATTTGTGGGCCTGGTACCAAGCGACTGTTGGAGCAAGAGTTCCAGCTACTCTGTAAAACCATGAGACAGTTGTTCTTGAGGTGCCTTGATGCTTGTTCGCAATGGAATGTCACATTGCTGTGCTGAAAAAAAAAAATATATTTTTTTAGCACTGGTTAGTCACCCTGCATGCCAAAATTCAGATTCAGGGATGTTCACCTGAACGAATCCACCCACTTCTGTGAAATGGGGAAATTACTGTCTTGCTTCTTACGTTATCACTAGCACATACTTAAATTTCTCCCCCATAGGCGGTAATTGTTTGCATAGAACAGTTTCACTTAACTCAGCTGGTTTAGTCCAGGACCCAATTTGACTTTGGTTGATCTTCTTTATTGTACTGACCAGCAGCAGGTCCTGGGAAGAACAACTGGGGCTGCGTGTACGATAGGGTCTCTAAACTCTTCCTGCTTCTGTGTGAGAGTGCAGTGTTGAGAGTTGGAGCTGTTAGTGTGAAACTGAGGTTGAGAGGAGGGGACCTCTTCTCTCTGTCTTGGATGATGGTAGCTAGGTTAAGGCTTTGAGCTTTGACTAAGTTTCATGCTAGTGCATGAGTCAGATCAAGATAGGTAGGACTAGCCTTTATGGAGAAAGCTGATTACCTGAAGTCCTCATTCCTGTTGGCATGCTGCTTTTAGCCTTTCAGCATAGGCAGATGTAAGGTAACCTAACAACCAGATGTATGTTACATAGGTTGTCAAAGGAGAGGCCCTCACAGGGCTTCTTCCTGTCTCACTATCCAGCTGCTTGCATTTGTGCCCCTTCTGCGGGTGTCTCCTTTTGTTTTAGGACTCATGCAGTATGGCTGAACTGCATGTGGCATTTATAGCTTGACACTGTCTAGGGAAGGCTTTTCTTCTTCTTCTGGCTGTGAAGATGCCTGAATTGGGGACAGAGCTTGAGGCATGTGTCACAGAGGAACTCTTAAGTTCTGACCTGCTTTGGAGCAGTCTCAGGCTTGGCAGACATCTTATTCCCCGCTCCCTTCCTCTGCTTCTATGGGGTCCATCTGTATGAAGCTTTTTTTTTTTTTTTTTTTTGCCAACGGGGGGGGGGAGGGGGGGGAGTGTTTCATCTCTTCTTGTCTAGTCTATCAGTATTCAAACTATGATGAAGGAGCATGGACTCTCTCAGCTTTCACTCAGCTAACTCTTCTTCCTTTTAAATTTTTAAAGATCTGCTTAAGAAACTTACAAGAGCTTATCATATACACTTGACCTAACTCAACTTTTAAAGAGTTCCTCATTTGTCTCTCCTCAGGACTGCAGATTTACCTCTAAATGGCTTGTACCCCCACATTGACTTGCCCCTCAAAAGTAGGTGGAGCACTCCATTCTGGGATCTGCAGTCTTTAATGAAGGCTGTGTGTCCTACAAAGACATAAAGATAGGGGATAAATATGGCCCACTGGCTTCTCTACCTAATTCCATGTCTTAATGGGTAATAAGTCATGATGACCACTGGGAAAAAGATGGAACTTCCTATGAATGCCTACACCTTTCATTCAGGACAGTCAGGAGTAGGGGCTTCTCCATGAAGAGGTAATTAAGGATGGATTTTTGGAGGCATGGTTATATGAAACTTCTTCCCTTTGGGGATGTTTAAATATAGGACAAAAATTATCTAAACTTCCAGCTCTTCAGGTGGCTTGTAAATATCTTACAAATGAGGGGGTGAAAAGTGAAGGGTACGAGTTAAAGGCAGTTCTCAGCATGGTAAAAAGTTAATGGTGGAGGTGCCCAGGCACTTGTGCTAGGGCTGATGGTCCGCATACCATGGAAGATGAGTTGAGTAGCATTGTGGCAGAAACTTGTGAACACTTGGCATAGGACATAATTTCTCAACCTGTGGTATGCATAACTCTGGGGGTATGAGAGATACAGGCAGGGGGTACCAGGGAAAAACAGTGAAAGGGAGGCAGGTGGCAGCCGCTGACTTTTGGGGAAGCTGGGCAGCAGCTCCTGGCTTCCCACATGGTCCCAGCTCCCCGCTAGGAAGCAAGTGGCAGCCCCCAGCAGCTCCCCACTACCCACCTGGTCACAGCTGCCAGGTGGGAGCCTGGCGGCAGCCTCCTGCATCACAGGAGCTGGGCGGCTGCCTCCTGCGCTCTGGTTCTGAGCCGAGGGACAGACTCCAGCACCCTGGCTTGAAAACGGGCAGCAGCTGCCTGCCTACCTCCCTGGATCTTTGCCAGTGTGGAAGCCTTTTCTGCCCCAGCTCGAATTAGGTGTCAGTCACCTACCTGCTGGGTTGGCAGCCAGGCAGCAGCCCTCCTCCCTGGCTCAAAGCCCAGTGCCCAGAAAACTTGTCAATTTCATGGCTCTGAGTGGTGAAATTGACAACTGACAGCCCCAGATTTCACCAGTGGCTCTCTGGCTCGCTCTCTCTCAAGGAGCACAAACAATAACCAGATACTCCAATTTACAGAAGAACCAGTAGAATTCAGACAACCACATTAAAACTGAGCAAAAGAAAATACTTTCAATGCCATTTGTATTGAATGTTGAAATTACCTGCTGCATGTTGAGACAAATAGTTAATCTGGCTTCTCTAAAGCCTAACAGCTGGAACATGCTAGTTCATTTGGGGTTACAGCACTCACGATAAAACATCGAAGGGCCATCTATCCTCGTGTGTCAGGGCATACAGAGGTGAGTAGCTGGGGTCAGGAAGAAACACTTACTACACTGAAGAGAAGTTAGGATTGCATAACTGTGTGTGTGGTTAGAGATTTTATCCCTATTTGTGAAGGCTGTGACCACTGTTGAGAATAGGATGCTGTAGATGACTGACTTGTTAATCATGGGACCTAGTCACATGGGGAGTACTGGAGGTTGCTATGGCTAGGCCTCTGTATGTAAGTGTCGGGGGCTGTGGGTGTTCTGTAAAAGGAGGATCATTGAGATAAAGATTTCCCTGTTTGGGGCCAAAGGGAGTGACCTGTCGCTTTGCACATGTGACTTCAGAGCAGCAGCTATGCAGCTTGCCATCTCTTCTGCAGTTGGAATATGCTGTGTGAATTGGCAACCTGAGTGCTTGGCTTGTGAACCCCCGAAGGGGGAGGAGGTAAATCTCCTGTGAATCACATAGCTGAGCAGAAACCTTTTACACTGTCTCAGCTGTTGACTGCACCCCATCTTTATAAAAGACCTGCCTATGCAGGCTATTACCAGTGGTTGGGTATGACTGACTCCCTGAACTGTACCTTGTTCCTTAGTGCTGCTGCAGTGTCCATCTGGCATTCAGCTAGGCTGCAGCGCTTGTGCAGGATAGAATAGGAGCACCAAGGGCCATTTTAGACCTTCAGCAACGTGAGCCACCTTGACGTAACGTTTCATGGGGATTCAGCCAATTAGTGAGCTTCTGCCAGGCGCTAGTTTCAGTTTGGTCAAATGCTATGGAGTGGCATAGAGATTGGAGAAAGAAACTCCACATGCTAGGGCAGGTTGGACACCACACAAATCCTATGGAGCTGAGAGGCTAATCCTGGCTCAGAAATTGGAGCCTCTTGTAAGGACACATTCTTACTGCTCAGGTAGAAATAAGCCCTGTGCTGCATGCGGGTCTGGGTATTCTGGATCTGGATGTCCAAACTTTGATCTTTAGACTTTTTGGCTACTAACTTGCATTATGGTTTAGGTTTACATAGATATTCCTCAGCCATAATGCCTGCCTCATTCTTTGATAGATGACTAGAAACTTGCTTGTCTCTGACTTCAGATTTTAATTCACTTTTGAACTGCATGGTGTGCTTTTTGCCTCTACCCTCCTACTGAGCTTATGTAGGCAGTGACTCTAGGCCGGATCTGAAGACCCGGCTGATTGATTCTCCATTGTGCTGCAAATGGAGAATCTCCTGGTTTTGCTACTACTAGACTCTTCTGTAACTCCCATCACGGTGGACACCCAGCACGCTACGCAGAAGGTGTGTTAACCAAGAGCGAAGAGGCTCTTTCCTCAGTGGTGTTGCTGTTCGAAACGTGCCAGTTTCCATGGAGAAATGTGGTATCTAGTCTCTGTTTTCAGTTTCACTGTTGATTTCTCAAGCTAGCTGAGCCAGGCCTCTAGCAGATGATGCATGTGAATTGCTGTAATTATGACACTACCTCCCTGCTTGTTTACAGATCAGATAGGTCTAGAACTACCTGGGTGTGAACCTGGTGATGAGCCCAGTCCTAGCCTCACCTTGGTAATTGTGCAATGAATCTCCAAGGTTTACTTGTTGATGCTGGTGCTTTACCTCCTCCCACAGCCAAGACCACCTCTCCTTAACCTCTGTAGCGCTGGCCATCTGGATATGCACGTTGGTATGCAAGTTGTGTTGGGTTGCAAGCTTGTTTTTGGTGGGCTAAGTGCGACCACCTCGAGCTTCCCAGTAGGAAAGGATGTGTTCTTATGATAAGGAGCATCAGCCTTTTCTTCCACCTCACTAGTCAGTCGACTTCCCTTTGTCCACTGCACCAAGGCAGCATGGCTGTGTGGGACAAAGGGGGCTAGTGACCTGCAAGTTACTTCACCTTTCTGAGCCTCTACTCCCCGCCCACCTTCTTAAATAGAAGAAACAAGTAAGCTATTCAGAGCAAGGGACTGCCTTTATTAGCCTAAAGGGAGCAGGATCTCCATACTAAAACAACACAAAGTTCTTCAATGTCATGCCTCCTGCCTTCAAAGCTCTGCTCTGCTTTGCATCTCTGATTGTTCTTCTTTGGCCCCCACCCCCCCCAAACAAACTTTCCCATGTTGCTCACCAGGTGTATAATGCACTCCCCATAAGTCTGTCAAGCTGCCCCTCTCTTCCTACATTCAAGTCCTACCTTAAATACACTGTCTTTGAAAGCTACCCCAAAAAAACCCTGAAACTATGAATGCTGTTTTCCCTTCTGCTGGGATGTGCAGTATCCTATCTGCCTCTTGTATTGTTGAGACAGGAACTGGTTCACTGACAGTCTTGTGCAGCAGAGAAGGAGAATGAAACTAATAATGGTCCATGCTCCGTAGCTGGAGGAAAAAACCCTAGTTACCTTATTTTATGGGCTGTTAAAGTATACAACCTTTCTGGCCATTCCTTCTGTCTCTTACTGCTGCTAGTGAGAACATGCCTGTGATGGGAGAGCTGAATGGGAATCGGAGGGAGGTGCGTGGGGGAATAATGGGAGCATAGCAAGAACAATGGCTGTCTGGGGCCATGATGCTCACAGAATGGGTAAGAAAAAAAGACTATAGCAAGGAGATGCTGGGGCCTGGGGGGGGGAGGGAATCAGACACAGCTCTCAAAAGCAAGCCTCCATTGCCTCCTGGCTTCACAAAGCAACTGCCACCCTCTTATCCCTTCGCCCCCCTCCATTAACAATCTTGATGCATCACATGATGTGATGCAGAATCAGATGCACTGGCTGCCTGCTCCATATGGGGAACTGATCTAAAGTCAAATGATGCCAGCTATTCTCATCCTCTCCGCGCCCCACCCCCACCTCCAGATGTATGTGCTGGGGAAGGGCACAACTGTAAGAACAAACCTGAATGAATGAACTCTGAATGCATTAGAGCAGTGGTACTCAGACCTCAGTGGTTCAGTGATCCACATTGCCCCCAAAAGCCACAATAGTGTGATTACATTGTGTGTGTGTGTATATTGGAAAAAAAAATCCTTGCAGCAAAACGACCAAGTGTTTTACCAATTACAATTGGTTAAAAACATAGTAAAAAGCATCCAGATTGGTTAAAAACTAAATCAGTGTTTTAATATGTGTAAGGATACGATTTTTGTCACGGATTCGGCAACTTCTTTGGCTTCAGCCCTCCCACAGCAGGGCTTGGACTGTCAGTTGCCCTCTACCCCCCACCCCGGACAGGTTGTGGGCTTCCATGAACTTTTATTTGCCTGCAACCTGTCCATGATGTTGAGGAAAAATTCCAGTGACAGTCTTAATGTGATCATGTGATGCACAGAGCTGCTTGTGAGCCTCTGTCAGAGTGTCACTGCGTTAGAGTAAAATGGAGTAACTGGATGTCTTGGTTGGAATATCTGAAAGCGGTTCTTGGAGAGCAGCTCCTGGATGTGACAGCCATTCTGGATGGAAGGTGAGAAGGGGCTGGTCGGTGTACTAACCCTTTTTGGTAGGGATGAGGACCTTTTCTTTCAAGGCCTACGCAAAGGGCTCTGTCTAAAGTAGAGTTCTTGCTCCCGTTTTAACTAATTGCCAGAGTGCTCATCTTAAAATAAACCTAGAAGAAACACTTTTGGAGTGTCTGGGTTAGCATTTGAAAAGTTGTGGTCGTTTGAGTGATTTGGCAGTCCTTTAACTAGAATTTTTGCTCCTATATTCACTCTAGACTACATATACAGTGAAAGATTTTGCTGTCTGTCTAGGGCCCTTGTCTAGATTAGAATTTCAAGGTGTGATGGCAGCACATGTTGGCTAACATTCCACTAACTTGCTCTAGAGCCTTGTCTTCAGTAGGAAAAAGGGTGCAATCCAGCATGTTAAAATCCTAGTGTAAACAAGGCTGTTAGCTAGCTTAGATCCTCCCTGTGGGGAGCAAGGTTTGAAGTTAACACATTTTTAGGATGTGTTAAAAGTAGTGTACCTTATCTAGCTTGCCTTATAGTACATGCTAGTCAATAGTCAAACTGATTACCTCAAATCACGATCTCACACACAATCTTTCCCTAGTGCAGATGCAGGTTAACATATTTTACTTCAATTTAGTTTATTGGCTCCCTCAACGTGTGCTTCAACACATTTTAAGATTTGCCCTGTTTACATGAGGATTATAAAACATGTTTAACTCCTTTTAAGTCTAAAGAACCATGTACCCTAATCTAGACATCATTGTCAGCTCTTCCCCATTTCTAATTGGACGAAGTGGGACCCAGTCCCTGAATATTTCTTGATTGGTTAGTTAACATTTGTGCTGTGATCTGAAGATGTAAAGTATTGTAGACTCTAGATGGGTTGATACTATATTACCTGCAGATGCTGAGACCTTATTCGCACTTGGTGATTACATGGGGCTCTCTTTAAATGAAGGAATTTTCATGGGGTCACATAGTTCCTTAGGAAGACTTCCTACTATGGATTACATATGAGCAGGCAGGAGGGGCTTCAAGAGAACTGGAGACTTCTGGGTCCTAGAGAGTTGTAGTGGATGAGTCATCTCTGCCTAACCCTGTTTCTTGCATCTGAACTCCTGCTCTTGGAAAGTGAGAACCTCACTTAATCAGCTTCTTATTACAACCCTAAAAAATTCCTGTCTTGAAGAGGTATACTGGGAATGACCAGGTTCTTCTGGCATCAAGGTCAAGATCATGACGTATTTAGGGGAAAAGACCAGTCAGTTGTACCTTGACACCCACTCCTGTGTTGGGGATGGTATTGGTTTTGAAGTCTGGTCATTCATGCATTCCAGACACTCGGTATTGTACAATGGAACAAGTTTATGGCCTTGAATCTTGTGAAGTAATCTCTTAGAATGAAGTAGGTGGGACTACTGATCCTAATCTGGTATCCTCCTGGTGTATGGATCTAGCTGCGAAAGGCAAAATAGAATTCCCTAATGCACTGTGCAATACTGTGTTTGGGTGAGGAGGAGACCCTTTCTGGTCCATCTGGTAACTCTCTTGGGCCCTGAAAGGACCTTGATTTGCTTAGCTTTTTATAGCAGGTATAACTAGAATATCAGGTCCACAATTGTCCATCCGATTATTCAATCTTGTGGAGGCCTTAACTGTTCTGACTGTATAACTGGAACAACATTTTCTTTAGTAATTGCCCTTTGCTCCTATTGAAGATTGAATAATTTCACTATAAAGCCTTTGCTCATAAAATGAAATCACCTACATGGTGGGGGAGCTGGATTAGTTCCCTGTTGGCATTGTAACAAATGACAGCTAAAGGGGAGGTCACACATTCCTGCATTTTAGCTTCATTCTGTGCCTGGGAGTTCAATACAGAGCTGTCTAGTGGGTAATGTACACTTACTCTGCTGAGCAAATTGTTTCTTTGGCGCAACTGTCTGTTTCCAGCAATGGCCCATCCTTCAGCTGAAGGTGGTGAGGGTGTAGTAACCTTTCCAGACTACTGTGTCTCTTCAGGAGTCTGATGTGTCTTGCGTACCCCAAGTTTCAGCTCACTTAAACTACTTGCTTACAAAATCAGACCTAAAAATAAGCGTCAGCACACTATTACTGGGAAAATTTCTTGCTTTCTCATTTTGTCTAGGAAATTCTAATTTGTACTGACTTTTAGTGCTTTTTGTGTAGCCCGTTGTGAAGTCTGGCAAAGGTCTAGAAGACCTCTGCATACCCCCCGAAGTCAGAGGTGGGGACTAGGCGTTCTGGATTCTGTCACAGCGCTGCCCCATTGTGCTGTGCGACGTCACTCCCTCCCCTTCTGTGCCTACATAGTTGAATGTCTGAATGCTTCATACACTCAGCTTACTTTCATGGGTCCCCTCTGAGGTAGGAAAGTGTTTTTCCTGCTCAGTGATTCTTTTGAGGAGGTGGAAGTGATGCAAAGAGTCATGGTCATGGATGGAGCTTACAATAGACAACCCCATAATGGGGTAATCACAGGACTATCTTGCCTTGACTGACTTCTCTCTAAAATGGGGGTATCTGCCTAGGTGCTAAGGCTTAGCTAATATTTGCAAAGCACTTGGAGATCCTTGGATGAAAGGTGTTGAACATAGCAGCTTTAAAGAGGCCAAACTGCAGCCTTCCAGCCTGTGATCCTGCTGCCTCCTCTCAGGCTAGTGTGCTAAATCTGCATCACGGAAGAACACAAGACGTCGGCAACTGGAAAAAGCCACCCAGCCTGCCTTGTTTCTGGTTCAGCTTAACCCATTCACCAAACTGTCAAACGCATAAGTAGAATACAGTATGTGTAAATCTGGAGGCTCCAAAGAGGCCCCTCCTCCTTCTCCCTGAAACAGAGCCAACTTTTAAAACTTGCTCTCTGCTGCAACTGCCAAATTCCTGGGGAACTTATCCCATATGTCTGACAGGACTGCTTCAGGCCAAGAGGAAAAGTTCTCTCTCCCGATGCAGTGGTCAGTCGGCGTGGATGTCTAGCTTTCTCAGGGTTGCTTGCTTGCAGAATAGTGATGCTAACTGTAGATGGCAGGGCTCACTATGGGGCTTGGCAGGCCTGTAATTGACTAATGTTCTCATGTCATGCCAGTTAAAGCTGCTAGAATCCCCTGGTTGGTACCATATGCATCTCTGGGACAGCAAAGTGTCTGCATGAGTCACTTAAGTCATGTCGCTGGGGCTGTCCCAGGCTGGGTGCAATTGAAAGTCTTCCGACCATCCCTGCAAGGTCTGAATCTTCTCTCCCAGCTGGCTTTGTATTGTAAAGGGGTTGGATTGTTTGGCATTGGCCTTGTCTAATGAGACTTCTTATTGCAACACTTCATTTAAACAAATGCTTTGGCTACAAGTCAAGTCGTTTCACTGCAGCTTCTGTAACTCCCTATGTAGTCGTCGCTGAATCCCTTCTCTAGCACTGCTCCTTGCTGTCACTAAACAAACACCTGCAGCAGCAGCTGTGGAGGTGCTCAGGCCTGATAGCGAAGAGATGGCTCTTCCCCTCCAGTTATGGCAGAACACTAATCTTGCACAGGGTCCTAGTACTTCAGGCAGCTTCCATAGCAACCTCCAATAGGGCTGGCTTTTAAAATGCCCCATTTAAAACATGCTGTGGCTTTGTCCATGGCATTGAGGCACCCAGGAACACTCAGCACATTGGGTGGGCTGGCTAGACTCCAATGCATCACGTGCAGCAGAATTGCCAACAGACTGCCACTCACAACAATGGGACAGTTGCTTTTGGGGGGTGGAGGTGGGGGGGAGAAAAGTAAATGGCAGGGAAATCCCAGTTCTTGAGCTGGAGGAAGGGGAGTGTCTTAGACATCTCCCCCCCCTTACAGCTTTTGCCTCTTCATATTAATTTCTCTTATTTAGAAAGGGCAGGATGCTTTAAGTAGACAGGGTCTCTCTATTCCATACAGAAACTTTACCTTTGACTAACTTGATATCTTTCCAATGCTGACCGCATCCGTCCCCATGTGTCCCAGAAGTTCTGGCTATTGTGAAGCACGCTGTTTGTCCCAGTTTCTGTGACTCGTTGCCCTTATGCTCATGTTCAGTGCTGCCAGGCTGCTTTGCTGGTGACAGGGTTGTGAAGTCAGGCTGGGTGCAATGAATCCTAGTGCACTTGATCTCATGGGACACTTCTGAGCCCACAACTGGAAACTACCCTTCATGGGTGGAAGGAAGCAGTGATGGCAGGTGCAGACTGCTCTTGGTGGTAGCCATCTGGTGGCTCATGGGTTGCGACATGGATTGTTTAATAGCAGGGTTGGTGTAAGGGACGGGGGAGGGTCTCCTTATCAAGCTTTTCTTTCTAACCATATAGCTAGAATCTTGTGGGCAGTTTAATAGTTCAAATTCTGCAGCAATTAATGGGTAAGTCTTCACTCAAATTGCCAAGGAAAGGCTGGCAAAGGAAGAAGTGGGTGTCCTCTCCACCCCTCTTTTAGGGAGTAAGAAAGTAGGTTTAATCCTCCAACCCTTACAGATCTCTGGGCTGGATGATTAGAAATCTTAAGAGACGTCTATATTTTATCAAGGGTTTAACTTCTGAGAAATGTGCTAGTGTGTGGCTTTGGTTTCCACTGTCTGTCAGATGACTTCCCTCTTCTGGGGTGTTAAGCAAACTTCTTTTTATTTGTGAACAGGAACCGAACAGTGGAAAATCTTCCTTGCCTCTTTCTGTCATCTTGCTCTGTCCCTCCCCCATGATGTCATGCTCTATCTTTATCTCCACAGAGGCTAGAACAGAGGAACACCCTCTTCCCCCCTCCACCACGCAAAGGCTGCTTAATAGTTGCCTCTTTACAGCAACATCATAGAACTGCACAGACATACTTGGAGTTGGCTGGAAGGAAGCATGTGTCAAGCTGAGCTGCAGCAACATCTGAATGATGAGGGCTTTTTGGGGTAGTGGTGGGGGGAGACCCTTGCAAACTTTAAGGAAGGACCCAATGGGTCCTGTTTCACTTCAGGTGGGAATCTAAGGCTTCTCTTTAATAAAGCAGGTTGGAGGAGAGCGAGAAGGGGGTTGTGCTTGTATAGTACCTAGCCCAGTGGGGACTCTTAAATATTTGTGTCAGAATAGTTAACTTTGGTCTGTCCAGTGCCATTTGGAGGGCAGATGGGATTTACATGAGCATGTTGAGTGAGGTGTGGTCTGTCCCTTCTAGCCTCAAATCCTGACCTCAGGAATTCTCCTGATACAGGGCTGCCATTAAGCTGGCTTTAATGCTGCATGTGGGTTCCTGGAGCCTGCTTCTCCCCAGAGGGAACTGGAGCTCCTCAGAACAAGTTCTATAGTTGTCCAGCAAAGTGAAATATTAAATAGGAATCTGCTCTCAAGGCAGTGGGTTGTACCAGCTTCTCCATGACTCTGCTACAGGAAGGGTAGAGAGGGAATGGTGGAGGGGAGCTGGCTAACAAAAGCCAGTAATGATGATTGCATCCTGACTTTAAAAAGCCTTTTCAAAGCTGTTAGAGATGGTGTGGTCAAGTGGCATGGCCCCTCCTCCTCTAACTTAGGTTGCCAATTTAAGTGTCTCTTAAACACTTCTATCTCCATATTTACACCTCTGCCTACAGTATTGGGATCACCACAGTAGGGCATGGAAACCAGAAAACAAAACAGGCTATATAAAGCATTCTTGAACTCCAGTGAAGTAGACTTCGTGGCTAGTCTTGATTTGTTACTTTCAGTCCTTTGTCATTTTTTTGAAATGATCGTCTTGGGTGCTGCAACTGTTCCAGTCCTCTGACAAATGCTGTATCATGGGTCAGTTTCTCCTCATTTCCACAAGGGAAACAATGAAACTGACTAGGCAGTGCTGTCAAATATATGATGTGCACAAACCTAAAAAACAAGTAACTCTAAGTTGGTGCCTGTAGTAGTAATCAAACAACATTCAGACAGAAATGTGGTGTTGGACTTATTTTAGTTGATTGGCTATTCTGGGCATTTGAAAGCTTGCAATCCGGTTTCTTCTGTATTCCACAGCCTACTTTCTGGTTGGAAGGGTTCATGGCACAACTTTGTCAATAACACCTGGATTCTAGTTTGTCATAACTCCTGTTTAATAATCCCCAGCAGGCACTTGGTGTGTAGTGGTCCCCAAACTTTAAGTTGTGTCCCTCCCATCCCCTCACCACCCAGCTGGTGCCAGGAGCAGGGCTGTGGTCAGGGCCAAGGCTAGGAGTGGAACATGCCTTCCATGTTCCTCTATATCTCACAGTCTGGGGGCTTCTGCTCTAAAGCACTTGCTACTTCCTGCTGCATTTATTGCTTTTTTATTAAAAACTAAAACTGCAATCTTAATTGAATGACTGCTATCCCTAATGCCTGGTATCTCACTGGACACTCCTACTCTGCTTGTCTGCTCAGCATATTGGTAAGTTAACCTCTTAATGATACCTCAGCTATAGGACCCAAACCAGAAAAGTGTTCACTGTTTAGCAGCAGATGAAGTGAGAACAACTCTAGCTAAATTAGCCTGGTTGCCTTATTTCGTCTCTTATCAGAAATTCAGCCTTACTATGGACTCTGCCCTTCATGGTAAGCATTCTTAACCTCAGATCTTGCCTGGGGGGAGTTAGTTCAATGCCTCCTATTAAAGATAACAAACAATGTTGTAAAGGAGGCAATAAAAGGCATGAATTTCCTAGGCATATTTTCTCCCCCTTCAATAACTGATATTTTTGCATCATATGATAAAAGGCTTCATTTAAAATGTCTGTCATTAATTTTTTTAACAACTTCAGTCTTGCTCTCAGGGAGCAGGACTCTTATTCATATCGGATGATGGGGTAACACACCCATCTGCATTCACTTTGTTAGGTAACCCAGCCTAGAAGTTAAGTGTTGCAGTCTTAGATTTGATTTTGTTTTCTTTTCACTATTAAGCTGAACCCTTTTTTTAAAGGGGACATTGCTGCCTTTTAAAGGAAGGGGTTAAATTTGTGGTAGGGCAGCTTCCTTGCAATCTCCAGTGTCCCTCTTGAAAAAGCTGTCATGGTGTTTGCTATCAAAGCTGAGTTTACGGCCATGTACCTGAAGTCCAAGGCCATTGTAAATGTCAACAGTACAGAGCTTCTCATGTATTTTCTGCTCACTTGTTAACCTGATTGTTTGGTAACTATGGTCCTTGCAGGGTGTTGGCCTTAGGGGGAAGGTTGTGCTGTGACTGGTGTGTTAGAATTAATGAGCCTTTTGTTGACTGTCACTAGTCATTAGCTGGTGGTGACATTGAGACTGCCACTTCCTCATTAGAGAGACAAGGTAGTGGATTAATGTTTTATTGAACCAGCTTCTGTTGGTGAGAGAGACAAGCTTGCAGTCTACATAGAGCCCTTCAGGTTTCACTGATCAGTAGTGATCCTGATGTTCCCTTCAAAACCCAGCACCCTGGGAACAGTTCCATGCCTAAGCCCTCAAAATACACTAGTGTCATAGCTAATCTTTAAAGTGAAACTGTTCCAGTAGCTGTTGTCCCTATTGCTTATGCTATTGAGGCCCTCTTAGTCTCTTCCCTCGTCTACACTTACCTAGCGATTTGGCGGCAGTCAACGGGAGTTATGCAAGCTACACAGAGTAGCTTGCATAACTCCCATCAACTGCTGTGCTTCTGTTCTGTGTGGTGTTTTCACTGCACTGACAGGAACCATGTTCCTGTCAACGCAGTGCTACACCACTTGAGGGAGTGGGTTACCAGTGTCAACTTCTGAATCAATTTTGAGTGGGTCTTCACTGACCACTCAATTGTTCCAGATAGGTCAATCTGACAACAGGAACAACTTTGCCGCCATCAGTATAGACATACCCTCTGTCTCCCATTACATCTTTCTGGAAAAATCTCACCCCCTGGAGTTTAAAGGCAGCTGTTTTGAGTTTCTTCAGCTATTAGTGGTTATTAATGCACGTAGTGTCAGCCTTGCAGTGAGAACTGGGAATATCTCCTAGATGTCTGAACTCCAGATGGTCTCCAGCTCATTTGACCTTACTTTGTAGAGCTGTGCTTTGGCAGAGATTCCAGTTTCCCTGCTTCAGGGATTGCATGATGAAAACAAAATGGGCAACTGCCTCTTACGGCTTTGGATCACGAAGCAGGGTCACCAGGGCAGGGGAAGTGTGTCTACTGGCTCTTAAAAAGATCAGCCCATCAACACAAACTCTGGGCACATCAGTCTCAAATCTAATCACTCTAGAACCATGAGCCAGCAACCTACATGTTCCCTACTTAAACTAACTGTACTTCCTTGGATGGTCAACCAACAGACCATGTCCTCTGACCTGAATGTCTGCCACGTTGTTCAGAGAGGGAACCCATTCCAGAGTCCAGGGCTCTCCAGCAAGAATGCTGCCTCTCCCAAAGGCGTTCTAATCTAAGGAATTCTCAGACAGTGGACCCTAGATGACCTCCGTAACTAGGATGGCACAGAGGGGAAAGGTAGGAGGGTAGGTTATGGGAGACTTCAGAGACTTAAATTCAGGACCAGGAATAGCACATGGAAGCAAATAATCCAGTACAACCGACAGGGCTCAGGTCCTCACCTGAGGACCTCTGCTGAGGAAAGGTGCTGCCATAGCCAAAGTTCCTGAGGCTTTTGGAATGCTCACTGTGTGGGGCCAACTTCCAAGCTGAAGGCAACGAATGGGTTGGCTAACTGGGGGAGCGATGTACAGCAAAACAAATGTTTCCACCTGATGGATGTGAGAGAGCCAGGGACAGAGTAGCTGCTGCCCTCAGCCTGCAAAAATAGGCCGAGTCTCTAGAGAAGTCCAAACACAGAAAGAAGGGTGGGGGAAAGAACTGGCAGATGGCTTCAGCCACCCCCAGGTAGTGCGAAAAGCTTCTGACTTTCTTGTACCACTGCTTTGATTTTGCCCGGGCCTGGCAGTAGCTAACTATATCCTGAGCTTGTATACCTGCCTTATTTCTAAAATCCCTAGCTTCAGGGGATTGGTTGTTGAGACGATGAACACATAAACATCATGCAGCTCTTTTGGGTGGGTGACTCTTCTCTTGGGAAGAGATGATAGCACCTTGCAGCCCTTCCTGTATCTTGATTCAACACAATAGTTTCTTGGTCCTGGGGTGATGCTTTCCACTCAGTATGTGTGGTTTGTGTTTGTTCTGTGTCTTAGTATTCCTTACTGTCTTCTAGCTGTGCACTTCCCCAGCAGCACTTGCTGCTTTTCAAGAGGGGATAGTTCCTTCCAATCATGAGTTATGCTTTCTTTGGGTTGTGTTTAAACCCAAATTTAATTTAAATTGCTCCTTTAAGGCCTTAGAGCAATCTGGTGGGATGCAGCAGAGCTGCTGCTTATGTGGGAATCCAAGACTGCAATAGCAGAATGCGCTGCAGGTCCGCACAGGTCTGGTGTCACAGCTGCCTAGTGAGAGCTTTACAGAGTGACTTGAGCCAAATGTAATCAGCCATGCTTCAGTGACTGCAAAATTCACTGAGTTTCCATGAGCTGCTTGTGGGGTCAAGAGAACTATTTTAAGGAGCCTAGCTTGCAATTTAATGAAAAAACACCAATCTTACGTAGCCACCCTAGCCCTCTGCCCCTTGTCTTTTCTGTATAGTGTAAGAATTGCGCACACCATGCTTTCATCTTCCCACTTCCTCAGGACTCGTGGTTCCCACAGTGTCACCTTACAGCTCACCATTTACGGGGTGGGGAATATCCAGACTTTCCCAATGCCACCTGTGCCTTACTTTTCCAGCCCCTTTTGTGGATGGGGGTGGTGGGTTGGGCTCAGGTTACAGAACTGAAGTGCAGCACTGAGTCATGCCAGTCCTCTTGCCCAGTCCCTAACAAAGAAGGACTCTGTTCTCCTTTCCTCAGCTGTTGTCCTCCCCTGATTGCGTGCTCCAGGTATTAGCCTCACTGCGGTCAACTCTGAGCCTTTAATACTATTCCAGTGGAAGAATCATGCACTTCCCCTCCTCCCCACTCCTGGCTTCAGGTGAATGAGGCAAGTGGCCCCTGTACTAATCCTCAAACAGTACAGATTGCAGAGAGAGCAGTGCAGCAGTGCTTCCTTGGGCAAAACCTACCTTTGCCTATGTTGGTAATGAGGTAGTTGCGGTACAGCCTCACTTTCTGCTCCTGGTATCATGCAGGCTGGTGATGTTCCAGGGAATGCTGGAAACTAG
>ML675613.1:39776785-39889285 GCA_007922155.1 Mesoclemmys tuberculata
GCAAGGCCGTTTAATTCATCACCTTGGCCTGTTATGTTTCAGTAATTCAGTAATTAGAACACTTCAGATTTTGTGTATTGGGGTGACTAATTGCTTCCTAGACAGTCCTGTTTTTTGCCTTAATCTCTCCCAAAGGGAAAGGGTGGATGATCTTTGTGGTTAATATAGCACCCTTAGGGCTAGGCTCTACCACAAGTGTCCTGTGTGACCTTGGGCAAGTCACTTAATCCATCTGTGCCTCAGTGCCCCGTGTGTAAAATCAGGATAGTACTTGCCACCTCAGAGGGGTGATGAGAATAAACCCATCAGTATTAATAAGGTGCTTGGACTTCAGGGTGAGTGAGGGGATCCTCAGCTACCTCCAGAGCGTATGGCTACACTGCAATTAAAAACCTGTAGCTGGTCTCTGCTAGCTGATTTGAGCTCCCAGAGCTCAGGCTCTGGGTCTGTTTCATTGCTGCAGGCTTGGGCTGCAGCCTGATGTCCGGGACTCCTGATCTCGCAGGATTTTACAGCCTGGGCTCCAGCCTGAGCCCGAAGTCTGCTATGCGATGAAAGAGCCCTGCATGCTGCCTGAGCAGGAGCTTGAGTCAACCAGCAAGAGCCAGCCAGCTGGGGGTGTCTGTTTGCAGTGTAAACATTCCCACCCAGGAATGCATGTGCTACATACGGTGCTTGTTACTTATCCCAAGCTGTTATATTTTGGGAGTGATTAGGAGCAGGGGCTCTGCCACAAACTAACACTGTCACTTCCCTGTCAGTCCTATGAGAATCATTCCTACCACTTCTTGCTGGCCAGATACAAAACGAGGACCCAGTCCCGTCTCCATGTCTCACTCCCTTGAGGTCAGTGGAGTAGTAACCTGCTTGCACAATGGCTAGACTTCAGGCTCCTCCCTGTAGTCTACAAGTGCCTGCTGATTGGTGGGAAAAACTAGCCAATTAGAATGAAACCTACATTCCAGTTTAGCCCAGAATTAACCTAAATATTTAATAGGATTAACTAAAAGCTTTGGACTGAAACAAAATGAAACACTAGCTTCCAGTGACCCTTGCTGAACAAACTCCATGCCAGGAAGCTCTCTGCTGACATTGTCCTAGGTTTTGTGGGTTGGCAATTTTAATTGGGATGAAGCATCACCTCAATTAATCTCATAACCCCACAGGAAGAATTTGTCCTTTTTAAGAGATAATTGTTCCTTGTTGAGCGACCAACTCAAAAGCACTATCTTATGAGAAGCTGCTAGCTTCCTGGGGGAATGTGGAAAAACTATCCCTTTGGAAAGAGGGAATTGACCTCTGAGATGTGAAAATCTTTGCCTTTAAGTATCACTCAACCAAGCTAGGATGAAATAAGAACTAACTCAAGAGCTGGAGGGATTTTTTGAACTCCCTTCACTTTGTCTCCATCTGTGTGGAGTAGTACCCAGGATTCTCTTAGCATGCTGGCATCTCCGAAACATAATCTCAAACACGTTCTTTCTGTGATCCCCTGGAAACCCTGGGCTGGATTATACACCCTGTGGCATAGTCATCAAATGCCTCTTGCGTTGTATTGTCCATGCTACTCTGGCCTGTATCATCAAACTGGAGCTTGTACTACTGGTACCTACATCCTTAGGCTTGTCATTATCTTATACTAAAAACATAAGGTTGATTTTACAGGCACATCCTTGCCACACTTAACTACTCGTCTTTTAAGGGTCACTGAGCAAAGTCTTTGATTTGTATGCTACTGAGTTGTACATCTTGTGGTCTATATCCTCATGCATGACTACAGGTTCTCATTCACACTGGCAACTGGCTACAGGATTGGGTTGCACAAGGCTGGCTTGACATGAATCCCAAGTCCAGAAGGGACCACTGATCATCTAGTCTGACCTCTGTATAACGTGTAAGCCATTGAGCTTCTCCAAAATAATTCCTAGAAATTCTCTTAGAAAAACAGCTTTGATGTGAGCATTCAGATGATGCTCTTGACCCCTTTTTTGACTACCTGCAGGCCCACAGGGAGAAAGGAAGAGTCCCTATTTCCCTAGAGCAGATTGAATAAGCTGACAGAAAGTTGGAAAAACTTCATTTCAAAGCTCAGCTGTGTCCTCTGGATATGGCGTTGGAGCCTTAGCTGATTACATCTAAATAGCGATGGAATTACCAGGCTCCTAGCTAGTAAAATCCCTTCTGTGACTGACAGAATTGTATTGTAAGTGTTATGCTGTCCATCCTCTGCCACCATCCAGGAAACTTAATAGTGGTCAGTCTGGTCCACCCTCTTCTGGGACAGTAAGGAGAACTCTTCATCCAATTGGAACAAGCATAATCTCTGCACAACCAGCTATTATGTAGCTGTACCACTACCTCTGGCAAAATGGTGGCACGGAACAATCTTTAGTGATGACCAATGCCCCTTTAATGTTGTCTGAGGCTATATACTGACATGGATTGTTATCTTGCTTTTTTCCCTTTAGATCCTGTAAGTGAAGGAAGATGGGGTCCAGCTGTTTGAAAGTCACCAAGTATTTCCTCCTCCTTTTCAACCTTCTCTTCTTTGTAAGTATATTTGTCCGTGTTGGAGGGCTTAAGTAGATAGGCTGCTTTTAATTAAGGGGTGGGCAGAAAGGACTGTAACCTCAGATGTGGACCATGAAGTGGCATTTAAACTTCAGACTAAACTAATATTAGTATAGATGCCCACTCCAAAACTCTGGCCACTCTTTGGTAGGGGAAATCATTGACCTAGGCACCCCTTATGACTCTTCTACCCCTTTTCCTGCCTGAAGTAGGTAGATTGTCCTATTCTACATATACTGCCTGCAGCATCTGGTGCCTAACGCTGCTTCCATCAACGGAAAGGGGAAGGCAGGGCTAATTTACTTCCCTGGAAATTTGCCGTTACTGCATTTTTCTCAGCCACATCTGGAACAGCAGCATAACTGGGTTGCTTACAGAAGCCACAAAACCTGAAGTCAACTGCAATCCTCGCCTAAATAGGCCAGGCAGGCTTCAAAGAACTGTCGTCATTTCACTTCAAGTCCCAGTGGCTGGTTTTAATTTTGAACGAGCTGAATCTGTCCCAGGTCCTCCATTTGAAGTGGAATTTTTGAGGGCCAATGTGCAGGCTTGCCTGGTAGGGTGAGGAGGATTGGATGTTGGGAGAGAGACCCAGAGTGAGCTGTTTCCTGGGTATCTGCCCCAACTTCTTTAGTCACTGCCCTTCCCCACAAATCTCCTGTTTTAGTTTAGTAACTGGGATAGCTCTGCCCTTCAGGGCTTTCCACGGGCTGACCTAAGTAGTCACTCTCTGGGTCATTCTCTGACCCTCTCAAGGTGGTGTTTACTAGGGCAGGGAAGCGTGGGGCGTCTCCTGTCACTGTAGTTAATCCACCTCTCAAGAGGCGATAGCTAGGTTGACAGAAGAATTCTTCCTTCGACTTAGTGCTGTCTACACCGGTGGTTAGGTTGGCTTAACTGTTGCTCAGGAGTGGGGATTCTTCATATCCCTGAGCAACATAGCTGGGTTGATTAAGTCTAGTGTAGACCTGGCCACAGACTCCAGTTTTCCCCACTTCTCCTGTGTTGGTTAAACTCTGCCTGTCTCACTAAACATGATACGTACGACAGAGAAGCCTGGTAAGATGAGAGCTTTGCTTTCCACGCTCCTCTGAGTGTGGCTCTAGTCCTCCACTGTCTTCTCTCAAGCTGTGCTAGTCTGTAGCCTGCTGGAGTGCTGGCCTTGATGTTGCAGCTGGGGCACATCTGGATCTAGCTTCTCTCAGCTTGCTATGCTAGCCTTTCCCTGCCATGTGTTCTGTCGCTTCCCTCCGAGTAGCCAGAATTTCAATTAATGTCTGCCGGGGACTAAAGGTCATGGATGCTCTTAACATAGGGGAGGTTAGCCCTTGGAGCTTTGAGGGGACTGGTTTTAGTCTAGGTTAGTGAGGGTAAGAGACTTACGGGATTGTATCTGGCCCTTCTGCCAAAACCCACTTGTTCCCAGGCTTATCTGTAAGTAGCTGTCAGTTTCAAGGGGGAGTTAAGATTTTGTTCCTCCCTTACCTGCCCATGGCATGAGACATTCCCTTGTGTACAATGTGATACCACAGCCTACCCTTTACAACCCTCTGCTCCCCTGGGGATGGAGGGGGGTGAACTGGGGACCCGAGAGTTTGTGACTTTCAGCTCCTTTTCGGCAGTTTTGGGTTTGGCTTTCACCAAAAAAAAAGCAATTTGGGGAGGGGACAGAGCCCCCAATCAGTGATTCTCAACCAGGGCTCTGGGGCCTGTGGGGGGCCACGAGCAGCTTTCAGGGGCCTGCTGAGCAGGGCCAGTGTTAGACTTGCTGGGACCCAGGGCAGAAAGCTAAAGCCTCCCATGTGGGGCTGAAGCCTGGGCCCCTGAGCCCTGCTACCTGGGGTTGAAGCCAAAGTCTGAACAACTTAGCTTCATGGGCCCCCCTCTGGGGTGGAGTCCTGGGCAATTGCCCTGCTTGTTACCCCCTAATGCCAGCCTGGGCTTTTTATGCAGAAAACTAGTTGTCGTGGCACAGGTGGGCTGTGGAGTGTTTATAGCCTGTTGTAGGCAGCAGGGGGCCTCAAAGAGCTTGAGAACCTGTGCCCTCGATCATGGGGTCATGTGGTGAGGTATCCTGGGACTATATTTAGTTTAAAGGAGCCAAGTGACTTCCTGTGTTCAAGGTAATCATGGTCTCAAAAAAAGGTGGGGAGGTTAATAGGATTAATGTGGTTTTCTTTTCTCCCCTCACTTATTTGTCTGTTTCTTGGTGGGGGAGCTGTGGGAATGGGGATAACCAGGTAGTTGGAGTCCTGTCTGTAAATCTAGGAACCCTGCTTACCATCCCTATGGAGATGGGTCTCTTCAGGAAACAACATAATCCGGGGGGGGGGGGGGGGGTGTGAGACAATGGCATGCAGTGCAGTCTTGCCCTATAATAACCCTGCTTATCTTCTCCTTGCTGCTGCAGGGTTTGAATGGCAATTGCCAAGTCTCTTTATTCCACACACTGCCCCCTCTGCATGAACCAGGCGCGTTCCTGGGGAGCCGTAATGGGATGCTGAGTTGGCTGGGGGGAGGGCAGAAGAAAATGGGCAGGGCCAAGCTGCTCCATCAAATTGATCCACGTCTAAACTGCAAAGTATTTTCCCACATTTTGCATGGAAAAAGGTTGAAAGACGTTGGGGGAGGAGCAACTGACACTGGAATTCTGCATCAGAGATCTGGCTGGCTAGCTGCAGGCGATGGGAAGCAGCTGTTCTCTGGGCAGCTTTCAGCTGCTTCTTCTCATGGACGTTTGCTCCAAACAAAGGCTGCTGTTTGACTTAGCACCAGGCCTCTCTCCAGTGAGGAGCTGGGCTGCAATGCTGAGCTAGGTCCCGGGGCCATGAGTTGGGAAGGGTACTCACGAAGTCAGGGCTGCACATCCCTCCCTAGGCAGGTTCCATGTCAGTAGTAAAGGAATTGCCCTACTGTCTTAAGTGCAATTGCTCTGAGGGTCAGTTCTGAAGCAGGAGAGCTGAGAGGTATCCTCTTCCATTTATCCCACTCAGCAGTGGAGAAGAGGAAGGCTGTGAGAACCCATCCCAAAGCTGCTGTGTCCCTCTAGAAGTGGCCTCCCTTAGTGAGGGACGCTCTCCATAGCACAAGGATTCAGAGCAGATTTCTATCGAAGCTCCTGCTATGGCTGTGTTGCACGTTGGTGAGAAGAGGAGACAGTCTTGTGTTGATGCCCAGTGTGCCCATGAGGCAACACTTGGGAACTGGAGGCTTTTCCCTTAGAGTAACTCAAGGACTGGATGAAGATGCCATATGCAAAACATGTATCACAGCAAGATTGATCCACTGTGAATGGTCAAATGGGTGGACCCAGCTTTCCTTAGTGTCCAGGCAGCCTGCCCCAGCATTGTGTGTGCCCTGTAGCTGCTGAGTGCTGCTTCTGGCAGTAGCAGGGGCTCTTAGTCAAAGAGGCTGTTCTGCGTCCAGCTGATGCCAGTGAATAAGGGGTGATGGCTCTCAACACAAGGTGAAAGTCAAGTGCTGAGCTGGGTTTGGTTCCAGCTGGGATGGATTTGGGGTGTAAATTTCAAGGTGGTTAGTCACACCACAGATCAGTACTAGCAACGGGAAATGCCCATCCCTGCAGAGAACGTGAATGTTAATTGCACTCATGACATACTTTTGTGGTCCTATTTAACCCCTCAGCTGTAGCCCTGTGATTTGGCACCTCCATCCTATTGACCAGGGCTGGAAGGAATCAGGGCTATGAACATGTCAAAAACTACTCTCAGATCCAGGGATCTGCGAGGTGCTTGGATTTCCCCAGTGAAGTATGATTGTGGGCACACAGTTACTCGTCTAAACCACTGTAGGGCTTTAACTGGGTGATGGTCTCCAGCTCCTGGGGCTCTGAGCCCCCATTTGCTGACAGCCATCTAGAAAGGACTAAAGAAATGTTTTAGTTCTATTTTTCATGGTCGAGGTCACTAACCTCTGGAGTCCTTACTTGGCTGAAATGGGCTCTTCAGTCCTATCAGAAGCTGATGGCTTAACGTTGGGGGAGCCCTGTGCCATTTTGGCTGTTACTTAATCACTGGAGTGACACCTGGCCAGTACTAGATGATAGAGCCATAGGCAATTGAAGTAGCTCGGGGGAGACCAGGAAGGATGTGTGGGGGCTTGGAGATCTTATCAGCCAAGGCAGATCACAAAGCTTCTTTGAACAAAGAAGAAATTCACCTGTGCATCCTGCTTTCTCTGCTTCTCCTTACAGTGTATGTGGGAGAGAGAAGTCTTACAGCAGTTCAGAGCAAAGGCTGAGTGGAGATAGCATTGTGGGGGAATGCGGAGTTTGCATATAATCCGTGTGGTATGTTGCTCTCTGGGCATGGCTTTTTCCACGCAGCAAATGAGGAAGTGTGGACTTGCATTCAAGGGGAGACCACCTGTTGTAGCCATCTAGCTTCATCTCCAAAGCAAGCAGCTGCTGCTGCTGCTGCTTTCACTTTGGAGACCATGATTCAAGTATACGAAAAAAATCTAGACATGGGGGTCCCAGCCTTAGTCAAACAGACATGCTGTCCATGTTCAAGGACCATAATTTTAGCCTTATTAGAATCCTCTGCATGGGGAGGCCTATGATACAGAGACTCTCTGATGATGGGGGACCTTTAAGAATCAGCTGCCGTAGCAGGACTGAGAGGTGGCTGGAGCTGTGTGAGAGGAGTGGAGGAGGTGTTTCTTCAGCACTACACAGGTCTCTGCCCTACCCTCCTCTCAATGCTCGTGTGAGTGAGGTGGAAAGTCACCTAGAACAAAATCCCAAAGTTAAAATCAACCCTCTAACTAGCTGGTCTGTTAGGCAGAACGTGACCGCAGTGCATTTTGATACACAACACGGCCATCCTAAGATAGCACTGAGCTGGGCCCCATAATTATCCCTTTTGAAGGAAGTATGGTTTGAGGCTGCAGTTGCCACCTCCCAGTAGGCTTGGCTTGGTGTGTCACTGAAGTGAAGTTTGTTTTTGATGCTGGGTGGCAAGGCTGACACTTGCCCCAGGAGAAGCCCTGCTGGCTGGAATGAGGTAGGATAGGACAGAAGGCACTGGCTTAAAATTTGCTGCAGCTCCTGCCCCCTTTTTAAGGGCCTGTGCTCTGTAAGGTGCTGGCCATCCCCCAGCCCACTGTTCCTGGTCCTGCACTGGGGGAGAACCATCCTTCTGGCTTGGATTTTATTGGTGTTGGAGCTCCTGTCAGAGTACCAACTTTCTATCTAGAATCCTCTCCCTGCCTGTGGGGGATAGTTATGGGACCCAGTGCTTAATCCACTGCAGTTAACGGATCACTGCAGTTCTCATTATGAGAGCTGGGCACTTCCCACCCGCAGGCAGAATAAGAAGATACTGAACTCAAGCTAGTGGAAGATACAACCCTACTAGCGGTGCTGAGTGAACTGGTATAGACATGGCACACATCTGAGATCCTCTGTGTTAGAGAACAGCAATGAAACCACAGGACTTTTTTTTTTTCTTTTCTCCTCCCTCCCCTTCCCCTTTACTTTTCTGCACTCTGTCTACAGTAGCTTCTGGCAAGCCGAAGATTTGCAGGCTAGAGGAAAGGGCAGAGGGAACTCAGTGGCCCTGGATGGTCCCAGGGCCTCATAACAAATAACTTCCCCGGAACGCAAGTTGGCAGAAGCACTGTTTTGTGTCTGCAACAGCAGAACATAAGTGATACCCCAGGGTCACTGCTCCATAAGAAAAGTAATATGCAGCCAAGATCACACATTTGCCTGGAATATTTTTGTGAAACTGGGGGTTAAGCAGAGACAGTTTCTCAGTCTGCAAATTCAGCAGTCCCTAGGTTTACCATGTTAGCTGGAGTTCTACATTTCTCTATCTTGTGTTCTAGCTGACTCCCTGTCTTGATCCGCTGTCCCAACCCCACCCTGGGATACTGCAAACTGCTCAGGCCCATTGGAAGAATGCCATGTGGCATTTTTACACTATTGGGCTAAATACAGTTTGGCTTATGATTAGGGTGGGAGCTAATGCACCCTATGGGATCCCCACCGCCTGCCCTTTACAGTGTAGCCTTTGCAAGTTTTCCGTCACTGAGATGCTGTTTCCTTAAGTTACATGCAGACAGGGGTGACTGATCTGCCACTTCACTCTAGTTTAACTTGGTTGGTGAGTTTCTGATCCTTTCCTGGAGGCTTCTTGGCCACCTGTCCCCAGCACCCCTCCCAGCCATGTATTGCTGTGCCCTAAGCAAGAAAATGGAACAGAGATTATTGTGGGATAGGATTACACTCCAGTTCAATGGACACCACCTAGTATGATGTACAGAGGTGCAAGTCTTTGTGGCATTGGCAAGAATTGTGAAGTTACAGCAGTCTTTAAAACGTGTGGGAACTGCATCTTTCTCCCTCCCCCTCTGCTCACTTCAGGAGCTAGCTTCTCATTTCCTGTCTTTCTACAAATCTCTGTCAATGTGCTCCAGCTGGCCCACAATCTGCAACTCTCTCTGTGGGTTTGTCCTCAGTCCTATCCTGCGGTCTTGTTGCTGGTGCAAGAGCATTCTCGGCTGCTCCTGCCATCTGAAACAGCCTCTCTTTCTACCCGAGTTTCCTTCCCCACTTCAGATGGCTGCTGGAAACCTCTGGGGTGTGCATGTGCCTCTTGCAGTGAAGCAAATGGATAAGAGACTGATCTGTATGCTGCTTTGAAGTTTTAAAAGGACTTCCTTCTCCACTGGCGCAGTGGGACCGTGATCATGAATGGGGTATCTGGGCATTGCAGTATTTAGATGTTTGTATTAACTCAACATAAAAGATGGTGTGGTACAAAGTCAGTACCTAAAACTTCTCCCGTAGAAGGGCCAGGAAACTGACTGTGGGTTACATGCACAATCTGTTGCCTTTTTATCCTCGCCTCAAACACCCGG
Organism: Mesoclemmys tuberculata; assembly: GCA_007922155.1. Lineage (NCBI taxonomy): Eukaryota > Metazoa > Chordata > Testudines > Chelidae > Mesoclemmys > Mesoclemmys tuberculata. Next base: position 39,786,242 of record ML675613.1, read on the forward strand.
ATGAGTGACCAGAGAAATATGCTACTGCTAACCCTCGCCCCAGGCAGGCGCTGTGGTGGCTGGGGGTGGGAACAGCCAGCCCCTTCTGGTCTATGCCATCCCCTGATGGTGGGTTGCCAGCTGGCTGCTGCCAGTGCAGTGTTACGGGTTTTGGTTTTGCTGTTCTGTTTGGTTTTCCTGTCACATCTTGGCCCCATGCCAGAGGCTCAGCTGCCACCTGCACACACCGGAGCTTGTGGCTGAATTCCTTTTCTGAGGTGAACCGTCTGGCTGTGCTAATGGCTCATGAGGGCCTCAGGGTCATGGCAGCACTGATTCCCTTTCTGCATTTGCTGCTTTGCACTTACGGGCCTGAATCACAAATGACAGGTCTGGCATGTTCACTTGACCTAGCTGATGCTTCCTTGCAAGGTGCCCCATAGGATTAGGTAGCTGGTTCCCCTTCCCTCTGAAAGCAAAGCCCTGATACCCTGGATTGAGCAGCCACGCTTTCTCTGTCCAGAAGCTCCTGTAATACCTATCTGTGTGACAGAGCAGCAAAAGGCAGGCATTATGTACTTGTACAGCTTATGCTTCAAGACTCCAACCCTTTTGACTGCCTGCCGCCTTTGCAGCGCCATGTATAACTAAAACACTGTAATCTCCAAATGGCAGAACCTTGGACTTGTGTGCTATTAGCTGGGGTTACTTCCAGGAGTGACTGTTTTAATCAAGTTTGCTTTTGGGAAGGGGTGTGTGATATGGGGAGGAAGGGTGGGAATAGTGTGAGACTGGATGTCTAGTGCTTAGCCACCATTTCCCCCACTCCCTGGGTGTTTCTTTCCTGATTGTTGTTTTTTAGCTAGTGACTTTCACTCTTCTTGCTCTTTCAGATCCTGGGTGCTGTGATCTTGGGATTTGGACTGTGGATCTTAATCGACAAAAACAGTTTCATTTCAGTTCTGCGTAAGGCCATTCATTCTCCCATTTTGTCTTCTGATTTGGTATCCTGTAGGAGATCTGTCACTTTGCATTTAAAGAGCTAAACACACAAAGTCCGTGGGGAGGGACTCCGACATGCACAGCAGCCTAGCCAAGAACTTAGTTTAAAGCAAAGACTGGATTCTGGCTGGGTTTTAGATGAACATCAGTAGTTAATTTTATTTAGTGAAGCTACTGTATCAGTCCCGGGACAGTGATCCAAAGGGGTGCCCCATTAAGAGAAACTACTTTTTAAATGAAAGCTCTTCAGAAAGTCTGTCTCTCCCCAGACGTAAGTGCCAGGTAAATACATGGCTGGACCACTGCTATCTGCTGGGCTCCCAGTTCACATGGGTTCTTGCTTTGACCGAATCACTTTCAGTGTGCCTGGAGCTGTGCAGTGAGACAGCTTCTGCCTGGAAAATTTAATCTGCAGAGGGTGTAGGTCTTGGAACAGCAAATGGAGCTACTGATTGTCAAGCTATATAGAGAAATACGATGGGTTATGCATGCGTGAATTTGGCTAGTAACTGGGGCTCCTTATCGAATTCTTAACTGGAACTTTTCCTCTCGCTGTTCTTAAGCCCAACTTCTAGCCTCAAGTCCACAGTCCCCTGCATGTGTGGCAACAGTCTACTCCTCCCTCACACCTAACCAGTCAGGAAGGGGGACTTGGGCCTGTTTGGTGAGGTCACTGCATTCTGTGACAGCCAAAAATTGAACTAGCTTAACTGAACCTGGATCAGGGTGGGATTTAAAGGGCTCATGGTTAGCAGTGTAGTGGAGCCTTTCAACAGAGGCCACTTGCTGCTGGCTTTCTTTAAAGTTGTTTTTGGTTATTTTTACTGTATTTTGGCTTCACGAGCTTTCCACAGCTCCAGAATTGTTGCTCCAGCCACTTGAGTCAAGGATGTTGCATGAGCCTAACCTTGCATGCAATCTCCTGTGGTTCAGCTCTGCTCCAGGGAGTGAGGAGTAGCAATAGCCGCCACGCTGCCTCCAACTCCCTGCCCGGTGACACCGCAGGTGGCATTGGCTGCCTGGCTGTGCACAGGGCGTCTGTGGAGCCATGCAGCCCGGCTGCCATGAAGAGGCTTTCTGGAAGATATGGCCTGTGGGAGGGGAGCGGAGTCCTAAACTAAATGCTAGAACAGCCCCAAATGCTGACGTTTGCATGATTTTACTGCAGCAACGGGTTTGCCATTTCAGCCTTTTACAAGGGGAAGATCACAAGGAGGCTCCAACAGTGACGCTGTGAATGGAATTGTAGCTCTTTAGACTTGCAGCCCCATTTCCCCCGGACCCGCCCAATTTGGCCCCTGATCTCTGCTGACAGTGCAAAGCTTCCTTCCTTAGGATTTCCAAACGAAGCCCTTTCTCTGTCCCCTCCTCACCCCCCTCTTTCCTGTACTTCTTTCCTCCTGCCCTGTACTTCAGTAACCCTACAGAGACTGGGAAGGAGTTCTGCACAGCAGGGCATTCCAGCATGCTGCCAAAGGGGCCTACGTGTCTGTTCTCCTTTGGCTGCCTGCCCAGAACAGGGGAAGGAAGACATGGAGCAAGGGGGAATGGAAAGCAGGAATCTCCTGCCAGCAGAGTGCAGAGCCTTCCTTGGAGAGCCAAGATGTGCTGCAAGCAAGGAGCCTGGGATCTTTTGAAGACTTTAGCCATAGGGGTAGAAATAATTTTCACTGTGAGGATCCTTATCAGCTGGTGAAACCTGCTTTTTACTTCTCCCTTGTCTGCCTCCCTCCCACCTGTTTGTAGAGGGTGGGCAATCTGCAAGGCATAGTTCTTCCATGACTAGCATAAATGCAAGTCTCTGTTCTGTGGCTGCCTGGCTCCATAGTTACTATTTAATGATGGTGGAGAAGGGAATGAAAACTGAAATGGCAGCTGATCTTTTCCCCTGTAAAGTCACCAGTAAAGTGCAAGGCTTGCCAATGGATTGTGCAAGAGGTACTACAATTAAGCATGATCTGTATTAAATCTGAAAACTTATCCTTGCACTCTGTTATATACAGCTGCCTGGCCACTGGCATCAGAGCTCTAGATTTAAATTTGACTTGTCAAGTCACTTGAATACCTCCTACCTTGGCCTGCTAGCCAATTGGGTCTCAAACTTGTAGTTTCTCTCAAAGGAAAAAGAGTATTTAGTTATCTGGTCCTTCATAATATTCCTTTCCTAACTGCAAATAGACAGGAAACTGGATAAGACTGTTTATAAAGACGGATAGCTAATGTGAAAAGGCAGATGAAAGGGGGAGTACTTGGGTTGGATGTTCAGCCAACATCAAGTTACTAAATTTTTTCAATTTGGGAAACTGAACAGTGGTGGGGGTGCAGGGGGACCTGCCCCATCTCCAGGGCTACCAACCTCTGATCTCTTGTCAATCCTCCAGTGACAGCAGTCAGCTTCTTGCCTCATTTATAATGACCTGAGCTCCTCCTAACTGAGATGTCACCAGTCCTTTACAGAGACTTACAAGCAGGCTGAATGAGTAACTGTAGGTTCAAGAGTTTCTGGAAGAGAGAAGGCAAACTTTCTACCCATAGACTAACTCTTCTGTTCAGGTTTCTGTCTAGTGCTTCAGTCAACCTGTCCTCAGCCATGGGTATAGACTTTTAATGTTTGATGCACAGGCAGTCTGCAAAACACTTGGCAGTAAGCACTTGCCTGTTGATGGCTGACTCTTCCCCTTCCTATCTCCCACAGAGATCTCCTCTGCCTCGTTAAAGGTTGGTGCGTACATCCTCATTGGAGTTGGGGCCATCACCATGCTGATGGGGTTCCTGGGTTGTATTGGAGCTGTCAATGAGGTCCGATGCCTCTTGGGTCTGGTGAGTGAATCGCTACTGCCTTTACACCGCCGCCTCAACTTCTCTTCTGGTTATGCCCCATCCTCTGCTTCTCCCTGATTGGGTTACAGCCCTAGACCCACTTAGTGATCTCCTTGCTGAGAGTGCTGGAGCGAGCCAGTATGTGGGGACTGGAACCATCAGCAGGGCAACATACTGGTTGGGGCTTTTGTTTGCCATCTTCGCTAACCTCTCCACAGTGCACGTTCTTTCCCCAATCTCCATAACCAATTAAATAGAAAAGAAGGGTCCTTGATGACCTCTCTCTGCCTCTATTCTCCTTGCAGCCCTGAGAGAACATGTCATCAGAATCAGTGGGTAAAGGGGGTTGGTGGGAGGAGGGGAAACTTGCTTCCTGCTGCAGTGCAGGTGGTGGTGGGTGTGGGGTGCAATACAGTCTAGTAAGGGGTTGTCTCCACTTCCCTGGGTGCCTTATAAGGCTTTGCTGCTGTAGCTCCCAGCCTAGGATGCTCACAGCCAGCGTACAAGCGTGCAGGCCATACCCTTAGTGTCTGTGCTATGCTCTGGTTCAGCAGCTCTGACCTGAGCAGCCTGTCTACAATCCCATGCTGGTTTCCACTGGCCTTGGTTACAGCCAGGAAGGTGACCCCCAGCACACTCCCAGTCTTGAATTTTCCCCCAAAAGAGTGTACTATGCAATGTCCAGCCCTCTCTTGGACAGCTCTGAGAAGTAAAGTTCATGTGTTCCTCTAAAGACACAAAAGGGCATCACAGCTTATTAACCGGGTAAATTCATGCTTCCTGTCAAACACAGCACTGAGTTTGTTTATAGTAAAATAAAGCAAATGTATTATCAGTAGGACATCAGTGAAGTGATGCTAAGTAAAAGGAATAAAGCTGGAAAGGGTTACAAGAAAATAAAAGTGCAAACATGCATCTAAAAGTCTAATACTTAATCTAGAAAGGTACAGGCTTGGTTCAAAATTATTTTTCTCACCCTGTATTCAGTTCCCAGAATTCAACCCTACCTTGGCTGACGGACCTCTTTCTCAGCTTGCAAGAGCTTTGTTCCCTTATGCCTGTCTAATGATGAATGCCAGAGATGGCTTGTCTTTGCTTATATCTTCTGAAGTTCAATTACTTTGTTTCAAGAAGCAGAATGACCTTATTGCTGGGTTTTCTTCCCCCCTGCCCTCCCCCATCTTGTGGCCTTCCAAGGCCCCCTGTATATAAATGGGGCTTCCATTGTTTTGATTCCACGCCAATTAATTTACCTAGACAGGTAGGTAAATAACTGCCTTCTCTCCTGTCTGGGAGGGTACTTGTTTCTTCCTGTTTGGCAACAGACTTTAAAGCATGATGTCATTAAGTATCCATATTTCCTCACTGTTAATACATACATGTCAAATGCGATCACCAGTGTCATTAGTGATGTCTTTTCTGAAAGCCATATACACTTTTATGACACAGTAATATTGTATACATTAATTCATTGTAATTGCTTATCACCAGAGATTCCGCTTCCCCTGTCTTTATACACCAGGAAACTTTGAAATGGAGTCTTCTGGGGATTGCCCCTTTAAACTGTAGTTTATTCAAGCTGTGAGGAGGGTGACGTGGAGCAAGTGGTGAAGAAAACTCTTCTACCATGTCTGCGTAATAGATTTGTTTATGTAATATGTCTCTGCCTGAAGACCTGGTTACTCGCATTCTCAATTCCTTTGTCTGACAGACATGCTTACCATCTCCCCCTGACATGCCTAGTTTAAACACACTTTAGTCATCATTGTAGCATATATCCATAACTCTTAATACACACCGTGCACATACACCACACAAGAATATTAATTTGCAAGTTATTAGTTTTCAGATGATTCCTTCCAAGGCATATTTTGTATAAAGATTATTACAATAGGGTGTAAGTTGTTGTTAGGGTCACACCTCCCTTCTTTCAAAGCTAGCCACTAGCTGAGCTGGAGGCAGCAGTTCCAAGCCCTCTTTCTGGACAGGGCTTCTGCCCCATAGTTTTTCCCCTTTTGTCTCCTTTTTCTATATATTGTATCTGGGACATATTTGAGGGTAGCCATAATTCCACTTAAAATTGGCATGAGCATTTCACAGTAATGCTAATGACCAGTGTGGTGGTAGATTTCAAACCATATAGTACCTTTTAAATAAATATCATGACACCTGTGTGTGAGGTGTAGTGAGTGTGTCAGGCATGGCAAGAGTTGCTGACATAGAATAGTGAATCACAAATGGGTCTTGGTGTCCCTCTAGGAATTTCTCCTTGCTGCCTTACTCTGTGTTTACAATGAGCCATTTAAGTCTCCTTCATTCCATGGATTGGTAAAACTGATTTAAAAATGAAATCCCAGGAGTTGCTGCTCATTCTGAACACGTGTGCCGAAGAGATCGGCCAAGGCTGTGCCACATAGCCACCACTCAATCTGGTGCCAAAGCAGCTTCTGCCCTCAAGGCCCAGGGCTGGAATGTGCAGGGGGGAGGGAGGAGAGCGGTCCTCACCTCAGCATATTCTTTGTCTCATATGCAGACACTGTAATTGGGGTTCCCCTTCCCATCAAACTATCTCATCTCCCCCACTGTGGAGTCTACTCCTTTTTTAAGCCCAGCATCTAGCCAAGGGGGGGTGGAGATAGAGCAGCAGGCCATGGCTGAAGTGAATTGTGCTGCTAATTCTGTCAGCTCTTCACTGTCACCAGCCAGGAATCTCCAGACTCTGCCGCTGGCTCACCAGGCAGGTCTATAACTCCTTCTCTTCTGTTCGTTTCTAGTACATCACCTGTCTGCTGCTGATCCTCCTCGCTCAGGTGGCGGCTGGTCTGCTCATCTATTTCCAGCGAGATACAGTAAGTGTCATGTCCTTTGTGTCTCTTGAAGGCTTATAGGAATGGTATTGGGGCAAAGACCTGCACTGCATTCCTCCTCACATCTGGCCTTGTGGCTGGGCGCCCTCGTCCTGTCACCTGTGAAGCGCTGGCTACGTTTCCAGAGCTCGAAGGAGCATAGACAAAAGTTCTGAGCCACTTCAGTGCATTGCAACATCCAGTCCCAGCCTTGGGTTCCTTCCCCGGTGTAGCTTCTCATCGTGCCTCTGACTAGTTAGTGCCACATTTGGTTAAAACGTGTGGCTGGTGGTGAACTATAACTGTGCTGCTCTTTGTGTATCTAAACAGGGTGTATCTAAACTGTTTTATAACCCACAGCGGCAAGCCTCCGAGCCTAGGTCTACAGACCTCGGCTCACTCTACAGTGCTGGAAATAGCTGTGGAGCCGTTCAGGCTCACATCTGGGGAGGGAGGGAGAGTTCAGAGCCCAAGCCCAACTGTCTCCATGGCTGTTTTTAGCACTTTAGTGTGAGCCCAAGTTCAGAGACCTGGGCTCTGAGACTTGCTGCCAGGCTCCTACTCAGCTAGCTCTAATTTTCTGCAGTGGGGCTGTGGTGATCAAGAGCAGCTGTGGGGCGCCCACAGCCCGCTTGATCTGATGCATCACTGATTGCAGATGGGGGAAGAAATGGAAACTGTGACCAGCTGGTGTGGGGAGAGGAACATGTATTTGCATGTGCTGCATCTTAAAACAGTCCCAGCTCTGCAAATGCGAGGGCGGGGGAAAATGAATGCTTTTGCCTGGATGTGACTGTCTGCTCTGCAAGGCAAGTGTGGTTTCCTTGCCACCCACCCTAGCACACTCCTTAATTCCTCCCTGCCCCATTCTACACTTTAGCCCTAAAACTGCTGGGTTTTATCTAAGTTAGAATTTCTTGCAAGTGTCTGTGACATTGGCAGCAGTGTGAGGGGATGGAAATGTGCCAGGGACTATCCAATAAGGGCCCCTGCAGCAATGGGGTGCCAGCATGCATGAAGTGGCAGAGCCACTTGGATTCTGTCATCCTTCCTGCAGGCAAAAGGAGACAGTAGGGTCCTTAGCTGAGATTCCAGATGCTCCCATGCAAGGCAATTAAAGTCCAGGTGGATTATTACATTGGAGCCTTTAAACCTGAGGTGCTGTCTGCTCTGTGGGGACCTTGCATAGATCATCTGAGCAACCTCCCCAAGTGTTCTTATCCAGAATTTCCCCTGCCCCTCTGACACATAGCAAGCCATGCATCATATTGGCTGCACTTGTGGTGGTGTGAATGTCACTTTGTATTGAGTGTCTGTCCTCCTGGAGGAGTCCAAAGAAAGTACTGTAAAGCATGCTGAGATCTGCACAAGACCCAGTCCCTTAGCATGTAGTATGCTTTCCACAAAATCTTTCTCTTCTGATTCAAGAAGTTTAGCTAGAAATGTCTTTCAGCGAAAGACAGTGAGGGGTTAGAATTGGTAGTGTTTAGGAAGAGGGTACTTCAGGTCTGAAATGTGGCATATGTGACACATCTGTACCGACTCTTCTCAGTAGAGCTGTCTGTACCTCATCTGGTGCAGGTGCTCACAGGTCAGTACCATTTGTCCGACTGTAAATCGTACCAAGCACTTGATCTATCAGTGCTTTACAAAGGAGGTCCCCATTATCCCCATTTTACAGATGGGGGGATAGTGAGGCAGAGGGAGATGAGAACTTGCCCAAGCTCATCCAGCAGCTGAGCTGGGAATAGAATCCAGATCTCCCAAACCCCAGTCATTTGCTCTAGCCAGTAGGCCACACTGCCTCCCTATGAAAGTGTTTAGTTCAGAAGTCACCCAGGTTTTTTTCCTTAAGTTTTCTCTCCTGGCCATCTCCTCTCCAGGCCTCATGTTGGAGCAAAGGGGATGTTATCTTCCTGTCCCTTCTATCTACCTTGTTCTAAAGTTCTGACCTGTCACATCATCATTCTAAGATCATATGTTCATTGCCCCAGGGCTACTCTAGTAACAGAGGGGCTGATTTATGAAGGCTTGAGTGAGTCCTTCTGATCTTCTAGCAGCATGTAGCTTCCACAGTGTCAATGGAAGGCGGGTGGGGCACTGTCTCCAATATAGATACGTCTGTGCCTCGGTGTTCTTAACTTGGGTGAGCTGACTGATGTATTGGTTTAACATGGGTTAAAATAGCAGTGACTGTGACAACTTAAGGTCAACCCCCAGCTTAACCTGAGTGAAAAGCAGAGCTCGCAACTCTTCACTGCTGTTTTCCCCCTGAATTAAGAACACGCCTTTGTTTGCAGTGTAGCCCCTACCCTAGGTGTATGGCTGTCGACACATCATCCCCTTCTTCCCTGTGTTTACCTTTTGCTAATGAAATAGTGCGGGGAGACTGGAAGCCCCCAAAATAGTAATATGCGTCTGACAAATGACATTCTACTCTTCAAGCTGCACATTGCTGTTTAGTGGTAGATTCCTGTTTCAGTCAGCCACTGCCCTGGTCATAGAATCCTAAACACGAGTGATAGAAAGTCCCTCTTAAATCTCTTCTGGCCTAGTTCAGGCTGCTTCCTAGTCTGTTGGATTTTTGTAGCTTAGCCCTAAATGCCTTAAGAAAAGGATGCCTGTTAATGGCATGGTGTGGGCAGAGGCTTGGCTCTGGCTAAGTGGCTGTAATGTGTACCTCAGTTGCAGGATCAGAACTGATCTGGGAATCTCCCAAAGAGGGGATTGGGAGTCCATCACCTGACAGAATTTAAAACCAGACCTGATCCAAAACTTAAATGTGCCAGAGAGAATGATCTAGCATTGGTCCTAGAGAGATGGACTGGATGACCTATGGGACCTTTTCCATAGTTAGATGCATAAACAATAGTGAGTGTAACCTTGCGGGTCAGAGACTCAGGCCTGGTGTATGCTGCCATGCTGAGGTATGTGAAGTATGCTAGTTAAATAATGTAATTAGCGTATCTCATGTTGAGTGCTTACATCTATGCAGCGTGGCATCTTCATAACGCTATGTCAAAGGGAGAACATCTCCCGTCAGTGCTACCTTTTGAGGAGGTGGACTAATTCAGTCAATGGGAGAGTGTTCTCCCATCGACTGAGGTGGGTTCTGCTCAATCAATGCCATGGCAGTATAGGCATGCCCCCAGATCTCCCCCTGAGTGCACTGGTGACTGTGGAAAGCTGCACAAACCAAAAAGGGAAGTTGGGAAATTACTTTCCTTGTGTGGTTTGGGTGGCTAGATGGTGACCAGACTCCTGTGCCATGGCTGGGACTGTGGGGCCTGCATTCTGCTGACTCACTGGTGGTTGGATTCCAGTGGCAAGTCTCTCCATAAAGTAAGAACGAGATTGGCCACTGTTAAATTGGGGGAGGGCAGCAACCTCCTCACACAGATCTCCTAATTTTGAGCTGTGTCCTATACCAGCTATGTACAGCATCAGTGATGCATAGCAGTGGGTTTCTGGGGGGTGAGGGGGCATTGAAAATAATGTGCTGACCATTGCTGAACATGGCTTTCCAGCTTGCTGCTCTTTCAGTTAGTTGCCCTGGGGACACACGAGGGACTGGGTGTTAACTGTGGATGCCTGCATTCCTTCTTGGCTTGCTCTGCCAGTTAGACATAAAACAGGTTGCCCTGCATTCACTCTCCAGAACTGAATTGTAGTTGGTGTGATTAAACCCCCTCTCTGAGTTTCCTGAAGACACCCAGTAATCATTGGTGTGTGTTCGCAGGTCCTTGGAACTGAGGTACAAAGCCCCTGATCTTAGAACTAGAACTGCTTGAGACTCTCCTCCCTTATTGTCCCAGCTGCCACATCCGTGGGTGATACACACAGTAATAGAACAAGCTAGATCTGTGCGCGAGCAGAGCTTTTCCCTGAGCTCTGAGGGGCTCTGGGTCAGGTCCACATCATGCTGGCCACAGCTTCGGTGTGGGCAGGAATGGAGCTGGTCACAGATCCAGGACAGAAGCACCTGAACTGGGCTGGACCTTCTTGTGGAGCTGACCTTGCCTCGACTGAATGTGCAGGCTGGCAGCTGACTTCGTGAGTAGGGCTCAGGGTAGAAAAACAGCTCTCCTTGCCTGCCCCTGCATTTACAGAACTGTCCGTGTGGAAGAGGAGAGGGAAGGAGGCCCAAAGGTTCAGTAACCTTTGGCTCCTGCTGCTTCAATAAGATCTAATCTCATTAGCAGGAACCAGGTCAAATGGCTGATTCCCCTTGACTTGGAGTTGTGGGGGAGGAAAAAGGGAAGATGGTTTGCCACGAATTAAGGGGAAGAAGGTTAGACAGAAGAGAAGGGGAAGAGGAAGGGAAGAGAAGTCATGACACCATCTGTCTGGCTGGACCTGGCTGTCCCCACAGACAGCCAAGCTGCAGGTTCCCCAGGAACACGGTGCTGCCCGGTGCTGGGAGTCATGGCCAACCATGGCTTTGACATTAACTTTGCCCTGAGGAAGCCTGTGTGGCTGCAACAGTGAACACTGTAGCCGAAGCTGGCTGGGTCGGGTCACTGTATACCAAAAAGGAGATGGATGGGTGATCCAGGCAGGTGACAGCAACCTTGGGTTGGCTTGGAAATGCTGATTCCAGCAGCACATCAGCGGGAGTGACAAAATGAAGGTCACTGAGCATGCATGTGTGTAATGTGTGTATGGGGGAGGGAGGGGATTTCAAAACTTACCGTGGGGACATCAGCTCTGCCCATGATCTAATGCGGTCTCTAGTTCCCCATGTTCCTTCTGACCTGGTCCTTCCCCTCACCCCAGCAGCTGCTGCTAAGGAGGACCTGAGTCTCTCTTTTGGGAAGGGGGGGCATGGGCTGGTAGCTGCTCTTGGGCACCCTGGCACGCCCCTCCCATGGCAGGTGGAGTGTCCAGAGGTCCCCACAGTGGCCCACATTCTCTAGGGAGGCTATTCTCTGGATTCAGCTTGGCCAGAGGGTGGGGCCAAGAGGGACAGAGGGCAGGGCAGGGCAGGGGCAGGGCCACAGAGGGACAGAGCCTCGTGGCCTCCCTCCCCCCACATCTACCGAGTTTCCAGCACTCCTGCCTCACAGCCCAAGGGAAGTCGGCGTGTTCAGCCCCACTCTGCAGTGAGGGGAAACCATTGCCTAAGACTGCAGAGTGAGTTGTACAGCCAGGCTGAGAGCCTCCCATCTTTCACCCTGGAGAAGCAAGAGTGAACTTGAAAGCATGAGCAGCAACCTTGACTGGCCTGTGTCTAACGCTCTTGCCTTTCCCTTTGCCAGCTGAAAAAAGAAGTGTCCAGCATCGTCCGTGATGTCATTCGGGATTACAACCCTGCCGATCAAAGCAACAAGAACATCCAGGAGGCCTGGGATTACGTGCAGGAACAGGTGAGTCACTGAGTGAGGGGTGATGTTTGTATAGCTCCAGTACTGTGCTAAACCTTTGCAGGCAAATGAGAGAGAGAGCCTTCCTTTGAGAGCTTGCAGTTAATCCAGGATAAAACAAACCAAGGACTAGGGCTTGATTTGTGCCAGGATTGAATACAGCCAAGGAGCAGGAAGGGCTGTAGTAAAAACAAGGGACTCTCTGGTGCCTTGGCTCTTGTTTGTTTCCATGCCTTTGCTGCTTTAAGGAGTACACTACAATGTCTGTTTTCTGGAAAAAGCATGCTGGGAGAGTGGAGGCATGACTGGACCAAGTTGGGGGCCTAGAGTGCCATGAGTGCCTAGAGATTGAGCAGAGCCATGTTGGGAAGAGGGCTCCCCCAGCAGTCTGAAATGGGGCAGTGTTGTGTACTAAAGCATAAAACATGAAGGCAAGATGCTCCGGGCTCCAGGTGTCTAAATCAGCCTTAGCTTTTCAATTTTCATCCTGACTATGGGGGATTGATGTTCTCAAGCAACTTAAAGCATTTCACATGGTCTACGAAGCAGGATTGAAGGGAAGGTGGTGATGGAGAATTGCATTGTGTAGGTCTCTATTTGGATGCTAAAGGAAAAATCCTGGCCACAACCTACCATCCTAACTCTGCCTCTTTGCTGACAGCCTCAGCAGAGGATTGACTGGGCCATGGGGACTGGACTCCCCTCTCCTCCTCAATCCATTTCAGCAGCAGGGGAGCTTGCATTCCCCAAAACCTGTGATGTGGGTAAACAGGAGTCCAGTGTCTGGGATCGAATGGTGTTCATCAGCACTAGTCTGTTGGAGGGTGTGTGGCACAGTGGGGACTGAATGTGGAGCATCTCTGGAATATCACATTGCACAGCTCGCTCATGCTGTCCAGATGCCAAATCTTGCAGGAGTTAGCCCTTCCTCGGGACCATTTTAGTGGAATTAAATGCTCCCATTGGAGTCTTAAATGTCAGATGCTGGGTTTAAATTGGAGTCTTTTTATTATTCAAACAGCAGCTCTGGTGTTTTCGGGACTCGCACCGTCATTAAATGGTTGTCTTGTTTAATAAATAAATCCAATTTAAGCAGGAGGACTTGCTAGTGAGCCAAGCAGCTGAATCCCAGGCCTCACCCCGGTGAGTTTCTGGCAACCTTCAGTGCTCAGCTGTTATGGTAGAATCACTTGCCCATTCAATGATGGGTGCTGGGTATAAGACAGGTAGCTATATCATAAATTCTGAGAACTCAGCCTTAGGAAGACCTCATTGGGGGAATAGGCTTCCCAGTGAAGCCATCAGCTTTCCATGCGTGGATAGAGGAGGATGGAGACGTTCTCCCCTTTTCACCACCCATTTAGCTGCCCACATTTCTGCTTTGAAGGAGTTGTCGGTGCTAGAACTAGAGGTGGGTCTGAAGTTTTGGGTAGACTTGGTAGCAGAGCTCCATCTTGTGGTGGCCGACTGCTGTTGTAGCACAGTGGCAGTCTAGCTTGGGAGTAGACAGAGGTCTTCCATGGGGTATATCAACTATCTAGATCAGGGGTCGGCAACCTATCGCGGCTGAAGAGCCGCATGCGGTTCTGGAGCTGCGCTCCGGAGCCGCGGCTTACCGACCCCTGATCTAGATATTTGCCTAGTTTTACAACAGACTATATAAAAAGCACCAGCGAAGTAATACAAAATAAAATTTCATAGACTGACTTGTTTCTACGACATACTGAAATGTGAGTACAATATTTATATTCCAGTTGATTTATTTTATAATTCTATGGGAAATGAGAAAGTAAGCAATTTTTCAGTAAGGGTGCTGTGTCCATTTTGTGTTTGTCGGATTAAGTGAAATGAAGCTTGAGGATAAGCAAAATAAAACAGACTTCTGAAAAGGGTACAGTAGTCTGGGAAGATTGAGAGCCACTGCTGTGGCACTTACATTTCAGGGACTGAAGATCTGGGCAGAAGAGGATGAACTTGAATTGATTAACATAACTTTTTCTGTTGGGTAACTTTACAGTTTCTACTTTGCATGTTCTCCAAAATGTTCTGGTTTCTTATACCCAAGTCATCTAATATTATGGAAGTGGCACACTTAAGGAGAAGATCAAGTAAATATTCAGAGTTTTTAAAATCTCAAGTAAAAATACAGCTTAACTGTGGTCCAGCCCCCCAGATATGGTCTACAGATTTGATTCTGGGCAGGGATGAATGGTGGTCTACCACTCCTAAAGTGACAGTACCAGAATGCCTTACCGATGTGTGTAATGGCAGGACTCGAGCCCTGCTCTGCCATTCATATGGGCTATGGAGCTCTAAATGATGTCTGCCTATGCCTTCCTTGCAGAGGTGAGGCTCATGAAGACTAACATGCTCCAGCACACTAGCTACTCTACGTTCTGGGTCGAAGATGGAGGCTGCATTCTCCTCTTTGAGCCCAGTGGGTGTGGCCCTCCAACTCATGACTAGCTGCCAGAATGGCCCTCAGGTAGATGAAAGTTTGGGTGGGTGGCTCTTCTAAATGGTTACCCCATGCACACATACTTCTGATGTGACCTGGGATGCTAGAGACATGTTAATGTTGTTGGGGAGAAATCAAAATCCAGCCTTTGCACTCCCCATTTTGTTGCCTACTGCAGTAGATACTGCATGGAGAGGGCTTGCTGTCAGCCCCTGCCTCTCTTGTGCAAACCAAAATAACTGAAAGAGAATAAATGGGAATCCTTTGTCTCTGCTTTTAGCTCTTTTGCTGTGGCTGGACGGGGCCAGAAGACTGGTTGACAAATCAGATCATCATGAACAAAACCCTGACTTCCTACCCCTACCCCTGCTCCTGCTCCAATGGCTCAGCTGATGTCCAGCTTAAGAGTGGCTTCTGTGATGGTGATACCACTATTAACGAGACGGTGTCAGTTGACGACTGGCGTGTTTATAGAAAGGTGAGTCTTTGGGCCTCATGGGACCTACATGGGAAATGTCCACAGTGAACTCCCTGGTAGTAGTCTAAGGGAAGTTGGAGATGGAAAACTTCTACTAAAGTCACCTTGTCCTTCCTCCCCTGGAGGCACTGCAGAGCCCTTCTAAGCAATGGGGCTTCCACCCCTTCTCCACTGAGGCTGCTCTACAGCTTGATAAATCCCACTGTCAGGAAAGTCCATGTCCCATGGTTCAGAGGGAGAAACAAGAGCAATTCCCTTTCCTTAAGGACATAACTGCTGTACTTAGTCAGACCAATGGCCCATCTAGCCCAGTATCCTGTCTGGAAGCAGCTAGTAACAGAGCTTCAGAGGGAGTGTACAGAACAGGCCAATTGGAGTGATCTATCCCCTGTCTTTCTCTCCCAGCTTCAGGTAGTTAAAGGTTTCAGGTTGCCCTGAGCATGGGGTTGCATTCCTGACCATCTTGGCTAATAGCCAATGATTATATCCTGCATGAACTTATCTAGTTGTAATTTTGGCCATCGCAGCATCCCATAGCAATGAGTTCCAGAGTTAAACAGTGCTGAGAGAGGGGGAGAACTACTTCCTTTTGTTTGTATTAAGCCTGCTGCCTATTTTTTTTGTGGGGGGGCAGGGGGGTGACTCCTGGTTCTTGTGTTATGTGAAGGGGTAAATAACTTTCTTCGCATCATGATTTTTATACACCTCTATCATATCCCCCTTAGCTGTCTCTTTTAGACTGAACAGTCTCCTCAATATAGTGACATTGATATTTTCTGTCTCATCTTCTATCATTTTTCTAATAGTTTGTAACGCCGTTAGCCTTTTTGACCAGTGCTATGCATTGAGCTGAAGTTTTCAGACAACTATCCATGGTCACCCTAAAATTATTCTTGAATGATAATGGGTTCTAAATTAGCTGTTATGCATAGCTGGGATTATTTTTTCCAATGTACATTATTTTGCACTCATCCATGTAGAATTTCATCTTTTTCCCAGTCACCCAGTTTGTGAGGTTTCCCCCTATAACTCTCTTCACAGTCAGCTTTGAACTTAACTATCTTGAATAACTTTATCGTCTACAGACTTTTTGCCACTTCATTGCTCATCCCCTCTTCCATACCGTTTAATGAATGTGCTGAACAGTACAGTCCCAATAAAGATCCTTGGGGAGGACCCAACTCTTTACCGCTCCCTTATGAGAACTGGCCAGTTGTTTCCTATATTTTAACCAGTTACTGATCCATGAGGCCCTTTCCCTCCTGTCCCAAACTTAGTTTCCTTAAGAGCCTTTGGGGGACCTTATCAAAGGTTTTCTGAAAATCCAAGTACACTGGATCAATTGGATCACCCTTGTGAACATACTTGTTGACACCCTCAAATTCTATTAGTGTGGTGAGGCATGACTTCCTTTACTAAAGCTTTGACTCTTCCCCCAACAAATCATGTTTATCTGTGTCTGATTTCATTGCACCCCTCAGATATTTGTAGACTCTCCTACCCTACTTCTCCTTCCCCATGTAATTGTTTCCCCTCCTAGGGCTGCGAGGATAATGTGCAGAGCTGGTTACAGGACAATCTTGGCATCATCCTTGGAGTCTGCATTGGCGTTGCTGTCATTGAGGTGAGTCGCCACTACTCCCTGCGTGCTCTCTAGCCTAATCATTGGGCCATTTCTTCAGGCTCTGGAGACCTGGCCTGGTTGGGACCATAGCTCCAGTGCCCAATGGGATAGGTTCAAAGCTCCACCGGCCAACGAGAGCATGCTTTCTGAACAGAAAATGTTCAGTGGCTGTAGGTTACCGATGGGAAGGTGAATCTAACAGAGTACTAGCTGCTATTCTGGGAGTCTCTCTTGTCTGTGGTCTTGCAGCTGGGAATCCATTGTGTCCATAGCTAAGAAGTATGTGGCTCAGTTACTCAAGTACTGCCTCAGCTAGTGATGTGTATAAAAGGCTAGATCAGAGCAGAGAAGATTTTTAAGGCCTATCTCTCTGCAGCACAGTGCTGTGTCCTCATGCTGGCTGTTGACAGTCCACTGTGGTGGCAGGACCAACTGTCTGCCTGTATTGTCCTCTGATCACCCCAGTTACCACAATGTGCTTGCTTTCCCCTTTTGATCCTGCCTGTTTTCTGACTTTATTTTTTTTCTCTGTGCCTGTTTCCAGCTGTTGGGGATGGTGCTGGCCATTTTGCTCTGCAAGAACGTACACAGAGAAGACTACACCAAAGTGCCCAAGTAATGAGTCTTCTGAACCTGGAGCTACCCCACCACAGAGGCGCAAACAGAACATTCCTGCCTCATCATCCCTGTCCCCCCCAGACTGTCCCATCACACTGACCTTTACTCCAGTGATACCCCGTTTCTCTGAATACTAAGGAACTATAGGAGCTGCAATATCGTACGAATCTTCTGATGACCAAAGCCTTGGGCTGCCCCTCTGCCTCTGGATAGTTCCCACTCTGAAGTGGGCCACTTATTTGTAATGTCTTGATCAACTTCGGAGGGCATGCAGCTTTAATGGTGTCCTTCCCATCCTCATTCCCTTCCAGTCTGAGGTCTAAACTAGAAAAATCCTTCTCACACCACCCGCTCTTTTCACCACATGAGCTGGAAATCCAATGAACCAGCAAGAAGACTCAGGACTTGGCCTACTGGCGATGGGTCACCCTTGGAGTCCATTGTGGGTGAAAGAATGCTTCCTTTCCAATTAGCCTGGCTTTTTGTCTTCTGCCTGCCTAGCCCCCATCCAACTCTGTCAGGTTCAGTCTGACGCCCCTTAATACCCCAAAACCATTCCTCCCATTTCTGGAGTAAATTGTTGTCTTGTAGCTCCCCTTCCATTCTCATTAGAAGCCTCCTGGCAGGAGCCAAGTTCACCCATTCCAAGTGTGGCCCGTCCAGTAGCGTGTGATGTCGTCGCTGAGCTGCTCTTGGAATGGCTGCAGATGGTTTTCGGGCTTCACTAATTACAATGCCCTCTCTTCCATCCTCAGTCCTCCCTTTTCACGGGCTCCAGTTGGCTCAGTGGCACTTTAGAGACTGTGTTGAATAGCACAGGAGAGTCTGCAGGCTGTCTGTACTGGCTCTGCTGGGCATGTTCTTGGGTTGCCAACTTTTATAGAAGTGATGACTGATTATTTTTCCAGTATGAAATCTGATTGATTGTGTTTTTAATGTGATGTTAAAACAAAGGCATCTGTCTCGATTGCTGGCCATGGGGGCATTGCTGCCACTGGAGAACTGGTCATGCCGGATAGACAGGAAACACTTCTGTGGGTGTTTGGGTTGTTGACTAAGTGCCAGGGGGCCTGTAAGCACTGTCATGGGTCTCTGGATCATGGGGCTTTAAAGGGGCGGGGGCACTACTGTGGTATCCCATACTTGGCTGTGTGCAGCAGCTGATGGTTGGATTGCTGGCTCCATTCTGGGTGAGGAAATAGGATGGGTTGGTGCCTGGATTTCTGGCTGTCTCTGCAGTGATGAGGCCATTGCTGGCTGAGACCTGGGGAAGAAGGTGTGTTATGGCTTACGATATTCAGACATTCACCCTCTCTGGCCCCTGCCTTGAAACCCCTGAAACTGCCAGCTTGGGAGTACAGCTCTGGTCTTGCCTAGTGACCCTTGCCTACCACCCTCTTGGCAGCTCAAATGAGGGTGGGGTGTTCATGTTCCCAGCACATGTGCAGCTCAGCTTGTGAGATCATAAAGGAACAAGTGACACCTGCCAACCTCGGATGTGCTGGCATCTCTGGAACTAAGGGAAATGGATGCAGTGGTTATGCTGACTGGCCAGCAGCAAGGTACAAAGTACCGTGGGTGAAGAATTGTCTCCCCACCTTCTAAACGGAGCAGTCCTGGAGTTTCCAATGTCTCATTGATGTAGCAAGCTTGGGGGGACCTGTCCTCCTGCTGTGGTGGATGCAAGTCACTGCTCTAATAGGGAAATGTGGGGGCTACTTTACTTGGACTGTGGAGTTACTTCATGGAAAATGAGCTTGATATTAAGTGCAGGTGCTTGGTGGGCAGGTCTGCCTTCAATAGTCATGAGTGCTGTGTATGAGGGTAGCATGAAGCCCTCCCTGTGCACTGCCTTTCCAGGCCTCGGCTCCAGTTCCAACTAAAGGAGCAGGCTGTGGTTGGCTAGCTCCTCCTCCCTTGCCAGAGGGTAAAGAAGTGCAAAAGCCTCCAGGGGATTAGTACCGTCAGCAGTGCAGCCAAGGACTGAAAGGGTAGTACAGGATCCATTGACCATTCACCCCAGATGCCATCCCTCCAGGGACAGGTGAATCGATGTAGGCAACCAGCATTGGGGAAGGTTGCTATCCCATTCCTAGGGGAGTCTCTCCTGAACCCCCTACTCTCTGTACAAATCCTTGCAGCCTGATGCTTGTGGGGGAGGCACCTTTTTATTGTTCTTCGGTAAAGCCAGCATTTCCCCCCTCTCTTGTAGTAACTAGAGGTTTGTCCCCTCAAGAGTTTTATGTGTATGGCTCTGGTTCTCCAGTTCAGATGCTAACGCTGAGCAGAAAGGAGGTGGAGCCCTTGCTGAGCTTCTGTTTTTTTAGGAATCTCTTCCCCCCAGGAAGAAATGCATGTACAGATCTAAAATATAGAAGATATTTCTGTAATAAAGAGATTTGCTTAAAAAAAAACCCACAACCCCACCCCTGTGCACTGCAGTGTTTGCTCTGTGCTTTGTGTAAGAATCTCCTTGGGAGGGTGGCGTGGTAAGAAGCACCTGGCATTGACAACTCAATAGGGCCTGAGAGGCATGCCTGTGTGACATTACTGGTGTGGCATTGTGGAAACCTCTCCCACGTAGTTTGGAACTTTTGCTTGCGTGTGTGCTCTGAGTTCCCTAGAAATTTGGAGTTTCTGTTGTGGGTTTTTTACTCATGCCCCCTGCCAACAAATATTGCAGCAAATTCTGTTTTCAAAGCAATTACTATTTCCAGGGCTAAAAAGGTCTGCAGCTAGAGGTACTTCAATAAGCCCCACTTTATCATGGGACACAGTCTGTATTGCATTAACAGAATCCAAGAGTTAACATTTCTACAATGAATGTATGCTTTTGGTTACTGCCCTTAGCAGGCCTCATCATCCTATGCCCACAACACATGTGGTTGCCTGAACACTCCCGTCTCATCTAGACTTTAGTCCTTTTCTCCCCTCCCTCTTGCTTAATGCTACACTCCACACTTTGAGTGAGATCTTTAACTAAACTGAGACATCAAAATGAGGACGCAAGTGAGAAGCTGAGGCAGCCATGGTTGTTGCGGGCAGATTGCTGCATTCTCAGGAGTATAGTCAATCAGCTCGGCAATTGGCATGAGTGATTTAGTTGGAGAAATAACCGTGTAGTGACTCTGCAAACCACTCCACCTTAGATAATCAAGAGTTCAGAGAACTGTATAATTGACGTATGCAGCTATGAGTTGCCAGTGGACTTGCCCTGTCTGAGCCATAATACAGGCATGTCACTAATTGCACATGTGCTTGCTCACACCTGCTTTCAAAGGACAAATATGTTCTTTCTGAGCCCCCAGAGAACCCCATAGCCACCTCCCATGTGGAAAATGCATGCTAAATGTTATAGCACCTTACATGTTCAAAGGACTGTACAGCCACACACTTCACTAATTGTCAACCCCCTGCTAAGGTAGGTTGGTGGAACTAACCCCGTTTTACAAGTGAAGACTGGGAAGGTGGGTGAAATGTCAAAACTCAATGAGTCCTTAGCAGAGCTGAGATTAGAATGTAGTAATTAGTCTGCCAGACCCCACTGTACTAAGACATCCCCTTACCACCTGGAGAAAGGGTGCCTTGGGGAGCACAAGTGATTTGCTCATGTTTATACTGGAGTCTCTGGCTCTGCTAGGAACTAGAAACCATGAGTCCCAATTCCCCAGTCGCCACCCTCTTCTGTATGGTACAAAATGAAATGTACTGTTTAGAAACACAATTACTGAACCCTATAAAGCTGCTTTAGTTGGACAAGGGCCAAGATGTGCTCTTGTCCCCTAAACTAGTCTTGTACTAACTGGCTGCCTCTGCTTAGGGCCCTTCCCCATCCTCTCTCCCCGTGGGCTGGTTTCAGAGTGAACTGAAATCTGTTCATGCCACTGCCAGGATGTGACCACTGGAGGGCAGTGCCTCACTAGCAAGTGTGGTCCCTGTTGCTGCCCTATGATCAGAACTGGCTCCTCTCTTGAGGTAGAGTTGATGACAGTTTCTTCAACAGTGGAAAGGACCCAGCAACCACTAAAGCAGACTTAATATACAAATTACTCTCAAAATAAACGGCCTCTTTTGCACTGTCAGCTTGTTAGGCTGGAGAGGATTCCTGGACTGCCTGCCCCAGTCTCTGATAGTGAGGGCAACCTTCACAAGCAGATGTTGCCTGTCTGTAAGCTCCCTCCCCTATCCTGCTTTGACCTCTCTCCCCTGCAGATAAAGCTGTAGCGGGACCTCATCACCTGCTGTCTCCTTTCTCTGAACTTATGGAGGTTATAGAGGGGAAAGAATGGATGTGTCCCCTATAAACTCCCCTGCTGCCTCAATGCTGCGCGAAGCCACTGGGAACTGATCGTCTCTGCTCTATCCCTCTGTGGTACTGATCCCATTGCAGGAGAAGTGTTGTGGATGGGTTGCTGCCAGGAAAACTTGCACCAGCTCAGTTTTCCCTGCAGCTAGGCACAAGTGAGAATTCCTCAGTTCCTGTGTGCACAGTACCACTCTTCCTGCAGCTTGCAGAGCGCCTGCTGCTGTTCCAGGCATGCATGTGTTCCCCTCCAGAGCAAACCTTGGCTGTTTTTTGTTGTCAACCTGTTAGCTTCTTGGGAGCTGCTCCTCCAGTCAGTCAGTCACTTCCATCTGTTGGGCAAAGGCTTCCTTAGTGCTATTCCTTCCTGTCCATCCGTATCAACTGGTAAGGGGAGCTGAGGTGGAATGGACCCTGGCTAGGTGTTGTAAGGCCGGGCCAATGCATGATATCTCTCACAGGCTGCTCCAGCTGGTCTCTAGAAAAAAATCCTTAAAGGGTATCTGGGATTGAAGCAGATTTCTACGTATTGGCTGCTTCTCTTCATGGACATAGTAGCTGGGAACTCTGAGCAGTGTCAGCTGCCTGCAGGTTCCTATAACATGACACAGCTGCCAATGCCCAAGCCGAAAGTAGCATTAGTACTACCATGACCCCAGAAGGCCCTAAATGGAGAAGGTTTCAGTGTCCATGGTTTTATGAAATGGAACGACTTGCTTCAGGCACTGGTAGAGAAAGCTGCATCGGTAGGGGCGCAAGGGCCTCAAAGCTGATAATTGACCCTTGGAGAAATTTTTATCTTGCAGGTTAGGCAGAGCTGGGATGGGAAGTCTCCCTTTACTAGCAAACGGATGGGGTTGAGCAGAGAATGTCATGGGTGATTAACCCTTTCAGAATGGAATGGGACACCAGCCAATGTCACAAAATGCTTCCCCCCCTCATACCAGCTCATGCTCACTGGCACAACCATCCCTGTAGGCAACTTCTGCTGGCCACCAGGCCAGGTACCAAGTTGGGTGATAGGTTGGAGGGATTTATGATGATGGCTGAACTCTGTCCCTGGCTGTTGGACTGGAAGGGGCAGGTTATAAGGTGACCTCATGGCTTGGCTTGAAAGGTGGATAGAAGAGGAAGAAGAGCAGCAGCATTTTGGGCCAAGCCCAGGACGCCAGAAGGACTCAAGGCCTTCCCACAGACACATTTTTTTCCCTTAGCCAGAAGCTGTCATGTCTAGCCCACAAAGAGAAAATCTCCCCTCCGTTGCTTGTGCTCTGGATACCTGTTAGCTTTTAAGGCTCTCGGCTCTGCCACTGCGCTTTTGTTGCAGGGAAAGAACCACAGTCTAGCCAGGGCTTCTGATTGGAGTCTTTGGCCAGATCTACACTGAAAACTGGCTGGTACCCTATTTAAGGGTGTGAGTCTTGTGACATTTGTATACCGGCAAAACACTCTAGGGTAGGTACACAGGTACCAACAAAAGGGCTTTTTTTGGCCAGTATAGTTATTTGGTTCAGGGAAGTGGCATGAGCTATACTCAAGGATTCTTTTAAGTTGGTCCAAGATGTGTATCTACTAGGGGCACATGCTTGTACAACTCTGCCCCTACATCTTTTTTTAATGTAGACACACCCTTGGGCTTTGACTACCCTTGGCCAGGCCTCTATAAAGCAGCTCTGGACAGCTGAACTACCTCTTCTGTTTCACAGAAGGAGAGAGGGAGGAGTGCTGAATCCCTGTACAATGCTAACTCTGAAGAGGACATTCAACTTTAGCTACTGTGAGGTAAGTTCTGTACCATCTTTAGCTCTCATGTCATGTTGGTTTAATGTGCACCTGGAGAACTGGGTCCTCTCTAAATAGACCATTAGTATGAAATGTAGAAGCCCCCTACCTAAAGCATAGGCAGTGCTACCTTTCTAGATGAAAATGCAGAGCGCTCCACTTCCCTCGGGCAAGTTCCAGTTTGGTGGGGACAGTAACTTAGCAGTTTGAGATCGTCATTCACCCTCTAAGTGCTCCACAGCACTGACCTGGCTATCACCCTTCCCCACAAGGCAGGGAAGTGGCTGCTCTGTGATGTATCTCTAGATCCCCCTAAGGCCCCTAAAGCTGTTCTTGCTCTCTTCTGGGCCGCCTTTAAGTCATTCTCTTTCTAGTCTTGGACCCAAAGCGGCTAATCCAACTCAGATCAGAAACATCTTTTCATTATCTCCCGGCTTTCTCAGTGCCCAGACAGCATCAGCTGCTGCCTTCCCCTAACCCTGCTCGGTGCTGCCTTCACTTGCCCTCCTGGCTCTGGCCCAAACGCCCCCCACTAGAAGTTCTGGGACGTGTTCTCCCCCAATGCAGGATGCCCTGGCCTCATGGAATCACTTAAGCAGCTGGACTGACAGGCACAGACAGCACTGCTTCATTTAACCTCCCCTCTCCATCACTCATTTGTTTTCAGCCCCCTCCCTCCTTTCCCCTCCTCGCTACAGGAAGCTGAGAGAGGACACACGGGAGCTGATCAGTCAGGTCTGGAGGGGCTTGCTACTGTTCTTGATTTCACTGGGTGATTGAGTGCTGGTCAATGATACCTTTAGAAGGTGACCTCCAAAGAGCAACGCCAGCTCTCAAAATCAAATGTTTCCATTTCCCTGGTGGTAGTTTCCTCACATTTCTTCCTCTCTCTCCTTCGCCCATCCCCAACAAAAGCTGCCTGGACCTAGGCCCCTTTGGGTAGCTCAGTACTAAGTCGGGCAGGGTTAAGAGGGTCATGGGAAAGAAGAACTGAAGCGCACCAGAGCACTGCTTGTATGACCGTAATCTGCAGCTGCAAGGCGCTGGCACCGAAGAAAAGTGAAAACCCCATCCCTGAGGCATGGGGCCAGTGGTACAAAGCTGCACACATGGGTTGGTAGGTGAAAACTTCCACCTGCCCGTCCCCTGTGATCAATTTTCACATCAAAATGTGAGCTTTGATAACCCTTTGCAGTTACCTGTTCAACATGGCATTTCAGAGAATGCAGGCTCCACTGAGCTGGGAATGCAGCTGTCACAGCAGAGGTAATGTGTTCCAACAGCAGAGCAGGCATCTTGTTGTCTCCTAGGAGGTGGGCAATACAGGTGAGTGGTGGGAATAACTGTGAACTGAGTGCTCCTATGAGTGGCTTCTTGGTCATGCTGGCTAAATAGAGCCTCTATCCAAGTATCTTTAGCGACAAGCCTCCAGGAGTTTTTCCTGTGGCAGGTGCAATGGGTGTGTGGAGCAGCCCCTCATGCTCCCCACAGGACTTGTGAGCTCTGTTTGATGTACCCTGGACCATGGCAAGACTCTCTTATGTAATGTAGCTTCAGGGCTCATGAGAAGCATGGATTATCCTCTTGCCCCTGACCCTTGACCTCCTCCAAGGCAGCTGCTCTGTCCATAAATCTCATGAAGCCAGGCACCTCCTTCTGCTGTGGGGAGGAGGGGAAGCTGCGCCTATGGTCACCAGAGAGCATTGCGGAAGGACCCCTGTTAAAAGAAAGCCCTTATCTGTACTAAAGTCACCTGAGTTCTAGAGCTTCAGCTTCTTCACAAGACAAATGAAGCAGTGATTTAAAATTCCTATAATCTGAGTGCTTCAGGCAGATCCTTTGTAAGGATAATATCTGAAGTAGCAAAAATGAATAAGGTATCCATGTTCAGGCTTGGCAGAATTCTATATTTTATAATTTTGACAGATCTCAATGTTTTGTTTTCAAGCACTTTTTATTTTAACTGATTTAAATCATAGTTGGGGAAAATTTGGGTGGGGGAAGTCAGTTATTTAATGACAGTAGATGTGATTCAAACTATTAAAGCTCTATAGCCATTAAAGCATGCCATATATTTTTACATATCTTGTCGACAAAGTAAATAACCTTAAACCAATCTCAAAGCTCTCAGACAGTTAGAAAAATGCTGCTTATCTGTCAGTTTTGTTTGTTGATGGAAATATTTTTTTCCTGTGTGGTGACAGTGACGTTCATTGACATTTACAGATAATCTAATTCTTCCAAGCCTCTCTATGTAGAGTGAAGCTCTTTCCCTTTGTCATTCAAATATAAAAGTTGATCTTGGGTGTGTGATACAGCCACCTAAATTGGCTAAAATCATTCTCCATTTAAAAGGTCTTATCTAGTCTATCAACAATTAAGAAAGGGTTAAAAAACTTCGAGGTCAGGACCCCAGTGCTAAGGGTCTATGTGTACCTTAATTGTAGCCGTATGTATACATGTACATTACAGTACAGCTTTTAATCACATGTTGGCACACTAGTTTCTGTAGGACTGAGTCCACATTGCACCCTTGCAGAAGGATGCTGTATCTAATGGTGTCATTAAGTCGCAAGAGATCCTAATACAGGGGTATTTACCCTTCTTAGTTTGGCTGGGTGGCATGCTCTGTGGTGAGCTTGTGTATTCAAATAACTCTAACTTCTTGAAAAAGTCTCTGAAGCTGAAACTTCTCTAGTTTATTCTCATCCCAGAAAGGAATCCTCTGGGAAAGCTTGGCTCACTTCTGAATTATGACTGCCACACTAGTATTTCTCCCTGGGTTTAAAATTCAGGTTTTTACCATGGGTTAAGTCCTCAGAAAGGAGAATTTGGACACACTCGGTTTAGAAATCAAGTTATAATCATGTGACAATCCCATACTGCATAGGCATGATACATGATGTTCTGCTCACTTTAATAATGCCCCAATGTGCAGTGCTCGAGAGAGAGACTCGTGTAGCTAGAAAATTCCCTGCTGAAAGAAACCCAGCTGTGTTTGTTTGCATGGGTGACAGTTCATCCCAATGTCACATTTTACATTCAAATGTGCCTCCTGCATGTGTTTGTTTGAATGTTCAATCAGTGTTCTTTCTTTCACCAAGAAATTAAGTGAGAAATCTGTGCTAATGCACCATTTTAAATGCACAAAAGGCAGGAGAGTCAGTTGTTGTTCCCACAGCTATGTTTAACTTTTTTTGCCCTTCTTGTATGTAAAAGTTACTGCTATATATAGAATTATGACATACTGCAAACATTACATGAGGCTGCAGTAAAAACCATCACCACAGTTCTCCTAACTTGTGTCTAACCCTGCTCTCTCCCCAAGAATTGTGTACTGGCAGAGGGGTTACTTTGGTTTAAACGTGCATGCGCATTCTTATACATGGAGGGGTGTTCTCCATACGTAGATATAAATATAAGGTGGATTTAATAGAAAGTCTGGTTTCAGCCTTTCAACAGAGCTCTGATTGTAGTTCTCAGTCTGAGTGCAAAAACAGATTCTACTTCTATATGACAACTAGTTCTTTAAGTCCTAATGAGTCAGTGATTTCAAATTTTGATTTATTTCAGAGATGACCTGTGCTCATAAACTGGATTAATTTAGTTTAGGTGATTGTTGCATGTTTAGTCCCAATCCCAACATTCAATGATGTTTCCAGAGCCTTTGCTGAGGCAGAAGGGGGAGGGGGAGCTGGGCTAGCCTAGAACCACTTAATACCAGCACTAATGCCACAATCTTCAGAATAAAGAGCACTACTCAAAAAATAGTTCATATCCCTCCTCCTCCTGAGGCCTATGACCAAATTGAGCATGACCTTGATCTTTAATACAGATTCTACCAAGCTGAGTCTGTGCCATCTCATTGAATTGCTGCACAGGTGACGAACATTGAAAATCTTAGGTGTTTCAAATGCAATCATTACTGAATGCCTATGTTGATTAAATGGAGGCACTTTGCTTAGTGTCTGCAGTCACTTTAGCATAAAGGTCAAGTAGACTCCTTACAAAAGCTATTCCCTAGCTTCTGACTAACAATCTCCAGCAGCTGAGGGAAATGTGCTGGTGGGTGTGAGGTTAACTCTGAACAGACAAATACCAACCACCACACGTGGGGAGTGGGGTTTATGTTAAAGAGACTCTCAGTAGCACCTCCAGGGCTGGAATGAATTACACACACACTTGTGCATCACCACCCACGAAGCAGTTTACAGGGCCGTTTATATTGCCACTGCCCCGAGGCTGTCCTAGTCTCACTGACCTACATGTCCAAACCAGAGACTAATAGCTCTCTCCCACTGCTGACCTGGACACGTTTCTGGTAACATCCTATCATACTGTCACCATGCTGAAGGTTGGGAGTAGCACATTTAATTAAATCTGGTTTCACTGATGTCTCTCGATGTATCTTCCACACACTTCATGGCTGGGGGGGGTGGGAAGTCTGATCTTTGTCCCACTGGGGACACCAAGTTGTCATGTCAGTTCTCAGACAATGAGCTTATAGTCCTGGGTGAGAGGAATGCACTCAAATAAGCTGGATCAGGCCATGGTTCCTCTTTTTCTAGGAGGGCAGGCTGCTTGGGTGAGAAGCAGACTTTCCTTGTGTAGACACTGCAGAGGGGAAACTGTATAATGTCTGGTAAAGAGTGAACAGGGACTGAGAGCGGAGAGAACTTGAGAAGGGATCTAACACAAGTTGTGGTTGGGTGCCACTGCACCAACTCTGGTGGAACTTGATATAATCTAATTGCAGCAGAGGGTTAAAATCTACTCTTGGTTTCACTAGTATGACTACTCCAGCTTATCCTCAAAAAAAACTCTGACTCCCCATCTGTTTCAGGATCCAGTTCAAACCTGCACTCTGTCACCTTGTCTCTCTTATCCTCCCCAAGCATCAGCCTCCTTTCTACCCCATCACATAGTCTCACCACTGATGGTGTGAGAGCCTTCTCTACAGCTTCTGCCTCCTGCTCCAGCTGCTTCCTGAATCTCTTCACCTCATTGACACCATCTATTTTTAAATTTAATCTAAATCCTCCTGTTTCCTTCTTTTGGTTCTGAATGTGGCCAAGCATTCAGGGAGTTTGGAGCCAGAGTTAAAGTTTCTGGCTGGGGCCCCTATTTCTAATTTTCAGACAACAGCTTGTTCTGCAGAGACTGAATATAATCCTGGAGAGAATTTAGCTCTGGTTCTCATGGGAGATGTGTAAATGTGACCTAATGCCCTTCTAGTGACAGAGTGGAGCATGGATGAGATCTGGGTTTGCGTTCAGGCTAGTTCTCATTTTCTTGAACTATCTCTAACTACTTTCCCTTGGCTACCAGTCTGGGATTAAGTGAAAGAGTTGGACCTAGCTAGACTAGCAAAGAAGCTAGTTACAGCCCAGCTGGTTTAATATGATGGGAAGAGCCAGCAAGCACATCTGATCATTGCTATTTGGCAATTTCATGCACCATTCTATTGGAAGCCAATTAACTCCAGGGCTCTCTTACCCAGGCAATGCAGGAGCAGGGTCACGTTGTCCTCCGTTAGGCAAAAGCCTCATCTGACATGAAAAGAGAGATGTGACTGTCATTTTTCATGAGTGGTAACTGCATACAACTTATTTCCGTTGCTGCAATTCGCCTCCCTTAACAGAAGGCCCATCCTGACTGAGTTTCTCACTTTTGCCATCACCACCTGGGCCCGAAGATTGTTTCCTTAGGGGTTCCGTCAGTGGGGACACCAAGCTACAGCAGTGATGGGCATGTTAGAAAGGCTCTAGGGAGACTGATAGTGAAGACGCCACCTCAGGTGGAATCCACCTCAGGTTTTCCTGGGCCTGAACATCTATTCACTGGTTTGTCAGACAATGTGGGAGCTGCCTGTTGACACTGTTGGTGTAATCCTCAGTAAACCCTTTCTTATGCAAAAGGCTTAAGGGGGGCAAAGGCATTCTGGACTGGAGTTTAGTTTTCCCTCAACACAGTTTGAGGAATAGCTCCTACATATCTATCATTCATTCTCTCCCAGCCTAGCTCCTGGGATTTCCAGATTTCACAAGCCCTGGTTTTAAAGACTGAAGTATTTATTATATATATATACACACACACACGCAAGTTTATGCGGGAGAGGGATTATTGTGGCCTTTGTCCCTTTGGGGATGCTGTGGGAGTCGACACCCTGAAATTTACTTTGTTTTGCTTTCAGCTGTCAGGCTTTTGATATTGTTTGATACTTTTAAATGATATCATCCAATCCTCTAGCAACTTTTATCCCAAAGGAACCCAGAAAAGCTTTACTGACTATGAAACCAATCCTGCCTTCATAAAGCAAGATGTCCTCGTGTATGGGTAATGGCTAAAGATCAGGGGGGCAGCAGCAAGTCAGGAGAACTTTGCCACAGCTACCAGGGGGCAAGGAAATCCCTTTGCGATCTTAACGTTCCTCTGTGCAGAGACCTTTAATTTTAAGGGTCTTGCCTGAAAACCCCCCTGCCCCCTTGCACTAAACCATGTAGAATTATTCCAGAATGATAAAGAGCTAAACTGAACACCCTGAGATCTGCAGTTGCTCCCGAGAACCCACACGTTTAGCATCTGTTGTTTGAACCCCTGAAGAGGCCTGCTGTGTAAATCCCAGGACATGCACAGGGGAGCTCTACGGTGCAGATCCTGATGTGAAGCTCCTCAGACTCAAGAGGGTCCCTCCTAACCACACGCTGAACAGACTTTTTGCATGGAAATCCGGCATGATCCGTTTTGTTTCAATACAGCTGCTTCTGAGCCCGCTGTTACCTGGCAAAAGTACTACTGTGTTCTACAATCATTTTCCTAAATACTATTTATAGTTAAAATAATACTTCAGGCTGCTCCGGTAATGGTCCGGAATACTAGGGGCTGAATTCAGCCTGGGTTTACCTGACTGCTTTCCAAAGAGTGAACTTATGGAGGAGTATGGCCCCACATCTCGCACGAGAGATACTGCAGCTTGTTGGATGACTAGAGCAGTGTGAGTCTAATGAACTGCAGCAGAGAAGAGCGGTGGTGTAGTACCTGAAGGCTGTACTCTAGTATTTTTTTAAATAAGGGTGACTGAAAGCAGGAAGCACAGAAATGGAGCAGAAAAGCGAGGTTTTTACAAAGTGATTGTTTTTTCAAACTTCCTGCAAATTTCTGACTTGAGTTGGGGGCAGAGGAGGGAGTTTTGCATCTGTCCTGATGCTCTCCATTTAATCCCATATTTAATTGTAGTTAGCACCTTGAAGTGCTGTTGAACATGAAGCAAGAGCCCTTGTCACCGATCTCTACTGAAAATCCTGGCAGTGGGATGTTTTGGCCAGCTGCTCGCTTTAATGGCTCTAACGGCATTAGTCCTTGGAAAGGAAAAGGAACCCTTTCATTCAGGAATTTACTCTTATATGAAAGGGACCCTGAGGCTGGGATCTGTGTCCACAGAGATCTCTTTCTTGTAGCCAATTCCTCAGCCCTATGGGCGGATCACCCTGTCACATCATTACACTGTTGTTCCAAAGGGCTCCACATGGATTATTTTGGTGAGAGGAGAAAGGGAAGAGAGGCGTGGCTAAGGAGGCAATCTTTCCCTAAGTCTGCTGCCAGCCCACATCATCCTGGAGTGCTGCTTGTCATCACCTGCTATTAAAAGGGTTTATGAACTCTTTCAATAGCTCAGCTTGAACTAAAAACATCCCTGCTCCCTCTAGAGCCTCCAACTCACCAGCTCCAATCCAAACACAAGGAGCTGGGAAAGATTCCTCCAGCTGCCAGCTCTGCCCTAGCTATGAACACGCAGCCCACTAAATCGAATGCTGCCTACTGGCTTCAGTCAGCAAGCACTGCCTTCAGTTTAGAGAGAGTGTCCCTCAGCAGGAGCGGATTCGAGGCAACACTGATTTGTCTGGTGTGGGACAACTGCTCTTCCTTTCCTAGAATCTTCCTGGGAGATTAAGACGAAGGCCTAAGCAGACCATCCGGTGTATCTCCCTGGGACTAGAGTAGGGAGCCATCCTGTCGTACAGCATTAGAGAGTTTTCTGTAGTAGGGGTGGATGAAAACATAATTTTCCTCTGTTCACCTCCCTCTGCTGGCATGAATATGAGGAAGGCTGGATCTCCGCTGAAAACTTTCTACTGCTGTACTGCCATGTATTCTCCTCTTGAGACAGCTGCTTCTTGTGGATGCTGTTCACACCATGTCCTCCAGCAGCCTCATTTTGGCATCCCAAAGGATTTCTATTGCAGACCTGTCCTCAGGCCTCTTCCTGTGCAGCGAGCCACAGCTTTGCTTCAGTTGCTTCACTAAAGCTCTCTGCCTCCTGTCCCTGGATAGCCTGCGCCATGCCCTTTCCTACCCTCAGTCAACCACACTCTCACATGTTCATTTTTCTTGGTCGCCGCCTTGATCATAGTGTTAGTGTGCAGCTTTTAGACTGAAATGCAAATTTTCACAGAAAATGTCAAAAAACTGGAAACTAAAAAAATGGTGACACGCTCCTGAAGGGGGGCGAATCCCCAAAACCTGATTTATTTCTCAGTTTTTCTTTCATTGTAAAACCGAAAGTTTTCAAAGAAAACTTTTCCCCCCCTTTTTATTAGGCTTTTTTGTAAGGAAAATCACAGTTTTGACCCGTCCATGGAAATTTCATTTTCTGGAGGCACTTTGTTTTCATTCTGGTTAGGAACGAAATCCCCAAAATTCTCCAAAAGAAAATTCTGAACAAATATTCACTTCAGAATGCGTGAAATATTTCAACACCACTTTGACTTAGTTTGACTTTGACTTATTACATTTTATATTTTTATTTATATGTGTACACACACTTTTTAAAGAATTGAAATGTCATGTTGAAACAAAGAATCAGATATTTGAGATTGTCACATTTTTATTTAGGAGGGGAAAAGGGTGAAAAAGTTTGACTATGTGATTTTACACAATACTTCAGTACTGAGGGAACTGCATTTTTTTGACAGGAAATTGTTTCAAGTTTTTCTGGCCAGCTGTAGTAGCTACTGCAACCCACAATCTTAGCCCAGGAGGAGTCCAGTATAAATGGGCTATTTATAGGCAATAATGCATTTGGCTACTTCCCTTCATCCTTAGGTCCTGAGCCTTTGTGCAGATATAATCCACTTTATTCTCCCCTCTGTAACATTAAGATTCAAAGGAAGATACTGCTTCTTTCCTGGGCGCCCACCTCATGTCTTCTGGGGCAAGTTAACAACAGTAAATGTTTCACACTAATAAAGAGGCAGCTCATACACTCAGTTGCCCAAACTGTGATTTTTTCAAGTGAATGGAAACACAAACATAAAAACAAATACAGCCATGCAGGATTCAGCCCATTCAATGGGCTTCTTTGTTCAGTTACGGTATATGTTCTATTTGAAAAGATTTTGCTAAGCAAAAACATTGGAAGGCCAACTAGTCCTACCACCCAGGATATAGCAAAATGAGATCGTAGTCCATGACTAGGGTTGCTAGGTGCTACGATAATAAAAATAATAAGTTGGAGCAGTATTATCTACCTACTGTCACTGTTGTAGATCATTTGGTCTGGGGCAGCTATACTGCTGATTTCCATTCAGTCTCAGTCCCATTTTGGGGCTGTCGAGGGTAGATGATCTATCCTTTAGCAATATTTTCTTTATCCTTCTGCTCCCACCCCTGATGGGGTATCAGAAATAACCCTAGCCTGTCCCATCCAGACCAGCTGTCTAGTAAATCTATTTCTAAAAATTTATAATTTCATACCACATTGTATTTATACAAATTACTCCATCTCCTTTAACATCGACCTCCCAGTCAGCTTGCACCAGCTGAATAATGCACAATCAGCACATACATTCTTCATTTGGATTTTCTTTCCCAATCCCATTTTTCCTTACTATTTCAATAGTTTTTCAAAAATAGTATGTCCTGTCTAAAAACCAAAATGTTCCAACTGCTAGAAAATCATTTCCCTAAATTCTCCCCCTGAAGCATATTACGAAGCAGTGGCATTCATAGCAACTGCCATATAAAATGAATAATAAAGTGTTCTCTAATCAGAGGTGTCTACCTGAGTTTAGTTTCTTTTTCACTAATGAATGTTTAGTTCCCTAGGCTAAGACTTAACATAATATTTACTCACCAGAAACAACTTCTCATAGCAAACTTTTTAATTGTCATTGGATTCAACTTACTTAGGAGTTTTCTTTTCTGCTTATAGATTCTCTATGGAACTCAACGATCCAAAATTGCTGCTCCCCGTATGTTGATGCTCCCCCAACTGAATGGCCTAGGGAGGGACTCTTTCTAGGGCTCAAAGAATCCACCTAGGATCCACTTTTAAAGAGGCCAACACTTTCAAGGGTTAAACTCAAACTGCTCATTGCCATCCTGTGGCTTGGTTGATCTCAAAGTGGACCTAGCTGACTCTTTCAAGTTTCAATTCTTGCATGGGCTCTGGAGCTTCCTGCATGCAGGAACTCCAGTAAAAATACAATGGGATTGGAGTGTGGGTGTAAGGGGTGGGGAACGGGCTATGAGGACTCGCTTCCTCACCCCACCCTCTCTGTCACTGATCTGTCTCCATGGTTTGACACGTGTGATTTGAAGAATCTGTTCCCTAGACCCTGCTTTTGGCTCAGACTCTGTGAATTATTCCAGTTTACAGCCACTGCCAAAAGTAACTATTATTAGTCTAAGATGGGAAAAAGTCCCACTGCATTCAGCCACAGTGTTCCAATTACAGGCCTGCTAAAGTGGCATGGCTGCTGAAGGGGAATTTTCCATCTCTCCTCGCCCAGCAGACTCTGGCAGAGAATGTGCAAGTATTTAAGGAGCTGCCGTTCTGCCCTCAAACAGGGATTTTCTGGGTGTTTCTTTTTCCCTGCTCTTTGTCACTAGCAATATGACAGTTCCACTTCGTTCGTCCCAGCAGATCTCAGACTAGCTGTTATTTCTCTTGTCATATAGTAGGTTTGGATCCAGATTGCTAAGGCTATTACAGTCTCAGGTGAGCTGGCAGTGTTACTATTGAGATTTCCACCATGCACGTGAGCACCTTCCAGCTATAGGAAGGACACCAGAACATGAGTAGGAACTTGATTGTGGGTGCAGCCCAGAATGCCTCACTGAAAAAATGCTGCTTTCCATGTTTTATTTTGTACAAAACAGTACGAGTTTATTTGGATCGTTTGAGCGATAGCATGTGGTCATGTAATTAAAGACACTTGCTGTGATGCAGAAGCAAATGGGGTGGAGTCAAGGTTGTATATGCACTCTTTACTTTTGCATTCCCTAACCTGAGTGCTTAATGTAATTTTTAATATGGAATTTCCTAACTGTTTTTATTTAGGTTATAAAGAATTTGAAAATATCTGGTTAGAGTCAGATACCACCTAAATGATCTGTGGATCAACTGTATTCAGATCCTAGCTGCTTTAAGTCAGTGTAGCTCTGTTGAACCAGCTGAGGATTTGAGGTCCACAAAAGGAACGCTTCTCCTGTGAAGGTTAAGGGCTGCAAGGCCCCTGCCTTTGGTGCCCCTAAGCCAAGGAGAGCAGACTTTCTGATCTAGCAGAGTTTAGGTGTCCCCCTATCCCAGATGCCAACCTGGTAAAGAGCAGAGAAGCCAGGCTTTCACCGTGAGCTCCTTAGCAGATGTGTAGCTCTGTATCTTTGTGGGTGACCAGAGGAGCTTCTGGCATGGAAATGTAATCTTTCAGAACTCCCTAGGACCCCATGTGGGGGAGGACCCATGTAGCTGAGGATAACAAGAGCATACACCAAACAGAGATAACAATCAACACATAGGCTGCTGGCAGCCACATGCATAGTGAGCAGTCTGGTGTTGCTCCCTACTATTCTCCATTAGCAGTCCACATGCATCCTGGGGAAGGAAACGGCAGCAGAACAAAGGCCAGGGAACAGACAAAACAGGAAAGGGACAAATGCTCAAGAAACCCTGTATGAAGCTAGTTTACTGAAACAAATCCCACCCTCAGTCATCAGCTTCATTATCAAGTGCCCTTACGACCCTGTGCTCCTCCACCTTGGTGCCCCGACTTCCTGTTTGGCTGTGTACTTCCCCACTATGGCCACTAGGTGTCCTCACTAGTCACATCAAGACCCCACAACCTTACATATCATCTTGGCAGGGCGACTTGTTCCTTGACCAATGCTATCCTTTTCTTGAGCTCATCTAACCCACGTGGGTAAGTTCCACCTTTGCCTTTCCGTGGTCGCCTCTAAGGCATTGCTTCTCTTTCTTGTGAGATGCTATTTTTCCATCCCTGTGCAGTGAACAAGCCACTTGCTGAAGGAGTCCCGAGTTCCTTTTGCAATTTCTCTGACTCATTCCAGGCAGCTGGAGTTTGTTTTAACAAAGGTCATGTAAACAGAGCCTAGAGCCATAACACCTCAAGCTGTGATCTCAGCAGGGTCAGCCCTGGTCAATACATGGATGGGAGACCTCCAAGGAAACCCTATGTGCTGATGTGTCAATGCCAGAGACATAGGACTTGCCATACCACATCAACCTAGTGAGTCATCTAGGCTAGTACCCTGGTTCTGACCATGACCACTACTAGATGCTTCAGAGGAAAGTACAAGAATTCCTGTAATGGTCATGTTATTCTATAACAGTCCATAATGGATAGTTTGATCTTAGCTCCCATCAACAGTGCCTGGCTTATACCCTGACTCAGGAAAATGTAACCCCCTTTATAAATCATTTGTCCAGAATAATGTAAATATTAAGTATTTTACTACTCATTAAAATATTTAATCCTTTTCTAAATACTTTTAAGTTTTTTGTCCTCTGTAATATTATGTGTCCATGAGTTCCACAGGTTAATTGTGCTAGCAGCAAGGGTCCAAACAAAAGAATGGAGGTAAAGGGGCTGGGCAGAATCATTAAAATTTACAAAAGGGCCTTCTGAACCATAATTCATCAGGAATGCTAACCTGTGTTCTTCCATTCATGTCTTATCAGGCCAATAAAGCTATTGGAGACAATGACTGTTCTGCTGGGTAAGTAGTAACCCCTTTTTTACTGCCTGAACTGTATGATATGCTTGTCAAAATGAGCAACACAACCAGTTCTTGCTGGTTTGATGAAACCAGGTGAGAGTGGCCTCCAAAGAACTGAAAGGTTCACAGGTCAGAAACTCTCCAAAGCTGTCCAGCGACCTTTTCATTGTAGAGGGATGTACCCAGCCCAGGAGAATCCTCTTCCCCTCTTTCACAGTGTCCGGTGGTATTGAGTGAGAACAGGCTATTTGTTTGTTTTTTCCTCTCCTGGTATTCAGTTCCCTTTTCCTCTCTCCATTGTGTAATATCTCGGTAGCTCTAAAGTCAGAATCTAAGCAGAGCTTAGTCACTGAAGGGTTAAATTCCAAACCGCCTCCCTCCCCCCATGTACTTTCCTCCCCCCTCAATCCCCTTTCTTGTTTGTAAATTGTTTGAGTCCTAGGCATCATGGTTTTTCTTTCTTCTGTTGAGACATTTTATTTTTTTGAGTCCCAACTCAAAGTCCCAGGGCTGTATTCTTCCATTCCAAGTGCATTATGGGATCCTTCGCAGTGGCTGTTATAAAGTTAATGACTTCTTGGCAGTGGGCTGAAATGAAGCCATTGCAGGTATGTAGCTATCAAGGGGCTGATGAAAAAATAGGTGCACATAAATGAGGAGCACAGCCAATATGGAAGGTGGACATAGAGTTCAGAGCAGATTGAATCTGGAAAACCCCATGCAGAAGAACATGAGAGTTATGTACTCATTTTTTTCCTGGTCTGTTGCATAAAGAAGAGCCTCTGTATATACTTTATTGGGGCTTTCCCCTACCAGTGACTCATTACAGCTCAGAATTCTGGGCACTTTATTCAGTTTTTCTAACTAATCAGTAAGAAATATCTGTGCATCACTTTTCTGATCTCATCCCAAAGCAGCACACAGTTACCAGTGTAAGTCACTGCTTGCTGGAGATGGAGAGTCCCTTGACTTGAACATCAGAGCCCCATGAGTATTTAGGAAAGAAAGAGGGACTGTGATACTGCTGTTGTAATATACACAATGGTTTGGGGAGGTGCAAATGTTTCATTGACATGAGATTGGGACAAGCACATGCTTCATGTATGGCAAAGCTCTTAATGGACTATACAGGTCTTTCCAAACTCATACGAATAAAAGCTATATACTATTCCATACCATCATATATTCTTTATATGTCACCCATCTGAATGGTTTAGGGAGAGGGAGATTAACCAGTCCAGATCTCTTTGCCTGTAAAGCCAGGATCTCTAAGTTCCACCAGCTCACCTGTTCAGACTTCAGAGGGAGAGGAAAATACTACCTCATAAATTTTAGAAACCTTTTAAACAACTGATTGCAGAGGATCAGCTTCTGCCATTCCAAACCCTCCAACACTAATACAATCTACTGGTTTAGCTGTATGGTGCTACCTACACTTTATGCATCTCTTGAAGGACATATTTGGTTCTGGTGTATTGCGAGCACCAAAGACTTCAGAACTGTTGATCTGGAGAGGGCTGTGTAGGTTCACCCAACCAGCTGTACCTGTTATGACTTACTGGTCCAAAACTCCCAAAATTAAATTGTTCCAGGCCTGGCACAGGTAAAGAATCATATATATCCTTGAACTCTAGCCAATGAAGAAATGCCTTGCTCAAAACTCCTACTACTGTCCATAATTAAGGTTGATCCAAAAGAAAACTGTATTTCATTTACACTAGTTTCCATGTAGGCTACAGTGCATGGGCCTTGCCAAAACAGACTACAGGCTGGAGATGTGGGTCTCCTGGAGCCACTCTGGTTCAGATGTTTTGGAACTGTCCCAGGATTCAATCCTTTGGCTAGAAGTAGGCAGGAGGATTAATATGATAATTGATACCACCTTTAAAAATTACTTCCCAGAACTGTATTGGGATATATCCCATCATCTCGGAAATTCCCCAACTTATGGAAAGCTTGGTTCTCTTTTGCAGTGCTTGTAGCCAAACAACTCGTTATTGCTTTGATGGAAGAGCACATTGACTCCAGGAATAGAAGCTTGGATCACCAGCTTGGCTGACCTGGCAACTGAAGAGCAGGTAACCTTTTTGAGAAGAGGGACCTCAGGCAAATTTGAAGATTTGGTTTAATTTTCAGAAATTTTTGGTTAATTCCTAGCAGATGGAAACAGAGATGTCCTCTTCTTTCCCATTCCTTTGCTGTTATTTTTGTCTTTTTTTCTGTTCTTTATTTCCACTCTCACTCTCACTCCACTCCACTCCACTGTTGGAAGTATGACTCCTTTGGTTCTACGTTAGCTCATGTTTTGGGAGAGTCCCTGTATCAAGAATTTCTGGTACGAGGCAGATCATAGAACTGGTTAGATAGCAGGTGCTAAATTGGAGTCCTCCCCCTTAAGTTACATTCTTGGATATCATCCTGAGACCTGGAAGATACCTGATAAGGAGGTGGCATTGTTCCAAAGTGCAGCTCTGGTCACTAAAAACTAATTCTGCAAAAATAGAAAAGTTGATCCCCACCAAACATTGATGTTAGGCTCAGTGATATGGCTGACCTCACAATTAACAAAAATGACTGGAATTCTGCAGAAGGGAAATGCCCAAAAAAATGCAAAGCAGTTTGGGCTGACTTTTTCAAAGGCTATGATTAATGTAAACCCTCAAACTAGATATGTTGTGCATTGTTTCCCCTCCCCTCCATTTATCCTAATCCTCTTTACTTACTTTGTGTATATGATGCATCTGGTATTTTGGGATATTTGTTGTATTTGGAAAAAAATAAAAATAAATTATAAATACCAAAACCCCACCTCTTAAAAAGGAGCTGAAATGCTTTCATATACAAAATGTCACGTCAAAGTCCATTATCTTGCAAGAGTTATTAGCAAGTGCCTTAGCCCAGTGGAAAGGGGGAGATTCCTGGCTTTCTTCTATACGTCTCCTTTTCTAGCCCTGATATGTCATGAAATATCAACCCTCAAACCTGTTGCTACTCCTGGATTGAATACTATCCATTCTAGGCCTTGTCCCAATGTAATTTAGGAGGATTCAGTCCATACTTATTGGAGGACTATTTAAAAGAAATGGGTCATTGTCTGGAGCTGCTTAGGAGTGTGCCAGGTCAGTTAAATAGAAGTCCCAGCAGAAATGGTTGAGTAGGCAGAATGACTGCATGGAGGTCAAAAGTGTATGATGAATCCAGTTTATCATACAACACGACAACTTATCACTTCATAAAGTAGTTAAATAGTGTATATCACAGCCCCTGTTTCCATTGTAATAACTGATGATGGTTGAACCTCAAAAGGCCCTGCAGTTCAGCTAGATGAACCCTTCACCACACCACCCACAGGTGGTAGAGTTTATATTGGTCATCTGGTATGTGTTTTGGGCTGAGTCCTTAGAAAAGTGTTGCACAGCTGTTTTCCTTTGTTGGCTGGGCAGGAAAATTGAGTACAGAACCTGAAATCAAGAGTTCCTACAAGCCGGTGGCGGGAAATGGGGGAGGCTAGGGTGGGTACATTTGTGGCTGCAATTCCCTTTCATACTTCCAAAGCTCTTAGTGCACGTGGCATTCCTCCTCTCCCCAATTCCTCTGACATAGGTACATATCATGCAGTTTACAGAGACAAAAGGGCTTCTTCCTACCAGTGGAGGGAATCAGCTGGCTTGGGGGGGGGGAAAGGAGGGTGAGGGTGAGGGAGCTTGACTCGTGACTGTTTGCCCAGAGGATATAGCTGTTTACTGCCAATATTCCCTTATGTATAAAATCCCATTTCCAGTTCTAAGAGTGGACCAATGCCAGAAAATCAGGAGTGGTATACTAGTCCAGCTGTCCCCTGACATCCAGAGTGCATGCAAGAATCCTAAACTATGGGAATAGTTCTGCATTTCACTGAAACCCCACAATCCCTTCTTTGTGTCCTCTTCCCAGACAGGAACTAAATGAGACAGTAATCACCCTATATGTTTAATTAGTGCAATTTCCAGGCCTATTCCTAATAGGCTGTGTATAACATGCATGTCACAGACATTAGCGATGGAACGACTTTTTTACAGTAGGTTATCCCATCCATCCCCTTCTGGCCAAAGAGATAGTCCCCTATAATCAAAACTAGACTGGCCAAAATCCTGGATTTTAAAGTAGCCCAAAGGATGGGGTTTCCAGTGATTACACAGCCTAACAGGTCTTGCTGCTAGGAAAAGTCATTTTATCCCATCACTCCTCATTTGTATCCTTTTGGGCCATCCCAAAGAATTCCTCTCCATTCAATAAAACGGAGAATCAGAGGGTCACTGGGTACCACATCCCTCATGTAGCCTTCCCCACAGTAGAAGCCAGCTGAGATGTTTCTTTCTCCCACCTCTCCAATGCAGTTACAACTGCAATATCCCCCTATCTTTCAGTAGCTGCAGCTCACCAGCCCCCTATGCAACAGATAATGAAATTGGGGACATGGGATTTTAGATATACAAGGGGAGAAGGTGCCTCCATGAATGCTGTACAGTCCTAAAGATTGCATTGTAGAAAACAATTTAAGTTCCAGGATAATGAGACAGTAGGACAAACTGCCATGGGTGGGGCATGGAATCCACATTACTGGAGAGAACCTATTTTCTGTTCTGGAAACCCAGGTGTCATAGTTCTGTGAAGAGGAGCAAAGTTTCCTTAAGATTCTTCACATCTCCCACTGTTAATCTTAAAAAGGGGGTAAGAATCATGGGGCCCACCTTACCCAAAGACAAATAATCCCGTTTTTCTAGCTACGCAGCTTGATTCGAACTTGTTTTTCTTATGACAAGATAACCTCCA
Organism: Mesoclemmys tuberculata; assembly: GCA_007922155.1. Classification (NCBI taxonomy): domain Eukaryota; kingdom Metazoa; phylum Chordata; order Testudines; family Chelidae; genus Mesoclemmys; species Mesoclemmys tuberculata. The sequence goes on from ML675613.1 coordinate 39,827,344, forward strand.
TCTTCTTCCCCAGCCAGCCTGTAACTGGTACTCTAACATGTAAACATCATAGGAACATTCCTGCAATGCTTAATTTGTGCCAGGGCTTGCCAGGACTGAGCTCAGGCACCTCTAGGCTTGGCAGTTCATGGCCGTGGCACCTCTGGGCTTGCTGCATCAGTAAAAAGTAAAAAAAAAAAATAGCTTGAGTCCCGGCACCTCTTTCATTACAAATCAAGCACTGCACTCCCGTGTGGTGGTGTCAAGATGTGTGCCACCCCGCCACTTGTCCCTATGAGAATCAGCATCTGCTAAGCAGCTTGATTCTGTACTTTGCAATCAAACCAGCTTTTGTCCTGTTCTAGTCTGTTGACCAATGTTCACAGCAGCTTGACTGTATCAAGCTCCTGTCTATTAGACACAGATGCACCACACAGCTCAGCCAGTGAAAGTGTCTGCCCTGCAATCAATGGTGAGCTCATCAGGGGATTACTGTTTCAGTTGAGCGGCATGTGAGGAAGCTGCTGAAGAATAATGGTTTCTGACTCAAAAAATTTACCCGCTAATTCTCCTGACCCCAAATATTTGCTTGGGTGAATTAACATTTTTTTCTGGAAGAATTTGCAGGTTGGCTGCAGCCAGAAATGCAGTGGGATAAGCCAATGACAGAATTCTTCAAACTTGGAAATATTGAATCACGGCAGGGTTCAGTATTTTATACAGGCCGCATTTCTGTCCATTCCTAGCAATCATGCTCACTCCCATTGCAGGGTTTATTGGCCTCTCTTGCACTAATTTTGGCCATCCCAGCCCTTCCTATCTCTGTTTCAGAAAGAACACTCCTCAGGTCTGCTGCTGGTCATCCATCCCAGCTGTTCTCAACCCCATGCCACTATGAAGGCCTCTTCCTGCACAGCATACTGAAATGTTTGGCTACAATTGACCACACTTGGCAACTCTATATTGATACGAGGCTGATAACTCTCAGTTAAGCTAGCTCATCTTCTTATCAGTCCACTTCTCTTACCCCACACATGGGCGAATCTCTTAGGGTTGCCCAGTTCCACTGTCATTGCTCAAAGGTCTTCTATAACATGTTGCCATTTATATTGAGATGGTGTCCTCCATTTTCTAGGGCTACATTTTAAGTCATGCTACCCAGGGAGAGATCCTGTAGTGGATTAAAGCGGGAACTCAAGGTAACTGCTGTAAAATCTTTAATTTAGAAATGAGGCATATTTGTTGAGGGGAGTTAGTATTGTTCTTCTCTTGTTCTTTATCACTAGGCAAATTTTCATGTATTGATTCTTGGCACCTCATGCTATGATCTTTTCAGCTCAGATGTTCTTGCTTGGCCAGTATTTGGATGAGAGGACTTCTAAGGGACATCTAAGTATTGGTGATGTAGAAGGCAGGGCTCATTTCTCTAGTCAGTATGGCCCCAGCAGGGTGCTAGAGGACATTGTGCTGTTGAATATACTGGATTTGGATCAAACGTAAAAGGTGAGATCTGGACCATTTGTGACTTGAAGATTCCACAGCACTTTTTGTAGGAGGAGAAGAGTTAATTCTAGTGCTCTGGCCTGGCCAAGTTCTAACCCAATTAATTGCATTCTTCCTGTCTTAAGCTGAGGCCTGGTCTACAACTAAAACTGAGGTCAACCTAACAACATTATACAGGGCTGTGAAAAAATTCAAGCCCCCAACTGTAGTTGCAGCTAGGTCATCAGCAGAATTCTTCTGTTAACCTATCTATTGGCTCTCATAAGAACGGCCATTCTGTATCAGACCAATGGTCCACCTAGCCCAGTATCCCGTTTTCTGACAGTGGCCAATGCCAGGTGCTTCTGAGGGAATGAACAGAACAATGAATCATCAAATGATCCATCCCCTGTCACCCATTCCCAGCTTCTGGCGAGGATAGGGTCACTTTAGAGCATAGTTTTGCATCCCTGCCAATCCTGGCTAATAGCCATTGATAGACCTATCCTCCAGGAATTTATGTAGTTCTTTTTTTAATCCTATTATACTCCTGGCCTTCACATCCTCTGTCAAATAATTCTACATGTTGACTGTGTGTTGTGTAAAGAAATACTTCCTTTTGTTCATTTTAAACCTGCTGCCTATTAATTTCATTGGGCAACCCCTAGTTTGTGTGTTATGAGAAGTAAATAACACTTCCTTATTTACTTTCTCCACGCCAATCAGGGTAGTATAAACCTCTATCATGTCCACCCCTAGTCATTTCTTTTCCAAGCTGAAAAGTCAGTTTTATTACTCTCTCCTCATATGGAAACTGTTCCATATCCCTAATTATTTTAGTTGCCCTTTTCTGTACCTTTTCCAATTCAATATATGGTTTTGAGATGGAGTGAACAGATTTGCAAACAGTATTGAAGATGTGGGTGTACCATGGATTTATAAAGAGGCAATATGATATTTTCTGTCTTGTTATCTATCTCTTTCCTAATAATTCCCAACATTGTTAACTTTTTTGACTGCCATTGCACATTGAGTGGATGTTTTCAGAGAATTATCCATAATGGCTCCAAGATCTTTCTTGAGTGGTAACAGCTAACTTAGACCCCATCATTTTACATGTATAGTTGGGATTATGTTTTCCAATGTGCATCACTTTACATTTATCAGCATTGAGTTTCATCTGCCATTTTGTTGCCCAGTCACACAATTTTGTGAGATCCCTTTGTAACTCTTCACAGTCTTCTTTGGAATTAACTATCTTGAGTGGCTTTGAATAAATATAGGTAATCAGAGAGGCGGTTACCTATATCAATGGAAAAACCCCTTCCATTGATGTAAGACCTGTCTACACTACAGCAGCACCATAGATGCGCTGCTGTAGCCACTGTATTATATAAAGACAAAGCCTGCCAGTTCTTTGTTGCCCTGCATCTTTGTAGTGATTTACAAGTGCAAAATGAGTGTTAAATGCTGGTGTAAATGACTCCATGTGGCACAGGGCAACAGAGAATCAGGCCTGTAATGTGTTAGCATTCATGTAATGCTTTCATTAGCTTGCACAGGTACAACCTATGTGGGCAGTAGGTCTTACCTAAGAAAATAATTCTTAGGCAGAGATTCAGTTAGAGCAGCATTGCACCTGATAGAGCTTGATGAAATGCTACTCTAATTCTGTATCTTCAGATAAATAGAGCTTAAACACTTTGTAATAGTATTGTTTTCTAATAAAGTTACACAACTGTTGTGCAGCTCTGTGATTTTAAATAGCTGCCACCTTGTGCACCAGAAGGTGCTGCATATCTCTATTGGGTGATCTCTCCATGTCCCACCTGCTTTGCAGGGTTGTTGAGTGTAGCTGATTGAAGATTAGGGGAGATTTTTATGCAAAAATATACTTTTTTCATTTTGTTTAAAGCTTTTATGGTATTTTTATATATATTTGTCAATTCAGATCAAAATTTTTCAAAACAAAATGAAAATTTTCACATTAAAATTTGTTTAAAATATTTCTTTTATTCTTCCTGTTCTTTCATTTTAAAAGCTTTTCCCACTGGAAAAAGAAGGCAACAGTACAAAAAAAAAAGGGGGGGGGGAGAGTGAGACTTTTACCTATCATTTTAACCTACATTTTTTTTAAACAATTTATTTAAAAATTTCTTCTCAAAAAGCCCCAAAATTTCAATAATGAAATTTTTCCACACACAAAAAATTCCTGTTGAAATCCCACTTTTTTCAATGAAAAAATGTTTTGCTGTGAATAGTTTGACCAGTTCTATCGTTGAGCTCAGATCCTATGTAAGAGGCTCAAGAAAGGCTAAAGATGATTATTGTTGATTTCATCTGGTCTTGCCATTGCTTTCTTTACTAGAAGCATCCGTCTTCTGCTTGTGACATCATGATTGTTTCCACAGCAACCAAATCATGTGTCATGGAGGGTTCTATGTTTGTATGTCCTCAGTTTGTGCCCTGTATAGAAACCCACAGGGTTAATAGATCTCTACGGCCCACTGGTCAGAAGGACTCTCAACTGCTTTTCCCACTGGGGAAGAAACACCATGGGAAACTGCTTTCTGACAACCTCTAGGACAGTTAGGGTGGGCCATGGAGGGCCAAGGTCACTATCCAGAAGCTGTGATAGAACAGCCTATGACTGCAGCTCAGGGGAAACTTACAGCTGGTGGTGAAGAGCCAAAAGCAACCAGATGCTGCTATAAAAATAACAGTGAATAATTTTACTGTATTTTTTTTTCTCCACTAACTTGTGGGAAGAAGCTTGGAGGAAAAAGGATCCCTCTGGAGAGCTAAACTCTCCAACTTGGGCTTGTCCCATTCAGCATTACATAGATTCCATCCTCATTTTGCAAGGCTGTGGAAACCTTCACAGCACTGAAGGAGGCAAGTTCCCAGGCACTTTTCCCCAGTGCATTTTCTGCTTGGCAGCCACTTGCTATTTCTCCTGTTCACCCCATTTTCTGTGCAACTGTGGCGCAGGCAGAGCTCTCTTGGAAAGAGCCTTGCCACTACTTTTCTGCCTCTGCCTTCACTTTCCCTTCTCTTCTCCTCTTCCCCCAGATTCTTTTGGCCACCTCTTTTCCTCAGCTCTGCTGCTGCTTTGTGCACTGTGAATATTGCTGGGTAGTACTGAATTGTGACCTACGAAATAAACACCCACCACCTATCTTTGCTTCACAGCGTGATGATGTCACAGGTGACTCAGTCAATCATTTCCTTCCCTTGGAACGCACAGCTCGCCTCTCTCGGGTACGTGGATTACGCCAGTGTGGATTTACTGCTGTGTATTTATCAGTCCCTTGCAGGACAGTTTGTGGAGTCTCTGGGTTTCTTCTCAGAGTCCTGTTACACAGCCACTCCTTGCAGTCTACCTGCAGACATCATGTTTCCAGGTGGAGTGCATGCTGCGAGAGGCTGCACAGTTACAGAACTAATGGCCTTAGTGTGAATGCAGAGAGAGGTTAGAACCTAGTCTACCTAGTAAACTCCCCTGGGGCCCAAACTATGAAGTCAGCTAAATAGGAAGCCTTGGTCAAGCCAGATAAGTATTTTCGCCAGTGTTGTTGTCACATCATTCCCTGCTTGCCTCCTCAACCTGCAACTCACCACCGTCCTGGTTCATATATTCTCATCACAATTTAAATACATGCTCTTGGGTACCATTTCCTGCCTACACTTTAAAGTAAGCTATGAAAAGAGGGCAGACATAGGACAGCAGCCAGCACACAGAGAAGCAATGGTCCAGAGCGGGAAATTGACAATTAGAGGATAAAAGTCAGGGAAATTAAGTTGTGAAAGGAAAGGGCAGGCAGGGGTGGGGCTGAGAAAAATGGTAATAATAGCCCTCAGGGGAGACAGAGACTGGGAAACAGGGCTGGAATCGGAGAGGCACAGGGACATAAAGCAACCACTATCCCTTGCAGATGTTCCCTGTGGGAATAGGGAGGAAGTGGGGGAAGAAGATGGAGTGGATTTGCCAAGTTCATAGGCCAAAATCCACAATGGTATTTAGGTTTCTAAGTTCTTTTGATTTCAAGGGAAGTTAGGAGGAGTCTAAATACCTTTGTGGGTCTGGGCAGTAGGTAATGAGACTTTAGCGACATACAGTTTGAGCCCCAACTTAACAGAAATCTGTTTCTTTCTACTAAGGCCCCGTCTACTCTTACCTTTGGGATTTGGCAGCAGTCAACAGGAGATACGCAAGTGACGTAAATCACTTGTGTACCTCCTGTCGACTTCACTGCGTCTCTTCTGCGTGCCGGCCACACTGCACTGCGCCGACAGGAACAGCATTCCCTTCGATGCAGCGTTACACCACTTATCGGGGTGGTTTTCCTGAATCGCTTGCTGGATTGACCGAGCGGGTCTACACAGACCACTCAATCGATCCAGAGACATCGATCTGATGGCAGCTAATTTGCCAACAATCAGTGTAGACCCAGCCTGAGTTAGTAAAATTGGTGCAGCACCAGAGTGTGAACACTCTTAGCCCTGGCCTAAACTACAGAATTACTTTGGTATAAATAAGTCGCTCAGGCATTGAATAATCCACACTCTTGAGTGATGTAATTACATCTACCTAAGTGCCGGTGTAGACAGCACTATGTCGGCAGGAGAGTTTTTCAGGCTGACATAGCTACAGTCTCTCATAGAAGTGAAGTTATTAAGGTAGCGTGAGAGTTCTCTCCTGTCAGTTTAGGGTGCCTTCACGAGAAGCTCCACAGTGGCGCGGAGCGGCGATCTGCCCTTATTTTGAATTAAAAGTTGTCGATATTGATTTTGCTTAAATCAGTAAAGAATTGACGTAAGTAACATTGAAATGGAGCACTTCTAAACCAAAATAAGAGTGCCCAGGTTAGGGGTCTGCACTGCTTTAACTCATTTAGCTTCTGAAAGGATTCTGTTAAATAGGTGCTCAAATTGTGTGTAAATTAGCACTTAACAAAAGATTTTTGGCCAAAGGACTTTAATGAAAAATGAGGGGTTGCCCAATATGCAAACTGTTTTGGCTGAAATTTCATTTTTTAAATTAAATTCAAAACAAAATTGTTCTTTTTGCCTTGAAGAGTGTTGTGTTTTATTGTTGTAGTTTTGGTTTGTTTTTTCCCTTTCCTTTCCTACCCCCCCTATTTTTTTTTTTTTAATTCTTCCCCTCCCATTTTTCCCACTGGAAAGGGTTAAAAAATAAAATGAGAGAAATGATCCCCACCCCAATAAACCATAAAGGTTAACAATTTTTTTTTTTAAATAATGTGGTCTTTGGAGTTTTCCCCTCTTAGAATCTATTGGAGGAATCAGAACTGCTCAGATGTGCATCAGAGGCCTTATATGGCTAACAGAAATTCTACTTTTGCTCAAGTGTTAGGGATTCATATGCTTTCGGAGCAGAAAGATTTGAAACCTAGCCAAACGTCAGTGTAGTTCCAAATGGTTGCAGTGCACATTAAAATGGCAACTGGGAAGGACTAGCTGGGCATAGAGTTGTTACAGTACCTATCTAACTCAGCAGAGGTGGATGATAATTATCTGGGAAGCACTTTGAGATCTGTAGACACAAAGCACTATAGATAGATGTGATCTAATTATCATGCTTTATTTGTTTGTTATAAAAAGGGAAGTGGAACTTGCTGGGTTAGTGAGCAACTGAGCTTCAAGTTGACTCCTGTGCAAGTCATCTGAAGAGCAAGAGAGCACCTTTCTGAGCTACTGAGTGATGTGCTCTTCTCCTACCTTTTGCTACTTGTTGCACGCCAGGACACGGGTTAACAAGTCAGACCCATTTCCTGGCAGATACTTTTATTGTAGCTGCAGATACAGAAGGAGAAAAAGCACTTTGGTCAGGGCCCCGAGCTTATAGCTTCCTTTACATTTTAAACGTGCACTGCAACAGGAGGTAAATGGGGTAAATGAGGCTACAGCGACCTTCCCTAATGCACAGAGATTGTAAGGCATTCGTGGCTGCACGTGTTTCAAAAGGCCAGGGCTATTTTCAATCAGACCATTAGTATAGCTAACCCCCTCCACAGCAAAATGGGTTCAGACCAATAACAGTCACAGGCTACGTATTTGGCCATGCACTTTGTACTGATCAGCGAGTATTATAAAACAGAATTTCAGACAAAGATAGTGCTCTAGTTTGACATGCACATTGCAAAGCAACAAGCCCTTTTCAGGGTCACCCATAAAGGGGGTGTATCTCTTCTGCCCTTGCACTAGTTGGCGGCAGGGAGCAACCCCCACCGTTCCCCCCAATAGCCAACAATACTCTGTCTTCCTAGTTTGCCCATTGCCTTTTTGAACAAGATCCGCCTCAATGTCACATCTTCTACTGTAAGGACAACCTGCAAAAGTGCACGTGCAGTTACTAGCCTGCCCCTTGGAAACTTTGTACCTTGAGACATCAGAATGCAGTGCAGTTATTTAGAAAAAGCACAGAGGTGTGTGGGCCCAATGATTCACCTGGGAAGTAGCTTGAGTCAGCATAAACAAAGTGGTGTGGACACATTCATTCGGTATAGTTATAGCAGAAAAACATATACTGAAAATCTTTCCCATGTAGACAAGGTCTTAGCCACATCATAGCATCAGAACCCACACTCATTGGCTTGCCATCTCCTGCCTACCTGATCCTATTGGAAGCAGTGGCCTTGCACTGCACATGGGTACCACATTACCCCAGCTATGCACATAGCTTTATTAGTTTCAGTGAAATAATGTATTGAGCATCCCATAAAGTCACCTGGGAGTACTATGCATAAAATAATGAGTTCATTTAACAGTGATAAGCTAAAATGGAAAAGATTAGGTTCCAAACTTGTTAAAATTTGTCAACTGAGTTGGGGAAAGCCTCAATCAGCATATAAAACAATGGACATGCGTAAAGATGGGCTGTTTACTGTCTGGACCAGGTGTGAGCCTGGAGATTTACCAAGACAAAAGAACCCCAAGATCAGTCTCTAAAGGGAGAGATAAGAGACAATAGTCTGTAACTGCATTAAAAAAAGATGGAGAGGAGACAAGATTTTATCCCACACCAAGGAGGCAACCCGACAGTATGGGTGTCTCATAAAAAGGGATCACAAGCAGCATGGTTGTAAAGTGCTGCTGAGCAATATTTTGTTAGACATGGGAGTATCTTGTTAACTAAGTCTAGGCCCTAGAATGTGTGTTATAATTTTATATGTAACAATTTGGTTCCATTACTTCTACTTCCTACTGTTTGACTCTCTAAATTTTATTAAACAAACGTATACGTGCTTTCTCTATAAATATAGCTTAGTGCTGTGTGTTAAGCAGAGCACTGATCTGCTATGGAACTGTTAAACAAGGGTGTTCTGTTCAAGTGTCCAACAGAACAGGGTCTTGATGCTTGCGCAAGAGCTCAAAGGGCTTGGGGGTGGGGGTGGGCCTAATGATGACCTGTAGAGAGCCAACGGGGCCTGCATAGGGCTTGAAGGGAGCACTTGTGTTGCCTAGTTAGGGAGCTATCCCCCGGCAGACAGAGACAAGGCTTCCTCACCCTAAAGGCAGGTGTTAAGATGCTACACAACCCTGGGTAACCAAGGAAGGGTCACACCTACCTGTGTCACCCCTCCCACAGAAATATTTTGGGGCTTAGTCTGATGAAACCGCAACTGAACCATGCACTGTATTTAGTGAAATATATAAAGTATTCATTGGGTTATATAATGCATATTTCTAATGTTGATAGTCCTTATCCATTAATGCCCTTATTTTTGTTCTCCCACTGGCCAAAAGGGGGTGTACCAATGACTTATCTATATTATTTATGCTGGAGGAAATAAGTTCTGCTCTCATTTCTACTCATGCAATCCTAGTGGAGTCAGCGGGCTGACCCTAAAATGTTTATTACGTTAAAGATTAATATTTCCACACGGTGTGGCATCCCTCCAGTCCAAGCCCCAAAACTTGATTTCAGTTTCACCCCGTTTTCTGTTGATTTCCACTATGTTTCCATCCCCTTTCCCAAGCACTTAGCAGAAACATAGCTGCCTGCAGGACAGAGTAAGGACTGAGTATGCTGCCGTATCATAACCCATTGGGTGGTGGGAGAGGAGGAAGTAAGGTTATGCATAGACACTGGGTTCCTTTTTACTCTTCTACCACTGAAAAGAGCAATGTAAATTTTTATTTCAAATAAACAAGGTCCTGGTCTGATGACTGCTGCTACCAGCTATTTAGTATGCTGAGGTGTAATGTAATTCAGCTGCTCCTGGGACAACAGATCTAGTTCAGCATCCACTTTGGCTGCATGCTGTGAGACATGTTGTTTGCATGGGAGTGCTATCAAAAGTAACCCACAAACTTGTGGTCAGAAGAAATGGACTTGTTACCATCAGCTCCACAAAGCCAACATGAAAACCACAAGCGAGGCCTGTGCTGACTGAGAAGCACAAATGAGTGCACTGCGGGATCCTGGCCAGTGGCCACTGCTCCGCACACTGGAAATAACAGGCATCTAGCATCTGTTGAGTCGGTGTAAAGTGATGGAAACAGCCACAAGCATGGTTGAGAGAACTTTTAGTTTAGAATATTAGTCTCCATGGGGATTAGTGGTGTGTTACCATCCAATTCTTAAATTATCAGCCATGTTCTTTTTTTTTTTAAACCCTCACCCCCTCACACACAACTTTACAGTTTACACCTGTGCTACAGCATGGACTTTCAGCTTCTCTTCTGTGTGTGAAAATGCCAGATACTCAGAATATCAGATGCACTGGAAATAGTACTGGTACAGGATCTTGGATTAGGCCAGATTACTTTGATTGCTTTTGGTGTGTTATCCCTACACTAGCCCTGCAAGAGTGGAATTAGACCAGGTGGGCCCAATCAGCTAATTAGGCTGCAAATGGGAGTTGGAGGCAACTAATTAGGGAACAGGCTCACCTGTGCAGGAACAGGCAGGGTCTATAAAGCTAGGTGGCAGCCCCCAAATTGGGGAGGATGCTGCTGGAAAAGGTGGCTATGGTGGGCCTGCAGGGAGATAATTTGCAGTTACTTTGTGGGAGGAGGGTTTTGGAGCTGATACACCCAGAAAGGGAACAAGAGTGTAGGAAGCAGTAGTGAGGGCAGAGAGAGGAAGCCCAGAGCTGTTGAAGGTCCCTGACTGGCACCTGGAGGAGGAGGAGGAGGAGGGTGGGCCTGGGTTCTTCTACCAGCCACTGAGGGTGTAACATAGATCTGAGGCAGGGAATGGGAAGACTGCCCAGGTCTGCTGATAGATTATACCCTAGAAGGGGGTACTTGGAGTGACCTAGCTGGAGGGCTGAGTCACAGAGTGGTCACTGGGGGTCCTGGAGCAAGAGGACCTGCAGACCAGTGTCAGGGTGATGCTGTACAAACTGCAGATGCACGTGTTGGCCTTGAGCAGCCAGAGCAGGTACTATTGCAGCAGTGAGTGGAGCACCCTGTGATGGTATTGAAAGGAGAAAGGGGTTAGGATGGGGAAGGAAGGATAGCTGCTGCACCATATTTGAAGACAGCCTCTTGTCCAGTAGTGTTCATTATTGGGTGTTAACCTTTAGAGTTGGGATTTTTAGATGTTTTGGTGGTGCTGGCCCTGAGGATTATGAGGGCAGCTCCAGAGCTTCCACCATTTAAAAGAGACAAAGGAAACCATGCAATGCTCTGCTGTAATATGACACATACACCTGTCCTCAGAAGTCAGCTAAAAGCTATCCCAGCTGTCTGCTGGGATTCACCAGCAGCATCCATACCCTTGATTCAGTCCTTAGGGTGATCCCGTGCGCTGTTGCAACAGGCAGGCTCTTGTGTTCCGGGCCTGCTGTTCTCCTTCAGGGGGGTCTCCCAGATACCTGGTCAGCTCCCTCCCATGACCTCATGTCCCCCAGACATAGACACTGCATGCTGGTTTTCTGTGCAGAAGGGCTCTGCTTCTGCATGCTTTCCCTCTTCTTTCAGGATTAAGGGGGAAAAAAACAAATCCTGGGGTGAATGTTCCCTAAAGCATTGATGTAGAGGGGAAGCCTCACTCCAGTAGGTGCCCTTGTAGCCTCCCCTGATAACCCTCTGGCTCTGTCCAGCTCACTTTTCATGCTCCTGAGGTTCTAGGGTTCCCCCCTCAGAGAGGAGCCCAACAGCTCTGAGCCAGGCTGCCAGTCAATAGATAATCTTGTGAACACTGGAAGAGCCATCTGTCTCTCTACATCCTTAAATCCTGGGGTGCTCTTGTCTCTCATGTACTCATCACTGCGGTATTTAGACACCAGCTTAAATGATTTTTTAACCATTATTTGTAGGACTGTAGCACCTAGAGACCCCAACTGAGGTTGCCAGGAGTCTCCAGGAATTAAAGGTTAATCTTTAATTAAAGATGGTCATGTGATGAAACCTCCAGGAATATGTCCAACCAAAACTGGCAACCCTAACCCCTACTGAGATGGTGGCTTGTTGTGCTAATGGAAGTACAGACACATGAAAGTGTTTCTGCCCCAAACGGTCTCTAATTGCCATAAGATAGGCAAAGGGCAGGAGAGGAAACAGAGGTACAGAGACTTGCCCAAGGGTCCCACAAGTAAGTGGCCAAACTAGGAATAGAACCTAGGTCTCTTGAAGCACCAACCAGTGCCTTGTCTGCTAGGCCATGCTACCTTTGAAAAGGTTGTAGTTTTTTTTATGCTTGTGTGAATTGTGATTCTCTTCTTCTGCCATGGGAAGTTCATTGAATGTCCTTTATGGTATAATTAAATTAACCCAGTAGGGGCAGTGTGTATCAGAGTCATATAGGCAGTCCTCCTGGCTATTTAACCCTCCCCAGATCTCTTGTTCCAGCAGCCATAGAACTTATGTCTTTGGAACCAACCCCAACCCCTCACTCAGAATGTACCAAGATTTACTGATATTCCTCAGGGAGGAAGTTGGCTCAGGGCTCTGCTCTGTAGAGGTCCTTTGGCAGGCAGATCTCCTTTCCATTATTTGCAATGGAACGAGTCATTGCCTTTCCTGGTCCTGGTGGTATATTTTTCCTTCCCTCCCAAGATGAAATGGCTGGGTCTTGCCAAAGCATCACTTAAGAAAGGACAAGAACTTGCAGTGTCCCTGGCACAGATCAACTGATTCCAGGAGCTGCTGCTCATGTGTCCCTTTTCAGGCAGCGTCCCCAGGAACAGCCCATAAAAGCCTGTAACCCAGATTAAGACATCCAGAGGGCAGTGGTTTGCTTTCCTCCCACAAGGTAATTGCAAATAAGATAGAAAGCTTTGGTGATGTTAGAAATACCTGCTACTGGAATGAAGTCTGCTGTACTCAATGCCCCTGGAATGGTGCCCATGCTTGAACTCTGAGGGCTGGGTTTGAATTCTGCAGGCCTCAGGGTGGGGGATCCTTGCTGGAGTAATCTGTGCCAAAGTAATCTGTGCTGCTGCTGCTGCTGCTGTAACCCTCAGAAGCTGGAGAGGAAAAGCAAGCAGGAGCCCAGCCTGGCCTTGAAGTGCTGAGTGGGACTTTGGGAAGGAAAGGAGATGATGAGGTGATTGGATTGTTTAAACAGCTGCAATGAATCAGCAGTTCCCTTCCCCTCCCCCTGTTGCACAGCAGCCCTGTCCATGCCAAGTGAAACAAAGCAATCCCAAAAAGTGCAATGCACCACAATGCTGCCATATCACACTGCAGGAGGGAACCAGCATGCCAGCTGGAGAGGAAGGAAAGAGATGTTTTCAGGTGAGGTGGAGAACTGAGGAGATGGGGTGATTCCTTCAGAGGAGAAGGCTCTTATTCTAACAGTGAAGAGACAGAGAGGTGATACATAGAGGGAAACAAAGAAGGGACCAAATTCAGCTCTGACATGCACTGACTGCTGTGGAAATTGCTTCTATTTACACTAGGGGTTAAATGTCCCATTGACCATGAGGTTGGTTAGAACAAATCTATTTGTAACCAAGGTTCAGTATGTTACACATCGCCTCTCGTGGTAGTCCACAGAGGCTAACAGTCTACTTCTGCTGCCACTAGTTAATGGAGTTACTCCTTTGGCTCAAATGGCAGAGGTCTGTCCCTTTGGTGTTAACAACCTGATGGGGCAAACCTTGCAACAGCGGGTGTGGGGAGGTTGGTAGATTGTGGAAGATTTTCAAAACCTGAAGGGCAGTCTGGAGCAGTATATCGAGATGAAAATAATGCTGTGTGGAAGGAGTAAGAGGTACTTGGAAGAGAGAAAATGTGAGGAAGAACTGGGAATTCATTACAAGAAGCAGGCATGAGACATTTTAAGTACAGTGGCTGGAAAATGGTAGCTATAGTCAGGCCCCTTTCCTTTCCCTCCCCTCCCCCCGTCTTTCAGCAGGGCTGCAGCTCAGTTTGTCAGACTGATGCTTGGTTAAGCATTGTTATTACAGGGAGTGCAGTTAGAGCCCTTGTAATTGCCCACTGATGGCATAATGGTCTCTCTGAGGATTCATCCCAGGCACAGTAATGACACAGCTGGACTGTCTCACCCGATGGGATCATTTCCACATTATTACAACTGTGATTGCCAGCTCAATAATTTCAGAATATTTTTAGCCCCTTAGAGGGGAAAATTTGCTGAGGTTGCTGTGTTTCTCCACACACCCCCTCCCCCCCATCTAGAAGACAGAAGCAAAGAAAACTTCTGACCAAAGTCAGAGATGGCTGCTCTATACAGCACCTTCCCTGTACCGCCCCTGGGAGACAGGAGAACTCTCTGCAAGCTGCTGACAGACCACAGGGGGTGAGTACTAGTTAGGGTGTTTCTGGGGTATAACCAAGAGCAATGGGGTGACACTGAGCAAAGGGAAATTTTGGCTGAATATCACACTAGGATCCGTCAGACAATGGAATAGTCTCCCAGGGAAAGGGATGGGAGCCCCAGCACTTAGGTCACGTGAAGAGTGGCGAAAGCTCGGCGGAGGGGGCGGGGGATAGAGTGTATGCATGAACTAAGTAGGTCTTTCCCACTGCTAATATCTAGGATCTGTTCTCTCCCTCATGCCCTCTGACCCTTTTATTTGTACCCCGCCCAAAAGACAATGTGAGAGCTAATTTGGCTTGTGCAGTTCCTGTCTGCAACTCAGGAAAGACCAGGAGTCTCCCGCCCTTCCTCCTGCAGGTGATGTAGTACAGCAGCTCTGACTTGTCCTCTCTTCAGCACCTGTTTGATGTGAAATGTAATGTATAGGGCCCTGCTACTCTGGGGAGAGTGAGATACAAATGCAGAACCTACTCCTCTCCCTCCTGTGTCTTGCCTACATTGGCTGAGCTGGCCCTGTAGATTGTCATTTCTATACACAGATCTGGATCAACATGTTCTGATATAAAAAACCAGAGCCTTAAGCCTCTATTAGCTTTTATTTTACCTATTGCATTTTATAAGCATCATACAAACCAGACTGGCCTTAAGAGACATGTCCTGGTGATCTCTACAATAACCAATTAAAATCCGAGCCATGTCTTAACTCCATTTTCAATGAACTACGGAGAGGAAGTACTCATCCCTATAGGGTGAATGGAGATCTCATTAACTGCGTTTAATTGCAAGCAGCAGCAAGTGAATTTTATACGTTGGGGAGCATTTCTGTAGACACAGCATGTTCCCAATGCATATGTTGAGAAATTATAATGAATCCAGCAATCAATATGGAATTGTCTTGCATCTTTTCAGTGCTCAGGCTTTGCTTCAGCTGCCAAAGTTATCTGAATGGCTAACCATCCGCAGATAGAATCATCATTTTTGTTCACCTAAAAGATTAGTAGAAACCTACACATCATGAATTTTCTCTTTATTTCTTGTGTCTTCTCTATTAACTGGTCCCAAAAATAACCTAGCAATGATAAGATGCACTTTTAAACTGCATCTTGCCTGTGAGGCTCTCAAAGCACAAACAATTAAGCCTCACAATGCTCCCAGGAGGCAGGTGGTATAATCCCCATTTTACAGGGGAGAAAATTGAGGCATAGAGAGTTTAGATATTTCTCATGCCTCCTGTCACACAGTGACTTAGTGACATCCCCATGAACAGAACCCCAGATCTCAGTCTCATCCTGCAACTACCCTATACGCTTCCCTTCCTCCCTTAATAGAGGGACATTGAAAGGGTGTGTGTGTGTGTCATTATAAAGAAGGGCTATTGTGATAGCACCCAGCTTTAAGCATGTTAGCTGGAGTCCATGGTACACTGTGTGTAATAGGAAAAGGTAGTGGGAAGATCAGAGGCTGAATGACGTATTATGCACAAACATATGCTTCATCAGTCCTCCTGTAATTGAGTGATAGTGACTTCTTTCTCCTGTCCATTGACAACCCCCTGAACTGACAAGTGGATGAACAGACTGTATATTACCGAGGTCACAAGAGATGGTGACCGTTTGAAGAACTGTATTGACTCAGTTAATCCTGGGAGCGTCCAACTATTTCATTCATTTGGCATCTATGGCAGCTCCTAAATTTGGAGTCTTTAGAGAATTGATTTTGGGGTCTTTAGAGAATTGATTCTTTCCTCTCTGGATTGTTCCTTCTTAACAACGATAATTCCCTTTTGAGCATGTAGCTTTATATAAGTAGCTATGGTTCCTACAGGACGTTCCTTTTAAACCCTGTTTTCACATGCTGGCAACTCTAAAAAATGTCTCCTTTCTGGCTGCAATGCTCCAGGCTTGGTCTTCCTTTGAAGTTTAATTGTGTTTGAATCCTTTCTACCATTAGTATTTTTGACTTAAGGAAAGAGAGATTTCTGCCAGTGAATCTACTGTAATAATAAGTTTTATAGCAAAGAAAAGGTACTGAAAAGGGCTACTAAAATGAATTAGGGTATGGAAAAGCTTCCATATGAGGAGAGATTAATAAGACTGGGATTTTTCAGCTTGGAAAAGAGACAACTATGGGGGATATGATAGAGGTCTATAAGATCATGACTGGCATGGAGAAAGTAAATAAGAATGTATTATTTATTCCTTCTCATAACACACAAACTAGGGGTCACCCAATGAAATTAATAGGCAGAACAAAAGGAAGTATTTCTTCACACAATGCACAGTCAACCTGTGGAACTCCTTGTCAGAGGATGTTATAAAGACCAAGACTATAACGGAGTTAAAAAAAAATTAGATAAGTTAATGGAGATTAGGTCCATCAATGGCTATTAGCCAGGGCAGGCAGAGATTGCTATTTGCCAGAGGCTGGGAATGGCTGATGGGATGGATCACTTGATGATTACCTGTTCTGTTCATTCCCTCTGAAGCTCCTGGTTTGGCCACTGTCGGAAGTGCTAAATGGGCTACATGGACCATTGGTCTCACCCAATATGGCCGTTCTTATGTTCTTAATGCTAATGTGGAGGGAAGGATTGTGCAGTGATTAGGGGCTGGCCTGGGACTTGGAGACCTAAACTCAGTTCTCAGCTGTGCCACAGACGACCTATGTGACCTTGGTCAAGTCACTTAGCCCATCTGTAAAATAATATTTACCTCTCTGTTATGCAAGTGCTCTACAAAAAGAGAGAGGTCTGCAAATATGTAAATAATTATTGCTAATAGATGGTATTTGTTGTCAAACAGGGGCATATCTAGTGGGGTCCTTCAGAGGTCTGTTTAAGGTCCAGTACTATTAAATATTTCATTTATGACTTGGACAATGGAGTGGAGAGTACGCTTATCAAATTTGCAAATAACACTGACCTGGGAGGGGTTCCCAGCACTCTGGAGGACAGGATTAGAATTCGAAACAACCTTGAAAAATTAGAGAGCTAGTTTGAAATCAGCAAGAGGAAATTCAATAAAGACAAGTGCAAAGTACTTCATTTAAGATGAAAAAAATCAAATGTACAGCTACAAGGTGGGAAATAACTAGCTGGACAGTAGTACTGCTGAAAAGGATCTAGGGTCATAGCGGATCACAAATTGAAGATAAGCCAACAATGTGATGGAGTTGCAAAACAGGCTAATGTAGCTCTGGGATGTATTAAGAGAAGTGTTGTATATAAGACACAGGAAATATTTATCCCACTCTCTTTGGCACTGGTAAGGCCTCGATGGTGTATAGTGTCTAGTTCTGGGTGCCACATATTAGGACAGATGTGGACAAACTGGACAAAGTCCAGAGGACAGCAACAGAAATGATAAAATGTTTAGATAACCTGATTTATGAGGAAAGGTTAAAAAAAACTGGGCATGGTTAGTCTTGAGAAAAGAAAACTGTGAGGAGACCTGTTCAGAGTCTTCAAATACGTTAATAATTGTCATAGAGAGGGCGGTGAAGGTGATCCATTGCTCTCCATGTCCACTGTAGGTAGGAGGAGTAATCAGCTTAATGTGCAGCAAGGGAGATTTTAGGGTAGATAGTTGGAAAATCTTTCTATCTATAAAGGTAGTTAAGTCCTGGAATAGGTTACCAAGGGTGATTGAGGAATCTGGAGGATTTTAAGAACAGGTTGGATAAACATATATCAAGGATGCTTTAGGTTTACTTAGTCCTGCCTCAGCGCAGGGGGCTGGACTAGATGGCTTTTGAGGTCCCTTCTAGCCTTACATTTCTAGGACTCTGTGAATATATGGTATTGTGAATAGGTTTTGTGAGGCCAATAAAAGTGTTGTTGTGGGTGTGGTTTAACACCTACATTATGGGGTGCTGTGAGGGTAAACATACTAGAGACTCGGAGGTGTTCAGATGCTATGGTGAAGGGAGCCATATGAGTACCTATCCATCTAGATAGATGTACTTATGCTGTACAGTGGAAGGTCAATGACCAACAGATACCAGTTCCCTGTCCTACGGTGTTTATAGCTGGACATGCTGTGAAAGGTGTGGGCCAGCACCATTAGGGTTTGGACTCTTTGTAGGGAAGGTGGAGGCGGAGGAAGTCTGGTGAATCTGAAGGGTGGCTATATAAGCAAATATAGGCATCTTTAGACCAAACCCTTCTTCCTACAACAGTCCTAACACACTGAGTGCCACTGAGTTTGGGTTGGCTCCTTCAGAGGTGGGTGGATCTCACGGGAAAGGTAAGGGCAGCATTTGGGCCTGTACTCAAGATTTTTGCACTTCACAAAGTTTAATGGGATTCCTCCCCCTCCCTGCATAATTCCTCCTAATTTTTTTTACTGCTGCTGAAAGGTGCCAGACTGACAGCTCTTGCACTAGTATTCAGATGACTCAGTCAGCATGTTTAGCCTGGGCAACAGCAGGGCAAGCTTCCCCGTGCACCACCTCAGACTTCTAGTATTCGAGAGGGGAATTTAGTGTTCATGGCCCATTCGGTCCTTGGCCTCTCTGCTCTGATTGCCAGTACTCTGACCCCCTTAGTGTCCCCACCACGTCGCTTGCCTCCTCTGAGCAGTGACACCAGGCAAGGTGTGTTTACAGTGAGCTGGAGGCAGAACTGGATCACAGGCAGGATGGGTGTCAGGGGTGAGGCATCTGCCAGGCTCTCATGCTGCTAGCTTAACAGCCAATTGTTTGCATAGTTTTGCATTTCCCAGCAATCTCCCCCTTTGTCTTGTGTTGTTCATGTGGTTCCCATTAAGGTCAGAGAGTGGGGGAGGGGAAAGGGGGCAGGAAGGGAGGCATGTACGTTATTGCAGCACTCTGCCTTGCCATGTCAGAGATTGGATGGTGGTAGGGCTGCAGGGGGAGTTCCTCATGCAGTGCACAAATGGCAAAGCCTGGGCATTTTCTGCTGGTTTCATGAAAAGGAACAATTCCCTCCTCTCACCTACAAAAACCAAAACCAAACCCAAACAACCACAACCCCCTTCTCTTTTTCTGGTGCAGTTTGGGGAATGGGTAACATGAGCTGGGATGACAACTGAATCACCCAACTAGCTCAAGAATTGATGGAGGGTCCACGCAGCATGACTAATCAAAGGAATGGGGAACGTGTCCACCATGCTGCTGCCTGGGAGGAGAGGTCCCAGGAGTGTCTGCAGGAGCAGCACAAGGTCTCATCCCTCACAGTGGCTGGTACAGGTTCATAGGCCCCAGAGAAGCTGGCAGTTAAATGATCTCATTGTGCCCTCCCATTCTGTGTGACTGGTGTGGGGATTGAACTGGTCAGGACACTTTCTGTCACCATCCCTTTCTGTTGGACTGATGAATCTCTCGGATCAGGGAGTTCAGCAGCTCTGATTCAATTTGTCACATGCGATCAATGCAGGGTCCATCAACCCATTGATCAGGACCTGTAAAATGGTTCCTAGCTCCTCCAATCAGGGCTTACTACCCCTCCTCCTCTGCCTGTTTCTACAGGGGAATATCCCCTGCCTTGGGAATGCCATTGGCCAGGGGAAGCAGCAAAGCAAGGAAAGACCTGTGGCCCAGCACGTCTAGTCTACCAATTTCCTGCCAAACCCTATGTCTTGGGGCCTACCCTGTCTCCCCCTCCTTCAGTAGTGCTGCCAGGGCAGATTAACCTCTGCATTTGGTGGGACTGGGAGGAGAGTCCCTGTCCTTGGAGGGAGGTTAGTTTGGGGCCGCCTGAGGTCACCATTGTTTTTCATTTTTGGAGACAATGTCTAAACTATGAGCGAGCCCCAGGGTAGTTGTCGTAGCCCAGGCAGCAGCAGTGGAGGCACTGCTTAGATATGTCGAGTTCCTACCTTCTGGTTTTAGATGGGTACGTGAGCAGCGGAATCACAACCCTAGCTCACACTGTAGACCTTGTCTCCAAAATTTGCATCCATCCTGGTGCCTAGACAATGTCACAGTCAAGCAGACTGCCTGAAAGAGGACTGGTTAGAGCCTGGCTCCCAGCTGGGCTGCTCTGGGCAAATGCCCTCTTCTCCTGCTGTCTGGCCTCTCCTCTGAGGGATGGAAGGGCAATGTTGCATGTCAGGAGTGAATATCTTTCTATTATGCGGATGGGATGTGGAATGGGATGGCAGGGAGTGGAAGTGGTTGCATGGGAAAGTAGCTGCCAGGCTGGGAGTTGCATCACTCAGAGCAGGTAACGTGCAAAGCCTCCCTTCAAAATGTACAAATGGAAACATAGCCTTGCATGGCTGGGCTAAAATACATGGACAGCATCTAAAAAAGAGACCCTACTTCTTCCTCCAGTGTGTCTATGGGTAACAGCTTCCACCTTTCCAAAGCCATAATGCATAAACTATCTGGTCTCATAGGGGACCAAGGTGCAGAGGAGGAGTGTCAAATGCCCACAGTGAGGTGTGTGTATGTATGTGGTTGGGGGGGGAGGAATTCAACAACCAACCATTGTCCCTATTTATCTATTTCATTGTGTCACACATCGAGGGCAAGAAGATCATGACTTTTCCTTTGAGGGCTTGACCTTGCTGCAGTTATACAAGTCTTGGCACCTGGAGGTTAGATTATCAGTGCTGTGTAAGGAGCTGCACCTTCAAACCATTCAGAAATGGTAGCTAGTCCCAAGCATGATGGGCTTTTGAGTGTGCATGGGATTGAGTCCATCAGGATTCAAGCAAAGATGGGGTGACGTGCCTGTGCACATGTGCCAGTGGGGTTGTACTGTGTTTAGGGGCTGCCTGCACAGATGGTAGAACTAGATGAAAAATTTTGAAAAGCTTTCATTCCACTTGTTTTTTTAAATGGACCAGTTTTGTGTTTTGTTTTTTTTAATTTGCTGTGGACTCTTTGTTACTGTTTGTATTACAGTAACACAGGATTGGGTTCCCACTGTGCTGGATGTTGTACAATATATAAATAAGAAAGTCCCTCTTAGAATAATGATAAGCTACAACAGGAAGAAGAAACACTATAAAGGGAGAATGGTCTAGTGGTCAGAGGACTGGAAATTGGGATGTCTGGGTTATAATCCCATCTGTGTCACTGACTATTCGGGAAAGTTGCCTCACTGAAATATTGATCATTCTGAAAGTGAAAATGAATAAGCTGGTCAATGACTTAAACAGAAAAGCAAAACCTAAAAATAAAAAGTTTAATTTTGTGAAAACCAGGGTTTTAATTAAAATGTCCAGTTTTGAAAAATGGCCACATTTAATCAAAACCAGCTTCTGCATGAAAAATGTCCTTGTTGTTTGCAGTGTCATAGCCATGTTGGTCCCAGGATTTGAGAGGGACTTGGTGCATGGGGTAATATCTTTTGAAGCAACTTTTGCTGGTGAAAGATACAAGCTTTCAAGTTACACACAGCTCTTTTTTAGACCTTTCCAGGACCTGAAGGAAAGCTCTGTGTGATTTGAAAGCTTGTCTCTCTCTCCAACAGAAGTTGCTCCACTAAAAGACTTTACCCCAGGCACCTTGCCTCTGAAAAATTCCAGTCAGATCCAGTAGATCTGAGAAATTCCATTAAGCCGCTCTGTTTGGTCATAGAGCACTAGTGGTTAATTGCTGTGTGAAGCCTTGTGGGAAGTGGCATGTAGTCTCTCTAGTCCAGGTACTCAAACTTCCCTTGATTTCAATGAGAGCTAAGCACCACAATACCTTTCAGGGTCTGGGCATACATTATTATGTTACCTATCTATACTGTTTCAGATTCATCAGTGCCAGCATATGCACAGACCACTAGCAGAAAAATAAGACGCCTGTGGGTGATAACGAGGACTTGCCAGGCATGCCTTTGAATCTGTATTTTTGGGGCACATTTTATGGATCCAGTCTTTATGGATACACAGAAGGTATCACCTGAGGTTTGTAGCAAATCATCCAGGTGTGGCAGGTAGCCTCGGGTAGCCTTAATGAGTTAGGGAAGTTATAAAGGCAACCCTGACTGGGTAAGGAGAGTTTGTGGGAGCTATTAGTGAGGGGTTGCTAATGGTTTAGCCAACATTTTTTGAAATGGCTTGTGAGGTCTGAGGCCTCGTTTTTTTGGCTAAGCAGTAGCAGCCATATTAGGAGAGGCAGCAGCCATAAGCTGAGAAGCATGCAGTCCCATCTCCACATTTCTGAAATTACATCAAGACAATGTAATACCAGGCTGCTACAAAGTTGCTACTGTCCTAATGGTACCTACCACCACCAGATAATAGATAACAGATCTTAAGATGTTTAAAGAAAAAGTTTGATAGCATTCTGTCTGGCAAGAAATCACTTACCAACAGTTGTGGTGGTAAAACCTATACTTCTCATTGTTTTGTCTTTATGGTACCCACATCTATATCGTTTATCAGAATGATTTCTGTCTGGTTCTTTGATTGTTTCTGTCTGTTCCATAACTAAGTGCGCACTATTTAAATCAATGAAGGTGGTCAGGTCTGATTGGTTAAAGAATTATTTTGCAATATGTTAGGATTGGTCAAAGAATTGTTTTGTAATATTTTAGTAAAATGATTGATTAAAGTACAGCTAAGCATGATTCAAGTTTCACTATAAAACTGGGGTCTAAGAGGTTGACCAGCTGGGGAGCAAGAAGAAAAAGGAAAGACCTGAAAGAAGAAGAATTCACCTCCAAAACACAATTCAAGATCAGAGCTGCTGGAATCCTCTGCATGACCGTGATGTGCAGCAGCCAGAACCTAGACAAGACTGACCTTGCCTGGCCAACAGGGAAAGTCCGCCTTCCTGATCAGGACTGGTGAGCATAGCATTGTAAGTTTAGCAGGTGTATGATGTTTGGTAACTGTTAATACATAGAGGTTAATGATATTACTGTGTAAGACTCTCTCTCTGGTAAAAGGTTCTGCAAACCTGCAGTAGAACACACCCAGAGTCCTACGAATTAGGTATGGGTGACCCCGAGCCCTAGAGTGTGAACTGGGTAGTGGTAGTAGGTGCTTTTCCCTCAGAGCTCTACAGACTGAGAAAGGGTGGGGATGCCTAAATTAAGCAGGTTATGCCTGGAGCGCTATGGCCTGGGAAAAGGTGGGGTGCCCTAGTATGTGGGTAACAGGCTCTGACCATGACTGATCCTATAACAACCCAAAATTCCAGCAGCCAAAACTTTCCAGTTTTCTGATGGATGAGGCATTTTCCTTTTGCATCTCTTATTCCAGGTTGGTTGGGTTTCTTTTGCTAATGGGAATTTCAGACACAGGGACTTCACATGCACATGAGAAAGTGTCATACCAGCCACAGGCAGAAGGGTGATGTAACCCTCCACACGTCACCCATGATATTCTGATTCTTGGTTCTCTGTTCCTTCTCAGTCGCTCACCTAGATTCTCCATCATCACAGGGGGATGATCTGCAGCGTTTGGAATAAGCCTTTGACATGGTGTTGGCTTGTTGTGATCTGAATGAGCTCAACCTGGGGATTAGCTACTCCTCCTCCAATAGGCAATGGACACACAGCTGGATAAATCCTAGTGTCTTGCGAGGTTGCAGGTTCCTGCTAGCGAGTTGGTGGTTGGAGCTGGGGCCAGATCCAGTGTTTCCTGGCACAGGTAATGCTTGATGTGGTCCTACAGGATATCCTTGCCCAGGAGCAAGGGATGAGTAGTGCCAGGTCCTGTGGGAGGCTGTCATTCTCTCAGGAAAACATTCTGCTCACTCCCAAATATGCTCCTTCATCTTTTTGGGATTTCTTGGAGTTGTGAGTTTACTGCTGGTAAGAGATGGACTCAACGATTTATCCCTAGAGCAGATACAGCCTAGACAGAAGGAGGACGAGCTTTCCCCAAACTGTCCCCTACCAGCCAGTATCATCTATAAATTGGAGAGACCTGCTCTAGGAATGAGAACGGAAATCAGACTCAGCTCATCCAGTCTTTGGCCTCCCTGCTGAGACTACCAACAAGGGAGGCAAGATTGGATTATGTCCTCGCTATCAACTGGGATGTGGCCTAAGAACCCACCAGGCTCTTTTCATAAAAGGCCCTCCTCCCCTCTTTGTTCACCTGAACCCCTCATCTGGGCTCAAACCAGTCTCCACTATAGGAAAGGTTCATTATCCCATTCCCAACTCCCAGATCTGTCGAGTCCCCGTTAGAGATGGGCCCAGTCATAACCACCCTAAACTGTAACTTGACCCTTTCTTGTAGCTGGCCTCTGCCTTGTGAAGATGCTCCCAGAAGAAATACAATGTGCATGCTGAGTGCTTCTGGGGGCACTCTGGGATTAAAAGCAAAAGGGGCTGGGTGTGAGGAATGGCTCAGCTGGCTCACTCTGTGGGAGTCACTTGCAGGAGATTATCACTCCCCTGTGGCTCTGTAGAGAATTCCTAGGAAAGTTTTGGGCCTTAATTCCTTCCAAATTCTAGCTGGGTCTGATGTTGCTGGTCCGACAGTCTGATGTGATATGCTGTATGCACGGCTGGAGTGTGGGGAAACGAGTCTGTGTTCATTTCAGAGAGTCTTGTTTTCCCACACACAACCCTCTCTCCATTTCAGCTGCAGATGGGATGATGGTGCCTGGAGCATAAGTCTGTGTTCACCAGCCATCAGCAACAGAAGGCATAAGCCTAGCACTGCTGAATCAGAGGCATTGCCAAATATTCAGTTGGCAGGGAGGGCACAGTGAGAGAATAAACTCCCTTTTCACCTTGAGAGCTTAAGGTTCCAGCTGTGACAAGGTCGCGTCTGCAGAGGAGTTGTCTGGTCCCTTAGAATTGTCCCTGCTGGTTGTTATCCCTCCACAGAGCCTCGTAACACAATATGGCACAGTTCTCCTCCGTGGGGCTTTAAAGTTGGAACAGAAGGAGGAGACTGCAGCAGGTCTGGATTAGAAGCGCATCATCTGAGCATCCAGGGGGAAATGGGGCAGGAACAGGACTGGAATGCCAAAGGGGCTGTAGGACTAATTTGAGGTGCATCAGCAGAGCTGCTGGGCGTGGGGCTGGAAGAGCAGGGGGCCTGGTCTGAGGTGCGTGAAGGAGCCTTGCACGCCAGCGTTATCAGTCTCTCATTTCCCTGAGAACCACACTCAACACCCCTTCCCCTAAGAAAAGTTTTAAACAAAATCCAAACAGGCCCCCTGCTCCCAGACTCCGTTGTGGCAGATGCTGGCTCCGCTCTGTGGGCAACTTGCAGGATTCTAGCACAGCAAAGGATGCCCCTCCCCTTTTTTTTGGCTCTTAATCTGATATCGTTGCTATTTAAGTACTTAATGGGCAGCCTCTTGTAAGCCTCACAATATCCCATCTGTGAGCACAGTCTGTGCAGCCACCACTATATCTTCCCTTGGTTCAGTTCCCCAGCTCTCCTGCTGCCTGTCCCCCCCTTTGCCCCCAGTGGAGCACAACAGATTGTCTCACCCTCCCCAAGCTTACTTCACTCCTGCTCCCATTAAAACAAACATTCCTTTAAAGACTGCCCTGAGGGGGTCCCTCCTCTTCTCAGTTGCCCCTTCCCCAACCTAGTCCTTGTAAAAACCCCACTGGATTTCTTTTTAATTGTCCTTTCCTTTTATTTTTGGGAACAGCTGGACAATTCCAACTGCTTCCTTCCATGGGCAGCTTTGGAAGTGAGGTTATAACCTCAGCCTTTCTTGAGCCTCGAGGTTCATTGGGGGGGAAGGGAAGGGGACGCAGAATCAATGAACAGCCTGCAAAATACTTGAGGTTAGTCACTAAGAGGTTCTGAGCCAGTGGAATTTTCCATCTTGCGTGCATGCTCTCTCCCTGTGCTGCCTGTCATGCCTCAAGGGCACACAGTTTGCCAGCTTTTTCCAGGTACAGTATTCAACTTTTGTGGTAGCATGCAAACTGGAAGCATTTCCAAGAAACCCTGAATCTTCTGCATTAATTATCTCCAGGACCAGTAGGAAGCGTTGGAGAACCACAGCATGCTCAGCACCTGAGGTGGGTGAAGGGACATTTATTTTAGAGCACCCCCTCCAGATGGCACTCCAAATGTCAGAGCTGGCTTTAAGACTTGCAAGGTCCTGTGGAATGCGAGATGTGCATTGTGAAAGAGGCAGCATTCCCTGGCCATCTCCAAACAAGAAACATCAGGTGCTGTTGGTGAGAAGGGCTAGTGCAGACCTGATGGACAGCAGCTAGGGAAGACACTGAGTGGTCAGGTGTTCATAAGACTTTACATTAAAGCATGGCTTTTATTACTGTGTCCATAGGTGGTAATGGCCAAACTACAATAAACTTATTGCAGAAACAGGCATACATCAGACAGCAGCAGGCTTATTGGCCACATTCTGTCTTCAGTTATGCCATGGGCTTCTATGGGGTTTCGCGTATTTATCTGAAGGGTGAACATAGCCATGGGTGAGCAAATGGGAAGGGCAACCAACTAAGCCTGCCTAGCACTTGCTGCAAATGACTTGCATTGCAACTATTCTGGAGATGTCTTTCGAATTCTGCACGTGTTCAGAGCACTGATCCATGGGGGATGGAGATGGGAACAAGAAGGTGAAGCTCTGAGAAATGCCTGGCTTGCAAAGAACCCCCCATAAGCGAGATAAACATCACTGGCCTGTCAATGCTGCAACGTTAAACCATGTGAGGCACTGATATGTTCTGCCATGGCCATCAAGCACCATTTTCATGAGACTGGTATAACCTGGAACAGAACAGCGCTGGAGCTGAATGGCTGAAGACCATGCAAAACGATATTCACTGTACAAGTGTAAGCCACTGGTGGGTATATGTTACAAGTCCCCCCTACACCTCACTCTGCAAACAGGAGCTTGTTACAGCCCCAGCTAGAGAGCCTTGGCTTCTCAGCTCAAGCAGTAGAACCTCTTGCTTTTAGCTCTGAAGGTCCTTAGTTCAGTCCCTGGTAGGACCGCCAAGGTGGCAGTTGCCACAGAAGTGCAGAGTGTAGGAGAAGGAGGAGTCTTGGCTACTGGACCTCATCCCATAGGGGAAGAGATTTGTCTTGCTGAATGATTGAGTGAATTCCTGCAGGAACCAGTGGAAGTTTCTTTCAGGCCAACATTACCATCACGCAAGTTCTGCCTGATTCACGTTTTCACTCCCAATATTTATAGAAATTTATTAATGAGGGGTGATCAGTGGGAGGCTGGAAAGCTGTTGGGATTTGGAAGCCTTTAACCAGTGGGTTGCCACGTCAGATTCAGTACAGCTCAGCAGTGACTGGTGGTCTTGGTGTTATTTTTGGTAGGCCCTGTAGGAAATAAACTGGCAGGTCTCCAGTTCAGTTGCAGATCACAAAACCCCAACTATGACTGGCACTCTTTTGTTGCCTTTCACTCTCAGCAGAGAGACCAAAACTGGATTGATTTCCACACACATGCCAGCACTGCCCCTTAAGGCACTGCTGTCCCTTCAGGTCACCGTTGGTGTATATGGACAGGGCACGTTTTGTTGGGGAAGTTTGTCCTATTGCAGAATGGAGCTGTGCCACCGGGAACCTCCACTCCACAGGTCAGCAGACCTCTGGAGGCTGGCCCTGCCCTGGGAGCCCTGATTGGCCCTAGAAGGGGTTGAGAGGAGGAGCTGACTCTACCCTCAATGTAAAACCCTGCCTGACTACAGGGTTGGCAAGAAATCCCACCCCTCTTTGCTGCATGGACAGTGCAAGTAGGCATGCACTGCGTTAGGGATGTAGCAGACTGAGAGTCTAAGCTTCCTGGTGGGTGGCAGATGCGCGGAGCAGCCTATCTGCACGGCTACTGTGGGCTGGCACAGCACACAAGACTCCGCCAAAATCCAAGGGACGAGAGCATCCCAGCGAGGGACTGGGGCTGTGGGCACTGGGGCTGTTTGTTTTCTGGTGAAGCTATTGTTACTGATAAAAGTCCTGGAGTGAATTCTTGCCTCCCCGAAGGCTGTAGGAGGGTTCTCCCCTGTACCCCCACCAGGCAAGGGATGTGAGTTTGGACCAAACTACCAGCAAGAGTAGCCCCCACCACAGCTGATTATTCATATTGTATCTTGGCACATTTTCCCTTCTTTAATAAGATGGTTTTGCTTGTTTCTTTCCTCTGTCTTTTGCTGAGGTCATAGGACCTATTGGAAGGCCTTCCACTTGTATACCTTTTCCCAGAGCAATGAATCCCCAGGGCAGGCTCCCAGTGTTACTGTCTGTTCATGCACCTGTGTGCTGTAATGTATGCCTAATTGAAATCACATTAATGGTATGATTCCATTACAGCTGAGCGAGATGCTGGCTGCAGGAACACTCCCGGTGGGCTACGAATCAGCTGCGATAGATAATTTATAAAGTGCTGTGGATCTGCTCAGAGCTCCAGTGTTAAGTAAGGCAGACACAGAGCTATTCATTATTAACAAGGCATTATGCATTTTGCTCAGCAAAAGTGCAAGTCTGGGATGAGCTGGGATCCACCGCAGGTGAAGATTTCAGACAGCCAATTTTGTGGCTCCACAGCTGTATCCTTCCAAGTATCTGTCAGCTTTTGAACTCTCCTTCCCAGACACAATACACCTCTTTGTTCTGACCTGGTTCACCAAGATTCTTGTAAGTTCTTCACTTCTACTTTGCTTAGTTTTCATTTTAAGTCTCATGAAAGGAATTGATGGTGCAACAAGACTCCGAATTGATTAGAGACAATTTCCAGCTTCCCCCAGTCCTGCTCCTCAGCCCTTTCTAATCTAGTCCTGGGCTCCTCTCCCCCCTCTCATGCCCCCTTCCAAGCTCTACAGATACACCTTGGTCCTGATGTGCAGGACTCTTGCTATTCTGGTCCTGGCCTGCCCCATTCCCTCCAGCTATGTCAATGGTCCTCAGTGTTGACCCACAGCATTTCCTGTTATTACAGGCTTAACCCCCTCCCCACTCCATTCAGAGTTCAGCCAGTGCAACTAAATTCCAGTCTGCAGGACCTAGTGCAGTTTTGTTTTATTGCTGTACAAATGTATACAAGCAGCTAGAGTTGCTTGAAACTCTTCAAGTTTTGTTGACATTTTGAAGGATAATCAGGAAACATGGACAATTTCTGGGAATTATTTTCTTTCTGTATTTCAGTCAGCTGTAGAGCAGGTTGAAATGTTTTGAATTTCTAAAAAGGGGAAATATTTTCACTGAACTCTCACTTTATTTTTAACTAGTTCTACTAGCAGCTAATTTTCAGTTAGGATCCTGTCAGGATTTGAACCCATGCCTGTAAAAGTGAAAAGCATAGGTACTAACCCACTGTGGACTATCCAGGAATGCATGCACTTGATGTGTGCATATAGAAACATAATGTGAGCTCCATTATTGGTCATGTATTACTCTTAATGTACATTTATGTTCTTTCCTTCTCTTTCAAGAATCCCTGCATCAATCCTTTGGATTCACAGTGGGCTTTGGGTTTCTCTGGCAGGGAGATGTGCACTTTGTAGGGGCTGTGCACTGAAATGGTGGAGACAGAAATTAGAACTGAAAGTTTGTTCCCTGGAAGAAGAAACTTTTTTTTTAAGAGACTTTTTTGTATTCCCAGTTATTAAAAATAGAAGAAAAGTGCAGGCTGCAGAGCTGGGAAACTGAGATCAGACAGAAACTCCAAAAGTGTGACCTTTTGAGTTATTTATTGGCCTGCATTTTTCATTATTTGCAATTGACTTCTGTGAGCTTCTTCCTGACTCCCCTAGCTAGGGTTCCTCTCTTCCCATTGCTTTTTCTTATTTCCTTTACATGTTTCTAGAGCTCATGACAGAAACTGGACTGACAGCCATGCACACTCACAGTCTGTTCATCCATAGAACTGGTACAGTTTTGGTGCACGCCCCTACCCGATTCCTTCCAGCAGGGTTGATCTTTAGGGCAGAGAAGGATAGTTCGGTCTTCATGGCCCATTCAGTCCTTGGTTTCTGTGCTCCAGGTATTGACCGTGTCAGTGTGTTTTGTCATGTGGACATTTGTCTCACTAGAGACCAACCTGAGACTTTTTCACAAGAAGGAAAATTTTACTAGTGGGATATTTATTTTCAAACTCAGGATCAGCGCCATTAGTATGATTTAAACTCCCTGGCTCTCAGTTGGTGAAAGCTGGCATAGCTTCCCTGAGTTCAAAGGAGCTATGCTGATTTACACCAGTTGAGCATCTGGCCCAGAGTATCTACTTGGAAGTCATGGATAGGAAGCAAGAATCAAAGTGGAAACAAAGAGCTCAGTGTGATCCTCTATTAGATTGATCCATTGACTCTCTGGAAAGTGCAGCAGTGCTCCCACAGAAACCCATCTGCCACCTTTTTGATTCCCCAGGAAGGTTGTCAGGGGCTTAGCTCCGTTACACTGGTCGTCACATGCACTTCTATTGATTGTGTATGCTGTGCAGCTTGACAACTTGCTGCTTATCGCTTTGGTATTTTTTAAAACTAATTGGTGGCCTTTCACCCCCAGACTTTGGTCCTTCACCTAATCCATCAACGTTGGGTGGACTGAGATCAAAAAGCCCAGTAAGGTCAACATGGTACTCCCTTACCACCTGTCCTCAAAGTGAGCCCAGATGGGCCGTTATCAGCATAACCATCTTCAAAGGAGCTTTCTGTCCTAGACCCAGCATCATGCTGGCCTTCTGGTTCCTGTTCCCTCCGCGGCCTCCGCGTGAGGTGTGAATGTGAAACCAATGTGGAGAATCCAGGAAGAAAGCTTCAAAGGGTGTCTATTCATGAACAAAAGGTGGGGATGTGTGGGAGATTGGTCCTCATGACTACAATTTAAATGCACAGGTCTTTCCCACGAGAAGAACTGGGCCCTGTTTAATAGGAGTGCTGTGTGCCTCTGTTGTATGTTCCATCTGAGGGCTCCAAGATATAAAACAGTTATTAAATCTGACATGATCCCTATGAGCTAAGGATTATCATCTCCATTTTATAAGTAGATACCCTGAGGCACAGAGAGGGGGAATAACTTGGGCCTGCAGTGAGGCAGGAAGAAAACCTGGAGTCCTGACTCCCAGTCCCTTCTTTAAGGACTAGACCACGGCTTTTCATTTGGCTTTAAGCAAGGTGAGTGTCACACTCAGCACCCATCAGTCCATGCAGTATCGGGGGTTATGGAGGTTGCACTGCTTTAGTCTAATCAGCAATGGCTAATGGTGCTGGGGCACCAGCTCCCTCCCCATTTTTTCCCCCTAGGTGCTTCAGAAAGGCCTCTTTCAGAGCTAATTAGGATGCTGTGTGAGATTGCTTTTCATAAACAAAGTCCTGTCTAGTCCCTGTGATTTAATGGCATAATAGCTTCTTTGTCACATGCCTGCCAAGCCACTTACCTTAGCATGCCAGCTCCCCGGCTTTTCCTCTCACCTGACCCCATCTCTGTTCACAGCCAGTGCTCTCTGCCTCTACGTCAGCAAATGGCACTCGTTCTCACTGGCCACGTTCTGTTGTTTGAATTGGAGGCATAAGAGATGGCGCACGCAGCTCCTGCAGTGACCCCCCCCCCTCGGCACTTCTCCCATCGCTGACTGATTTAAGTGCATGGTGAAATCCATTCTCATGCTTTAGCCCTGTATCTGAAGAAGATACTTGTTATGAGAGGGTGAAAAGTAAGTGAGGGGGGAGGAAGGGTTAATTAAAAGGCCCTCAAATAAAATCTTGTGCATGTTTGTGAAGAAACTATATCTAGCCACCTACTTAGAGTTGTATGCTGCACCTGTTACTGTGGTCTCTGCGGGCCTGAATACATATGGGGTCACAAGCCCCACCACAGGAGTTAAAGGAGTAACTCTACTGTGATAAGCACGCAGCAGATTCTTAGCCTTGGCGTGGGCCAGCCACTAGAGACACAGGTACATCTATGCTGCAGTTGTGGGGTGTGACTGCAGTTTGTGCAAACATACTGAGCTAGATTTAATCTAGCTAGTTGGGTAGCAGTGAGGCTGCAGCAGTGTGTGAGTAATTACCCAGGATTCCAGTGGACTGTCCAGCTTGTGCTAAAATCCATGCTGCTGGGGCTTCACTGATCAAGTACCCAAGATAGCTAGATTAAAGTCTGCTTGCGTAGGTCTATGTAAATTGCAGCCACACTTGTGATTGCGGTAGACCTAAGCCTCAGATGGAGCCTGATTCTCTATTACTTTGCAGCTTGGAATTCGTCAGTGCAAAGTGGAACTAGTCTGATCTGGTAGCACCTTCTATCCACTTTGCACTGGTGTAAATGATGACTCAAGGTTCAGGGCAATTGAGTCTGACCCATGACCTGCAAATGCCAGCAACCATATGGAAGGCTGGTGAGACCACGTGGCCTAATATCACGGTCTAAGGATCTCCTAGATGACTGCTACCCTGAGGAGGGTGAGGGAGGGATATGGGGCCTGGAGTCCAGACAGTTGGAGCATTGGGCCTGTGGAACATTAAGTATTGTTTATAGATGAGCTCTTAGACTGATAACACTGTTTCAGGTCACTGCTGTCCAATACGGGATTGGAACCAATGACCTAAATGTCAAAAAGTCAGCATTCAACTACCAATTCTCTGAGCCAGCCACTGTTTGCTCGCTGTCTTGTGTAGCTGCAATTCCTGCTGAACATTAAATCATCATCTTTTCTTGTTCACAACCTATGTAGATGCAAACCCAGAACATGGTGTAGGTAGTCTCCATTGTTTGGTATGTCTAAGCTGAGCTTGCAGTTTCTATGCACGTTTCTCTGTCGGTTCTCTTGCTTTTGCCTCTTCTAAAAATATACACTGTTTTATGGTGTCACAGCTGCCTTTTGCAGCAAAATAACTGGCTGTTTTTCTCCATCTCTAAGGGCGATGCTGTGTTTGCAAGGGTTATGCTGGTGGTGAATATCCTGTACTTCAGATTCACAGCATTGGACCTTTTCCAGCAGGATGTGAATAATATGGAGAACAATTCTTTAGGCCGGATTCTGACCTCTTTCGTGATAGTATAAATACCAGCTAATGTTAGACTGGCCCTAGAATTACGTTAGTGTAGCTGACAATTTGACCAAGGGGTGCTATGTTGAATTTTGTTGACCAGCACCTAAAGTTGCAAGAGCACTTTGTGATTTGTGGCCTGGTGGAATCTCCATTCAATCAAAGACTGGAAATGTAGCACAATTTAGCCTGGAAGTGAGAAGGGTTAGCACAGTGCTCTGAGATATCCAAAATGACCACCAGGTGCTTCTTGTATTTTAGTCCATGGTGTGACCCAAAGGTACATAATTTAAAATGGAAGCACCCTGGAAGATAGAAGAAAACAAACCAAATCAAAATATTCCTTTCAGCAATGTATGGTTACCCCATGGAATTCACTGCTGCAGGAAATCAAGTAAACAGTTTGTCACAATTTTTCTTGACAGACTAGCACTTTTATTTAAAAGTGGGCCTAAGTGATACATAGGCTTTGTGCTAGGCCTCAGCACTAGGTTGTATTTCATCCAGAGAACACATCGCTGCTATGCTGTTAACCACAAAAGCTACAAAGCACTTTTCTTGGGGAATAGAGCTCTGTCCCACACACACTATTCCTTGTTACCTCTTCTGTAGTATCTTCCTGATCTCATCTCCACTTCCCTGATTTTCTGATCCCAGAAATCAGAATAAAACACTGAACATTTCCCCACCCTCCTCTGCTTTCCCCTCAACCCTCATAATCTCCTAAGAAACTTGTCTTATTGACAGGGATGGAATATGATTGGTGGGGAGGCCTTATTCTCCCAGAGAAGTGTAGACTGTGTCCTCCATAGCAAAGCATGTGTTTCTGAGAGTTTCCTGGTGCATTGCCCATCTCCCCCGGCATCTGGTTATGGTGTAATTAGCTGTGTACTGAAGTAGTGTGTTCATAACAGTTTGCTGGAAGGGTGCCATCAGCGAGACTGCTCTTGATATTCATTGTTGCATATAACCCTGCTTTTATAGCACAGTCCTTGGAAACTTATGGAAAACTGCACACTTCCCACTTTCTGATGTAACATTTGTTCGGCCTGTAGAATATTCCTTTGATTTCTTTCACATTTAACATTGAGGGTAAACTGCTGTCTCAGGCTGTTTTCTGGGTCTGTCCCCAACTGCAGATCATCTTGGTAATCACCCAGACTGCAATCAGTCCTGGCCTGCTTGCTCCATCATCTTTCCCAGTTTACATCCCCAGTACAGAATACGGCAAGCAAAACACTCTGAGACATCATTTTCCCAATCACTTCTTAAATTCAATCTCATTCAGCCCTCCCCCTCTCCTGTAATTAAATCTTCCTTCCCTTTGCTACACCACAAAGGCAGTGTCCAGTTGCCTTGCTGGAGCAGGCTCTTGGTGTCTTTTTACTCCAGTATCTCATCTTTGACAGTGGTCAATAACAGAGGCTTCAGAGGAAAAGTTCAATAAACCCCATAACAGAGCAGGAAGGTTCATCCTAGCCATAAGCAGTCATTGGTTGGTTTATGGGATTATTTATACTTCTTATGTTTTATCCTATCTAAAGTAATCATGTATGTTCTCGTTATCCATGTAAATGTCTCATTGTTTTTGAATGCTGCTAATCTCTTAACGTAGCAGTGATTTCCATAGGTTAATTAGCAGCTGTTTTAAAAAGGCTTTTCCCCCCAGTTTTAAATGTGTTGCCTTTCAGTTTCATTGGTTTCCTCATTGCTGTTTGTTCCTTCTCCCCTTCCCTCACCCCTACACTTGCAAGTTCTTTCTGCTTACACAGAATTCTCAACTTTTATCTCAACTCCTCAGTGTAGCCACTCAGGACTTCGTGGCTGCTGGCAACAATAGAACTTGAGACTCTCTTAGGTCTATAAACCCCAAAAACCATCCCTTTGAACTAATGGATAATCTTCGAGCAGTAGAAGCATTCAAGCGCTTACTCCGAGCTGCAGTCAGTGGAGATGTATGATCGTGTACAGAGAAGCAGGGCTGACATTCCAGAGTGCAGCGACAGCTAGACCTGACCACAGCTGACAATTCCATTTTGCAGCAACCTTCAAGGTTTCGAAACCTGATTTCGTTCTACACTGGAACACTGTCAAAACCTTTTTAATGCTTTTGCAAAAATAGGATTGTGTGGAAAATGGAAATGTCCATTTTCACAACTGAAACTGAAGTTTTCAATTTGGGAAGTTAGGTATAGATGCATCGGAGTGGTCAGGACACTGGCCTGAGATGTGGGAGAGCAAGGTACAAATCTCTGCTGGGCCTGATTCCAAGCAGTTTTTCATTCCCTGATCTCTCTGCATCAGGCAGAGCAGGGACGTCAACCATGGTTTCCTGCATCTCAGATCAGTGCCCTAACCACCAAGCGATAGAGTGAGCCTCTCTCCCAGCTTCCTGACAAAAACTTTGAAATTGACACATCACCATGAAACATTTTGGCTTCAAAACAGCATATTACAACAAAATTTCTTGTTGTCTAAAATGTTCCAACCAGCTCCAGTGGTGACACATGTACACTAATTAGGCCTTATGTAAAAATGTTGCTGAGAGATTCTCTTGACTTCTGAAAAGGGGCAGGTGAGCCAAGACTTCAGCATGAGGAGACCGGGGAGGAAAGAGCTTTCTCTTTTTCACGTACCCTTTACCCTAGGTTCCATAGTCAGGGGGCTGAGGGGAAGGCCTGAGACTCATGGTGGATACCTCTTTGAAGTGGAAGGAAGGGATGATGTTTCCTGGTGGATGGTAGGCATCTGGGTAGAAGGTGCTGTACCACAGATGTTGGAGAAGGGAAAGGGCCAGCCATCTATCAGAAATGGTTGTTTTTGCAGAGGGCCATTGTGGCTCCCAGTAAGAAGACAACCATGGGTGGAAGCAGTTCTTTTTTGCATGGTCTTAAGGCTTTTGCTGTGTTGATGGTGTGAGTTTTCATCCTTTGTTGTGTTTGCTATGCTGGTGCAATTTACTGCCCCTTCTGTTTTATGTGTATGTTTGCTGGGATTATGTATTAATTCTGGGGTTTGTATACATTTAGTTTTCATTTTATTCCCCAGCCCCCTTGTCATTCTGGAAGCAGAACAAAAGAACTATTTGAAGGAAAAATGAGATTGTCTCAATCTCAGTCACAAAAGAGCTAAGGAAAGTTGAAAAGTATAAGACACCCTATATTCCCATCGGCTGCTAGTTCATAAACAAAAAGTAGAGCTGGGGAAAGTCCTGCCTTTCCTTGCAACATCCTAAATGAAGCCCTGTGACTTGCAAAACTAAAAATGCAGCATCTTTGGGCCAACTCTGCTGGATGAGTTTGCCTTCACTGGAAAGCCCAGTGAGGCAGGTTACCTCTAGTTACAAATAGTAAATATATATGACTCCCCATATTGTGTTTTCTCTGTTCCCCCCACAGACACACACTGGAATGCAACAGCAGCCAGCCTCTCGGAGCTGTATTCTCCGGTCAGTGTTTCAGCAATCACAAAGGCACAAAGAGATTTCCGCCTTTTCTGACCTTCAGTCTTGAGAGGAAATGCAGTGAAGGGGGAGAGAAAAACAAAATAGGAGCAAATGAGGCTTTCTCGAGCCAGGGCTTCATTGCCTTTAATTTAAGCCCCAGAAGAATGGGAGGAAGCAGCCTTCCAGGGCCACTTGAAAGATAGGTTTCTATTAATAAGCCTGTTTACATGATCCTGAGGCATTGTTAGGAGGAATTGCTGCAGCCGTCTAGAATCGTGTGTCTTTTCATTTTGGTATTTGCCTGCATCAACTTCTCATTTGGTTCCAAGCAAGAATATCTGGACAGTGATTCTCTGCTGGGAAAATTCCTTTCTCCTTTTCTTCCCCACTCCTTTGGTCTCCTGTTCTAGCTAGAAGTAGAAAATCTCCCACCTCCCTTATAGGCTAGGAGTCTCTGTTGCCCAGAGTGTACTGATCAAAGAGATGTTGCTCTGCTGCTCCAAAGCAGGAATGTTTACTTGGTATTTGTGTTACCCGCAGCCCTTACGATCCCTACTTATGGGCCAGAACCCCACTGTGCTAATATCTAAAGCTTTCTATCCCAGCTCCCTTTCCCATCTGCATTATTATGGGCTATTGTTTCCTTTAAACTCCATCCCCCCAATTATGTCCCATCCTAGAAGATTGTCTGAATGGACTCTGGTTGTTTTCTCACATCCTCATGAACAGCTATTGTTTCTAAATCTATACTGGACAAAGCCCTAGAGAATAGTCTATAGAGCTTAATCCTGCAGTGGTGTTTGTGGGAGGGTAGAGATGGGGCCTACAGTTTTAGTTTTTTCAGTCTCTCTAATTTCCATGGTACCTTGAGATGTTTTAGGTATAAATGCTGTTTCAGTGATCTAAATAGGCACCATCTAGGAAAGTAACATGGTGATACCTTGCCAAGACTCCCTGGGAGGCTGTCTCTCTCCACAGCCATGGGCTGCAAGAACCTCATAGTTCTTCCCACCTTTTGTTTCACTGGCATGGCAATGCATCATTCTCAGATCAGGAGGGTTTCAGCCTTTCCTAATGAAAAGGCTTGATGGGAGTTGCAGGTGCTCTGCACTTATTGGGATTCAAGCTCTTTGCTTGCAAATAGGGATGCAATATTCAAACAGCTGCTGAAGGGACTTGGTTTGAGGAGATCCAGAAGTAGATGGAACAGACAAAAGCAGTGCTTAATTTGTACCAGGGCTTTCCAGGGCTGAGCCCCAGCTCCTTTGGGACAGGAGTCATCAGTTATGAATGTAAAATAATTGCTTGAGCCCTAGCATCTCACCTGCCATTGTGTTTCTGCTGCTAGGATGCAGTTGCTTGAAGTTTGCTCTTAGTTCTTGATTTTCACTTTACCCTGAGCTGCTGCTTGGAATAAATTAAATGGACAATGACATGGATTCAGCAGACAGCGTAAAACAGAACAGCTCCCATAGTCACAGTGGTCTCCCTACATTAGCAGAGCTATATTTAAAGACAGGCCATCTTATCAACGGATAGTGCAATGCACTGTATAATTTAACAGAGAAAAGCATTGCTGCAGTCCTCAAACTTCAATATGCAAGATGAAAGGAGAGGGGAAAGTAAGGTATAGGAAGAAAAGCTATTAAAATATGTGCTGCCTCTTCCCTAAAAAAGAAAAAAGCTCACAAGCCCTACAATCTGCTTTCAGCTGAACCAGCCAACTAGTGTGTGATTCAGTGTTGTCTCATGTCCTGATGGTAGCTGCTTCCCTTGGTCTTTATAATCTGTAAACATAAAGGCTACAGTGTCTTTGAGTATAGGAGGCAGGAGCGTCCTCACAAAGACAAGAATTCCTTCAGGCTCTCCTTGGAAGTCTATGTGATCATACACTCAGCAGCTTGGTCCTATTCAATAATCCATGACTGGGGAGATCTGTGGAAGATGAAGTCTGTGTTCTGATGTTTCTGGACTGAAAGAAGACCTAAGAGTATAGGCCAGATCATTGGTCCCTCAAGCCTGCTATCCAGTCTCCTGAAGTAGTGAAGATACTTCAATGGAACTCAAACCACCTGTACCTGGGTAATGCCCTCAACAACCACAGCTGCAGATGAGGGGGAGACAGGTCAGGAGTTCCTTTCAACCCCTGTGACAATATTCTTACCCACTGATGGCTGAGATTTGTTGCCCTTATTTTAAAATGCATTTTTAAAGTCCTGGGGTACTGAAAGCCTCAGATGTGTCACTCACCTGTGCCTTTTGGGAATCCCCCACATCCTGTTCTACTAGTTCACTGACGCACATTACAGATGACTGATTCTGCAATGCCTCTACTCTTCCCCCACCAGGAATTGCACTGCTGACATGTTCTTTGTGCCAGTAACCCACTGGGAATCTATAAGAGAATCCTGCTTTCCCGCAGCGAGAAATGAATAAATGGTGGAGGCTATTGAACCCTTTCCTGTGTGATTTGGAGCTATGGCTTTTGAAGCTGCAGCTCCCGGAGTGGCTGTAGGTGAGATCCCACTCTTTGATGCCACATGAAGGCCAGGGGTTACTGTCACTGACATCAATAGATCAGGGTTTGAATTCAAACAAAAAGGAGTCAGGAGCCACTAGAAGTGGTAGTGGGGTAAATCTACGATAATCTAATAATCCGGGACAAGAGATTTTCCTGTTCCTGAGAGAACAGAGCAAGAAGATGAGGGAGGGGGAATAAAGGCGTCACCTCGAAATGCCCAATTTGGTCTCTTGTTGTCATTCTCTTCCAGGCGATGCTCTTTCCTGGGCTGTGGCATGGTGCCATCCTCTTTTCCAGAAGCCAGCACGCAGACACAAAGAGTCTGGATTACGGGCCAAGTGTTGAACAAGGAGAAAATCAGCAGGTCTAATGGTGAAATTATTGATATTGTTTTAAAGCAATCTGGTAAATACAATGGAATCAGCCCTAGAATCTTAGTCAGAGCAATCAAAACAGTCATTAAGTCTTAATAAAGTTGAGTGACTCATCCTCTGCTGTAAATATTTGCAGATAATGATTCTACTTACAATTCCAGCTCTTTGAAAGTATAAAATCTGGGCAGAAGTGGGGAGAGGTGTTGCCTTGGAATCTCATTCTGTCCTCCTCCCTCAACTTGTTCTCTAGGAGCTGCCCCTGTGCACGTTTTATTCCTACAAGAACAAAGTCTGTTGAGATATTGTGGCTGTTATGCTCAGTTCTGTGGGTATGCACACCAGATCAGACAACTGGCTCAGTTAGTCTGGTAGCTCATCTCCTGCCATACTGGATCAGACTATTTGACAGTTTATCCTGGTGCCCTCCCTCTGGTAGTTTTCCAATACCTGATGCTCCAGAGAGGAAAGAGAACCCCATTATGCACCCAATTGTGCAAGGTATTATGCTCATGGAGGCAAATCGACATGGAAACTAGTCAAGTACAATGGAGGGTTGCCGCTGTGGGGTGGAGGGGGAAGGGTACAAAATAATGCAGAGCCCTCTAATTTATTCTGTTTGGCAAGTGTTTGTTTCCAAATCTGGAGAACACTTGCAATGTCTTTGAGCTGGGATGATCGTTGGCCATACACCTCTACTCCCTAGCCTAGCAGATGGTGACAGAGGCTGGCGTGGTGTGTTCTGTGACTCAGTTTTTCCAGAACCTTAAGTTGCTACTTTGCTTGGCTTGTGCCCTCACCATGAAATCAATGTCTGAACGACATTTCATGGGGGGAGACAGAAATGAGGGAAATATGGGGTGCGGTGGGGGCTAATGATCGGTCCCTATTTCTACTCACAAACAGATTTCAGATGTTGGCAGCTGCGGCCATACACTGAACCAAACCAGGGCTTCTCAAACTGCAAGGATGAGCTCCTTGACAGATTAAGGGAAGGGCATTGATCTTTCAGGGGCAAGAGTATACTTTATTGGTTAAAACCTGTACAGCCAGAAACCCGATATGGACTATTCCTTACTAAATCCCAACAATCCAGTTCAGCTTTTGCCTAACCCAAAGTGGAAATGGTCAAGAAAGAGCAATTCACCAAATGTCCTTGAGCAAAATACACTGGCCAAGGGCTCCCTGCTGTATTTCAAGTTTTCTTCAGAGATGACTTATTGACTATGCCTGTCCTCCTTCATCCCCATGCCCACCCCGTTCTAAAATCTGTTTCCATGAAGGGCAATCATATGGGGAAGCATGAAGAACCACAGTGGGTCTGGGGAAACCGTAGACTAGACGAGCTTCAGACAGAGTCAAAACCTGCACAGGGTTTACTAAGCAGTAGAGACTGACCTCCCTCAATTGGAGCTAGTTTGTTCATTTTGTTTTTCAGGAGCCTGGAATGGACAAGAAGCGGGTGAGTGTCAGGACCCCTGAGTAAGAATTAGAATCCTGGTAATGAGCCCGGCTACTTTAATAACCACTGCAGCAAGCAGTGATTGGAGAGCACGTGAAGTGGCCCATTCAGACCTGATCTCAGTCACTCTGACGTCTGTTGTCACTGAGGCACCAGCCTGACTGGGTATTATTAACCACTTAAAGCTCTTTCTTTGCTCTGATGGGAAGTGGTTCAGCACCAAGCAGCTCTCCTCTGAGTGAAGTGGAGAAATCAGAGTGGAGGCTGAGACAGGAGCATGAGTAAAGAAAACAGGCAGTGGGGGAATGGAGGGGTTTTACAGACCCCCTCGAATCTTGCTGTTTGTTCTCTAGATGGCTCTACTGAAATGAATTCCTTTGTGAAAAATGCTCGACCCAGAATGTGAAATGCCACCGCTTTTAAACCCCACTGCAACAGAAGCTACATAAGGCCCTAAGCTAAATTAATAGGGTGTATCTCAACGTGCCAAAGGGCAATCAGAGGCTTAGATGGGCAGTGCCTTTTCCATCCTGAGAGCCACTCGTTGGTCTGGATGATTCATGTGTTGTGCTAGTGAGAGGTGCTGGATTGACGGAGCAATGAAGTTCACCTTTTATCTGCAGCCAGACTCTGCACCCAATTTCTCCTCCTTGCATCCCAACAAGTCCGCTTTGCACCTTATTATAAAAGGTGAGCTCAGTTTCTAGGGTCTGGTCAGTTCTTGGCCTTTTTTGCTGAAACTCCCAACGAGGACACTTAGTCTCAGTTGTGATGTGGTCTCTCAGCAACTGGGAGCAGGTTGATACCTTGTTAATTTGCTTCACACAGGGCACTGACTGAACAGCATTCAGATGATTATTGTTATCAAGCTCTGTGGACACAGGTTGGATTCACACTGGTGATATGAAAGGCTCTGTATCCCCTTGAACCAGCCAGTCCTCTGAATCCATACATTTCTGTGATTAAAGCTCCCCAATATGTGCTTTTTCCCGTTAGGCCCACATGACACTAAGTTTCAGCACATATTCCCTGAATGAACATTTTGGGGACCTCCCTGCGCTGAAATAGTCAGTCTGGTCTTTGGCTTCTGAGTAAAGCTGTGTGAGTACTGAGTTTTTTTGGTTCACTGGCAGGTTTTTTTTTTTGGGGGGGGGGTGGGGAGAAAGAAGAAATGTTTTGGATCAAACAGAAACCATGGAATTTTCAGTGAATGCAAAAGTTAGAAAAAATTGTTTTCATTTGACTCAAAACGTAGTGCTTGGTTTCAGGTATTTTTAATAAGGGCAAAGCAAATGAAGGCTAGATTCAAAAAACCCAAGGAGGTGAGGGTGGTGCCTCCACTATCTCCCTCTCCCATAGCCTAGTAATTAGTGCACTCGTTGGGGATGTTAGAGACTGCAGTTCAAATCCTAGCTATGGAACAGAGGTCTTTCATGCAGGTCTTGCTGCTCCTAGCTGAGTGTGCTAACCACCTGGATATCGGCTGCCCTGGGGTGGCAGCTCTTTCAGTCTCTCTTGTTGAAGCTATTCCCCTTGGTATAGAATACTTGAAGAGTCATTGCACGGAGACTCTGTAGCCTGAGTTCCAGTCCTTACTGCAATGAATAGATCAGTATTTATACAAAGTGGAGCCGTTTCAACAGGAGAGAATGAGAGATCTGCCCCTGGAATAGCCTCCCCTCCCCATTGTTGTTCCTTACCCTTGGATGTGTATATATGCCCCCTATCTGATTTCTATTTCTTGCATCTGATGAAGTGGGTTGCAGTCTTATGCCTGCAGAAATTAAATTTGTTAGTCTTTAAAGTGCTACAGGACTCTCGCTCTCTTTTTTTTCTTTTTCTTCTTTTTTTTTTTTTTTGAATAGCCAATGCTTTCCTCTCACAGACAGGATGCCTAGCGAGCGCTATAGAACCCCAGAGCATTCACACAGGTGCTTCTGTAAATGCAGGGGCATGTGGACTAATACCTGCCTGTCTCAGACTTATGTCTGAGGAAGACACAGGATGGTGGGAAATTCAGCAATGCTCCCACATCTCCATGTGCACCGAGCCTCCTCAGAGCGGCTGCTTTTTATTTTACATGGCTCTGAAAACTTAAACAGTTTGTTTAATATCAAAGGGAAACCCCCCAGAGAAGCTGTGCAGTGGAAAGACCTCAGGCGCTTGGGCTAATTCATTGTGTGTTTTCGGGGGCGGGTGGTGCTGTGTTACAAGACAAACAAGCTGTCTTGTATTATGCCAGAGGGGTACTATGTGCATAACGGTGGGTTGCAAGGCTTGTGCCACTGTGTAGTGGCCTGCAGAGATTGCACATCCCAGCATGCCATGCACCTAGACTGCTTTGATCTAAGTGGTATATTGTACTTTGAGACCTGTAATGTCAGGAGACAAATGGGGCTGGGAAACTTCATTCAAGAAAGAGCCTGGTAACAAGGGGTGGTGGAAGCTTAATGGAATCTAAATCTACCAGAATTGTAGGTGTCTCTCCCCACTACCCCCCCAAAAAATAGTTTAAACTTGCATCCCCAATGGACATGCTCTTCTTCTAATCCTGTCCTCCTCAGAGTCCTGTCCAGCCAGTCTTATGTTCAGACACACAGCATGCCCCAGCAGGCTGGTAGTTATGGTGCTGTTCCCTTGTCCCACCCCATCTGTATTGTGTCCCTCTCTTGCCTTTGTTTGAAATGGATTAGGTTCCATTTATTATCAGTGGGACATCAAATAGTCAAGCTCAATTGATTTTAATCCAAGATTAGACATCCAAGTTTAATCACCACCAATACTGAAAGACAGAGGTCAAGATTGCTCTCTTTACCCTTCCAGAGATCAGACTGCAGCAGTCACTGTTCCAAATTGAGTTACAATTCTACAGGTTTTTATAAACTATTTCTCTCTTTCTTTCCACATTCTGTGGTTAGTTGCATAACTGCTCTGTCCAATCAACAGCAAATGTCAAACTTGCGCTCAGTTGTCTAGATAGCATAGGTTCCATTATGATCTAATACAACGCTTTGTGAGTTGGATGTTTGTAGTGTAAGTTTTGGCTATCAGTAAGTCTCTGTAGTAACTTAGCATCAGCTGCTATTGCAATGCCAGATTACTTCTTGCGGTCTGTGGTTTACCCATATATAACACATCTTAACCAATCATTTCATTTTACCCTTTGTGATAGGGACATTTTCATGACTTTTTGTTCCAATAGCATAGCCAATAACATTTACCCAATACGCACATGTACTGTTAAAAACAACCCCTCTGCAGCAGTAACAATAGATCATGCCATAGACATATTTCTGGCTTCTATATAAGCTTAATATGTTCAAAGCCAAATATACCTTTCAGTAGATTTGACATATTCTTGACATAACTGTTGGATGCTGGGAGCTTTAGGGCCATATGACAACAGCTGATTTTTAGCTCTCAGAGAACCTAGACCATCTTTGTTGTTTGTTTGTACATCACCTAGCACATAGGGTTCTGGTCTGTGACTAGG
The DNA here is from genome assembly GCA_007922155.1 of Mesoclemmys tuberculata. Lineage (NCBI taxonomy): Eukaryota > Metazoa > Chordata > Testudines > Chelidae > Mesoclemmys > Mesoclemmys tuberculata. The sequence continues at coordinate 39,871,713 of ML675613.1, forward strand.
GCTCATGGGCATTACAGTAATACAAATAATAAAAGGCATGGCAGCATTGTCTGCCACTCTGCCTGACTGCTAAGGCTAGGCCAACACCCTAGCCCCCCCTTGCCACAATGTACTGATCCCAAAGGTCCCATCTTCATCTGCCCTTGCCTGAGAATCCCCAGAAATCAAAAATGTAATTAAGAAAACTAAGGTGCCAACAAGTTTTTCTTATTTATCATTTGTGTTATCTTAACGTTCTAGAAACCCCAGTAGTGGCTCAGGATCCAGCTGTGCTGTAAAAACGCAGAAGAAAAAGACAACCCCTGCCCCAAAGAGCTTACAATCTATGTATAAGACAAGGGACAACAGATGGATACCGGCAGAGAGGGGGCATACAGTCTGCAAGATAGGTAATGGTCTCAGCATGCCAGCAGCCCATCCATTAAGATTTTTGTAGGCCTCAGGGCAAAGGAGAATTTTAAGGAAAGATCTGAAGGAGGAGGAGGAATTATTTTTGCAGATGTTTATGGGGAGCTGCTCCCAAGTGTGGGGGGAAGCATGATTCTGAATGCTAACATAAGAGAGCCCTCAGCATGTATGTCTGCAGAGGATGGGAAGAGAATTTAAAATCTGCTCCTCCTGGGCTCCTCAGTGCTATCCTTTACCCCTAAAGCCTCATGAAGGCAGTGACATGTTAGCTGCAAGGAAGCAATAAATCACTGATCTGCTGTTTCCATCCCACAGTGAGCTACAGGCTGCAGCAATAAGACCCCTGGGAGTTCAGACTTCTCCTCCTGCTCAGCTGGAAGGATTAATGCAGTGGGCCTGAGGGAGTTCCGCTTCAAATCCCAGCTCCCTTGCCTTCCTAATTACTTCCATGTGTGTTTGTGCAAGGCTGCATGTTGTCCTGGGTCTGCAGGTGGCACGGTGACCTCTGGGCTGTAGGCAAGGTTTCCATGCTTTGTCACATTACAGGAATGAGCTAGGCAGCCGCAGGGAGAATGCAAACTTTCAGGGCCAAGAGCCCCTTCTTTGTCTACAGCGAGTGAGGAGTCCCTCCTTCCTTCTCTTCCCTGCAGAACAGAAAAAAGGAAAGAGGAAGAAGTGAATTTCTGCCCTCGGCTCACAGTAATTAAACCTTGGTGCAGACAGTTTGTTCCCACAGCTTTGATTCTGGTGCTGCTAAGAAATAAATATGAGTTGGAAGAGCATTCTGCGTAACAATATGCAAATGAGCTGCACTAAATATTCCTTTTTTCTTGAATCTCAAATTTAGTATAGCTGGGGCCATATCTATCCCTGATGTAAAACCTTTGAATTCCCTGGCGTTATATCTGGAACAGGCTTTTCCAGGCCTGGGATGTAACCGTAGACATGGATTTTACTTTGTCTGGGTTCTTCAGAAAGGCACAGTGAAGTTTACAGAAGTCTCACTCTGTTCATAGAAGGCTGTTCTCAGTGAGACAGTCACACACATGCATGAATATGCTGCAGTGTGCTTGTAGGGAGAAAGTGGCTGCACTGGGGACAAGAAGTTAGCTCCTGGCTTTGTGAAGGAGGTGTTCTACAGGCATTTAACCTAACTCCTGGCCACACAACTTTCCTATAACTCACCCCTCCCCTTCTGTTGTGTGAAATCTGGGGTATTTCAGTACTTTAACTGACAAGAAAATGTCATCTATTTTTTGAGGCACATGGAGCATCTTTCCCTGGGCAGTTGGGGCATGTAAAGTGGCTCACAACAGGAGTGAAGGGCTCATTTTAGGCATACAGAATGGCTAGCCTCAGTAGCGTGGAGCTGACCTTTATTTCTTGGAGGCATATGGAACGGCTCACCTCAGCTGCTCAGAGGTTGTGCTGGATGTTTGGGGATACATGTCACAGCTCACATTTGGCAATCATGGAGCAGCAGCCAGGGAGTTCCTGGGCTAGCTTTCTCAGGAACCCCCACAGGTAGACCCTACAAGGGTTTCCTCTGTTGCTCCTGAAGGTTTTTCTACCATAGCGAAACCCACACGAGAAGAATGAATTATCCACTGATAGCCAACAGGAGTGTGTACAGATGACAGAATCACTGACTTTAGAGCCCTCAGAGGAAGAACATGGTTACTGGCCCAGTTTCCTGCTGATTGTTACTCTGTCACCTGCTAGCATAAGCCTGAATGAGAAATTCCTGTAACTCAGAAAGCACCCTACCCATTCCAAGTGGGACTGTGTTAGTGAAATCAGCTTGGGAGGCACTGCCCGAGGAGAGACTGAACTGGGGAACAATGTTCTGTCAAGGACCATGGTAGCAGCAGCATCTCGGGACAGGCTTCATTAGGAAGGACCATGCTGTGATTGCATCTGTCACTCCATCTGACCCAGTCAGCCAGATGTATCTTTGTCCAGAAGGGGCTGCATCCCGCTTTCTCTTTGTTTACCTCCTGTGGGAAAGCAACTTAAGAAACAGTCCTGCTGTATATGTACTGGGAAACAGTGGGCTGATGGGCCAGCTCACAAACTAGGGAGAGTGGCACTAGAGGAAGATGAGAGGGGGAAATGCAGTCCTGAGAGTCCCACGCCACTCAGGGCTACGGGGGTTCCATCATTCTGGGTTGTATGCTTTAGCTGAAAAATGCTGGAAGTAGAGTAGCTGAAAGCTCCCTCTCCAATCATTGCTCTTTCTCCATTCCCTCCAGGTAGGGGAGGCTGGCGCTGGACTAACTGGGAGTTCCCCTGCAGCCTGCCTCAGAGATGCCCTCCCCATGTACATTGAGCAGATCCCATTAAAACAATAAGGCAACATATTCAAAACCACCATCTGCTCCCACCAGAATTTGGCCCAGCAGCACTGATAGATACTGTAAGGGTGAGGGTAAAGGAGCCACATTTGCACATACGTTTTGGTCATGCCCTTCTGTTGCAGGCTTGTGGGATGATATCAAAACCAGAATTACCATGATCGTAGAGACTTCACTTGACCTCTAGGGAGATAATTAAGTATGTGGGTCATATACCCAGCAAATGGAGGCTACTGCCATGCCAAAGGGAATGGCCCTATAGAGCCTAATTGATTGTGAAACATCAAATTTTGCTACATTGGAAAAGCAAATCCCTCCCTCCCCCAGGCATGAAGGCAAATAGAATAGACTGGTGAACCTGGCGTGAAAGAAGTAATCACATACAATAGACAGACATTGGAAGAATTTGGGTCCATTTATGACTGTTTCCTAGAACTGGACAACTATAGATCCCTGCAGGAAGCTTGGATGACAAGGCAGGAGACATATTCACGCACTCTCTCCTCATCCTTTCTGGTATCTGTCTCTTCCCTCTCTCCTTTTCAACCTCAGACATACCTTGCCAGCAGCACACAGCAGCTCCTACAGAGGCCCTTCTCAGCAGCACATGATAAATTCCACAGATGTTCTCCCCAGGGGCACACAGAAGCTCCCCATGCTGCCCTTCCCATGGTGACCAGTGATTGATCACCTACAGGATGTGCTGCACTCTACCTATTCCTTGCAGGCCAGATGGAGATGCTGGTGTTCTCCTAACTGTCGTCACGGCTAGGCTGACGCTGAGGGGAAATGTGCAGAGGACAATTTCTGAGGAGATTGGAGCTGGTTTTAATCCATTTATTTTCAAGTCATAGTGTTTAGTTTGGGCCATGTGGGGTTTGATATGGGAAGAACATCTCTAATTGAATTTCCTGGGTCAGCGCCAGTTCACCCAGAGGGAAGGGCAGGGAGTCTGCCAGAGTGCAAGGTAGAGGCCATGGCTGTTTATATGACCAGGAACTGTGGAGGCTTTGGATTCCACCCCAAAAAAATATAACTGCAGACAAATAAAACACACACACACACACATCCCTTGGGTCTTGATGAACTCAACGTGAGTGTAGGGATACACCGACACAGAGCTCATTGCAGAGTTAGGCCTCTGTTTTACAAGGAAAGGCATAAAATGAGCTCAGCCTGTCCCTCTGACCTGCTACTCCAATTTACTACTGATGATGAGCAAGGGCCCAGGTCAGTTGGGAGAAGCACCTAATAATTTCAGAGGGGGACACTGTAGACAGCAGAGTCGCAGCAATGGCTGCTAGATGTCCTTTCCACTATTCCATCTCCAGTAGGCCCCAGCACAACGGTTTTTAACCCTGGGGTCATGTGAACCTTTGACTGGGATGCGTGGAATATCTAGCACTGATGGGGAGCATAAGAGGAGACAGAGCTTGCACTGCAGAGTGAAGACGTGACAGCTGGGCCTGGAGGCAAAGAACGGAGCAAATTATTATTACAAAAATCAATAAAGAGCGAGCCTTTCATTTATCTGTTGGAAACTGCTTCAGGCTACAGTGAAGGGTAAAAGCGACAGCAGTATATGTGTTCTAATGTGGGACATTTCATGTGCCCCAGTTACCTCTCTTAATAATCCATGTTGGCTTCAGGGGAAGCCAGCGTTGTCTTCCTGTACAATGCAGGGCTAGCAGCTTTGCTCTAGCCTGATGTGATCATCCTACAAAAGGGAAGCAAGCTGAGGAGCCACGGGAAGCCCCTAATTGCTTCCCCAGAATGCAAATCCATGATTGCTTTGACAGCTTCTGGGGATGAGAAAAGCAGGAACATCCCCTTGCCTGATGTGGCTCTCACTTCAAATAACAACTGGCTGCAGCCCCCCCTTCCATCAGCAAGGGAGAGGGAGACAAACAGGCGCACGTGAAAAGCATGCCTTGAATGCAGGTGCCATGGTGGCAACCTAAGACCCGGCCTGAAGGTCATACTCCTCTCAGTGAGCCTGGATTTCATTGTGCCTTGTGGAAGATGTGGCAGGCATGAATAAGGCTGCCCTTTCTCCTGAATTTCACAAACTGGGCATGACTGTATACCTCAGGTGTGCCACTTGAGCCAGGCTCACTTTCAGGACACAGACAGACCTGTAGAACCAGTGGGGCTAGGAGGGCATCACGTTATTGCAATGGCACACCAGGGTTGTTAGGCTGTCATCCAGTAGTGACATAACTTCATGGTGTGGGGAATTTATCCCTCAGGACAAATGATGGAAAGGGGCAACCCCTGCCTATAGCCTCATCTTCCTCCCCCTATAATTGCCTTTTGTAGGTATCCCTCCAGTTGACATAGGTGGAGGTTGGCATAGATAAATAAGCATGATGGGGGGGGAAAGGACCCATATATATATACACGCAAATCCTCCTGGCTTCCTCTGGAGCTGTTCTATACTTCTTGTCTACTCTGAGATTTCAGCCTCAGGTGGAGTGCTCCTATGCAAATCTCTAGTGTAGATATACTTTACATTGGTATCATTTATCCTGGTTTCAAGTGAGATTAGAATAAATGACACAATGGTTAATATGTCTGAGCTCTGTCTTCTTTAGTGCTTCCACTGTTATTACTATTACTCGGCTGCTCTGGCTTAGTGCAGCCATAAGAGATTTACAAAAGAAAAAAAAGCTAGTTTAGCCATAGCTCAATGTCTGTTACTGATAAGGGATAGTGGAAGCTGGCTGGTGCCAGCTGCTTCAACAACACTTTACAAGCATATTATGTGACTTTGTGTGTCAGTACAAAGCTGACTGCGAAGAGTTACAAAGGGATCTCACAAAACTGGGTGACTGGGCAACAAAATGGCAGGTGAAATTCAGTGTTGATAAATGCAAAGTAATGCCCATTGGAAAACATAAGCCCAACTACACAGACAAAATGATGGGGTCTAAATTAGCTGTTACCACTCAAGAAAGATCTTAGGATCATTGTGGATAGTTCTCTGAAAACATTCGCTCAGTGTGCAGCAGCAGTCAAAAAAGCTAACAGAATGTTAGAAACCACTAGGACAGGGATAGAAAATAAGGGAAAATATCATAATGTCACTATATAAATACATAGTTCACCCGCACCTTGAATACTGCATGCAGGTCTGTCACCCTATCACAAAAAGATATATTAGAAAATTGGAAAAAATACAGAGAAGGACAACAAAAATTATTAGGCATATGGAACAGCTTCCACATAAGGAAAGATTAAAAAGACTGGGACTATTCATCTTAGAAAAGAGGTATCTAAGAGAGTGATATGATAAAGGTCTATACAATCATGAGTGGTGTGGCATAAGTGAATTTACCTCTACATATTACACAAGAACCAGTGGTCACCCAATGAATGAATATACAATAGGTTTAAAACAAACATAAGGAAGTACTTCTTCACACAACGCACAGTCAATGGATGGAACTCATTGCCATGGGATGTTGTGAAGGTGAAAACTGGATTCAAAAAACAATTAGATAAGTTCATGGAGGACAGGTCCTTCAATGGCTATTAGCCACAATGGCCAGGGATGCAACCCCATCCTCTGGGTGTTCCTAAATCTCTGACTGCCAGAAGCTGGGTTTTAACAAAAGAGGATGGATCACTCGATAAATTGCCATTCTGTTCATTCCCTCTTGAAGCATCTGGCACCAGCCACTGTCTGCAGACAGGATACTGGGCTAGATGGACCATTGGTCTGACCCAGAATGGCCATTCTTATGTTATTATGTAATAATAGCTTTGTGCATGGCATTTGTTTTCAGGCGTTGGACTTGCAGATGGCTGGAAGATGAGAGAAGGGAGGCAAAGGTGGAGATCTTAAAATTATTCTGAAAAAATAATCCTTCAAAGCACTGCTTTTGGGATCCAAAGAGAAATGATAATGGTAATAACTTGTATGTGTATTTAAGTGTATTTCATCCAAAATGATCCCAAGAGTTTTGCAAACTTCACTAACTGCCGAAAACAGAGGTAGCAGCAAACTAAGACTCTGGATTCAAACAGCCCTTTGAACGTTGGAAAAATCTGGATCTGGATACAGTTTGGGCCTGTCTCTCTAATATATTGGAATTGGTCACTAATTATTGAAATGCAGTCACTTCTGGGATGGATCATGGTAAGCATGGAAAAGCAATATTAAACGACAGCTTAGCAGGAAATGAAGAAAATAACATTCCATCGAAAGAACATTACAGGAAGTCAGTAGAATGTCTATAATCCTAACGGGAGATGGAATTTGACTGGTTATTGGAGTTAGCACCCCTTATCTTTCAAAGCCTGCATGGGATCTTTAATGACATGAGTAGTGAGGATCCTGGTTTTACATCTCATTCAGAAGATGGTACTCCAGCTGGACAGCACCAATTGCACTGCACTAAAGCAGTGGTTTCTTTTTTGCTTTAAAGTGAAGAGGGAGACCTACTGAGTCACCAATACCACTTTCTTCTGTGCTTTAGCTTTTCCTTGGAGTTTTCCTTCCCATCCAAGTACTAAGCAGGCCTAGATACCGCTTTAACTTACAGGAGCTAAGAAGATCACAGCCTGAAGTGATAGTGTGCAGTAACGAGGCATTTCTGATCACTCTGTCAGAAAAAGGGGGATCCCCCTTTTTCTTGATCTTGGTACCTCACTGGATACTGAGAAACTATAACTCTTACTCAGGGCAGGGCTGAGAGGATGACCAGGGAGAGTAACTGTCAGGGCTGCACGTTTTTACTGCAGCGTGAAAGGTAATGAGTTTACCTCAGTATGGTATTCTTGCAAATCAGTTTGGGTCTGAGTACTTGGTGACTTTAACAGGCCATGGCACAGAGTCTACCAGGAGCTCACAACTTCTCCTGGTGTCTGCTGGAGCTAGTCTTACCACAAAGGTCCAGACTGTTGTGAGTTTTCATAGCAGCCTATCCTGGCTTCTGGAATTCAAAGAGCTGGCGAGCCAGCTGTTTTGCTTCACTGGCATTTTTTCACACCCCTCTCGTAATTTCCCTCCCTGGAGTCCTTGAAATGCTCTCTCTGCCTATTGTCAAAACACTACGTTCAACTGGGAGGGATTCCAAAGTGCAATTGAAGAAGCGGGTCACTCCTCACACAAACACACTCCTAGGCTTTTTCAGTTGCCCAGGTTCTTGGTGCAACATCATCAAAGCCTAGGAAGTCCAATCCCAGCCTGTTGCTTTCAAAGATGCCTGGAATAACCAGCCTACGTTAGCTTTAACATTTATTCTGTGTCTGTCCATCTGTCTACACAGAGAGATCTAGCACTGATCACCTTAGCTAAAGGTTAGTTTAGTTATTAATTGGAAAATGCTGACAGAGATTTGTGTGAGAGCCCAGCTCTGGATGGGAGGCTTGCGCAGACCTTGAAAACATCATCAGCTCATCTCCCTGCCTCATTCTGCATTCCATGCCCATTTCTCTTGCTGCCTGGGGCCAGAAGGTTTCAGATACATGGAATGGGAATATTTTTTACTCATCCTGTTACATGAAGTTAATCACATATAGCAAAGCAGCTGTGTAATGTTTTGTATTACATCGTCCACTGGGTGTGATTAAAATTCAGGTGACGTTTTTTTTTATTACATTTTATTCCCCATCCTGCCCCATGCTCTCAAGGGGCCATTAGGATTTTGTCTTAATAGTTCACCTCCCTCCTGCCTCTTCAGGCCCCATTGCACAGAGCTCTGCTCCTCTGATTGACGAAGAGTGAAGACTCTTTAGTGACTTGCACACACTGCAGGTTAGTGAAACTGTTGCTGGCTCAGGTGATGGGAAGGCTGCTCTTTGGCCTGTGGCACAGGGTCTTGGTTTGGAGAGTCTCATCTTACTTCGGATGGTTATTCCCCTGGAACACGCTGAAGCTCAGATAGAAGAGGACCACCTTCTCTGTCAACAATGCAGGCTTCTCAGCTCCTCTTGCTTTATTTTCATTTCAGTGTCTGGCTTCCACGGATGCCAGAGTTTGCATTTCCACCCTCTCCAATGTGCCATTGCTTGTGCCAGAGACATTTTCCCACATTTTGTCAGGTTAAAGAGTGAGCCTGTCAGCCCCCATCCCTCCTTGCCACACCCATGCTGCCTGGCAGGCGGGTGAGAAACAAGCAGATTGGAAAGAGCTACTGATTGGACATGTGAGAATCTCGTAATAGACCCCAGCTTCTTCATCTCCTCCTATCCTGCCCTGCTGGGAGGCCCCCATTGCTCCCTAGCCCCTGCCACCACAGCCAGGTTCCCACCGGCATTCTATCCCATCCACCATCTTTTTGTTTAAAAATGAAAACACCCTCGTGGGCTGGTGTCCCAAATGGGGCTCTACTCCCCTCATCTCTGGATGGAGCTTTGCTTCCCCTCTGGCCCATGATCAGATCTTGGGAACCTTGTGGGCACCTGTGGTATAAGAACCTGGGGCAGATAAAGAGAATGTGAGAGGGAAGAGAGAGAGATACCCCGATCTCCGACAGACACAGGGAGTTACTATTGGGGTAGCGTAATGGTCTTTGCCCTCCATGGCAGCAGGGAGTGTGTGTGTGTGGGGGGGGAGGCATGTTCCCCTGACTTGGCCTCTGACCATTGTGTCTGGGCCCTGGTTAGTTCTGAATCCACAGGAGACCTGGATGCTGATATGGTTTCCAGATGAAAGCAGAAGGTAACCATGGCAACTAGACAACAGTATAAATGAAAGGGACACATGGAGGGCAGTGACAGCATCCCCAGGAGCTGCCCACTCTAAGGCCTTGGTCAGGTGTGTGCGTAGTGTCCCCAAGAGGCAAGAAGCACACAGCCTGGGGCCCTGTGCAGGCCTGAGCTCAGTGCTTCAGGGCCCAGATGCATGTAAAGAGGGAAAACCATTATTAATCATTTGTATGGCAAGGCTCCTGCTGTTCTCCCCTCCTCTCTCTGCCTTCTGGAAAGGAGCATCTCCAGCCCTGCTCCCAGGCTACTGGTCATCCCCCAAGGCCACTATGTTCAGAACTTCATGTTCTGACCTATGGAAACGGATTGAGGTCAGTGGGCTAGAGAACAAGAGAATGATTGAAAGAGAGTGAGCCAGAGAGAGTCGGAGAGGGAAATGGGGGTAGGGAGCGAGTCATGGGGAGAAAAAGTAAGAGAGGGAAAAGGGAGTGAGAAAGTGATGGTCACAGCATGAGGAAGAGAGAGGAGAAAGGTGAGAGAGAGGTTCTCTGAGAAAGACATGCACACAAAGCAGGAGAAAAGGAGCGCCTACACAGTGAATTAGAGACAGAAAAGATTAAGGGGGAGATGAGCTAATCAAAGAGTTTATCCTATTATTTCCCTCTCTCCTAAACTCTGCAAGGTCAATTGAGGCTGCGCTACCATTAGGGTTGGAAAAGTGGTTTGAATAGAATTTCCACCTCCTTCCCAATCTTTTGCTTCTTACTTGACTGAGCCTTTCTTGATGTTCAAAACAGTGCAATTAATATTTCCCCTGAGTGTCTTTAATTTTCACAACAATCTCTGTGTGTCCTCATTCAGGCCAAGGCCAGAAGCCTAAGTGTTGAAATATGTCATAAAAGGCTGCTCATAGGCGTTGTTTCCAGCAAGACTGCAAGCAGAAAGTCCTGGGATTTCCCTGCCAGAAAGCCCACACCAGGCTCCAAATTTTTCAAGTGAGTGATACATTCAACCATTTTAGAATTTGAAAAAGAACTGGAGAAGGGGTGTGTATGGGACTAGAACATTAGAACCTTTGAGGTTCACCCACCATAATCTAAAACTGCTCTGATTCTATTCTGAGGATGTCTCAGAGAAAGTAAGAGGCAGGACGACAGGTTTTTTTTTCTCTTGCTTTGTTTCTTTAGTGATGAGTGTGTACTGTACTTTAATCCCAAATAGGGACTAAGAGCTAAATGTATCTCTGGCATTATTTCATTGAAATCAGCATTGTTACACTGGGGATGAAGTTGGCTCTATCTCTCAATGCATCTATCTCTTTCTGATAGGAAACAGAGCCTTGTAACTCACAATTGTATTTTAAAACATTCATAGCAAGTGTTGATCAGATAAGAGGATCTTCAGGGCTCAAACCTGTATTGTGTACTAGCCTATATGAATCTACTTCTTCTAACTGTAAACAAAACATATTGATGTATCAGTCAATACAACTCATCCATGTCCAGCCAGCAAAGCAGACCTATTTAGGTGAGGGATCCTTATTCTTAAAAGCATTAAGAGGGAGAAATCTTGTGGCTTGATCATAGGCCTGGAAGGCAGGCGTGCCTGAGTTCTAAACCTGACACTGACTCCTTCTGTAGCTTGGGCCAGTCATTTCACATCTCTGGGTTTCATTCAGTTCCCCTCACTGTAAAAATGGGCAATACTACCTACTTTGCAGGGATGTTGGTTAAGCAATAGCAGGTATATAGGATTCACTGAGAATGCTAACTTATTAATAACACAAATTAAAAAATAAATCTTCATATAGTCTATAGTAACGTTTACCTCAAACCACAGGCCAAGCACGTGTCGTCATTCATACCACAACTCCAGAACCTCACAGCTTCATTTCCCAAGGCATATGCCCTAAGCCTAAGCATATGCAAGACACCCTTTTGCAACCAGAAGGGCAACCCTTTTTATGTACATAGGGCATATTAAGGGCCTTTGTTATCAAAGGAAAAGAAATGGAGCTTCTGCACTTTTACTAATGTCCAGGAGATATGTATGCTGCAAAGCAGTGTTGAATCATGGCAACTGTGTCAGTGTTACAACTCCACTAGCAGCACTGTCACTGGAGGTGGAGTCAGACCTCAAAAGCTGGATCCAGATCTGGATCAGTTTGATTTTTAATTTTCAACACTCTGGGAGGTATTTGCATATAGTGTGTTGATTGATGCCCAGCCAGATTTAGCCATCACATAGTGGTACTGCAACACAACTGCACAGTGTTCTGGGCCTGATTTTCCCAGATTGCTCCTTGTGTTATCATTTACACCTGTGCAAGGGGGGGTATCAATCACAATTCTCCATTCACTTACACTGGTTGATGTATTTTACAGCTGTCTTACTTTCATTTTGCACAGCTGTGAGTGATCACAAAGGTGCAAGGCAGCAGAGTATGTTTAATGGGACACTTTAGGCTACATAATATTATGGGATGCTGAAGCCCCTTGCAGCTTAAGGAATCATGTGAACATATCACTTTGTTAGTCCTGGCCAATGACTATAGGATGGCAAGATGACAAACCACAGCTCCATTTGGGATAAGAACCTAGTAGATAAATAGGCTTTGTGATATCTGAGTGAGTTTGAACAGCCTGCCCCGTTCCCTAACTCCCCCACCTATACTCAGTGCATGCTCCGAAGAAAGTGACTAGATGGGATGCTTTTCCAGCCTGGTTGTTGGGATGCTATCACATCCTGTATAGTTGGGTCTTCTTTAGGAACACAGGACTCTTGAGGCCATTTGCTGGCTCTTTGGAGGGAGTGGGTGGGAGGTGAAATTGATGGCTGCATGGTGTCAAGTTGCCTTCCCCTGGAGGGTTCCATATGTTCTCAGCAGATGTTTAACAAGTTATTTTAGCACAATTAGCTGTTCTGATACATGTTACTGGGTGACAGTCACTGCTATCAGAAGTGAAGTTTTTAGCCATCCTGCTCTTTCTCCCGCCCCCACCATTTATTGCTTTCACTAACAGTAACTGAGCTTTTCCTCCATGGAGTTTTTCATGGTTTCTCTGACTAGGATCTACAATAGTCCAATAAAGTGCTAATTAATGTGAATTTCTCAAAGAACACTAATCTCCAAAACTTTGTTTATTTGTTTGCTTAAAGAAGGGAGAAAATCATTTTACCAAATCTTCTCAGAACAAACATTTCAGGATTTTAAATGTCACCTTTTAAAAGCTCTTTTTAAGATATTTAAACCTTCTTCCGTATTAGGAAGCCATATGCAACTGCAGTGAAGTATCATGAAGTGAGAGGAAGGATGGTCAGGTGAGTAAGGTATTTGATTGGGACTCAGATCTTAGTTCACTTAATACACTTCCTGGATCTGCCACAGACTTTTTTTGTGACCTTGGGCAAATCACTGAAATCAGTGGGAGTTAAGCATCTAAATAAGTATGCAGAGCTGGGTCTTAGTCTCTTGCTGTCTGTTTCCCAACCGTTAAATGGGGACCCTAATACTTCCTTTCTCCCACTCTTTGTCTGTCTTATCTTAGTCAGATTATTAACTCTTTTACTATGTGTTTGCATGGTACCGTGGCTCAATGCGTCCCCAGTCTTGGTTGTAAATAAATGAGAGAAAATGGGAAGATAAACTAAGCAGTTGAGTTACAATTTTCAAGCCTAGTAAAGTGCAACAAGTATTGATGAGCCTGAGCTGCAACCTACAGATATGGATCTTAAGAGGAATTTTTTCAAAGTACAGTGCTGTTTGAAATCCTGTTTTTTTGCCTCAAGCTCCGTTTTAAGAAAATAAATGGCAAGGGGCAGAAATGGCAATGAGAAAATTAGTTTTAAATTTTTTTCACTTTAATGATATACAGCACAAGGTATTATTAATGATGATAGATATGGCCATAGTTTTTAAAATATATGTTTTATTCTGAGAGTATTCTTTCAGCACAGGGTGTTTAAATTATTACACAGCTCTCTTAAAAGAGTTTTCTTTCCTCTAAATTGAGTCCAAGGTTCATTCAGTCATTGCTTCTGGAGTTTCGGTCCTAGGCTTCCTGAGAATTCTTCCATTTCATATTACAGCTTCAAGAAGACAGGGAAGGAAGGGGAGGAAAAAGCTTGTTTAGCAAAATCATAATGCCTGTTTGTATCTGAGTGTTTTGGAAAGGATAACATGTTATTTGTAGAGCCAATAGGCTTCAGAAGTAAAAATAGGAATTATGCCATAGACCAAAAATATAGAAAAAGGTTATGAGCTTTCCAGATTCACGGTCTCTCCAGCTGACCCTGGGGAAACAGACTAAGGTATGGAACACACACTGGCAGAGATTTAATTGTGAATATAATGATGAAGTCTGACCAAACCGCCTGCTACCAGTATATCATCTGTCCCTCGTGCCATTTTCCCAGGCCCTGATGGAGAGGCCCCAGGAAAGCAGAGTGATGGCAAAGGATGTACACTACCAATTGATGTAGTTTCTATCAGAACTGCAGGGGCTCACCACCTTTGAAAATCAGGCCACTTACTTAGGCGCCCAATTTCAGAGGATCAAGTTTGAAAGTTTGTGGGGAGCTCTTTGAGGCAGGGATTTTGTCTGTTGTATGTTCTCTATGATGTCATATAAACTCATGATACAGTTAAGTGTGTGATACCACTGGCATAGGTAGCTGAAGCAAGTTCCAGGAACAATCTGGGCAAAAGACTAATGTTCAAATTCCAGCAAGCAGAAGCCAGGGTGCTTCCTTCTGCTCACCAGCCTACACATTAAGCTGTGAGGAGTACAAGTTCAGCACTAGAAACCACAAACAAACTGGACTGAAGTTGGGGCCTTTGTTCTTATCTTTTTAATACAAAGTAGAAAAGATAGTGGAAATAATGAGAGGCAATAGGAGACGAAAGAGAAGGCTGGAGGCATAGGAAATGGGGGAGAAGAGAGGGTGAAAGAAGCAGAGGGGGGAGACAAGTGGGGGAATAGGACCAGGGAAAAGAGGGGGAGAGGAAGATGAGGTGTGACAAGTGGGGAATGAAGACAATGAAGCACTGGTTTGTGAGTGCTGAAATACATAATTTCATCCCTCTGATGTAACACCACTGAAGTCAATGGAGTTATACCAGATGAATCTGCCCATTTTATTTTTGGAGTCCTATCATTGCAATTTCTATTTGAAATTGAAATTAATCAGCTATATAATGGAGAGGGAGAGGTTATTCAGATCATCTGCTCTATAATAGAGTGTCAGGGGAGAAGGAAATCATTCACATCACTGTGAGTGCTGTGGCTCTACACACTTCAAGGGCTTTTGATCATATTCTGGTAGCCTTGAGAAGGCTGTTTGAGTGGTTTGTGCTGGGGTGGATTCAAAACCATTCAACTTTATTTCCTTGTGTGTGATTTTTAGATGGCTGATAATTTAAATCACCTAAAATTGTAATAACAAAAGCAGGCAAAATATCCCTCCTGCATGTTTCATTATATCTGGGAAAATGGGTTTTATTAAAGACTTGGTTTAGATTTGCAAAGGATGCATTTTATTCTTCATACATAACAGAGGTTGAAACCCTGCTTTAAGTGCAAAACTCAACTCAGCCCTAACTGGAATCTCAACCAATATCTTCAGGACAGTGTAAACACTCTTCAAGTCTCTAAACTCAGGGAGCTCATATTTCAATAACGGCCATGCTAATTGCATGGTAAAAGGGTCCTTGTGTCCATATCAGCAAGTGTAAGATTCTGAAAACTAGGGTCACATTTAGTTTACTTAGTACATTTGCACAATGGGGTCCTCCAGAATCAGGATACAAATCCAGCTTCTGCTTATTTCCTTATACACATTTTCAAAATAATCTCTGATTTCTATGATGTTAGTAGGATGGGTTCTAGGAATCTCCTACAACATGTTGAGGACCTCCCTCAAGGAGAATAGATGATTGTCTACATCATGTAGAACTGTTTAAAATAAGGAGGTAGGGGGGAGAACACACATGTGATCTTGGACTGAAAGATCCATGATCTGTATTACAAGCTCTCCTCCTGGAAAACAACACTATGGCACCTATCCTGTGTCTAACGAAGAAATAGAAAAGCCTGATTCCTCCAGCCCACAATGAGTGGATAGAAGGAGTGCCATGCTGTGACACAAACAATAAAATACAAATGGAAAACCACAGGCTGAAATATAAGAAAATGTGGGATCCTTGAAATGATTTGACTGTGTAACAAAGATAAAGTGCAATATAAAGAAACATACTCTGCAAAAATGTATTGATTATGCAGTTTTGTAATCTCACTGTGCTACTAGCCAGAAGTGGATTTGGGGGCCATATTTGTAGAACCCTACAAATGTGTATATCCACTTCATATTTTCAGATCATTTTTGTGGATCACAGATTGGATGCAGGTACAAATTTTGTATCTGTGCAGGGATCTACATGTTTGTTAAATGCAGTGTGTCTCTATAAAACTTTAGAAAAAAGACATTATAACCCCCTCCAGCAACCTATGAAACTTCCAAATTCTTCATTTACCTAATATACTTGGTGCTGTGTTACAGATGTACTTGTCTTTCTATTCTTTCTCTAAATTGTGTTTTTACACTTTCCTATTGCATCGTTTTCTTTTTGAAATTGTTCCTCTAAGCTCTGAGAGCCTGGACCCCTTGCCTGTATGAGCTCCATGGAAGAAAATGGGATTCCATTTGAACGCGGGTGCTTGCCTGTATCAAACACCATGCCGGATCAGGACTTCATATTGCAAATTCTTTGGGGCAGGGTCTGTCTTATATTATTTGGGTACAGTGCCTAGCAATATGGGTTCCTGATAAGACCTCTGGGACCTACTGTAATTCAAAAAATGAATGATGGATGTTGGAGTGGAGGGGAAAGGTCACAGTGTGCTGAGATAAGAAATCCTGCCACACTCCCCTGCTATCTATACTCTCTCCATGTGAATTACAGCAACTGCACCCACATGCTGATCCATGACTTACACCCTCATTCCCCTTACCTTTGGGTTTGGCTCCCTAGCTACATGCCATCTTGCTCTATGATGTAACACAGGATTTTATGGACCAGTGGGGAACGTGATGCTACAAATACCTATAAGCAGAGTGCTAATATATGAACAATTAGCACTGGGTTCCAGCAAAAGTGAGTTCCTTTCATCCCTGGTGTAATTTAACTGATTTCAGGAGCAGCAGTTACATCAAGGATGAATTTAGCCTGGTACATTTTCTCCGCCCACCTTTGTGGCAGTCCTTCATACCCAAAGGTGTGTATTACAAAGAAAGGAGAATGGGGCATCAGTAAGGCCCTTTGGGTGAACCTGTTGCCCCATCCCAATATTTGTTCACCACTTCATTTTTCCTGTTGGAATTGGGGGTGGGAGAGTGGGCGTAGCCTGGGTCCTCCCTTAATTTACCCAGACGGTGGGACGCTGCAGACAGTTGGGAGGAACCGACAAAGTTTTCTGGGAGACGCAGGTGTGGGGGAGAAAAACTTGAGAACGGAGAAGAAAAGAAACTACGGTCATCGGGGGGAAGAAAGCAAGTGGTTTGCCGCGGAGGGAGAAACACCGAGACGGACAGTGAAGGAATAAACGAATCCAAGGAGAAGGTGAGATGTGGGGGAAGCGGGAGGTGTCTGCACTGTGCAGGGCTTCAGGAACAATGCGATGAAGGGAAGAAGAAAGAGAGCAGGGAGGGAGAGCAGAGCAGGGAAGGGAAGCGGGAGGGGAGGGGGGGCATTGGCTGGGAGGTGGAGCTGGCTGCAGCTGGCCACTCTGGCTCTCCCCGGCTGCTGGGCACCGGATCCGGGATCCGCACAGCGAGTCAGAGCCGAGCGGCTCAGCTGAACTGAGCCCACAGGCGCTTCCTGCAGCAGCCCGGGCGGCCGGAGCTCAGCGGCTCCCGGGAGCCTCAGCTGCAACTTGTGAGCCGGCGTCCGCCGCCGCGCTCGCTGTGGAGAGGCGCCGCCTCCGCCGCCTCGGAAAGTTGGCCCGGCTGCCGGACGGTAAGGGCTTCCCCGGCTCGCTCTGCCCCTGCCCTGCCCCGTCCCCGGTGTGGGCCCCGTCCTGCCCCGTCACCCCCCACCGGAGCGCTGCCCCCCCGGCCCCGTCACCCCCCACCGGAGCCCTGCCCCCCCGGGCCCCGTCC
>ML675613.1:39889295-39971098 GCA_007922155.1 Mesoclemmys tuberculata
CCGTCCTGCCCCAGTCACCCCCCCCCACCGGAGCGCTGCTCCCCCCCCGGGCCCCGTCCTGCCCCAGTCACCCCCCCTTGTCCTATCCTAGTTCCCCTCCCACCCGTGGGACACCGCTTCCCTCCTCCTCCGCGCCCCTCTTGCCCGTCAACTCCCACCATTCCCGGGGTCCTGTCCCCAGTCAACAGACACCAGGGCCGCTGCTTCCCCACTGGAGCGCTGCTGGTCCCTTGCTGAGGTCCTTTTTCATTCAGTTCGTCCTCCCTCCCCTCCCGCCTTGTTGCTCCATTACGCCCCCTCCCCCCGGTGCTGCTATCTCCCCCGTCCCAGGGATGCTGCTGTCCCGGACCCTTTCCAGTGTTTCCTTTGGACCCCCGCGCCCAGCCCTCTTTTTGCCTCGGGGTAAGGGACCAAATGCAAGCCGAACTAGGGAGGAGATTGCCCCCGGGTCACTCGGGCGGCTGCAGCCTGGGATGAGTGAGAGGAACCGGGAAAGGCAACCGAGGAGAGATGTGCTGTCTCCTTTCGGCCAGAAGGGGAAGGGCTGTTCTCATCGCCCCCTTTGCCCCGGCAGAGGGGAGAGAAGAGGTGCCCGTGTTGGATGCTGGGCTGGAAGTTTCTTAAGTGCCCGCGATGCCTCCCTTGTAGTTGCCCATCTGTTTCCTTCCCATGCCTGAGGATCACAACAGAAAGGTGGTGGTAACAAATCTTTCCAAGCTCAGGTGCCCAGTGGGTGGGGGAACTCTTGTGTACCAAGCAGGCTGGGCTACATTCATGCCGGTTGGAACTGCGCTGAATTTGACCCTGTTGTCTTTTCTTCAAGCTCGGTATGATGGGTTGCTACCTTTAACAGCTCTCCCTGCCTGAGCTTTTGCTTCGGGAATCCTGTTATCTCGGCAGCAATTGCTGAACGTGTTTGTTTCTCTCAAGAGTTACCAGGAGATTGGAATGTTCTCTTATTAATCATCCATTTCTGGTCATGCTAACACCTGACGTTTCTGATGATCCAAGTGCCCAGATTTCTGACTCCAATCCAGTACAGAAGGAACTGCTTAATTCAAGTTTTGCTAATGCTCAAACCATAATTTAAAGGCAGCCCAAAAGTCTCTTTCCACTTTTCACAAAAGATCTAATATCTAATTGCAGAAACCATGCTTTTAGTGAGATCTGACATTATTAAAATGTCATTTTTATAAAATGCACAGTAGGACATTTGCTATCATAATATGAAATTTTGTCACCAAAAAAGTTAACTCCAACTGCCACAATAAATGAGCTGACATTTTGTGAGGCATCATCCTTGCTTTTTAAATGTTGCTTGCTTGGTAATTAATAACAATTAGTCCTTTGCAGTGCTTTTTCCAGAGAGATGTGACTGTATATTACATATGCTTATACCATAACAGAACATTCAAACAAGTGTTATTAATGAACTATCTAGCAACATATTTCACATAATAGCCAGTGGGCATCAAAGAGGGTCAACTGAAGTATATCATAGAATGACAAGCAGCTTGCTAGATAATTCTAAGTGCTAGTTAATGCCAGCTTCTGAGCTCAGTTTCACCAATATAAATCCAGGGTAAATTCACTGAAGTGAGTGGAATTACTATAGCTTTAAACCAGTGTAACAGAATGTGGCCCAATGTATTTTAGAGGGGTCATTTAAACATTTTCATAAGAAAACACAGTTTTTCTTTCTTTGCCCTAAAAGTATACAAATTAATGAGATCCAAAAATCTAGCATTAGAACAAGTAGATGTTTTACTCATTCTTTATATTAAAACTTATAATAGGTTCAGAGCTGCTTCTTTCTCCTCCACTTTCTCTGGAGTACTTTTGCATAGTTGCTAAAATTATTTAAACGTGTGCTGGTCCCTTGAAGGCAGTTAATATTTCTGTATTTATTGCTGCCAATGTACTATTTTTGTTGGATGCCACTGGAATACTATAGAACACAATGGCCATAAAATTAGTTCTTTTTATTTTTAATAGACATGGAGAGGGTGGGAAAAGGAAAGAAAGGTTGTTGATTTTTTCAACTTATCCAAGAAATTCCAAACTGCCAGCATAGCCGAGTTATATCTGTTGATCTTCTCACACTTTTTGCAAAAGGGAGCCTCAGTAGTGAATCATCTGGCATCAGGAGCTCCGTGCTAAGAATGTGGACATGTTACTGAGTTAGCCACTATTGTCAATTACCGAGGAAAAATAACCCCTGAAAGTGCAGATCCAAACAAAATATGCATTTGAGGCCTATTTGTGCTCCTGTAGCAGTCAGTGGGAGCAACACTGGGCTTTTAATGGTTTATTTGAATTGGGTGTCTCAATTTGCATAGCAGGTACTTGCAGGCAAGCCATGAAATGATATGGGGATAGAATGGCTTCAGATGACATTGAGTCCAGCTTTTCCTTTGTGATTTACAGAAAAGCCCTTTATCTTCTATAATTTGCAATGATAAAATGTCACAGGAAGATCACAAATCCTCCCCAAAAACCTCAAACAGATCCACTGCATCTAAACTTCCAAAAATGGGAGTTGAGAGGGTTCATTTCACCCCCCCCCCAAAGGAAGGAGTAGGATCTGAGAGTTTGCATTTCTTTTCTGTGCTGAAAGCTTCTGATGACTCTATGCCTGGATGATCTCATTTTTGGCTAGTTGAATTGTATTATCCTTTTTGGGGTGGAGCAGGGGAAAAGGGAAACAGAAATCGTTGTTTGCTTATGAAAATGCTGAGCTATCCTTAATTCCATTGCCAGGGGGTGGGTGAGTGGGTAGGGGTGTGTGTGAGATTCAAATCACTATTTCATACAAGCACCATTTTAGGCCGTTTAAGAGCAGAAACAGTATTTGTAATCAAGAATAACGCTGCAGTTCATAAAACAAGAGCAACATCTGTTACTTTGTCTTCAATTTGTTTCTCTCTTTGGAGTAGCCAAGCTGACAGTTCAGATAGTTAGGTTTAATGTCCTGTGTGGAACCTTTGGTCCAGCTTAATAGTGACTGTGAAGAATCAATAACTTTAGCTTACGTTCAACTATAGCATGTCAATAGAGGAGTGAGAAGGGTTTAAAATTGCCTTATTTCATGGAGCTAGGCCCTGTTAACAGATGATGGTGGCTGATTTTGTATTTCTGTAACCTAGTTCCATCATTCAGGCTTGCCAACTTGCTGCACTTCCAGCATCAGAACGGGCTGGCATCTTGGATTTCTATCAGAGCTATGGTTGAATAAACTACAAGAGTCCTTACTGCTGTCAGAGTTAGTATTTTTCAACCTAGCACTCTTTTATGTTAATATATCTGAAGTTGAGTACTACAGGCATTTGAAGCAGAGACATGACATACTTAGATGTGCATTTATTATATGTAGCCTTGCCTTCTCTTACACATTTTGAAGTCTTTGGCCCCCCACCCCAAAAAAAAAAAAGTAGAGATGGAAAAGTGAGTTAAATGATTTTCTGTTTTTGTGAATGAATTTGCTTTCCTTTCACCTTTTCACCTCTCTCCTCACTGCCTTATGTAGGATCTTTCCATAATTAAAATATTATGACTTTCCTTATGGTAGCCCTTCACTTGTGGCTAGGCTCCTAATTTGATGTCATTGAAAAATATACTAGCAGATGACATTTCATCAGTTAGTGCATGACAGTTTTTTTTTTTTTTTTTAAACCACAGTGCTAAGACCATATGGGCAGATAATGAGCTTAAGCTGATAAACAGTTTACGGATTTGCCCAAATAAAGAACTTTCTTCCTAGAAGACACATTTTACTTCAAAATAAATAATCTGGTTCCTCTGTTTTATTTAATTAGCTCTAGTCCTGTCTTTTCTCAACTTGCTGTAGGAAAACAGACACAACAGCTTTGTGATCATCCGCTAATTTAGATATAGGGCTATAGCTCTTACCTCAGGGAAGGCTTGAAACACGGTGTTCAGATACTTCAGAGATGAGAGACTGAAGTACGTGGATGGATGGAAGGTAGGGTGGGCCCAAGTATTTCCCATGAAGTTCTGTGATGCAGTGCTGTTACCCACACCTTGCATATAGCACATAGCCTGCTCCAGAGAGCATATAAGCCTAAAATCCCCTTGGACCTGTAGACACAGGCTGCACCTCCATATTAAAGATGAGTAGCTGCCTGCTATGCTAGTCCTGGAAGGTTCCTAATGAAGCTCTTAATTTGGGGATCCAGTATAAGACGTCGGAAAGTTAACCTCTCAATTCTTAGGGATTTCTCCTGGCAAATAATATCCCCTTGTTCTCGTGTGTGTGTGTGTGTCTCTCTCTCTCTCTCTTTCCGCTTGTCCACTATAAATAGGAAAAACAATGAGTCCTGTAGTATCTTAAAGACTAACAAATTTCTGCGGGCATAAGCTTCTGCCCGCAGAAATTTAGTCTTTAAGGTGCTACAGGACTCTTGTATACAGGCTAACTCGACTACCCCTCTGGAACTATAAATAAGGCATCCAGATGTGATTTCAGATTGAGAAGAAATGTCTGAAATAAAGGTCAATTTATTGGTAAAAGTTAATTTGTACAAATCATGGGGAAGAGAAGCAGGGAGAATGTTTCATAGAGCTTCCAAAGTCCTGTCTTTTTTGCCCACGCATCACTATCCTAGACACTGTGCAAATGGGGGCACATCACAGGACAATGACCTGAGACACACACATCACAAGTGACTGGCAGGAACTCAGCCCAGAAAACCAGTGGGGAAGCTGAGCTTTTCATTTTAGGGACTATGGATATAAAAAAAACACAACGTAACAACTAAACACAAGAAACGGGGTGTGCAAATTACATCACTGCCTTGCACTCACAGCATGACTGAGTGCAGATTGAATATTTGCACCCGTGAGTGTGTCAAATTAGCTATCTGCATGTACAGTTACTTGCTTTGGATCCACATTTGTAGTAATCGTTTGTGCATTTGGACACCTAATTTTTATGACAATTTTAATGTCTGTTTCTTAAAAATTACTCCCTGATTTTTTTCTTAGATCTAAATAGCAAATGTAGAGATGAAAGAGACATTGTAGAATATCCAGTTTCTCTCTTTCTCTCTCTCTCTCTCCAACCAGGTTTGTTCACTACCAAACTTCCCCAAGTGTTGTCTTGTCTGAATGACTCCACTTCTTTTCTATCATCAAATTGACCTTACTGCTAGGAAAATTTCCTGATGTCCAGTTCTTTGCTTTCCCGTGGTCAGTTCCATCCTGTTTGTAACCAAGATTACTGCAGAGAAACAAAAGTATTCAGCTTTCTTTTTACTGGCTGCCGAGCTCAGCGTTCCAGTCACATCACAAAGCTGCAAAATATCTGCTGTTTTCCTCTTTGTTTTCACTTAACTTTTGAGGTCCTGAGCACCATGTGCAAAATGTTGAGTGACCTGAACTCTTGTTGAGACCCGAGTGCTTAGTGCTCTGAAGTGTTGAGCCCTTAGCGCCTTGTGGTGTCTGTTTCCTGCAACCACTGCACGTGGCTATTCCTTTTTGCACGTATATTACTAAATTTTTAAGGAGCTGACATGTTTACATTAGCATAGGATGTTCTTAAACTGAAAGAAGCATCCATATGAGGAAGTTGCACTGATTAAACTAAGACATTTCTAAACCAATTTAGAGAGAACTGTATAACTCTTCTGCATAGATGAGTCCTATACAAAAAAGCATGTTCTAGTGGATACAGCTAAAAAATCTGATTTTAAAGGGAGGATTCACTGTTGCTTCCTTGCCACTTGCTGACTGACGACGAATATTTTTTTAAATTAACAATACTCCTAGTGCAGAGTTTAAAGAGGTATGGTGCTTTTTCAGGCAATTGGGTGCTGCAAGCACACCGTATGGTGCTGTCTCTCACTTTTCCTCCTCTGGAGGCTGAGGTAACGTAAGGATACTGTTAGGATGCTTCATTTAAAGTGTGTGTGGGAGAGGACCTCCTGGTTCGGGCTTTGAAGGAGACGCCCCTATAATATATGCAGAATGTCTGCCAAATTAGGTTCAGTTACAATGATAATGATAGGGCAATGAAAGTGTTCTTAAGGTGAAGTCCATGAGAATTTTGCCATTGACATCAGTGATTATTGAACTGGATCCTTAAATGTCATGGCAATATAGAGTTTTAGCATGAGATGTAAGCAGGGAGGTGAAAAGAAATTTGCATAGAGATTCCCTCAATTCTGCTTGAGAAACATCTTTAGAGGGACTAGAATGAGTAGGTCACTATGTGGATTCATGCCCTTACTTGTTAGCTATCAACTGCTCCAGAAACGGGTGAAATTCCTTTATTTGCTATTTATTATTATTTCACATGCTCTACTATGGGAGTTGCCAGCAACCTGATAATAAATAAATTGAAATGTTTGTTTGTTATACGAGTTGCTCAACCTAGCTGCTGTTTAGTAAATGTTGAGAGAGAGAGATCCACTCAGTGAAACATGACTGTGAGTGATATGTACTGTGTTTGGAAAGTGAATGTTATCAACGTACTAAGTAGTATTAGTTATTTTAGTATTTTTGAGGCAGCATAATTCAGTGGATAAAACACTGAATTGAGACTCAGAATCGAGATTATGTTGCTGGCTCTGCCACTGATCTCCTGCATGATTTTGGGCAAATCACTTAATCTCTCTGCTTCTGTTTCCCTCTCCACCTTTTGTCTGTCTTGTCTATTTTAGAGTACAAACTATTTAGAACAGGGGCTGTCTCCACTATGTGTATGTTCAGTGCCTAGCACAATGGGTCTCTGATCTCAGTTGGCGTCTTCAGGCACTTCTGTAACACAAATAAATGCTAATAATTCATTATTTATTTCTTGTTGTTCCTCTATCTTCCATGATTTTAGTGTCAAGTCCAGCTGTTTATGACTTTCTGTTGATTTCAGCAGGAGCTGGATCAGGCCCTTTAATGTGGAAAACTGTCTCTTTTGGCAGAAATAACACTTATACAGTAAAACTTTTTTCACTGAAGGCTCACACACAGCTTTAAATAAGCCTCACGATGTTCCTGCCACATATCCATCTTTAAAAGGCTATAAAAAGGCTAAGCTGAGGCGCAGAGACGTGAGATGACTTGCTTACTGTGATTCAGTGGCATAGTCTGGCATGGATTCCAGGAATCCTGTTGCCCAGTCCCCCGACACAATACAGAGCTGTCTAAACTGGAGCACTGACCATTTCTGCAGTGCTTTTACTTTCCTCTAAACTGTATGTAAACTGTAGACCTAGCAGCTTTTAAGTGGCATGATGCCAGGCTCTTGAGAGGTGATTTTGGTCATGTTGCTAGACATACATTTTTATGGCCCTGATACATCTGTTGGTCTTTTCTTAGTTATTATGGAAACAGTTACTATATTTACTTTCTGTGAAAAGCTCAGTGTATGACAGTTAAATGCAGAAGGAATTTTAAAGTGATAGTTAGGGATTGTACTAAATGATGGTGCCTAGCATTTCTTAAAGAAAACATACTAAACGACGAGAATGGCAGCATGCCTGTTGTTGAAACATGGTGCTCACAGAGCATCCATGTTTCAAACTGTAAAGTACGTGTTGTGGGCGAAAAACATGGGATTTTTTTTTGCTTGTCCCTTAGATGGCACATCTCACAGTCTTGTCTTGGGGACAAAGAGTGCCAGATCTACTTTTAGCTATTTCAACCCACTTATGGTCTGATTTTGAGAAATGCTGAGCAGCCACATATCCCATTGAAGTCAGTGGGAGCTGCAAGGGCACGTTACCTCTGAAAATCAGAGCCAAGATATCTTGGGTTGGGCACCCTACAAATCAATAGTTACTTTTGAAAACTTGGGCCCTATCAAAGAGATGGCACTGTGAAAGCTGTGCAGTAGGTTTGTGAAACGGTGTCAGGGTCGCTCTCGAGCCATGTCAGCGTTTTGTCCATAATCCTCATTTGAAAACTGATCGTTTTCTGGTTTCAGTATTTTATGGTAGTGAATGGTGAGGCTTAGGATAGGGAGTGAGATGAATTTGAGTCTGTGCTGAAGGATAGTTGAGAGAGGAGGCTCGGTAACAATTTACAGAGCATATCTGGGTGTTGAATCTTATGACCTGATCCTACTCAGTGCGGCGTGCCTGAGTAATTCCTGACGAGTTAGGTGGGAATAAGAGGGCTCTCAAAACCTCATGAAACTTCAGATCCTACGGGAATAGGTGGGGGGGCCTAGACAGCATCTCCGGAAAGGCCCTGTTTTATCTGAATTACTGTTTAATAGAAGATAAAAAATGAAATCTGAAGCTAAAGCACTTCCTCACACTTGTGCTGTGGATGCTCAGAATTTGATGATGGTTTTCACAGGTGCTGGGATAGCTCATTGAATGGGATCTTGTTCCAGCTCCTTGGGCTCTTGATAATTTAACACCTTACTATAACATGTCACCCTGGACACATAATCCTGAGAAAAAGATTTCAAGACTGATATGCATGTAAAATGCACAGTGGTGCCTGGCCAATTAAAGAAGAGTCTTTGTGTTTTTAAGTGTATGGAAGGACGTTTCAGTTACGGGTGACAAAGTCTGGAGAGATTAAGAGGTAATAGGGTTTTCTGGAGTCTGGCAGGATTAAGAGTTTTCTAACAGCACAGAAAGGGGCAGAAGCTTTAGTGCTTCACATTTGGTACGTTTTCTGCTTTGGTTATTTTGGGATTGTAGCGAGGAGTGGGATGGGAAAATTCAGAACCTTGTTTTTTAAAAAACCTCATTTTTTGAAAATGTTGCTGTTGTCTAGCCTTACTCCTCCTCTGTGCATCTTAGATTGTTCATGGATCACCATGATGTAACACTGATCAGGAGTGGCACCAAAGTGTAGCTGTGCCCATGGGGAGCGCAGACTAATGGGGTTGAAAGTCCAGTCCTTTCTCAGCACCGATGAGCGCTCTCAGCATGTAGTGGGAAACATGTTCTGGGCTCTGGATGGGGAACCAGGGGCACGTAAACTCAAATCCTAGATCTGATGCAGAATTCCCCCGGGGCCTTGAACAGGTCACATCAAGTCTCTGTGCATCTGTTTCTCCAGCTGTAAAATGAGCATAGTATCTGAGTCTTAAGGCTGCCTGGATAATTCTAGTTAGTTCATCTTTGTAAAGTGGCTTGATGATGAACAGTGCCATGGGCTGTTGGCAAGTGCAGAAGGCTGTGATGTCATAAACCACGGGCCTGTGATTTCACAGCAGGAAAAGGCAAAGCTGGGCTGATTGGAGGGAGCCTTTGCAGTCTACAGAAATACCATATGGGGAAATTCAGCCCACTATTCTCCATGTGACCTCATGCTCCATTCCAACTCTTAGCATAGGGCCTAAATGGGTCTGCTTAGAGCTTTGTGCAAGCTGTCTGCACCTTGCCCTCCCACCCCTAAAGTGATAAGATTTTTCTTAGGGTGTCCCAGCGTCTTTTGTGTTCTATTTAATCTGTCAGCTCCCTGGGTCCCAGCACCTTGTCATTCGTTGTGCCTTATACAGTACACTGTGAGCACTTAACAAATAATGAATATTAATAATAGGGTTCTTTGAAACAGTAGACTTTTTGCTGCTTAAACTCACCTGGTCCTGCGGCTTATCCTCTATTAAAAGTTATTATAATCCTCTGATTGTGACACTGTAATAACTTCCATAGCAATGGAAGGGAATGTGACATAGAGGATTATAACTTCATGTGGGGAAGAAGCCGCTGGAGAAGATAGACCTCAAAAGATGCTGCTTTCCATTCAGACATTCCCTTGCAATAAAGAATAAGGAGTAGAAAATATGATCTGGGAGCAGAACTGTTCATCTGAATAGTACTTTTCAAACAGTTTTCCATAAGGTGTCAGCGACCCTTTTATGATAATCCTGTGTCGTGTGTTAGGTACTTTTATGAAAGAATAATATTTCTTCTTAGGAAATATAATTCTTTTAAAAGAGTACATTTTCAGTGAAGCTTTGAGCCTGCTTGTGAGATGACAGCATCTCAAATCAAGATGACGGATTGCTCATTCAAGATCCCTCTGTGACATTCCCGTCTGTTCCTTTTTAATTCCCGCTGCAGAGAGTTACACTGTTTAGTTCTTCAAGTGGAATGGAAGGGTAAGCTACTGTCCCCGCCCAGTTGAATAAATACTATCATCCACATAATGGATGGGCCCGGCTCCAAAGCTAACTTCCCCCCTACTCTTGGATTGCCTTAGAAATCGCATGGGGTGGAGTGGGAGTAAAGTCAACAGGAATGAAGTGTGTGTTCTCCACCCCCACCTTCCCCTTCATTCCCCTCCTCTCATCTATTTAATAATTTAAACTTCTGACTGAGGAGAAATAAGCAGGCAGCCCAGTGCAGGATATGAGGTGTTTGGGCAAACTTTAGGAAGCCAGAGAGGTTTGTTCTACATGGTGTCAGCTAGCACTTCTCCAGAGGAGCTGGGTGGTGCCTAAACAGAAATTCTGATAGGTATGTTGCTTTCAGGGTCTCAGAGACAAGCCATCAGAACAAGCCATGTTAGTAACTATTTGGGGTTTCCTCCCAGACAGGCCTGACCCTTCCTCTCTAGCTCTAGATTTTTGACCCCACTGGATTCTGTGTTTATTGCAAGGTGGACGGAAGGGAAATCTTTGTGGTAGCTCTTGTCTCTAAGAGCTAAGTGCTAGACCCTGCATGGAGGAGAATGACTGTGTCTAAAGCAATTAGTGTTTTTTTTTTTGCAAGAGTCAGGATGGCGCATGTGGGAGATTGGTAGTTGAAGGATGAAAAGGCTTCTCAACTCCCTTCTAGGACTGTTGTTTGAAAAGGAACTTTACTAGTCAAGGAATATGCTGCTGGATGTGTCTGGGCCATTGATGTTGGGCAGGGTCTGCAAAATAATACTTATAGCAGTTGGTGAGCTTCTTGGAATGCATAACATTCTCTTAATCTGGTGTGACCCCCCAGGCATTAGGACAAAGGGGTAGGGTAAAGCAGAGTTTGAGCAATTAGTCCTACCTCTCCACTCCTTTCCTCAAAAAAAAAAAAAAAAAAAAAAAAAAAGTGGGAGGAGTGTTGCCCCCACTTCCTGTCCTCAAAGGCCAAGCTATACATTGGCTTTCTCAGGAGAAAGAAGCTACTGGTGGTATCGAGTAAGGCTAGGCTCACATTTACCCCCAAGGGCTTAGTTTTCTGCCTACACCCCAGTTTTGAGGAACTTCTTGACCTGGAGATTTTGGACAAGTCAGCCACCCCAAATTCTGATCTCCTGAGTGCTTCCACCAAATTCCTTGGCTGGCCGCAGCTGAAATCTTTCAGCCATTCCTTTGCAGTACATGTGCATCTGAATCATATGCAATGGGCACATGCCTGAGCTGTGATTGTATCAAAATTCCACTCTGCCTTTTTTGGGAGGATGAACAAAACATGCCTGTTTGGCTTTAAACTGCACATTGCATGGGCTAAAACAAAACACTCCTTTTAAAGACAAAATATTCCAGGCTGTTGCAATGTAACTTGAGTTTAAATAAAAGGCCGTTCCTGTTTCTAAGTAGACAAGTGCATCCACAATGGTCTCTTCAAACCTGTTTTGGAAAGGTGTGTGTGTGTGTGGTTTTTTTTTTTTGTCATTCTGTGGCAAGGGAGGGGAGGATTCTGAGCCTCTCTCTTTCCTTCCCCTTGTCCTTCCAGCCAGAAACATATATCAAGTCAGAGGGAGAACTTAAAGGCTGGGGACCTTGAATCAGATACTAGAGTATCTTTAATCACTTCTACATTCACTGGTGATATATCTGCATGGTCAGACAACCATTAGGAAGTAATCTTGCTGTAGAGTTGTCCGTGCCTTCCCAGTGCTCCCCACCCCAAAAATGGCATCCCTTTAAATAAACCACGCGTGAGCCTCTCAATCCAAAGACTTTGATTCTGGGCAACTCAGCATATTTCTCCCCTTCTGCGTCATCACCAATGGGGAAAGCTGTGATGGATGGACTGATAATCTTCCCTGAATACCCCCAGATAAATGAGGGAAAGCTTCTCTTTCTTCTGTAGAGTAGAGGTCTAGACTGTGTCATCTACTGTGAGGGGGATGGGCTGTTGGGTGGCATCTCTTGAACACTGAATAGACTAGGGTATCCAGAAGAGAAAATGAACAAACCTCAAACATTGTGGTGTGTAGTAAAGTATGTAGTATAGTCGGGCAACTTCTGGATATGCTGGAGACTCAGGCCAAGTTAAAAAATCTGAATGTCCCAGAGAAACCTCTGAACTAAGCCTATGGATACTGTGAGGGGAGTGAGCCTTTGTATACAGAGAGACACTATGGCATCCCTACAAAACCCTGCTAGCATCTTAAGGGAAAGGAGATAGGAGGGTGCTAATGATAATAGCCAACAGTGGGAAAGTAAGAAGGAGCAGAGGGTTTCAAGAAAGAAGTGAAAGGTAAGCCATTGTAGCAATAAATGACTTTTCCAGATATTCACTGTGTTGTGGACATGAATGTAATCCTCACAGCACCTAGCAAGGTGGGCAGAGTGGTTGCCATGAAAAGGGCAATGTTTACTATCAGTTCCTGCACTGTGAAATCTCAAACCCCAGAGTTTCTCTGTTATCTCAAGATTCCACTCTGCACTAACTCTGTTTTTCTTTGGGATGTACATACAACAAGAGCACTGCAGGAGAAATGGAGAAATTACTTTCAGTGGGATGACTCCAGATTACACCAGAGTAATAGAGAGTAGAGTTTGGCCCTAGGTAACTTTCTCCATCTTTCCCACCCCTGCTGAATCCATTTTCGGTCATATTCTGTGCACTCATCCTGGTTGCTGTTATGTATTTTTAAATACCTTCATTAATAAAGGTTTGTAATCTTTTTTTCAGGGTGGGGGAAGGGGACATGAGGACATTGTGTCTAGTGAGAAAAATATTTCTGGAAAATTGGGTGTTCTGGATTCACTTTTGTTTGCAGAGAAACTCTGCATTAATTATACATCAAACTGGAATGTGGACATGCCGCAGTAATAAGTCTGTGGGACAGAGGACTCCTAGAGCCCAGGCCATGCTGATTTCCCTGATGAATAAGTGACAGGGTCACTTTCAGAGCTGCTGCCAGTCCAACCTGTACTAGCGAGGAGTTTCTTGTAGAATCTCATGAGTCTCAAGGGATTCAGCAGAAATGGCCAAAGAGGAATCTGAGTAGGGCAAAACTGCCTCCCATGAAGTCCTTCAATCTGGCCTGCAGGCATGCTCCTCTTTAACACAAAACTGAAGCCTTCAGGTCTCTCAGCCCGCAACAGTGGTACTCTGATCCAGGTGAACCCACACATGACCTTTTTCTGGATGCCATGCCTCCTTATTCAATAAAAGGATAGCTTCAATCTGCTCCATTTTACACCAGTGAGATTTAGGCTTCCAGCTCCTGCCAAGTTTCCTGAGGCGGACAAAGCCTGGTCACTCCTGATTTTATGGATGACTCTGCTGTTTCTCTGGTTCTTTCATTTATTTCACTGTCTCTGAGTCTTTTTTTTCTTTTTACTGTAGGGAATTCTGACTTGTAGTAAAATTAGAGTCTGTCTAGACTGTATTGCTTAGCAAGGAGGAGGTGAAACACATACAGCCAGTATAAACTGATGATGCAGTAATTTTTGGACCCTTCCAATAGCTCTAAATGCATTCTAAAAGGGATTCACTTTATTAGCAACATTTGTCACTATGTATAAATTCCTGGAGGTAAATCAATGATTGACTGGTAGATAATGAAATGGTTCAGTGTGCACAAATTGGGCAGAGATCTGAAGTAGCTATGTTCTAGCCCAAGAAACCGAACCTGTTGTTTGGAGTCCATATGTGTCAGACACAGCATCTCGATGTTGTGTTGTAGGCCCTGTTTTACTGTGTGACGTTGGCTCAGATGGTCACTTATTCAGGAATCCAAACTGGTGAGAGAAGGCGAGTTTGGATTTGCTAGACATAAGACTAGTTTGAGCCTGCGCTCAATGCCCTGTGTAAAAGCTAGTGTCTAGCTGACCACACCGAAGTCCCTTTAATGTGTCTCAAGTTGAGCACTCAGAATCACTAGTTCCTTTTGGAAGTCTTGGCCCTGGATTCTATTCCTGGCTCTGCCACAGACATTCTGTGTGATCTTAGGCAAGTCACTTTAGGATTGGATTTTCTCAGGGATTTATACATCTATTTGCATATTTTAGGTGCTTAAATAACTTTGAAAATCGGACCCTTAGTGTCTCTGTCTCAGTTCCTCAGCTGTAAAATAAGGATGATGCTTCTTTCGCATTTCTTTCTTGTCTATTGAGATTATAAACTCTTCTGGCTAGGAACAGGCTCTTGGGGCTTGTCTACACAGGAAAGTTTTACCCGTTTTAATGAGATAGTTAAATGCTGTAGTTATATTGCAGTAATTCCCCATGCGAGTGCTCTTATTTCAAAATGAGTGGCTTTTTTGATTTAGCTTAACCCCCTTTCAAGGCATCAGAAGATGCACTGTAAAAAAAGGCACTCTAATTCTGAAGTAAGACTGTTCACTCAGGGAGTTATGCTGATATAACTACTATACTGGTTTAAATTCACACCTTAGTTTATATCAGTCCAGCTTTCCCATGTTTGTGTATCAGACTGATCTTTCTACTTATTGATTTTATCACTGATGAAACTTGAACAGAAAGAGAGAAAATCTCTTGGCAACTACACCCAGACACCTGCGTTTTGAAGCCCTTCCCACATAGTACTCTCTCTGAGAGTAGAACTTGCTACAATCCGGTTTCTCGTTGAAAAGAGCAGCATAGCTTTGGGTTCTGAATAATTGTATTTATATCTTAGGTATTTACATGGGCCCCATTACCATAGTATCTGAGTGCCTTACACTTTTCAGTGAATTTATTTTCACAACCTGCTCCACCCCTATTTTACAGATAGGAAACAAACGTCCAGAGGGTGACTGCCTGTGGTCAGATAGGAAGCGTCTGGCAGGAAATTCAATCTAGGTCTTCCAAGTCCCACACTAGCACCTGGAACACTAAACCATCCCTCCTCATTTTTTTAACAGTAACTGGATCAAATTCTGTTTCCAGAGATGGTTCTCACCTTATAGCCACACAGAAAGCCAAATCCTGCAGTCCTCTCCCCAACCTCATGAAAGCAGAAGTCCCATTGACCTCAGTGCGGTTTTTAAGCTGTACCATCCTTTCAGGTGAAAATTTTTACAGGGTATTCGCTAACAAACTGGTGATGCCTTACACTTAATGGTGCATGGCTCTCGGAAAATTCAACCATGGTCACTGCATGGATAGAATCCTAACCAAAGTTGAACAGCAGATGTAACCCTTCTTAAACTCATGCTCCCCGCCCCTCCCCCCCCCGTGATGCTGCCATAGCTGGTTGCTTGTGGTGGTTGCGGAGGCACATACTGGTGTGTTGCTGTAAGGTTGCATGATGGCTTATTATATAGGCAGTTTTCACATGCCCATCACTACAGTGGGGGTATTGCTAATGCCAATATACCACAGGAACTGAAGCTTTTACAAATATTGTAAAAGTTCAGGTTTGATCATGTGAAATGCAGAGCATCCGCAATTCCCTGGGATTCAGAATCCGGCGTGAAGGGATGCAGCTGCAGCTGTGCTGAGCTCTCCCAACTCTCTTTGCAGTCAGCGGGAGCTCTGTGCTCAGCACCTCTGCAGATCAGCTCCTGGGAGTGTGCAGTTTGAGCAGTGATGCACGGATGCCAGAATTATTGAGAGCTTCATGGCATATGAGAAGAACCACATGAGTTTAATCACATCTCCCTATAGTTGTTTATTAATTAAACCCAAGCCGTTGCACATGTTCTTTCTGACAGGAGCTGCCATGCGTCTCTGGAACTATGGTACTCTGTTTTTCCTCTTGCAAGCTTAAGCCTTCCAGCCTGGCAGTTCCTTGGAGCCTTTTATCAAGGTATTAAAGAGCAGAAAACATGGTGGTTGCCTCAAGCTGAGGAGGAAATGCTGTACTTGAAGGATTAATTTCAGTGCAATGAATTTTAAAGACTTCTTGTTATACATGTTGTGGAAAGCTATCAAAATGCTAATGGTTCTGCTGTCTTACCTCCAGCAGACTTTCATTTAACCCTTTCAATATTTGGAATATTTGTAAGGGGTGTGTGGGAGGCAGGGGATAACTTAGTTTAATTGCACAAAGATAGTCCAGTGAGTTACCAAAAAGTAAATTTTACAGCAGTGGTTCCCAACCTGTGGTCCGCGGACCCCTGGTGGGCTGCGAGGCCTCAGAAAAGAAAAATATATAACATCCTCACCAAGGAAAGGTACAATTTCAAAGAAAACTAGTAGCATGTGGTGGTCTGCAAAATGTTTGGAGGTTGAAAAGGGGTCCACACAGTCGAGAAGGTTGGGAGCCACTGTTTACAGCACTTGACCCAGATTTTCCATTCGCACCAGTTTTGCACCAGTGCAACTCTATTGATGTCAGTGGAGTTACTACAGATTACATCAGTTTAAGTGAGAGAAGAATCGGGCCCAAAGTTAGGAGCTTGGGAATTGTATAGCTTAAAAATGACATAAGCATGACCCTCTAGACAACAGAGCTGTCCTGGTCTCTTGATAGAACAAGGATTGTGGGGACTCCACAAGGTTTGTTTTTTGATGGGGTTTATGAATTGAGCCCTGCTGCTTGGTTCACAGGGGCTGGAAGTGGACTAATCTCTCTGCAGGTTTGATTGGAGGCATGATCTTGAAGTTAGATCTTCATGGGAAACCTCTCAGCCACTGCTCCAGAATCTTTTCTTATTTTTGATGCCTTTAGCTGTTGTCCCCTGGCTCGTGTCAGGGAGCAAGGTTTACCCACTTAACTCATATTTGCTGAGCTCACAAGTTTGGGCTAAGATTCATGAATGCTTCACACCTTGAACGCTTGTATGAGAGTTTGAGGTTTTAGGCAAATATTTTGCCCAGCTCTAGATGGGATGCCTGTTGATTCACATTTTAATATAAAATAGCATCTTGTATGCATTGGAAAGCTTCCCTCTTAAACCAGGGGTGCCCAACCCACAGCTCACAGGCCATACAGAGCCCACCAAAGTATTTCATAAGGCCCACAGCCTGCTTCAACATCATTTTAGTTTACACAAATGTGTAAACAGACAATACTGTACCTAGAAACAACCTATCTAAATACATACAAAACAAGCTGAACTTAAGATTTAAAGTCCCCTGTATTGATTTATATTTTAATAAAATTATTTTAATATAAGGAATATCATAGTTTAATAAAATATAAATAAAGTAGGATCTGTTAGGCCCGGACAAGCTTGTGCTCAGGTTTACATGGTCCTCCCATGTAATAAGGTTGAGCACCACTGTCTTGGACTATAATCTGCAGATAGAAATAGAGCATGGTCTGGGCACTTCAGTTTATTGAACATACATCAGACCTCTGCACATCCCCAAGCCTCCATTGTCTGAAATGGCTACATAGAAGTATGTCGTTTCCTGACCAGCATTTGCAGCCCCATTTGATCTACAAAAACTACTCAAATAAGTTTGGTCCTCAGTGGTTCTGGAAGTGTGAAAGTCTCTCTTGTTTTGTTTTGCATCTCTGTCAGGAAGGTAAACCAAGCAACAGAATAAATGTCTGCTGAGACTGCACCATTCCCTGCCATACCTTCCTGCAGCATATCCTCTCTGTAATGTACGTAAATGCCAGTACATGGACATCAACTAAAGTACAGACAATTAGCATCCCAGGAGGGAACTTTTGGACAGTTTCTTTTGGGGTTTTGGTTGTGTTATTGACACATCTGGGTAACTCTTCAGAGGTCCCATTAACGCTATGGTTTGGAGCCAGTTAAATATTTGGATCACTTTTGAAACATAAATAGCATAGGCTTTGAGTGATTGCAAACCCTTGGGATTGTCATTCCATTAACCCTCTGTGAAATATGCTGGAACAATGGATTGATGTGTGTGTACCTTTTAATCATGCCTCACCAAGCAATTTCAGTCCTCCCCTGGGAGAAAAGGGGGATCGAATGGTGAATTTAGAATCACCGAGCCTGACAGGACTATGTTCACCATTAAGTCATTCACTTTTAGGTTTCAATAGACTTCGTACTAGTAAATTTTTTTTAAAGCTAGTTTACCATTAGATGTTAGATTTATACCGGCTTCCTCCTTGACGCCTCACTTCAGAGCAACAACATGGTTTTACCTGTGCCTGGCTAATAGGCCTGCTAGTTCATTCCACTTTGGTGTAGGCCTGGGACTGGTGGGAGGAGGAATGCAGCAAAGATTTTAATTAATTAAATTTTTTTTTTTTTTTTGGGGTAGCACAAGGTAGTATAGCAGTCAGCAATGGGAAGAAACCAAGCAAAGAGAAACAGACTGAATATCAGTGAGATTCTGTAAAAATTGAGGAATAGTTATTTCCCTTCTACTGTCTCATTTCTCTCCCCTCCTCCCCACCCCCCCCCCAAAAAAAAGTAGTAGTAGATTATTTCATTTGGGATGTTTTAAAACGGAAGCGGACAGGACACTAAAGAGCAGGCTTTAGGGAATAATCCTGCTTTCTCTGGGATTGGGGGATGCGGAAACTGTAAATGATTTAAAGATCAGGATGCTCTGAGCACAGTACTGAAAATCAGGAACTCATGAAATCCAATCGTATGGTTGACAGTTACTTCCTGTGTGGCCTTGGGCAAATCATTGAATTTAATTACATTTTCAATGAAAAACTATTAGTCTAGTTGGAGGGGAACCAATAGACTTAATGAGTCGGTGAAACTGGGCTGGTCAATTTAACTTTTATTTATAGTCAGTTTCCATTGGGTTACACTTTGATTCGTGCACTTTGCAGGATGGTAAAAATGTATGGATTTAGATACTGAAACCATTTCCCTCTGAAAATTTATATTTCATGGGAGGAACATTTTCAGCTGAAATGCTTT
This sequence comes from Mesoclemmys tuberculata, assembly GCA_007922155.1. Classification (NCBI taxonomy): domain Eukaryota; kingdom Metazoa; phylum Chordata; order Testudines; family Chelidae; genus Mesoclemmys; species Mesoclemmys tuberculata. Next base: position 39,908,190 of record ML675613.1, read on the forward strand.
GTAAAAGCTTGGGGTATGTTTTGTTTCATGTATTATATCGTCTTTAATTTGAAAATTATACACATCTGTTTATAAATACCAAACCTATCATGGACAAGCAACAAACAGTTTTGACCACAATATCTTACTGCTATGCCATTTCTCTTTCAGATACCTGAACCTCAATAACTACCTAGCAATCTACCCTTGCAGTTATATATAAAAAATGTGTGTGTGCGTGTTAATGGGGGAGGGTAAGGAAGGAGGAGGTTATAGAGTGTATGTGGGGGCAGGAAGATTTAGGGAGGAGTGTATATACATGACACCACACCCTCTACTTCTGTGATTAACTGACCAGTTGACTTCTGCAGATTAAATATTAAACACACAAGGAAAAATCTAAACATTTCTGAAGAAACATTATCTTGGAGTAGCACTCTGAGATGGGCCTGGGAGGCATCATTACCAAGCTGATGAGACAATTGCAGATGTGCACATGTGCTCTGGTAACCATGTTTAATAGATGGGCTGACTAGCACAGTATGTCCCTGGGAGAGAACAGTGCAGGTGTTCAGATGGAGCATAGACCTGCTCCGATAGCTTCATTAGGAGCTGTCCTTGGGAGGCATCTCAGTGCAGAGCAGAGCAGGAATGCTGCTGGCTTTTTCATTATTGTTGATTTTAATTGCATGGGTAATTTGAAAAGCCCGGCCTCTCTTTTTGTATGGATGGAATGTTTGACATGCATCATTGCTATTTGTCAGGAACTACAGCTCATGCGTCCTGAAGCTGTCAGCCTGGTGCATGTGTATGAATCTGCACCTACAAGGGGAGATAAAGGAAGCTGTACCTTATGCTACTTTTGTAGGATATACTAAACTGCAAACTGTGTCCAGCCCATCTTGTTGCTCCTTTGGATGAACATGGTGGCACCTGATACAGTGTATAATTTGGGAGGGAGGGAGGGAGGAACAATCTTTCTCTCCTGTCTTAGAGAAATGGGGGTTTGGAATACCCACCCTTGCCCTCTCCATGTTTGAGTGGAACAAGGTGCTTTATGGTTGGGTGGCTGGTCTCCACCTTTTCAGAAGTAGTGGGACATGACAGGGAAGCAAAATAAAAGCTTGATCTCATCCCCTGGTAAAAGACATGAAAAATCCCTTCTCGTGTTCTGTGTTTGTGACTTGCATGATTTGGAATGAGGTTGGTGGGTCTTAGCCCACCTACTGTTGGACAGGTGTCCATATCACACAAACCCACTCTGCGGCTGGCACTAACTGCCCTCATTGGCAGTCTCTGTGGAGAAACCAAGGACTGACTGGACCAAGCAGACTAATCTCTCTTCTCCGTTGGAGGGTGTACCTCCAGTTCGTGGCTGTAAGTACACTGACAGCATGATCTGTGGTGGAAGCCTGAATTCCTGCTTCCCTTGACATGTGCTTCCATGAAGACTGAAGTCTTCCCAGGACATCTTACCTGCACTGAATTCTGCTACATTAGAAGAGGAAGATCTGTGATTCTATTCCCAGGTTACCAGGGTGACTTTTACATGGATTGGAAATTGCCTCATTTGAATACATACCACATAGTGATCTGTCCTCAGCTTTAGTTCCTTAGGCTCTCCTCCTAAACAAGACCTTTCTTAGGCACTCCTAGAATTCACCTAATGGCCCCAGTTCATTTCTGTGTAGCTCTAGTGACTTCACTGGAGTTACACTGGTGATGAATTTAGCCCTTTGTTCTTCTAGGGGTAATAGACATCACCCATAGGCAGTTAAACACGTCTTGGAAGCCACATTTTACGTGTCTCCAGGCTGCCATAGTGGGTTATTGCAGTGAAATCATGGCCAAACTATTTGTTGGAAGGGGCAGGGAATCAGGCTGCTCTTTGTTCTATTTTAAAAACCCACAGAACACTCAGCAGTGTGTTCCACCTACTAACTGTTGCCCTGGCAGGATTGTGGCAGCACAGATTGCACTAGGAATCGCAGGTGGTGCTCCATTCCTGTGGATAGCAGCGGGAGCCTGCAGTGTTCTGAAGAGACTACGAATGACAGACCCGCAAACAATGGGAGGGGGGTGAGATAGAAGTAATCTCTTCTCCCCCCCTCCCCCGAGCATTCACTCACCCCAAATACTGATCTGTATGAGTGAAAAGTACAGAGGTGACAGGAGTCACTTTGACTTTGATCCCAAGGAGTCATTGCCCAAGCAGGAATGAAACGATGGATATGACATTGGTTGTCCTGCTACTACATTATTGGGAAAGATTAGTGGGGAATGAGAGAGATGCTTGCATCATTGTACTTGTTGGACAGCTGAATCCTGCTCCTTTCCTTCAAAACCAGCCTGACATTACCAGGAAAGAACTATAAAAGGCTTTTTCTCTTGGAACCTGGCTCATTCCCGTTCCATCCTCAAATCATCCATGACCATGTTGTGGCTGCTACAACTTGTTCCCATCCTCTTTGCCATCCCCCCCGCCTTCTGCTGGGGTTTTCCAGCCACCAAGGTCAGGATTTATTTCTCTCACATATGGGGTTTTAGCGCCTGTCATTTGTGACATGACTCAATGCATATGGCAGAATGCAGGTGCAGACAAATTCATATGCAGCTGGCTTGCCCTGCACAATGAAGATTTGGTTAAATGGGAATTAAGAATAATACTGGATTTAAATTTCTCATAGTTGGCTGGTAATAACCTAATCTCCTCTAGGGCTGCAAGTAGGCAGGCAGCATTCCACTCAAGGCAGTTTATGTTTGCAATACTAGAAAGAAATTGAATTTTGATACTGAGGGGGCTTTAGTCTGAGCCTTTTAAAATACAGTATATGCACATTCCATTGCTATCTCAAATGCAGCCTTTTAATTTCTATAATGTATGACAGTCACCTAGGCTCCCAGATCTGATGGACATTTGACAGTAATATTTTTCGTTTCATTTTGTAAGAGCTAAGAGCCTCAGATCAGTTTTATAAGTGTGTAAATTACATTCTAGAAGTTGACAAACTGAAGTTTTTAGATAGATGGAGAGAAATGTTTGCAAAGGGTAGTGAGTGGTCCGCAATTTAAAGAGCATTTAGGTTCCTGAAAGCTCTTTAGGTGGCTCAGACGAGTAGTAATGGGATCTCTGGAGCCTTTCAGTATTGTGGGGTCAGTCAAGTCCCATTTGGCTTGGTTGTTACTGTGTGATAGAGAGAGAGACAGTTTGGTCCATGCAGTTCGCAAAACCAAAAAGTGCAATTGACACTAAGGTCCAACTTTTGAAAATGTGAGTGTGTGCCTGCAGTTTTTGCATTTACAATTAACTGACTGCAGTCTTACCCCTTGACACCTGTGTATCTTATTTTCACTCTCCATCAGCTATTTAGACACCTAAATAGTAAGATTTGCACCTGCAATAATTGGGGGGAAGAAGAGGTATAATTTTTCAGACTTACAATTGCATCTGTGAAAAGGGAGGCTGGGTTGAGGTTTTCCTGAAAGTCTACTCTACATTTCTCTTGTTTCAAAGAAATTTGACTGACCCTGCCTGAGTCTAGGAGAGCACCTGGCAAAGGATAGCTCCCTGCCCTCCACACCAAGTATAGCCCAGCAAAGGGGTAAAAGGGCAGAAGATGAGAACCAAAAGCCACTTGCAGCTTCCTGATTATCTTCCCCAGCCATGACACAGATTAGAACAGTCTGAGGACTGCTCTAACTCGCCCTAGCTAACAAAGGTACCCTAGTTACCATCCTCCAGCCACTCCCCTTCCCTGCTCAGCCAAGGGCTATAAATGAGCTACAGCGCCTGGATGGGGTTGAAGCACGTTGACAGGGAATGATGTGGGGAAAGCTGTTCATGCAGTACCAGCTCTGAGAATAAACAGAGGACTTGCTTGCAGAGCTGTCAATGTACAGTTGGGCAGAACTAAATCCATCCCATATTTTTTTTAATTTTTTTAAAATCAGCCCTTAATATTCTGAATCTCCCTCTGTTGTCTTTCAGCATCAGTCCCCTTGTTTGTCCTCCTTGCTAAGGTTGCTTTCCCTCTCTCTTTGCCTGCTAATGCAAAAACCTGTTATCAAATCGTCATAATAATCCTCTTAAAACAGATACGCTTCAAAGCATTTACTGTCGTCGTCTCCTAGGCCCCTATTACCATAAAGCATGAGGCCTTCTCTGAGGTTTGAAGTTCCTCTGAATAACTTAGGTTTACTCTGCCAGCGCTCTCTGTGGATTTGAAGCATAGAGACACATTGAAATTCTGACTTCCCAGAGCTCTGGGTTCGTATGATGACTTGATTAAGATTTGAAAAGCAGCCGTTTTACTTCATCCATTATTTCTGTGTCTCTTCCCCCCCTTTGTTTATGGGGAATGGGAAAGTGTCAGAAATGTTCAGACAAATGGGGTTGAGATCTATTCAACAGAGCTGTGGTGCCATGTGCCCTATGCCTGGGAAGTTTGTTGGTTTGAAAACAGTGTAATGGGAAAGATCCTATTATAATGCCTTGTAAAAAGGTCAGAGGCCAATTTAATCCTTTATTTTTTCACTCATTTTATTTATTTTCTTCTGCTTCACAGAGAATAATGGTTAGGAGAACTGGATAGAGAAGGAACCTGGAGAAACTTGGCACCTGGCAGTGAAGGGAGGGGGAGAGGGATCTATGCAAACTGCACCAGCAGAAGAAGGTTTGTTTGGGGGTATTAAGAGGATCCAGTCTTGTTGGGTTAAGAGCCTTTAGACCCCTGCAGGGGCCATGGAGCCTGGTTTATGGGTGTGCAGCCTCCATCAGGGCCCATTGGGTGTGCTACTTGTTGCTTTGCTTGTTATCTGAGCTGACAATTTTAGTCGTGATTAGAGGGCTGGGCCTGAGCTGGCAAAGGTTGCTGTGAAACAGACTGAGTGGTGAGGCCGTGCTACTTGGGAATGGGGCCTAATGCAGACAGCCACAGAGGAGTTGGTGGGGTTCCATATTTTCTACATGTCCAAAAATCTAAGGGGATCAGACATCACCAGTATTACTACAATTAAGACAGGGAGCAGCTAAACTCCTTTGAACAGAACTTGTGGTGTGAGACTTAAGGCTAAATTGGTTTTATAAATGACTGTGGAAGGGCCCGTGATTCTTTGCAGACTCTGTGTGTGTGTTTTGCATCAGTGTTCTGCTGCAGAAACTCTCTCAGCTGTAGCAGAGGAATGTTTTCACCCCAGATGCGATTCAGTGTGGAAAAGGGTGATCAGACCACAAGTTCTGTGGCTCTGCAGTGAGTACCCGTTAAGGGAAAAGTGGCATATGCTGGGCACTAATGAAGGAATGAGTCCCACCATCCTCACTCAGACCAAACCCAGGATAGAAGTCAGTGGGCAAGGATGGCAGGGCTTGGCCTAACCATTGGAATTAGAATGTATTTTTCTATAAAGTCTTTCACACTCAAGGTGTTTCTTGCATGGAAAACACTTTGTGACAGACATTAACATTTTTGAAACCTGCTTTCTAATGCTACACGTTCTTGTGTGTGTCCTCATCCCCATATTAGGGGAACACACTGAAATTCTTCCACCATTGCTACCACTGATTCAACTCTATGTATTGTGGTTATTCTGGAAGCTCTGATGTAGATGGGCCATCAACATTTCAAGCAGCATGACGTCTGTCTCTGCTCAGAGCTGGTCTAGCTGACAGTGTTTAAAGTGCCAGCCGTCTTGTCTATGCTAGGGCTCTGTAACTGGGCCCACCACCTTCCATAAGCTCAAACCCCATTTTTGTCCATTCCCACCCCTTCCCAGGTTGTGCTTTATTAATTAACTAACAAATATTAAAAATAAAATGTTCAAATCCATCAAAAAGTTCCCGCAAAACTTCCTCCTCCCAGATAGTTGCCGTCTTTCTAATTGCTGGTAACCAGACCCCCAAGACCCCACCCTCTTCTCTGCCTCTTTCCCCAAGGCCCCACCCCATCACTTGCTGGATCGTCTCCCCCTCTCTGCTTCCCAGCTGGGCTCCCTCAGCTCCGGGGCTAGGACAGGAACTGCTGTAGCTGACAAGGAGCCTGTGTTCTGGTAGGAGATGGCCCCAGCTGAGAAGGGGCTGGTGCAGGTTAATGACCTCTACCAGCCCCTCAATAACTGGTGCCTCTACCAGCCCCTCAGTAACTGGACTTCTGGTGTCTGGTCAGTATATCTGACCAGACACTGCCAGATCCCCAAAAATGGGCACCTAGTGACCCTAAATGGGACTTGGACACAGAAGTCAAAAACTGGACTGTCCAGGTAAAACCCAGATGGCTGGCAACCGCTTCCAGGCCTTTCTTCCTGGTTTGGGAGGCCACGCCCAGACCCTAGCAGGCTTGAGTGTCAGTCCTAACTCCCAGGACTCCCTGTTGGAGCCTTCTCATTCCTAGCAGTTTCAGATCCTTGTGCGTTGCCTCCTCCATTCTAGCCTTCTGCTGTTCTTTATAGGACAGTCACCCTGATCTCTCCCAAGTGTGGCTCATTCTGTAATCAGCAGTGGTTAGCCCCATTGATCCAACCCTTCAGGTAGGGTGACCAGATGTCCCGATATTCAGTGCTTTGTCTTATATAGGCGCCTATTCCCTCCCCTCCCCCCAGTCCTGATTTTTCACACTTGGCTCTATTGTCACCCTACCTTCAGGAATGAGCCACCCAGTTCAGGGCCCTCAGAAGTGGGAACATTTTGCAAAATTTCCCAAGTGTGGACATGACTACCAAGTCACTGTACAAATCTGAGGCTGTGCTATACTGTGTTTTGACCAGTTTAGTGCTTTATGTAGACGAATGTGGTGGGATGATCCATGATGAGTAGATCTGGCTGTGGGAGTTAAATGCAGACAAGTTGCCTGTATTTTTTCAGGCTCAGCTGCTCTTTTATTGCTCCTGATAAGCGGATGTATGATCTGAAGCGGAGCCATTGGCTAGAACTCAAGTCAGGCAGGAGTCCCATGTGTATAGTTTGGGGGCAGCTCAGTTTCTCTCCTGATAACTCTCTGCCTCTTGCGGCAATACACCGTGCGCTACGCCTAAGCCAGAACCATAATCCTCTTTGCAGCAGGCGCCGCTATCCCCACAGGAAGCATTAGCAATATCACAAAGTAAGGAGACTTCATTGTTCCCCTAATCTGGAAAGGGAGTTGAGACAAGACAGAGGAAACTTTAACCTATTCAGTGCCTCTGTATGCGTGAACTTCACTGGGTGGAGAAATTGAGAAGCCTCTTTGCTGAAGATAAACGGGAGATGCTGTGTCCCACCAACTAGTAACCTCACAGATATATACTGCGGTATGGAATTCATTAGAGGGCATGTCTTTGAACTTTCCTCCATCTGACATACCCTATTACCTTGTTTGGGAGAAATGAGTCTTTTCAAGGGAAACTGGAACATCTCAGCAGCTGCCTAAAAGATTGCAGGATTAGGAAATGAAGCACTTTTTTCCAGAGGTAATGGTAACAGTGGTGGTGTTTATAGACCAAGCCAGTGCAAAGAAAGTCCTGCCCCAAGGGGCTTGAGAGTAAATAGAAAGAAAACACAAACCAAAGAAGAACTGAAGTTGGCACCTGGGCACGGAGATAAGGAGTCTGCCCCAGACTGAGGAGGCAACAGGGAAGAAGGCGCACATATTTTTAAATAAAAATTGTTTTAATTTTAACTAGCATTTCTGTAACATGAAACTCATGCGCCGTGCTGATTTACAGTGATGCCATTTTTAACCCTGAAAAATGAGAGCCTAGTGTAAGACTGCAAACCACATTCCAACCTGCTGTAATAGGGTGAACATCACCTCTGCATGGAGGTCCAACACAAAGCCTGTGTGTCACTTAAGCCCCACTGTGACTGTAAGTGGGTTGTAAATAGCACATAAGCCTAATGCTGACCCTTGGCCTGGGGTGACACTTACTCATAATGGGCATCTTAGGTTCCCGTTCTCTCTCCATACCATCTCCTTTCTCAAATCTGCCTCATCTTATTTGCTTCCGAAGTGACGCTCACATTGTGTCTCCTCCTTGCAAAGCCTGTCAGGTCTGCACATAGATTCTCTGTGGGAAGAATCCTAGCCCCTAGTGCTGAAGTTAATGATCTCACTAAGTGAACTCTCTGTGTGATAACTCGTCTGTGAAAGTTTGTTGCAGCCGCCTCTCTAATTAAAAAAAAAAAAAAACACTCATAAATAGCATAAGATAGGGATCTAGAGGGTTTGCTTTTTATTTCTATCAGAACCCCCTGGAGATTTTTTAGGTGGGAAATGTAGCTCTCAAAGCTGAGATTTCTTTTAGACTTCAAAGGCTATCAGTCGAGGGCTTCTTAGAAATGCCACATCTGTTTAAACTAAACTTGTGGGGGAGGCACTCCCACCCTCAAAAGTGCTTCAGAAAACATCTCTGTTAGACAGTGCTTGAATTTGCTTTAGAGTGTGGTAGACAAGACATAAACACTCATGCACCTCAGTGGAGAGAGATGACACGAGGCAAAAAGATAAGATAGAAGAGTGGAATGCAAGGGAGTAGGAATGGTTTTGACACATCCCTAATTGGTTCAGACACGTTCCTGATTTTGCTGGAGAATTAACAGCAAACTCCATAATCTCTGGAGTTTTAAACAATTGATTTGGGAGTCAGAGTCGAATGAGCCAAATGAAATTTAAAGAGCTTGTCTGCTCTTCATAAGTTTTCAGTTTTGTTCCCTACCGATATGCAGAAGGCAATTTTGTAATTAACATTACACATCACTTTGCTTTTTATTTTCCATGTGCAACTGTGAAAGCTGTGCTCAGTTTAGCTTCCTGATAGTAATATTTAACAATGTACTTTTAGGACCTGATTTAAAGCCTACTTGAAGTCAATGGTCTTTGGATTAGACCATTAAAATGGTGTAGAAAAAAGTAACTGTGACACACACACACAGTGCACATACAGTGGGAATTTCAAAAGCAATTAGCACTGGTCTAACTGTTCCTATAGTGGGAATTAACCAATGACTTCAATGGGAGCAGAGCTGGGTTAATACTGAGGCTGTGTCTACACTGACGGCAGCAAAGTCGCTGCCATCAGATCGACTTATCTGGATCGACTGAGTGGTCAGTGAAGACCCGCTCAGTCGATCCAGAAGTCGATGTTATTAACCCACCCCCTGCAAGCGGAGTAGTGCTGCGTCAACAGGAATGCGGTTCCCATTGGCATGGTGCAGTGAAGACAGCGTGCTGAGAAGAAGCACAGCAGTCGAAGGGAGTTACAAAAGTTCTTTGCGTGCTTTGTGTAACTCCCGTTGACTGCTGCTGAATCGCGGAGGCTAAGTGTAGACCAAGCCTGAGTGCTTTGAAAGTCCTATCAAAACTTTTGTTTAGTGCATTTGAATGCAGTCCGTCACATATACTTTTTTCTTGTGTAGCTGCCTCTTAAAAGCTTGAAAGTACAATTTCTTCCTCTGCAAGTTTTGTCCTCTTTCCATTTCATATTGAGTTATTTCCCCCGGGTTTCCAGTGAAACTTGAAATTAAAATGACAGTTTTGTTTACTGCCTGCCTCGGGGTGGTGGAGTAGCGTACACTGACCCTCGAAGTTCTTTTCTCTGTTCCTGTTCTCTAGCCAGGCTCATTACTTACCTTTCCAGCACTGTATTTTTGTGACATTTGGTATCTCTTGTTTTCTTGTCACCGTGTGTGTACTTGCCAAAGACACACCAGACATTGTAATTGCTCCAGGACTGGACATGATATACTTAATCCTGCCTCAATGCTGAGGGATGGACTAAATGACCTCTTGAGGTCCCTTCCAGCCCTACATTTCTCCAATTCTATGCTTTTCCAAACCAAGCCACCTGCTCCTTAAATGACACAAGCCTTAAGCTTTTGAACAAATAAGAGGAGCAGTCTGGCTTCAGCTCTGCTAATCTGTTTAACCTTCATCAGCATGAATATTTCCTCCTGGCATTGAATAAGCAGGCAATATAATTCTGATGCTAACAAATATTCATCTGGAATGCTGGGGGAATGGTGCTGATTGACTGATCCTGAAGGATTGCAGAAATCCCCTGTCGAAATAAATAAATAAACCTGCTGTCTGAAGAGTTATAACTAAATAAATAACAGCTATGAGTTCAGATGAGTGACGCTGGAGTATGGTGGTTGGCCCTTTTGTTGTGCCTGGTTATTTATTTGTTTTTAATAAGAATATTCTTCTCAGCCTAAACAGATGTCTAAGGAACAGTGTAAATGTTGATACTGTGCTGTTATATTAGTGTAGGGATAAAATGTAATTGTCTTCTAGCATAGCTGCTAGTGACTATTTTACAGTGTTACTTATTCAGAAAACTTCCATTTTAATAGTCTCAAATTTTATTCTTACTGGGCCTTATTTTTAGGAGTTTTACCTAATCCACGTTAACAGCAGCGTGGCTCTTTGTTCGCCTTTAGTGGCTGGACCACATGAGGTTTGAGACTACTATTGCCTTCAAACCAATGGGTTTGACTTTTAGATTCAAAGGTGCTGGATTGAGTTCCCACAGATAGTCCAACCAGGGATATCATTACACTGGGCATGCACAGCTTCCAGAAAAGTCATCTGGATCTGAGGCACATCTGAAAATCAAGTCCATTATTATTATTATTTGTATCCCTCTGAGCCCCAAGTGGAAATCAGTGTCCTTTTGAGCTAGTGCAATACATACAACTCTCAGAGCGGCTCAGTCTCTGATAATGTATCCCACCATTTTCATATATATTCATTATTTTAAAATAAATTTGCAAGTACAGATGCTCAGCTGAGACGGTCTCTGTAAGAATGTTACTTTAATACTGTTTGTCTTGGGCCTTTGCTTAACCTCACTGCAGAGGTGTGAATGGTATAAACATCAAGGAGGGAGAGGACTTGCTTACAGTAGCCAAAGGGGAGATATCTAGGAACAATGGGTTAAAATTAAGGAAAGGAAAATGTAGACTGTGCTTCAGGGGAACTTCTTAACAGTAATGTGAATTATTTTACCAAGGAAACTGGAGGGACCTCTATATAGTGAGACTTTTGAGACTAGTCGGCAAAAAGCACTAGAAACTATGCAACAACGAGTGGTCCGCCATTGGCAGGGAAATGGACCAGAGATCTTATTTGCCACTTCTAAGATCCTGTATAGAAACATAGCAGAAACTAGAAGGAACAATGTTCCCCAATGTCTTAAGGCCTCTGCAAGCACAGGCGACTATTAGCTACGGCCACATGGTCCTAATAAACAATACCTGCACAGTGTACCAAAGGAAGATGAAATTCCCCTCTCAGAGGTTCCTGCCAATGTGCCCTCTAGGGAATTCCTTCTCTTCCCCCATGCTATGTTAATCTATCATGCCCGTGAGCAAGAATCACCATGACTAGGCTGTTGCCCTCAGATACGATCGCTGTCTGGGTAATTGTCCATTTGTTCCCCTCTTGAATCCTAGCAGAGTGGATTATGCCAGCATCACCAGTGGCAGAGGAATCCAGACACTGATTGCCCTCAGGAGAAGGAAAGAGAAAAGCTTCAATGTATATTTAACTTAAACTTCAGCTTTTATCAGATAGGCCCAGGAAAATTGTGTCTGGAAATAGCCCGCTCGGACACGTTGTACACTCTTGTTGAACGATGAGTTCTGCTTGCCTGGCTCAAGTCTGAGGTGCAGACATGCAAGTTCATATGATAAAAACTATGCAGTGGGACTTTCTGAAGTCAGTGCCATGGGGCTGGCTGGAGCCCGTTGGTAAGGGAAGGTCATGTCTCTAGAGAGTGACTATTCTAAGGTGCTCCTGTTATCCCTTGGAAAATAACACCTAGCGATTTGTGCTTTTTCATTCATACCCCTCAAAGCAATGTACAAAGCTGGGTAGGCATCATTATCCTGATTTTGCTGACAAGACAAATTGCGACCTCTCTGCATCTTCTTTTTCCGAAGTCCCGCAAATCAGGTAGAATTGAGAGTGAAAGTCAGATCTCCTAAACAGCCATCCCACCCCCAAGGAGCCCACTGCTTACAGCGTAGCACCTTGTACCTTTGCTAGTCCTTCTGGCATTTATGAAAGGTGGGGCTGTTTTATCATTTTATCAATGGAGAAATTGAGGCATGGTGGCAATTGGGTCCTGTGGAAATAGACACTATAGAATAATCTAGGCAGAAGGTTGACCCAAAGACATGTTCCAAGTCAGTGACAGAGGCAGGAATAGTAAGTGACAGTTCCTGAAGCCTAGATTTGCGTTCAGTCCTCCCAAATCATGCTGTATGCTCAGGATGACAAGAAAATTCTAATGCGTGACCTCAACCTTATTGCTGTTTCAGTTTTGCTGGCAGACAATGTCTCGCTTTAGCCACCCTGCAACCCAGGCTGACTACCATTGTGTACAATAACTTCCAAAGCCAGCTTAAAGGGCAAGAATATGGCATTGAAAGGAATGTTCAAAGTCACTGAACCTGCCTACCCAATAAGTGATAACCACTGACACTGTCAGATTTGATCAGACTCCAAAAGAGTGGAATAAATAGACTGTTATAGCAGATTCTTCCAGAAACATGTAGGAGTCATTTTTAGAGACCTTTATATTCTGATATCAGTGGCTTCTTCTGGCCCATCACCCATTCAGGATCTGTCAGTGTTGGTGCTATATACACCCTTTTTTTTGTAGTTGTTTGTAAGGCTATGTTTATGCTAGAGACCTTACAGCAGCATAGCTGTACCGCTGCAGCTGCACCACTGTAAGGTCTCCCATGTAGCCGCTCTATGCCAACGGGCGAGAGCTCTCCCATCAGCATAATTAAACCACCCCTCAACGAGCGGCAGTAGCCATGTCCGTGGGAGAGCATCTCCTGTCGACATAGCACTGTACACCAGCACTTGCTGGTCAGGGGTGTATTTATGCACTTATGTTGGTAAAAATCCCACTGCATAGTTATTATATAGACTTCCGTGGCTGCAGTTATGTGAAAAAACACAACCTTGACCGACAAAAATTTTATTGACAAAGTGCTGGTGTAGATATAGCCTAACTCTGTAACTGAACTGAACCTGGCAAATGAGCTTAGCCTGGAAAAGCAATGCTGCTAATTAATGCTGGTGATATGCTTCAAAGCTTAGCCTGGAAAAGCAATGTTGCTAATTAATGCTGTTGATACACTTCAGGCTGCTAAAACACTTATTTTCATTTGAGGACCTCAAATTACATTGAGTTAAGCCTCATAACACTTGTCAGATTGATTAGTAGTATATCCCTATCCCCATTTTACAGACAAAGAAACTGAGGCACAGGGTGAGGGGAAGTGGATTGCTGAGGGCCACAAAGCATATCAGTGAAGTGGCCAGAAAGCAGGGTCCTATGTGCTTTTTTAATGCCCATTGAAATTCTGGCTCCCAAGTTTCTGCTCTAATTATTCTATAATGCAGGTTCCTACTGTTGTTTTATTAGTATCTGTATTGTTTGGTGGCATTTTTTCCCCTGAAAAAATGTATTTTTGGCAGCCCTTGGTCCTTAATGGACTCTCATGAGCTCTGCACACTAAATTTACTTTATCTAGGTTTAAAGTGTGGTGTTCCCGTTCTCATTCTGTGAAGCAATTCATACATCAAAGGCATGTCTCAAGCTTATTTTATTTTTTAATGGCATTGTGTAAACAGTCTTGTAATTTACTTTTATACTTTTGCTGTTGTAGCAATTCTGAGCCCTCCTGGGTGGCTGCCTTAGTTTCCTCTGGCTGCTGACTAGATGTTAAGGTTGTACATTAAGTAACTGCTAGTTCATCTACTAAAATCAGACATTGGGATTTAATGCTACCTATGATGTATAGCCCACAATGCATCTGATTTTAAAGATCAGTTAGCATACAATAACTATCCAGATAAATACTACCCTAAAATCTCCAATAGTCTGCATTTATATAGGGTGTACAGTTCCCCCTCCAATTTGTTATGCTTTTGTTCTGCCCCTTGCTGAGAATGTCACAGTTACCCGTTAACACATACTACTTCCCAGGCTGTTTTGGCATCAGTGGTGACCAACTGAATTGTTCTGAAATAGGCATTTAGGAGCTTTAATTATAGTTGCCCACATCTGGCCTCCCCTCATGCCCATCCACCTGCTGAACAAGTGCAGTATTTTACCAATGCAACTCTGAGGAAAGGGAATGAGCAACTCTTGGGAGGTGCGAGGCATCCTTGGCTCAAAATTAGTGGGAGTGGAAGATGCTCAGCACCATACACGATTAGGCCCGTGGTTTGTACACTCCACAATGAATAGGCCCACCTCAAATGTCTATGGCTTAAGCAGTGGCTCTAAAATAAGTCCAAGTTCTAGCAGAGTAACTGAATTGTAATGCTGTAGTGTGGAGCTATCTCGAGTTTCTGTCACTGCTTAGGCTAGGTACCATAAACATCTTTTCTAGGCTTGATTAGTGAGTGAACAGAAGGAATGTCAGGGAACTGTCACGCCCCACGCTGTCAGTTAGGGCACTCTTTCTACTCAGAAGAGCACATCATCACTGAGGCATTCTTGTGTCTGGGCTGATAGAAGGGTAATTCTCTTCCTTGCCTCTTTGGGCTGCGGTGAAACATGCAAAGATCATCAAACACTTCTGTCTTCCTGTGAAGTGTTCCATTCAGTGAGGAGTGTGAATGGCCATGTGCAACGGTAGCAGCAGCCATCCGTCTCACTAAGTAATAACTTGAAGAAAGGCTGCCACTGAAATTTATATATGAGGCCAGTGCCTCAGCCAGAAGGGAGACGCAATCGCTGTAAAGCTGCAAATAAAAGAATGGAAAGAAAGATGGATCTACTTATCTGGTAACTGTTTAAAGGTGCAATAATTTTGCCTCATTTATTCAGCCTCAGACATCGAAGACAACAACATTTATCTCCTGAATTACTCTGTGAAGGCTCCTTCACATATTATGGAACGTTTTCATATAATATGTATATAAAGCAATCAGGCCAATCCAGCTCCCATTTGAGTTTAGTAGCAGAATTCCCATCTATTTTAATGGGAGCAGGAGCAGGCCATGCTATCCTGTCTTTAAAGGAAAATCTCCGTAAAATGAAACAAACTCTGAATAAGTGGAAGGCTCCTGAACTGCCCACGTTGCTGATAGTGTTTGCCATCATCAGCAATGCTGTGCAATAGCAAACCAGGTCCAGTTTGATTCCAGGCGCCCAGGAAAATAAGTCATCACTTGCCTAAAAAGCAAAAATCACCTCAGGGGGGACTTCCTTTACCAGCTCCCAAGAGGGCATCACTGACGCTGAGGAAAGGAGTGAAAATGAAAAACTATTTAAGAAATGTAGGGAGCAGGATCTCTTTGAAATAAAGCCAAGATGTTTCAGTGTGAGGTTTCTGGACACAGCAGTTACAACGTGCCACAAAAGATAAGTTCCTGAGGCTGGAGAGACTTTGTTCTTTCTCTAGTGTATTCAAACTAACTGTCGTCTTCTGCCCTGTATGCTTAGAGAGAGAGTGCACTGGTGGGTGAGGGGGAGAGAGGAGAGGACTCCAGGAAACTTCCCACCCACCTGCACTCTTGTAAGATGCCAGGCGCAAACCTGGCTCTGTACTCCCCAGCTGATTTCTCTCAAAATTTCCACCTTTGTCACCAGTACTTCACCTCCACTGGTAGCATCAGCTTTAGTAGTGTCACAGTTCAGGGCAACTGCACATTTATTTCTCCCCAGTGGCCCAGCATGGGCACCCATGATCAGGCTTCCAGCTCCCCCACTGTTACTTCCTTGGATGGAGACTGACATCTCTCTCCCTTCTGACCAGGGTATTCCCAGGCTCCAGTTCCCTGTATTCATTGTGTCATTCCTAGCATAGACAAGTTATCCAAGAACACCTGCATGCTTTCTACTCTGAGGTGGATAATAGGCATCATTTGCTACAGCTATAAGGTATTGCACAACAAAAGAGCCTACACATGCTAATAAGCTCATCAAACATCACCAAGCATGGATTCTGGCAGGAGTGGTCCTTCACTCCTCCACTCTAGGGGATTCCTTGTGGTTCCCAGTTCATCTGAGCTTCAGTTCAGAACAAACCTTAGTAGACCAAGTCCTTCCATCCCTCCCCTGAGGATTGAGGCCCTGCTTGGACCTGGAATCTTGTGTGTTGCTGGATAAGAAATGAGGCCCTGAGCCAGTTTAAAACCAGCCTATCTATCCAAAACACCTTTCTTTGTCTGCTGGTCCATGGAGAACCTAGTTTGAACTACTTTATGCATAGTTCTGTGGGGAGTGGCTTCAAAGGGTTGATAACAGAGAAAGTTCACTAGTATCTCCTCTTCCCCCCCCCCCCACTAGAGAAGGGACATGCAATGCCCCAATAACATACACAAGTGCGTTTTTAGTAGATGGTAGCCCAGGTGTTAGTCTTATTTCAGTAAGGTTTATCTTACTTCCATGAGGGTGTTGCAGGCTATGATCAGTCTGCCACAAGCAATGTGAGAGTAGTCAAGGCACTGTCACGTAGACCTGCTGTGAGCTGGTTTAGATGATGTGGTGTTTAAAGTGCTGGCAGCTACCTGGAGCCCTGTCTAGGGCAGGGCTGCCACCACCAAAACTGAATTAGTAGTAAGAAACTTCTGGCAAAGAAAGTCTAGACACGCGGCTCCTCCCCGCTTTGACCTGCACCAATGAGCACCATTTTGGTTAGCACTGAGGGCTGAACTGGGTGCTTCCAGACCTGAAAGCATAAATATAGTTTGAGCTGAAGAGCTAGATTCTGGGTGAGGCTGTAACAGACAGACACATCTCTGTGGATCAGGCATTGAGAGGGACGAGTAACGCGCTCATCAGTGGATTACACAATGGCCTGACATCACCAGACATTTGGAAGGTGAGGGCTAGGCCACTCCCATTTTCACTGGCCAGTGCAGTTGGCCTGCCTGGTGCTTGGGGACTGCATAATGCACCTTTGCAAAAGGAATCGCAGCAGCTGTGCTCTGGCAGCACTCCCCAGATCATCACGTTTGGCAGGATTCGATTTTAATTGATAACGATCACTAAATGTCAATGTCAGCTACTACACTGCAATCAACGGAAAAAAATCCGTAACAGTCAGTGCGCCTATAGAGATTGGGTCTCACCGGCCCTCGCGCTGTGCAGGGAGCCCTCTGCTGCCCACTGTCACAGACCCACTCTCTCACTCACCAGCTGGGTGAGTGTGCTCTGCCCTCCCCACCCAGGATCACAGTTTTCCCTGCACCTTGTGCCCGCACCTTGGGCCTGCACGGATCAGGTGTCCCCAGCCCTGCGGCCAGTCAGGAAGCCTGCTGCAGCTCTGCTGTCACGGCTCTCTCCCTTGCTCCATGATAGCAGGGTTTCAGAAGGCTCCCTGCACAGCCTTGAGGGCAGGCACGAGGTGGTGGGGAGGCTGTGGTCACCCTGTCGAGCAGAGGCCCCCAGCCAGGACTGCAAGGAGCAGGAATTGCCCCTGGTAGCAGGGACAACTCCACTCGCTCTTGATGGGTGGGTGGGGCAGAGCCAGTGACCTCCGATCCTTGCCGGCACCAGGTGGCGGGAAGGCTGTGGGCCTGGCCTGGCAGAGCAGAGATCCCTGTCCTGCACGATGAGGAGCCATCCCTGGCTGCAAAGGCAACAGCTCTGCTTCTGAAAGGCTCTGTCCCTGTACAAGAGCCTTCCCCATGACTGGGAATGCCTCCACCTCCTCACGGCCTTGGCGGTTGGTCTCTGCTGTGCCCTGCTAAGATCTCAACTTTCCCTGCATCTTGTGCCTGCAGGGCTCCACTGTCCACAGCCCCACAGCCGTGCAGGGAGCTGTCTGTGGCCTCACTGTCACAGCCTCACTCGGTCATTCACCAGGAGTGCGGGAGCCATCTCCAGACAGGAACTGCTCAGCAGCAAGGTAGCTGCCTCTGTGGCCAGTGGCTCATCTTCCTCCTTACGGTCCTGGGAGGAGGTCTCTGTTCTGCTAAGCCAGGATGACCACAGCCTCCCTCACACCTTGTGCCCTGCTCTCCTGAGCCCCCTGCAGCCCGGCTGTGAGCACTTTCCTAACCTCAGCTATACCCCCCACAACTGTGCAAATAAAAACAGAAGTGAAAGATCTTAAAAATAAAAATTGTCCATTAGAAAATTGACAAAATTCTGCCAAGCCTATTTGTACAGAGAGCGTCTGAGAACCCTTCTTCCCCCCGGCTGTGTGCTCCAGGTACGTTTTAGCCCTAATGGTGCCGTATAAAGAATGGTTAAACCCTGAGGTCTTCATTCAGGTATTTACTCAGCCCTTACTCAGGTAAAACTCTCATTGTGTTCAATGGGATATTTGCCTGAGCAAGGACTTAAACATCTGCCCCATTCACTAGTGACTGAAAAATAAACTCTTGGTGACTCTTCTAATCCAAATTTTGTGCCACACATAATTGATTCAGTGGGATTGCATGAGAAGGAAAATTGGCACTAATTGAGACCCTTGACTGCATATGCAATATACTGCTTCATTAGTCCTCGGCAAGAGTGTATGTAGCAGACAATGCGAACCCTCCCCCCCTCCCCAAACACACAGGGGCCATCCAGAATACCCACAATCCCCCATGGTAGTGTCCCATTATAAAGTCTTTGATCAGTGATGCATGAGGCACAGTTAGACAGTGAGGTCTAGAATTGGGTTAATGAAAAGCTCTGGTGAAACACTGCCAGACTGTTTTTGTCTCTCATGAAATGGCATTATTTCCTGCTAGTTGCCCCCAGGAAATTAAAAACTCTCCAGCTCTGGTATGCATTGAACTTGCCTGGCAACAATCATGTGTTTCGTATCCACGTATATTAGGATTCACCTTCCCACAAGTACAAGGAAGGCTCGTAAGTCGTTTGAAGTTATCCTTCCAGATTTTCCCCCACTCTTCTCAAACAGTTCATAGGCCTCTTCCAATATGCATATAGAATATTTAACTGCGCCTGAGCCATGGGAGATCAGCACAGATCACTGAGACACTGGGAGCAGGCTGACAAAAGCCTAAGCATATTTAATTGGAAATCATTCTTCGGATGTTTGGGATGATTTCGATACTTGTACCTGTCAAGTTATTTTCTGGGAACCTTTTTATCTTGTTTTTTATGTAAATGTGAAAGCTACAGGACCCCCACCTCCCTCCTAACAAGGTTAAATTGCATTAGAAAGTTATAATGATTTAGCATTTGTTTTAGAGCCTCCACTATTCAATACTTGTCTTCCTAGCTGATTATGGAAATCAGTCAGAGATGATGTCTTTATTGTAACATAGTGATCATTGTAGGCAGGGTCATGGGATAGCTGACCCTGCTTATTTGGCTTATTGTATTGGGTTAACACGGGCGATCCACTGAAAGTGCACTCTTGTCTTTTCAAGGGTGTGTGAACATGGTAGACAATTTAATTATTATCTTGTTCTTGGAATGAACCTGGACAATATGTGAAATTATGGACATTTAGCCCTGTTTTATGCAGAAGATAAGCTTGTGCTCCATCTTTCCTTCCACTCCCCAGCCCAAAGCCAAATTACACCATGCCTACAAAAAAAGTTGCAGGGGTTTCTTGGAAAATCTTATGGACTATGCCAAGAGGCTGAAATCTAGAGATGGATGAAGTATTTCACTCTGAACCTGTAAGAACAGTGGGTCCCATTAAGGTTACCATGCTTTCCTAACCTGGAAACCTCAGCAGTACTGGAAGCTTAGTTTAGTGGAAAAGTGTTAAAGGTTGTACCAGACTATTGGAGACCTGTTAATTTATTAACATTAAGCCTAAACCTGGCTGAGCGGCATGTGCTTGCACCTGGATTTACCCTCTGCTCTGCAGCAAAAGCTCTATAAGGCACTCAGTCCGCCTTGGGTCCAAATTCATTGTGAACTTTGTTCAGATCCAAGCACTTTCTGCAAAACTTGGGTACAATTTTTTTTCATTCTCTTGCTATCTGCAAACATTTTGAAGCTTCGGTTTGCCAAAGTGTTTAGTGTTTGTGTACTGGGAAAAGCCGTGTGGTTTTTTTCTAACATGTCCATCAGTCCCATAACCAGTGGACCTGAGGAATGTGCTTGGACTAGATCTCATACTGGGATTCACAAGATTTGATGATGGGGAATTCTGGTTCTTTGAAGCTGGAAACTTTGTGATCATCAGGGCCTGGAAACCAGTGTGTCATAAAATTCACAAGCTCTTTTCTAACCAAACTTGAAAGAGTTCATGTAGCTCTGCTAAAATGTAATGCAAAGTTTACCTTGCTTTTGCGGTGTTAAAAGAGAGGGTCAAATCTGAAAACCAAGCTATGTGAAAATGAATAACAAACTATATCCTGTTTTTATCATTTAAAAACCCAGCATATCCAGGGAAAGTGGTAACTCTATGGTAAAAGGTGAATTTTTTTTTTAGGTTTGGCCTGCTGAGCAATGGGACAATGATGATATAAACTATAGGATATTGCCAGTAAGTACTGTTTCTGCACATAAATCATTTGCTGCCTTGTTAAATCCTGCTGTCCTAAGGATAAGAAAGGTACCTGGAATGCTACAAGTTCTATTCACACTATCTTGCTTATCTTGGAGCAGATTCCACTGTAACTTCAGTACAATCACCTTGAGGCTCCTCATGACTTTAGTATTCTCCGTGCTGTAGAAACAATCATTATTTATCCTTGCGAGACCCACCAAGTTCCTAAAGATTATCTGATATTTTGAGTTTTGGGAGATTTGAAGCCTGGGGGTTACTTGCATCGAAGAGAGCTAGTTAGGTGGTGAAGTCAGACGTGACCAGAAAAGCGGTCTGTAAGTCTGCTGTTCAGAAGTCAAGTGTTCAGTACAACCTCTCCTTTCCTCCTCCCATTTCTTCCGATCCTTGCTCAAAAGTTTGTACTGGAGAGGACAGCAATTTGTTACCTGTGAATTATCAACTGCAAAGTGAAATGCTGTCCATTCTATTCTGTAATGTCTGTACCCCTTGGAATGCTACGTGGGTGACATGTAATCCACCAGACTGCCAGCTATATTGATGCTTGTGAAGAGCCATTTCTACTGTCCATCTCTAGGGTCCAAAGAGCTTGCAAAGCATCAAAAAGTCCATTTACAGAGAGTCTAACTAGGAGTGAAGGAGAGAAAAGGTGTACAGTAACATTTGGATAGAATGGTCTGTTTTCTCTTAATGGGGGCAACTATACTGAAATCAGCGGGGCTTGCTGTGCTGCAAATGAGAATAGAAATACATGCAACGAAGTGGAGAGGGATAGTGGGTGGGAGAGGAAGCAGCACAAGTGATAAGTCAGCCATCCTCCTATGTAGAAGGTAGAAGGACAGAAACAGGGTCAAGAATAGACTAGCTGAGTGGGTCACTAAGATTTTGGGTATGAGGTCACCATGTTGGGTAGATTTCAAAAGAGCAATGAAAGTCGGCAATAGAAGGTCAGGCTCCACAAGGCATGTGAAGCTCAGGGGCAAAGTTTTGAAAACAAATTCAGCAATCCATCTGGAGATGGATAGGAAGGTAGTGAAGATAGTACGGTCCCATTCCACAAAGTTGTTGTTTGAGAGGTGAGTGGTTCATAAACCTTTTTGCCTACTTCATTTAAAAAATAATAATAGACTTTAAAATCCAGAGGTGATTGTCATCAGGGCATGAATCCTTCTTCCTTCCTTTAGTGAGCTCATTACATGCTTGCCACACTTAATAACAAAGCTCCATGACAGCTGAGCCCTCACTAACTGGCCTGGATAATCAGAAATATAGTAGGAACTAAACATGGTTTTCCTCATCTACCTAGTGTCTCTGATTTGTTTATTTATTTGCCAGTTCGTTAGCACTAGGTTTCCCTCATGTTGATTTTAACCACCTCAAATGGGCCTCCTTAACACTTCTCACTGGATGTTGCAAGGTTTTACCAGTGTGCTGCAGCATTTGGTAAACAAAGGCAGGAGCACAGAGTGTTCTTCCCATGTACTTTCTCAAGCCTCATGCTCCAAGAATGCCAGACCTCTCTCTGAGGAAGAGGTCAAAGTACTTCATTTGGCAAATTCAAATGTAAAACCAGCCTGAGTCCCCTGGCTGCCTCTTAGTAATTAGAGACCATGAGGGGATAGCTGTTTAGTGCCTCTTCCCCCCCCCCCACACACCCGTTCCCCCCCCCATCCTCCCAGTCCCCCTTCAATGCACACAAAAAATATAAGTATTTAGCTGATGAATGGTGTGGTGTGTCTTGGTATTGTACAGAATCCTCCATGCAATCTGTGTCCCTACAAGTTTTATAGAGGTGAGAGAGAGTTCAGGAGGCAGAGAGATACGGGAAGGCTGTCCTAGAGGGCAGGAGTTGCGGAGCAGAAGATGCGCCATTGCCAGTTTGTTAGGAGGGACACAGTGGAGGTTGATGTTTGATGAGGTAATGGAGTTACTCTGCATTTCCATCAGTGTAACCAAGCAGAAATGTGGTCCATGGGGTGGGTGCTCTGAAATAAATCCCTGGAAGACTTTAAAAACTAGGGCGGTTTTGAGCTGGATTTTGAAATGCGGAGTTTGAGAATAAGATGATATGACTGCACTTCTTTGTACCTGTGAGAAACCAATAGCAGCATCCGCACATGCTGGAATCTGCAGAGCTGGGGCTTGGGAAGGCCACAGAGAAAGGAATGACAGTGGCTGATTTGAGAGAAGAGGGGGTCTGCTGTAGAACACTGTCTGCAAAATACTACAACTGTTTATAGACACAGATTTTCTTCTCTGCTTGATGTGTCAGTGTAACTCCACCCTGCTGTTTGTGCGCAACAAGGGGACACATGGCTCCCACAAGTCCCAAGTTCTTTCAGCACTGAACAGTGTAAGATGCCATAGGTAGAATTAAAATAGTCAGAGGTTCCAAGGTCAGATGGGACCATTGTGATCATCTAGTCTGACCTTCTGTGTAGCACAAGCCATAGCACTTCTCCCAACTTATTCCTAAAGTATAGCTTTTAGAAACACATCCAATCTTGATTTTAAAATTGTCAGTGATGGAGAATCCACCCTGACCCTGGGTAAACGCTTCTAGTGGTTAAGTACTCTCACCATTAACATTTTTTCACCGTATTTCCAGTCTGAATTTTTCTAGTTTCAACTTCCAGCCTCTGGATTGTGTTACACCTTTCTCTGCTAGACTGAAGAGCCCATTATCTGATTTTATTCTCCATGGTGGTATTTACAGACTGTAATTGAGCCATCTTTTAACCTCCTCTTTGTTAAGGTAAACAGATTGAGCTCCTTGAGTCGATCACTGTATGATCTTCTAATGTCTTCTAATCCTTTAATCATTCTTGTGGCTCTTCTCCAAACCCTCTCCAGTTAGTCAACATCCTTCTTGAACTGTGGGCACAAGAACTGGACACAGTATTCCAGCAACAGGTGCACCAGTGTCAAATAGAGAGATAAAATAACCTCTCTTCTACTCCTTCCTCTGTCATACATCCCAGGATTTCATTAGCCCTTTTGGCTGCTGCGTCACAATGGGAGCTCACGGTCAGCCGATTGGCCATTGCTTCCTGTGTGGGCATGGCTGTGATGTTGCCTGACTGTTGAGGACTGTGCAGATCATTCTCACCCCCAAAACTCTTCAAAAGTAGTTCTTTAATTAGTAAGAGGTTTGGCTGGGGAAGTGCTTTTTTGGCTGCTGTCACAATGATCCCCTAGAAAATATTCACTTTCCCTTTTGCAAGTGTTATGCAGCTGTAGAGATTTACTGTGAAGTTTTGAGGCTAATTGCCTCGTATGTTTAATTAATAACTGACACATTCTGTCCCTCAAAGAGACTGGAGAACTTCCATCTGGACCCCTAGTGATTAAAGTCTGGAAGCCATTCATGTAATTAAGGAGCAGGCTATAGGAGGCTTGTTCCCATTATGAGTAATTATTGCACTTGCTACTTTTCCTTCCCCTTCCCTGTTACAGGACTGAGAAACTAGGGCTTGCCTGAAAGACAAGTCTGAAATTAAACCCCAACTAAGAAGATGCTTTGCACTAGCCCATGCTAGATAAACTGGGATATGTTTTGGTGCCAGTCCTTATATCTTTATTAATAATCTGAAAGGCTACTGTCTGTTGAAAGGAAAATGCATCTTGAGAGACCAAATTGAAGTGCAGGTTGGTCAATGGCCATCAATAACAGCAGCAGTGGATTTCTGCTGCATCTAAACCTTTCTTCCTCCCCTCCTTCTCGCAATCCTCCCTTCCCAGCTTTCTGTCTCAGTGGCTTTGACAACTGCCCATCTGCAGACTCTGGCTGGCTCTGAGGCCCCCAGAGTGAAGGATGCTGTGTCTTTAAGCCTTCCATGCAGTGCTGAAATGTTATGACAGAGCATCTCACACGGGGATGCAGTTTCCACGGCAACGCCACACTAAGATAAGCAAGCCGTATTTTTTGAAAGGTTCAAGAGCAGGGGAAGAATGAGGCGATCTGTCAGCGGGCGAGACTTGAAAAGAGGAAGCTGTGTCCATTAATCCTGCGGCCCTGGCTGCTTTGTGTTTTAATTAGTGAGCGTTATTGAGGCAGGGAGAGCGGGTGCCTTGCCCGGTTGGTTTTTTGGTTTCTTTTTTTATATCCCCAGACCAAAAAAAGCTTAATTAAGGCTGTGAATACAGGTCAGTAATAAAGGGTCATGAAGAGTCTTCCAGAGCTCGTGCCCCAAGTCAGGGCTGGGAAACTGCAGCCTGTTCGGTTTCAGGGGCTGATGAGCTGAACTTATTATCCATAGATTACATAAATATAATCTCTCTGATTTCTGAGGCATCTGTCATGTCCAGAGTGGTCTCTCACCCCTAGATGAGGCAGAGATCAGGCCA
Source organism: Mesoclemmys tuberculata (assembly GCA_007922155.1). Classification (NCBI taxonomy): domain Eukaryota; kingdom Metazoa; phylum Chordata; order Testudines; family Chelidae; genus Mesoclemmys; species Mesoclemmys tuberculata. The sequence goes on from ML675613.1 coordinate 39,932,947, forward strand.
TGACACCCTCACCTCCCATTTTGCACAGCTGATAGGGCTAGCAGGTGATCCATAGGGTGCTTATTTTCCCCAACATCCATAGAAGCTTTGTACATTATACAGTTATAATGCCTTCCTCAACTGCTGTTAAAGCAAAGAGGCTTACAGGGTCATTATTTGTCCGTGTGTGTGTGAGAGAATCACTTTACTATTGAAATGTGACCACTTCTAGGGTGGAGGACAGCAGGTAGGTGCATAGCTGATGCACAGCATAATAGTGAGGAGAAGGAATATTTTGGGCTAGGAAAGCCCTTTCCTACTCAGGACAGCCAATGTACCAGTCATTTATGAAATTATGTTGGTGTCTTGTACATATTCCATGTGTAGGAGTTTATTATGAAAAATGTTTTGACAACTTTTATTATTTTCAAACATTTCCATGTGTTACCAGAAAATTAGAGTTAAAATACATGTTCCTGCGCTGGTGATATTGGCTGCATGGCTTCCCTGTTTATCCCTTACTGGACACAACTGCCACACTTGCAGAGGTTTAAAGTACACTGCAATCTTCAGTAGAAACAAAAGGAAGTGATAACTCCAGGAGAAGTAGGAATAAAGAAAATATACTGCCGGCTTATGTCCCACAGGCAGGACTATACCATCATAGTTCAGGGGCAAGTGTTAACAGGGAGCTTTGTAGAAGACATATCAAGCAAAGGAGAGAGATGCTGCATGAACCAAAGACCTTCAGTCGAAATGTATTTATCAAATTAAAGTGCAGTTCAAAGCAAATAAAGAAGCTGTGTGTGCAAGTCAAAAACAGGCTTTTCTCTCCAGTTTTCTCACTCATTTATGAAGCTTGATATTCCACAGTCCTGAGTGCCTTATCGATCTGTGTGCAGTATGGAAGGAGAATTAATAGTAACTTACTTTTCCGCTTTTCTGCAAGTGCCTCTGTAAAGTTATTCAGCTGTGTTTAACTGCAACATGTGACCCTTGCTGGAGATCTTAGAGTGGACAAAACATTGGAAAGTGTATTGTAGAGAACACTAGGAGTTTTCAGTATCTAATTACTAATATACTTTGACAAAACCTTTCTGAATACCTATCAAATATTATTCACAGGTCCACAGAATTCCATATTGGATCAGACCAATGATCTATCTAGTAAGGAATACTGTGTACGAGGGTGGCCAGTATCAGGCAAGAGAAGAAGGTTCAGGAAACCCAATAATGGACAATAATGGAATAGCATGCCCATGAGGGAAGTTTCTTAGTTTCTACCTGTGGTTTGTACAACACCCAATGTGTTGGAGCCACAGTCCGGACTGCAGTCTCTGGGTGCTACTGTTTGTCTATCTCAGGTACTTACATGGCTCCCATTACCACAGTATCTGGGCATTTCACAGACTTTAATGTATTTATGCTGACATCTTCCCTGTGAGGTAGGAAAGTGATGATATCCCCAAATGGGGAAAGGAGGCACAGAGAGACTGTGATTAGCCCAAGATTGCACAAGAAATCTGTGGTAGAACAGGGAATTGAACCAAAGTCTCTCATGCCCCAGACTAGCATCCCTCCTTTCTGACATAAATATTACATACTAATAACACATGTGAAATTTGAAGATATTTCAAGGCACAGTTCTTCACACAATGCACAGTCAATGAAGGCCAAAACTATAACTGGGTTCAAAAAATAATTGGATAAGTTTATGGAGGCTGAGTCCATCGATAGCTATTGGCCAAGGTGTCAGGAATGCAACTGCCTGCTCTGGTTGTCCCTAAACTTAACTGCCAAAGCAGGGAATGGATGACTGGATGGATCACCTGATAATTGCCCTGTTCTGTTCATTCCCTGTGAAGCATCTGGCATTGGCCACAGTCAGAAGACTGGATACTGGGCTAGATGGACCATTGGTCTGACCCAGTGTAGTGGTTGCTATGGTCTAAGAGGAGAAACCATCTGAAGTTCAAGCAAGTTAATGTGTTGCAAGTACACCCCCAAATATTCAAAGTATCCTCCCCCATATTTGAGATTGCCAGAATTAACAACACTATCTTGTTTTAAGTGAGCCTGTGATCTCAACAGCCTGATCAAATAAAAGTTCCAAGAAAGAGAAATTAGAGACTGACAGGGATGGGGGCTGTGGAGTTGTTTGATTCTATCGTTAAGCAGCACTTGTTCAGAAGAAAACATAACTCCTTTTGAAAACAAAGTTCCCTGTCTTCAAGGGATGCATCGATGGCAGCAAAGTTTAAAGCCAAACAAACACTGCATCTCATATTTGTGGATGTGCGGATGCAGGGTTAAGGCATAGCGATGCATAACCCACTGTTGATCCCTCAAAGAGATATCTGTTTCAATGGGACCAGTTTATTATGACACTTGAAGGTTGAGTTAATGACCAAACTAGCAAAGGTGGCAAGTGGCAAGAAGCGGGCTTTGGATCTATCCATATATATGGGGACAGCTTGATTGCTCACATTCTCCTCATGTGTAAGGTGAAATTCAGACCTTGTAGAGGGCCAGACTCATTTTTAGTTGATGCATTTGCTTTAGGCTGGCCCTATGCACTGGGGTGAATATTGCCCAGAGTGAGTAGTAGATAAATTGCTTTTGACAGTATTTGTCCTACCTTTCCACAAGCCACGCTTCTTAGTTCTAGAGCAGGCCAGCCATACCATACCATCAAATCCTGTGATAGCTGACTGCTTCTGCTGTCCTTCTTTGGGAAGGTAAGGTCAGCTGTTCTCCTCATTCCATAGACAAGAACCAGTCACTATCTGGAATATGTTCAGGGGGCTAGTACAGAAGGGAGACCATTTAACATTTTGTTGCCTAATGCAAATCTCCAAATTCATGGCTTTTAATTATCTTGGGACTGTAGAAATGCCCCAAACTTCAATTAATTGACTCTTGGCGTATTGCTAGCTTCTCTTTGTGCCTTGAAGTAGTGTCAGTTTTGAAATCTTGCCAAACAAAACTAGCCCCCCTGTTTTGTGTCCAGATGTTTGTAGCCACCCATTCCTGGCAGGCCCTAGCTCCTGGGGTGGAAATGAGATGGGAGCTGCTCAGACTCTCTCACATTTCATGTATTCCCAGGATCTATCTAAATCATAACCTGGCTTCCCAGAAAATAATAATAAAAAAATCATAGGATGAATTATCTCCTATGGGCTGAAATGGGATTTAAGTGCTGCATAGGGCTTATGCTGGCCCTTTGCACGGGGAAGAATTTCACCTTTAGTGGGCAGGTAAGAGAAACCTCCCTGCCTCTCTTTGCCAGTCTGGGTTAGTTTAAATCACTGCTCCAAGGTTTGTGGTGGAATGTACAGTCAGACAGCATTAGGCTACGCTCTAATTATGACTTGTGCTGTTGCATAGGACTGGCATTCTAGAGGTAAGAGCCCTGTATTTTTATTGATTACTTGCTGAATCATCATTGTAGCAGGGTTTGCTTATTTTTGTTTGTTTTTTCTCTTCTACCTCCTCTAGACGCAGTCAATGATTTCTTCATTTGAACTTCTTGTCTTTGGATAATTCAAGTTATCAGCTTTTAACTACCAATAATATTCCAGACTTATTTCTGTCTTTCTGTGTATATAGCATGCCTGTCAAACAGCCACTAGGTGCATTTACAATAAATAACAAAGACATCAAGATGAAAAGGTAGCTAATGCAATCCATCCAACCATCCCTGCCCAACCCCATCCAAACTGCCTTAAACAAACCCTTCAGGAAAAAGCTTGAGTAAACAGATAAGTCTTAAGGAATGCTCTGAAGTTTACTTTCCTCTGGGTCCATAAGTTAATCTTTCCTTCTCTGTGTCAGTCTGCGCACATTTATTGCTGGATGCAGTGCTGACTGAGGGTCTAGTCCCAATGAAGTCAGTAGTGGAACTGTGCCTGGTCATATTTGAAGAAGCAGGCCCTCCAACTGTACGCTCTTTGAGAAAGAGACTTGTTTATATTTCCTTTCTCTACAGGGTGGAGCATATTGCTAGCACATAATCATAGAATCACCTGAAGTCAGTGTAGAACTGGAAGGGACCTCAATAGTCATCTAGTCCAGTCCCCTGCACTTAAGGCAGAAATACATAATAACTAGACCATTCCTGAGGGGTGAATGAACAATCATTAATAACAAACTTGAGCTGTACAGAGCCAAGGTGGTGAGGATGGAGTCCAGAGTTGAGATTCTTCCCGGAGAACAACATCTGTAATTCAGGGACTGGCGAGTCAAGCCTAACTAATGCATAGTTTTTTACATTGTCACAGAACTATAGAAACTGCACCCTGGACTCGCTACAGACCAAAGAGAGGAAGCATGATCCAGTGGCTAGGGCACTAGCCTAGACCACTGGAGACTTGAATTCAATTCCCTGCTGTGCCACAGGCTTCCAGTGTGACTCTGGGCAAATCACATAGTCTCTCTCTGCCATTGCTCCCCATCTGTGAAATGGGGCAATAGCACTTCCCTACCTCCCCGAGGCATGGTCAAGATAAATCTGTCCAAAAATGCAAGGTGCTCCGTTACTGCTATGATAGGAGTTGGATAAGTACCCAAGGCAGACTGAAAAGAATTTCACTCCAAGATTCATTAGCTAGCTTGGTAGAAGCCACAAAAAATCATCACATTTGTATTCAAATATCTATTCATGTACAAAAGTCCAGTATTATTCAAAGAACAACTGGAGCTGGTAATGGTCATAATAAAAACATTTTCATGCACTTTCACTTTTTCCGCAAAAAACCTTTTACTGTCGAAATTGCCATTTATTCAGTAATTAAGAGTTTTTCATACATGTAATTTTTGCAGAAAAGAAAAATATGACTGAAAATACATTTTTGTTCTACAAGTCCTAATAACCAAAAAGTAGGACCAAGTGACTTCCCTGTCCAAAGCTGTTTACAAAGGAATGTGTGTCTGTTCTTTGGTGAAATGGGGTAGAAACCTTTTGATGTTGCCATGGCCCAAGACCACAAGCTAAATAGGCTTGACAGTAGCTGGGTTGATGTGATTTATGACATATATGAAGGATGCTTTTGGACAGTAGATGTAATGGAAAAAAGGACCTGGTATTCCTTTTGGATGGGGCCACAGGATAAGGAGGAGAGCAACAAATGACTTAGCTTTGATGTTCGTGGCTTCAATAACAGAGTCGACTGAGAAATGGTCTGGCGTAACCTGCGTTTTTGTTGTCTTTACCGTTATTAAATGTCATATGGCATCGTACAGCCGAGACACCAGGGTGTTTTTCCAATCTAAAGTTTTATTAATCTGATGAAAACGGAGACTTCTCCATTTCACAGGCTCCTTGATCTTTGGATTAAACCCATACGTCTTAAGTGGTACACAAACCTTGTGATAGCCCTCTGCACCAGGGGGGACTTTTTCACTGGTACTGAACAAAGACAGGAAGCCATGGAAAGTGGGATGACGGTTGGTTGACTGGTGGATTTTTTCGATATCTGTGCATATCATTTGGAGAGAATTGATAAGAGCAGTATCCATGCGCTCTCTCAACAACTCCACCTGGCATTATTTGGGGAAAATGGGATACATTGAAGAAGAGATGATGCCACATTGCTGCCTTTGTAGACCCACAGCTCTTGTAAGATTGCAAAGGGCTTTGAAGAAGTTAATTTCCTGAAATGGCAGAGGATGTGACTGGTCAGACTTGTAATCTGCGATGCCACTTGTGTGGCCCTCACTGACTCCAACAAGTGTTGTGTAGCTAACACTGCTGCACAGTGCTTTGAAAATGTAAGGCTGGGACACAGGCTTTGAGTTTAGCCAAACTAGCCAGACCCTCGAGATCTGCCTTAAAACTGGGAAGGTTTTTCTTCTGAAAAGAATATGCATTGATTTACTATGCTATGGTGTTTAGCTCTGTTCAAACCTCTAAAATCATTATAACTAATTGGGTTAGTGTCAGCATTTATCATATTTACCTCGGTTAGTCTAGACCTATAGATCTTTCCAGAACTGTTTGCTAAATTGCGTGGCATGTCTTGTCTTATCTGGCTCTGTTAAATTATTATACACCATTTGACAAATCTAATCTCTTCCTTTCCTTCTGCAAAGAGAGAGACAGACATCCGAGAGGCTTTGCTACGTCTTATACAGCAAGCCAGGGGATATCTTACAAACTTTTCAGAAAGACTCTTACAGCTGCTGGTGAGGATGTAAAGGGATCCAGGTTTAGTGGAGGTGGAAAGTGGATTCTGATGTCAGGACGGTTTGCTCAGTTTTTATCTTCTGGCAGTTCTATCCGTTTTTGTCTGCTGCCACCATCTGCATTTCAGTATGAAAACAAAATGAAATAGAAAGCTCTGCTAAAGTTTACAAGTTAGATGCTTGCAGTCTGAGGTGGGTGAAGTGAGCATGGTATCTATTAAATTTTGCGTACTACACACTCCGTGCTGGGGTGACTTACTCATGACCCTTTCCTGTGAGCCTATAAAATTACTGTTGCTTTTCTGGTTATTTCCTGACAGCATGACAGAACTGCACTTTAATGGAAAACATTTATAATTTTGTGCCTGAAATCACAATCTGGGAAGGGCCTGATTCTCCATTCACTTACACCAGTGTAGATAAGGAGCAACATCACCAAAATAAATGGAGTCACATGGGATATTAGTGGAAAGAGACTCAGACCAGGGAATCCTTGTTTTATTTGTCCTACATCAACTTAAAATGTTTTTTCCCCTAGGAAAACACATAATTTTTCCCCCTCTCTCAGTAAACTCTGTTCAATTTTATTTATTTTCTGGTCTTCCCTCTCCTTCTCTATCAGGATATCAGTGGATTCATTTTCTCACTGTGGCACTAATGTTAGCCATAATCAGGGAAGTTAGGTCTTTTTCCCCCCTCTGTGAGTGCATAATTTTACATTATTTTTGCATAATTTAAATTCTGATGCACAATATCTCTTTTTACCTCCCCTACTTTCAATCTACCATGTGGCTCAGCTGAGCTGGAGGTTTCTTTGCTGCCATCAGGAAAAAAAGAAGCTTTTTTTCTGCATACTGTTTTGTGCAGGGACCTCTTGAGACTATTTCTTCCCTGTGTAGGGTACATCCATGAGTGGTTTAACCCACCCTAGCTAGTGGTCATGGCTTTTAGGAGCCTCAGTGCCTCAAAACAGTGGGGAATTTCATTTTTAATTTTCAAACGAGGAATATTTGGTTGGATCTGAAAATTTCACCAGCTCCCTGGTTCCTAACTAAATATATATGTACCAGGCTCTGGTGAGGGCACTCTGTGCTGGCTCCTCCCTACCTCTCTCTGGCTCATATTCACCAAAACATTTAAGCATGTGCTTAACTTTAAGCATTTGAGTAATCTCATTCAAGTTGATGGGACTCAGGCTCAAAGTTAAGCCTGTATTTAAGTGTTTTGTTGAGTTGGAGCCTGAAATGATTCTCTGCTGGGCCCTGGGCCCTGACGCACCAATGCTTTTCCTTATCCATTCACTTGCACATGCTGTAGCCTGCAACAGAGCAGACGGTTGGAGGCCAGGCTGAGGATGTCTCTGTGTGGATGTGCAATGGGGAAAGGGCTCAAAGATCCTCTTTCCAGTGAACCTCATCAGGGGCCAGTAACAATGTAACCGGTGGTGCAGCTCCAGTTGGGAATGTGGGAACTATCCGTCTGAAGTGGGGTCATCTCGGAACTGGGCAACCGCTCCTCCCGCCCCCTTGAACTGACCAGCCAAGTTGGCTGGGTGCAGAATAGGAAGAGGCCCCAAGTTCTGACCAAACTTCTCCTAGGTGACACTGCCTGTCACACAGTCACTCCTCCTCCTTTAAGAGGCCTGACAGCACCCGCAGCTTTCCCATTAGATTTGGGAGGTGGCTGTGGCTGGCACAAGCAATACTACAAGACGTGATCTTGCAACCCTTTTGGGAGTGGTGCTTACATGCTGAGCTGTCCTGTGGAAGTTGAAAGTCACAGCCACAAACCTACCTCAAGCAGGTAAGTTTCCACTCCCACTATATCTTCTCAGTGGAGATTTACATTAAAGGCAGTGGCAATTCCAGTCATGGCGGGGAGACCAAACTGAAATTCCAAATTGTAACAAATAAAGAAACAAATATGGAGTAAAGACAGTGTTTTTGTCCCCTTTAAGAGTTCTAATCTTTCCAATGCACTGAGTGCAGATTTGCTTCTCTTTCCTCGCTGTGCATGGCCATTATACACAGAGCTCCTTGGTCTGACACAGGAACCCTCCTTTATGTTCAGGCTAGAAACATGACAGCTCCCAACCTGATGCTTACATTTCTGTGTAGTGAGACGCTGCGGGAGAGGGTAAGTGAAAGGCAAAGAGAGAGAGAAGATGGGGAGATGATTCAAGGGCTGTGTCACCAGCCATGGGAGTAAGCTAGTATTTTGTGAGCCCTGGAGCCTGAGGAGCGAGGAGGGCTAGCAGGGGCAGACAATGGCATCTTCCTGAATATTAGTTTTAAGGACTTTGACTCCCAGACTTGCCCTTCCTTGTCAGTCTGCTTGGCATCCAGATGACGTAAGTCTTGATAAATTGCACTGATATACTGTTTAATACCTACACTTATAAGGCATTCCGGTGTGTATGGACACACTGGGCATCTCAGCCAATTGGGAAAATCTGGGCTTGTCATAGGACGTTTAAGCTACACCTGAGTGCTGCCAAGAGGATGGGGGAAACGCCCTGGGAAAGAGGTCTGTGGACCTCGGATGCACAGCAGGTTTGGCCATTTGGCCAGTTCTAAAGTTGAGAGGAGCCACCAGCTCTCAGCAGTCTGATGGTCATGTGACCAAAGGGAATTTGTCTCCCCCCGGATGATTGAAGTGCAGGTCAGATTGTATGGTCCAGAGATGACTTTGGAGAAAATCCTGTGACTACACAGTGACCAGTTCTCCTATTGCTGCACATGTGACCTACCCGCACTGTTTCTGTTTTCCTCAGTGGGACTCAACAAAGACTCCTCTTCCCAGTCGTCCCTAATGCATCCTCCAGTGGGCAAATACCATTCCTGTGAATTTATTCCAACGAGCAATGTGAGGGCTAAGGTCTACACTTACAGCGCTGCAGCTGCGCTGCTGTAGCACTTAGTGAAGATGCTACCTACCCCGAAAGGAGAGCTTCACCTTTTTGTGCAGGCACTCCACCTCCCTGAAAGGTGGTAGCTGTGTCAACGAGAGAAACCCTTCCATTGACATGACATGACTGTCTACACCAGCGGTTAGATCAGTATAACTACATCACCCAGGGGTGTGGAAAATCCACAACACTGATCGATGTAGTTATACCTATATAAGTTTGTTGTGTAGACCAGGGCTCAGATGACTGCAGGTTAAAATAACTGAGAGAGAGTTTTCTTTTGTGGAAAAGACAAGCTTTCGATCTTACACAGAGCTCTTTGTGAGGTCTGGAGGAAGAAGAGCTCTGTGTAGGCTTGAAAGCCTGTATCTTTCTCCAAGAGAAGTAGGTCTAATACAAGATATTTACCTCACCCACCTTATCTCTCTTATATCTTCGGACAAATATGGCTACAACAACAGTTAAAATAACTGTCTGTCAGGCCCTGTGCTCTGAAAACAAATGAGAGACCTTAATGACCATCAGTTGAAATGTTATCACTGACACTATGGTATGAATGTGAAGTAGCTGAAATAAATGCAGGTGTGTCCCTTTCAGTGTATTGCTATCAGTTTTTATGCACAAACCATTATGTTGTTAGCTGTGTTTCATTTTGGAAACACATTTGGGAATCCAAGGAGGGCTCTGACTGTTGTTTTAATTGGGGGAGCTAAAGTGTTCTAGAAGTTCAGAGCCTTCCCTTTTTCTTTTTTCTTTACTGCATCTAATTGTTTCTGCTGTGTGCTGAATTAGCTCTGTCCTTTCTGCCAGCACCTGGCAGTACCCATGTTCTAGGAACAAAAGCCTCTCTGTACAACGACTGTGACAAGAACAAGCTGTAAGAAGCAGGTGAAGGTGACATTTCACTGGACATACGTCACTCAGCACTGCCAACGTTTTTATTCCCTGTCCTGTTTGACAGAGAAGGAAGAAGTTTCCTTCTCTGATTCATTATGGGGGGGGGGCCCGGAGGCAGTTGCTTTGAGGATTCACTGGTTGTGGAGGTGTACTTATGTGCACCTTAGGTACTTCATTTTCAGGGACTGAACGCAGCAAAAGGCAGACATCTCTATGCCAGATGTTCCCCTTGGAACATGGAGTCTTATTTAGACCTTGCTCTCTAGGGATGAGAGCAGAGGGCTGGGGGCCAGGAGGAATCTGATTGCAGTTTGTGCCTGTGAAATACCACATTCTTTGGTTATTCCAGCTCGAAAAACTGGGTAAAAAGCAGGGTCTTAAAAATTTCTGTGTGCAGAATTTCCAAAGGCAAGTGAATAACGATGCATTCCTCCCTCCTCTCAGCCAATCCAAGGGTAGGCACTGATGGGAATTACCTCCACTCCTGTTATCCTGGAAGGACAAATTAAACTGAACCAGGCCTCTGGAATTGGAAAGGGGGAAATGGGGAGATCTCTCCCTCTCCTCTCAGAAAAACAAAACATGTAAGGAAGCAGTTGACTCCTCTTATATAAGAAGTAATGTCAAACTGGATTAACTAATCAAATCCCAGGTGAAAGCTGACAGGGCCCATGAGAGAATGAAGGGCCAAACCAGAATGAGAAGCAGAATCCTCCAAACCTGGATTAGGTAGAATCCCTGTTAATCTTTCTCTATCTGCATAATATAAAGGTTAATAACTTGACTGCAAAAGAGCCGACGGGGGAGTTAAATATCACGCGGAGAGGATTATCACATTTTGAAAAGAATTTGAGAGTGACCGTGACATAATAAATTCATTAGGTGCCTTTTCAGATCTGCACTCAGTTGTATGGAAGCACCGGTCACCCCACATGAGGGAGGGTGGAGAAGCTTGTTTTTGATGTTTTAAATACCAAGCAGGAGCTCAGAGTTGCTAATGAAAGGAGCCATACATTTTTATTATTCATTTTTCTGTCTTAAAGAGACCAACAGGGAGTTGACAAATGGAGGGAGACACAGGGGTGAGAAATAAATTATTAGCATCTTCAAATACTCACTGCAGATTAAACTAGGGGGAAATACTGGTGGTTGTTAAATCTCTTGTGTATTTCTCAAATGCATTTTTTTAACTCGGCCAGTTCTTTTTGCTTATTTCCAACCAGTAAGCTTCCTTTTTTGAGTTTTAAATGGCCTTTCAACTGAGCAGAAATCTAATCTCAATTCAAGGAGCTGACTGACCAAACAGATACTCTTCGCCGATGTTTTGGGAAATGCTTTACACAAACTACCTTATGATTTCTTCCTCCACTAACAGTCCCCCAACGTGGTTGTCTCACACTTACTGGCTTCCCACTAGCACAGAGGTAGTTCAGCACATCCTCATAGCATGGATAGCATCTCTGACTTTGAACACTGGAGTAAAAGTCTCTCCTTGGGGAGAACAGAGAGTCCAGTTTCATTCTGTAGTGACCAGGTCTCATAAAGTTTGCAATACTCAGATTTGATGTCTTCTCTGTTATTCAATAAAAGTAATAGAAAGGAAAACACAAAGAACCTCTCAGTAGAGAATAAAAAGGGCTTTCTGAGTTGACCCATGGCCTCTGGTGGTGATTGGGGAAGGAGGGCATATCTGACCGATTTTAAGCAGGGTTGGGTCTGATATGCTTTGGGGTGGAAAACATCCAAGGAGAACCCTGGCTGCAACAGCACAGTATTGAATCAATGCTCCAGTTTGGTTCTGAGGAGCACTGTTCTGTTGGAGGTAAATCTCTTGTAGGAGACACAAAAGCGCTTGTGGACATTAATGATCCCTTGGAACATGTTGCAACAATAAGCATGTTAGGCATGATTTCCTAGGTAATTACATTTAGCCTGCTTGCATTTCTCCTGTGGTCTCACTTTCTGTCCTACTTGTTGTATAGTATTGTTGTGTGACATTCAATAGCTTCCAGTTTCCTCCCCAGACCTACAGTGGATACAGTTTGTGTGGTATTTACAAAGTGAAAGCCTGAACTTGAGAATCCTTGCTTAGGAGAGCAACCCTTACTCATGTAAATACTTCCATTTACTTCAATGGGATTATATGGGTAAGTAAGGGCTACTTAAACAAGTAAAGGCCTGTGGGATCAAGCCTGAAATGAGTAGTAAATATAAACTTTATAGTATTTATAAAGTAAAATTCTTTGTGAGGCTTCAAGAGAAAAAGATTATTGTTGCTTTTATAATTAACCCATTACTGGGTTGTCTTTATGGAGTCAGAACCCATAAATCAGCACCTTCAGGGACTTACTAAATGAGGAACAAAGTCAATTCAGTGGGAAAAACTATACCGAAAAACAGCTAAAGATGGTGTTTATTTAGACGTTGATTTGCTGTTAGTATGGTGAGGACTTTTTTTTTCTGGTGATCTTTCAACTCCTTTTAAAATTAATTATTTTTAAATGAACTTTGCCTCCAAAATAAGCAAAATTGGATATATTGACCCAGTGTCCTGGTGGCTGAAGGGAGCTGCAATATATTGGAAAATGAAGGGATTTAGCTATGTTGTAGAAGTATGGTCTTTTGCTTAGAGCCGAAGATTAGCAATCAAGACCACTGAGTTTCTAATCTCTCCACTGTGACAATGATTCCCAGCTATGACCTAAGGTAAATCATGTTCTCCCTCTGTGCCTTAGTTTTCCCGACTGTAAAATGGGAATAATACTGACCAATCTCACAGGGTTGTGTTGTGTTTGGAAGATTAAACTTTAAAGAAAAAATGGTCCGTGTAAATGCTGACGATTATGATTATTTTAGTTTAGTTTTTGAAGAGTGGTAGTTGGGGACATGTCCAAGAGAGCATTCTGGGAGGCCACACCCCGACCCCAGATGATCTGGGAGCCCTACTGAAGTGTTCTGAAGGCAGATTCCATCCAGCTGATGGAGGCTGTACAAAGCAGCTGGGTTGCTTGCAGGTGTGGCATGAGAGGAGTGAAGAAAGGAGCAACAAAGGAGTTAGAATAAGGGAACCAGGGAAGTCTGGCTGGTGGAAGAGGTAAAGAGAAAAATTCATTTTTAATCATATCTGAAACCTCAGGAAATCATCTGGATGTTGCTGTGAGATGCTCCCACTGCTCCAAAGCTATTTGTCTGTTTAAATAAAACCCCAAAGGAGGTGCTCATTGTCTGGGGGTCACCTTTGATTAGTCACCCAAACAGGAGGAGAACAGCTCACAGGAAAGCATGTCACAAGGGTGTGCCTGAATGTGAGATGTAATATAATTACTCTTAACTAGCAAGACCATCAGTGCCACTTCCAAATCATTGGGTTCTGTATTCGTCCTGCAATATATTTGTAGCCACTTTCCTGTCCTTTTCAATTAACTTCTCTCTGCCTCAATTCCAAAGGCATTAGTTTTGTTTGCACGCTTCATTATACCACACTCGTGCTAGTGTGGGGTGTAATCCAGCTCTTCTGCAGCATTTACTGTCAAATGAATCTAATGCAAGTTAGGAAAGGATACCCTGGGTAAATGGGAAAAGACATATAGAAAAGAGTAACTAAGTGCTAAGATTTCCTGGCTAGCATTCTACAGTGATCAGGTAACATCCAAAAGCAAGTTACTAGATGGGTCACGTGCCAAGTCTAAGGGAGACATTGCTATTATCTGACTCTGCTTTTAAAATACCTGTGTTGCAAAATGAGGAGGGTATGTCTAAGTCTTGTGATCATTTAAATTCCTTTGAAGTGTAACTCACGGAAGGGCATAGAGATCTGATATTGCAGTGCTGAGGTGAAATAAGGAGAGAGGATGGTCTTTCCAGGTGGCAGATACTCCCGTTAATGAAGGCACCCAATACACTGCAAAAACCAGGGCAGCTAGCTTAAATTAAAATGGGAGCACCTTCTTTTCCTGAAGGTCTTACTCCCATCAGTTAAAACGAAGTTGTTTATTTAGCGGATTTGACTGGTGCTCACCTACCACACAGTGTGAAGCTGTAATTTCAGGTAGGTGGGAAGATATAAAGCCTTATGAATGAAAACAAAGCATGGGAGACACTTGCCACGCTGCAGTGTTATGGAAACAAAGTAATTCATAAAGCAAACAAAGCCCAAAGTCAATGATAAAGGAAAGCCATTAAATTGATATTACAAGTTGCAAAAACACTCCAGTAGCTTCAGCTTCTGCCACATACTAACTAGCGCAGTGACTCTAGAGAAACCTAATGTTTTTACAGTATCTGACTTTTGAGTCGCGTTTCCCAGACTAGGACCCTTTCCCAAATGTGACACAAACTTTTTCTGTAACTCCCTAAGCAAATCTTGGCACAGCGGCATGTAGCTGCCAATTCCCGAGTAATGCAACCCATTGCTTTCCTGAGTAAATAAAAAACTCAGGAAGCACAGACTATAGGCAACAATTACCATTTGGATAGAACGTTCCTGGATGCCCCTTACCATGTATGCTGGGTTCCAAAGTATTTTCTTTCTCTCCATCTGCACTTTTGTAAGAAGTGTGAATAATCTACTTTACCTCTCTGTATACAGAGAAATGCAAGAGCAATAGTGTCACTTATTCATACGCTTTCTTTCCAGCTCAAGTCATGTCCAGATCTGGACCCTGATCCTGCAACCCTTACGAGGGGCCCCATTGGCTTCAGGGGGAATAGTTGTGTACAAATTTGGCCCATTTTTAAAAGCGTGACAAAGTTAGTAGAACACAGACCCAAAATCAGACACCTTTGAAATTCATAGCAGAAAGAAGACTCCTGTTGCATTGAACTTAGAGGCTTAATTTCTTTTGTGCATTAAGAGGATGGAAGTATTATCTGCACTTTATCCCATAGACATAAAGTCGAATATTAACATAGTCACATTCTGATTCTTTATCATCAGTCACTGTTAAAACTTTGAGAGTTGCCAAAATGGATCAGACCAGCTGTCCATCAAGTCTATCTTCCTGCCTGCATTAGTCATCAATACCTGATGACTTTAGAGAGGCAAAAATTCAAGGATAAAAAGCATTACCATAAACACCTGTTTTATTGTGCAATACTATTCAAGAGGGTGGGGAGGGAGACAAATTACCTACTTGACCCTTGATTTAATTACCTCTATCTCAGCATGCAAAATTGTAAATGTTGTTACTTAAACTGGATGAAAAATTTACTGCAAAAAATGTATTTAATGAATTTTGTCTTTTTTTTTTCTGTTGGCTATTGTCCACGAATAACTTGCAAGTTTCTCAACTGTGTTTGTTTAAAATTATTCACAACTGTCTTTGTCTAATTTGTGGTCTGTTGACTGTCTACAAGCAGTTCAGTGTGAGTATTTAGTAGGCGATGCTTGAAAATCCAGCTGTGTCATTTAGTTTTGATTTAGACATATAGGTCACCTGATACTATTTGTGTTCCTTGACTAGATGAGCATAATTTTTAGGGTCAGGCTTCTTGTATGAATATGTGCACTGAAGTTCAAAATTCATGGTCTCCAATATTTGCTAAATATTAATTGTTTAATTTCCAGCTGGTAACCTCAGTTGCTAAAAAATTGATGAGTATAAATGTAGCTGAAGCAAAGAGAAAGTTTAGCATTGAAGCAAAACTGTTATTAACATTTGTAAGAATAACCAAGGATTTTTTTAATGGTATTTGTTTATATCTACTAGTGATCATAAACATATTCTTCTTCAATGTTTATGTAAATCTGTCTGATTATGTGAACAAGGTACATGTCTGTATTTTTCACTAACAACGTAAGCCTTCAAATGTAACCATCTTCTGTGAAAGCTGCATACAATGGTCCCAGTCTGCAGGTCTGGCTCAGCTTGGTTGGCTCTGAGACACCTGATTAGGATAGGAGTTGTACCTTCCAATATACTAATTGATGGTACAAAATACATCACCTCTGATGGTTTTTAAAATCCCCAGGATATGCCTTTTAACCTTTGTCTTTGTGTTCCTTAAAAAAACCCAATAACCCCCCCACAAACCTCTCCATAATCAGACAGTGACCAACCAGAACTATAAGATCAGTATATGCTAGCCCTAAGTGTGCCCTTTACTCCTCAAAACCCAAGTACAATAATAGAATCAGAGAACCATAGGACTGGAAGGGACCTCGAAAGGTCTTCTAGTACTGTCCTTTGCACTTATGGCAGGATTAAGTTTTATCTAGACCATTCCTGGCAGGTGTTTGTCTACCCTGTTCTTAAAAATCTCCAATGATGGAGATTTCACAATCTCTCTTGGCAATTTATTCCAGTGATTAACTACCTTGACAATTAGGAAGTTTTTCCCTAATGTCCAACATAAACCATCCTTGCTGCAATTTAAACCCATTGCTTCTTGTCCTATCCTCAGAGAGTAAGGAGAACAACTTTTCTTCCTCCTCCTTGTAAAAACCTTTTATGTACTTGAAAACTGTTATCATGTCCCCCCTCAGTCTTCTCTTCTCCAAATTAAACAAACCCAATTTTTTCAATCTTCCCATGTAGGTCATGTTTTCTAGACCTTCAATCATTCTTGTTGCTCTTCTCTGGACTTTCTCCAATTTGCCCACATCTTTCCTGAAATGTGGTGCCCAGAACTGGACACAATATTCCATCTGAGGCTTAATCAGTGTGGAGAAGAGCAGAAGAATTACTTCTCATGTCTTGCTTACAACACTCCTGCTAATACATCCCAGAATGTTTGCTTGCTTGCTTGCTTTTTTTGCTAAAGTGTTACATTATTGACTCATATTTAGCTTATGATCCACTATGACTACAAGATTATTTTCTGCATTACTCTTTCCTGGGCAGCAATTTCTCATTTTGTATGTGTTTAATTGATTGTTCCTTCCTAAGTGGAGTACTTTGCATTTGTCTTTGTTGAATTTCATCCTGTTTACCTCAAACCATTTCTCCAATGTGTCCAGATCATCTTGAATTTTAATCGTATCCTCCAAAGCACTTGCAACCCCTCCCAGCTTGGTATCCTCCGCAAACTTTATAAGCGGATTCTTTATGCTAGTATCTAAATCATTGATGAAGATATTGAAGAGAACTAGACCCAGAACTGAACCCTGTGGGACCCCATCTAATATGCCTTTCCAATTTTCCTGTGAACCAGGACTCTCATTGTTTTTACTCTGAGAATGGTTTTCCAACTATTTATGAACTCACCTTTATAGTAGCTCCATCTAGGTTGTATTTCCCTAATTTGTTTATGAGAAGGTCAGGCGATGCAGTATCAAAAGCGGTACTAATGTCAAAATACACCATATCTACCGCTTCCCCCTATCCACAATGCTTATTACCCTGTCAAAGAAAGCTATCAGGTTGGCTTGACATGATCTGTTCTTGACAAATCCATGCTGTTATTTATCACCTTATTATCTTCTTGGTGTTTGCAAATTGATTGTTTCATTATTTGCTCCATTATCTTTCTGAGTACTGAAGTTAATTTGACTAGTCTGGAATTCCCTGGGTTGTCCTTATTCCCCTTTTTATAGATTGGCACTATAGTTGCCTTTTTCCAGTCCTCTGGAATCTCTCCCAACTTCCATGACTTTTTGAAGATCATCGCTAATGGCTCAGCTATCTCCTCAGTTGGCTCCTTTTGTATTCTGGGATGTATTTCATCCAGCCCTGGTGACTTGGAGATATTTCACTTGTCTAAGTAATATTTAACTTGTTCTCTTCCTATTTTAGCCTTTGATCCTACCTCGTTTTCACTGGCATTCACTATGTTTGATGTTCAATTGCTACCAACCTCTTAGGTGAAAATTAAAATAAAAAAAAGCATTTAGCACTTCTGCCATTTCCTAATTTTCTATTTCCTACATTTTCTATTATTGTTTCCCCCCCTCATTGAGTAATGGGCCTACACTGTCTTTGGTCTTCCTCTTGCTTCTATTGTATTTGTAAAATGTTTTCTTGTACCCTTTATGTCTCTAGCTAATTTAATCTCATTTTGTGCTTTGGCCTTTCTAATTTTGTCCCTATATACTTGTTTTATTTGTTTATAGTCATCCTTTGTAATTTGGCCTAGAATCCACTTTTTGTAGGACCCTTTTTGTTTTTTGTTTTTTGTTTCAGATCATTGAAGATTTCCTGGTTCAGCTAGGGTGGTCTCTTGCCATACTTCCTATCTTTCCTATGCAGTGGGATAGTTTGCTCTTGTGCCTTTAATAATGTCTGTTTGAAAAACTGCCAACTCTCTTGAACTGTTTTTCCCCTTAGACTTGCTTCCTATGGGATGTTACCTATCAACTCCCTGAGTTTGCTAAAGTCTGCCTTCTTGAAATCCATTATCTTTATTGTGATGTTTTCGATGGGCTTTCTGTATGTTCTGGAGATCAGCAAGTTCAGTAAATGCATTTCAGAGTTGAGGGCCCCTTACGGAGAACATCTTCCTGGAAGCGCGCTCTCTTTTATTCCCAAGGTAACAGTAAAGATATGTGTACTTTTGTCATTTGCATAAAGGACAAAACTGTCCCAGGAAAAGCTAAAATATTATAGCTCAGATGCCCAGAATATAAGATTCTTGTTTGTGTTTAACCACATGGGAATGTCTCAAAAATACTTCTCACGGTTTTCTCTCCAAATGCTAACAAACCAGTTAGGTGTTGTGAATCGGGCCTTTCTGAATTTGCTTTGCTGTGTTTTTCTGCTCCTTTTGTTGATCCCTGAAGCTTAGCACCTTGTTTCCTTTCAGCTAGGGTCTCAGTGTTTTCCTTCAAGAGCCCCTTACACAGTTTGGGTCTGCTGATTGCAGTGTGGTGGAAAATGGCCTAGTCTGGAGCTAGGCTGTTGCCATGCATGATTTTTTTTCATGAGGTGTTTCTTCTTTCATCATTGGGCAGACACACATGCTCATCTGAAAGAAGACAACCTGCTAGAGAGCACAGCCGTTCGTCTGACTTAGCAAATTAACTCTTAACTGTTCCCTCTGTTCTCTCTTATCTGTCTGCTGGTTGAGCATAGTAAGTTAATTCTCCTCTGCAGTAATGGAAGTCAGTCCTTGAATCTTCTGCATCCCTTTTACCAGTCCCAAACTATTTCTTTTCCTTAAGGGATGCCACTTCTCCCCTATTAAGGGTTGGGGCTGGTGCTTGAGCATCATATATCCAACTCTTGAGGTTCTGGCCAATATGTTGTAGGGCAGACTTGATGGCCAGCCACGCCATTTCCACCTTTTCATCTATCGCGGGACTCAGAGTTGCTTATTTCAAGTTACAGGAGGCATCTGACTGTTCAGTTAGACACCCTTGAGCTGAATAAGTAGTTCTGCTCAAGTAGCTTCTGACTGCAAAATCTCCAAGATTTAAGCCCTCTGCCACCATCTGAAGCATGGTTTGGGCTGCATATTTGCAAAAAAGTGAGTTTGACACAAGCCTCGTGAACCCACATCCTTCTCCTGATTCCTGGGCTGACATCCCATGCACCTGAAAACATTTCTCAGCTGGTTTAAATTATTTCTTTATTGTCCTTGCCTCATCTGTCTGCAGACAGCTGTATTTTGCCAACTGGTAGCCAGACACTAGTGCTAACTTAACGAATGATGGATTGGTAGGCAGCAGTTTTTCCCAGGTGAGCCAAAAGAGAGATTTCCCCTCTGAAGGAGCTCTGCTCAGCTTACAGCATCTGGAAGTAACTTTCTGAAGATCTTTTAAAGTTCTGGCTTCATCTAGAGTTCATAACGAGTATAGAACTTTAAGAGAGTTCCCTGCTTTAGCGGCTGGGCAGAACTGTGCTGATATTATTGGGAGCTGGATTTCTGTGTGTGTCCAAAACAAATAATTCAGCAGAGAGTTCATGCAGCTGAATGTTTGGGTTTTTTTCTTCTTCTTGTGGTTTGTTGAGAGCAAGCCCTGCCTAATTAGACCATATTCTGCCTGCCATAGACCATAAGTCTTGTGGAATGGTTTAGACAAGAGCTGAGCTCTCTTAAAAGCTAATGGTTTTCAGGCCAATAGACTCCTTTCTGTCCACACCCTTCCTCAGTCGGGATTGCTTACTTTCTTGTGGGCAGTGTAGTGCTCTTTGCCATTCTCATTGTTTCCAGCATGGTGTGAAATGCTGAAGTGCAGAGTGCCATTTATTGCAGTTGTGGGGAAAATATTGAAACAATACAAATTAGGGAGAAAACGGGCCAGGCAGCAGTGAAACCATGCTCATTTGCAGTAAGAATTCACAGGCAACCCTATTAAAAACAAAACAGGATGCACAGCCCCACTTGTGAGGCATGACCCTACAATAATAAACCAGCACGCCTAGTAGAGCTGGGAGAATTTTTTCAGACTACGTGTTTATTCCCCCAAAAATGCAGTTTTGGCCAACCCAAAGTTATTCACAAATTCATGTCAAATTTGCCAAATAGCGTTGGCCAAAAATAAATTAAGGTTAGATTCCTAAGGGGACGAAACTGAAGAGGATCAGATGGTGGTGAGGCCAGTGCTGCCACCCTTTTGCCCTAGGGCTCAGTGGTTAGGGCACTCATCTGAGGTGTGGGATACCCACCTTCAGGACCTTACTGTGCCTGATTTGGAGCAGAGAACACAAGGTTTCCATAGTCTTCCATATCCTGGGTGAGTACCCTTAACTAACAAGTATAGTGTGTTTTGAGGTAGGTCTCTTTCAGTCTCTCCTGCTGAAGCTGTTGCATTTTGTATAAATATTTAACTATTAATTGGGCCAGAGAAAGAGACTGAGAATCACTCTGTAGCCTGGTGGTTAGGGAAGTCACATGGAGAGGGTGGGCACCTGAATTCTAGTCCCTTCTCCAGTGAATATTTAATTGTTTATATGAAATGGAACAGGAGAGATCTAGAGAAACCCGCTCCAGAAGAGCCAATAGCCTGATGGTTAGACCACTCCCCTGGGAGTGGGAAGACACAGTTCAAGTCCCTGCCTCAGAGCAGAGATTCAAACTGGGGTTCTCCCATCCTAGGTGAGAATCCTAAGCACTGGCCTACGAGGGTACAAAAAGGGGCAGCTCCTGCTCATTTTTGTCCACATCCCCAAAACAAAGTCTTGGTTTCAGCTGACCCAGATTTTTTTCCAGTGTTTTGTTTTGCTGAGAAAACGAAAAAATCTTGGTTTCGGGTCTATGTAAAACAAAAAATGTTTTCATTCAGCTAGTGAACGAAAAAATCAATTTAGCTTTTCTTTTCTAATCTCTGGAGTAGACCATACAAATGAATAAATCAGCATAATGGAGGGAAAAGAAATGGCTGAGAAAACCATTCTTGGTGTCAAGCTTCATGTGTGTTATAAGCACATGCACAGAAAACATGAGTTTTGAAAATTGGGTATTAAAATAAGGTATTTGTTCTGATGTGGAGCCCTAAGGGATGGAGGGGGCAGGGTTTAAAATATGAGATGGATTAGCAAAACAAAAAGCCCATATTTTTAAAAGTGTCTCATGATTTTGGGGTACTTCATCATCTGTGTGCCCAACTTGAGATCGTTTAAAGGGGCAGGATCTTCAAAGAGCTGGTGCTCAGCATTTGTTTTAAAAATCAGGCCTTTTCAAAGTAGCTCAAGTCAGGCACCCAAATATGGAGATGCCCAAAGTCACTAGTTATTTTTGAAAATGTGGGCCAAAAGGTTTCATTGTATGTATAGACAAATGTTTTTTGGGGGCTCAGTCCTGCTTCCACTGCAGTACTGTAAGTAGGATTTTTGCTACTTACTTCCATGGGAGCATCGTTCTTTTGATGATTTCTGCACCTCTTCTGTTCACCAGCTCAGAATTGCTGGGTTTTTCACTTGCCTCCAAAAGATTTGCATTATATCACTCCCTACCTCTGCTGTCGTAGTGTCTTTGCCCCCCAAAATTACTTCTCTAGCTTTAACTGTACAATAGAGAGGCAGTGCACTGGTGATTAGCACTGGAGACTGGGTGTCGAGAGACCAGAAGAGTGACTCTTTTACTAATACTCTGTGACCATGAGCAAGACACTGTTTCACCATCTGTAAAACAGGCATAATTGTAATTGCCCATCTTTGAAAAGTGCTTTGAGCTCCTCTGAACTTTAGGAATTGGGTTCATTTGATGCTGCTGGAGAATTAGCAGGGGCATCTCACTGTGCTATGTATATGTGTGGTGTTTATTTATAATGTAACATTAACCAAACTAACTTTCCAGTTCCATGCTTTCTGGCTTCTATTACACTCCTGGCTTTTCCAGTTATTTAAGCCATTGAACAAAGGAGGACAGAACAGCAAACTCTGGGATGGGGTGGAAAGAAAAAGTGAAGAAGAACTAATGAAAAACAGTTGAGAACGGGAGACATGTGCTAGTAATGTAAACTGGCAAGAGTCCTCAAGAATGCTGCCATGAGAAAGTAACAACAGGAAATAAACAGCCTTCCTCCTCCCTCCCCCCTACAGATCCCTCTTGCATACTGGAATTTCACTAAATGCCATGCAGTGCAGAACTGCCATAAGGTGCTGGACAACTGAGCTTTAGTTGGGGAAAAATATGACCTCATCTTTTCTTTTCACCACATGCTGTGGTTGCTAATAAGTTTCTTGGTAGTTATACATATATTTTGGTCCAGTGAACTCTCTCTCAAGCATTTTCTATTCTGAACTGCAAAAAAAAAAAAAAAAAAAAAAGTGGTCTGTTATAGTTGACTGTCTCCCGAAGGATTTGAGTGTTAGGAAGGCATTTCGCCTTTTTTAGATGCTGTGGGGTTGTAAAAGCTGCTTCTCTCCTGGAAATGAAATTTTCATTTTACTGGCAGGAAAAGAAAGTCATCCTATCTCCCACCATCTTGTTAACATTGAATGCTTCCATGTACTGTTTAGTTCATGGTGCATTGTTTTTCTCCAGAGGTTCTGAATCTTCACCCCCTTCCAGCTACTGATGTTCTTGGGTGGCCATCCATGATGAATGAGGGCGTACGTATTTGGAAGCCTCAGAGGAATGCGTTCCATCCGCACAGATTTGTGCTATCAATAGCATCCCTCTCAGCTCCTGGCTGTCTCTTGTTGATGATGGTGCCAAAAGGCTTGAAAATTCTGAGACTCTTCTTCCCTTAGGGCCCAATCCTACAGCCTTTCCTCAGTGAGCAGGTCTGTTGCATGGTTGAACTCCTGATTAGCTAATACTAAAGGTAACATCTGCACTGCAACTGCGAGGTGTAATTCCCAATTTGGGTAGATGTACGCATGCTGGCTCTGTTCAGGTTAGTCGGCTAAAAATGGCAATGTGATCGCAGCAACTAGACTCGGCCCCACTATGTACTCAGATGGGGTTATGCTTGGGAGAAGACTAGCCTGAGCTGCTGCCTGTTCCACTGTGGCTATGCTGACATTTTTACCTAGCTAGCTGGAGCAGAGCTAGCATGTGAACGTCCATTTTTAGCGGGGAATAGCACTTCCCCGCTGCAGCATAGATGTATCCTATGCATCTCTATCCGTTTTTATATATATATATTTAAAAACGCAGCTTAAGCCAGCATGGTCTCTCTCCAGCAACTTGTTTACCTGACACCATAGCTGTCATTGTGATCAGCCAGAACATGCAGAGAACAGTTGAATGAATTTTTTTTTCCAATGAAAAATTGCTTTGAGAAAGAAAGAAGGTTTTTCAAAACATTTAATCTTTTGGGAAATTTTCCATTTTTGCATTAAATCATTTTTTCTTTTGTTTCAACTGTAAGTTTTTCTAGGTTTTTTTTTGAAAACCAAATTAATTTCCATTGGATGGATCCCAAAAATGAAACTCAAAATATGTTCAGTTTTCAAAAATCAAAACTTAATGATTTTTTTCTATATGAAATTCAACAGAATAATTGTTTTGTTTTGGTTCATCGAAAAACTGAGATTTTCCTTAAACTGAGATTTTATTTTTGTTTTGCTTGAATTTTTTTGCAAAAAATTCTTACCATTTTCAACCGGTCCTAGTTCACAGCTTGGGAATGAGGTTCATGTCATACAGCTGCAGAGCCAGTAGGAAATCTCTCATATGCTTTCTTATTTTTTTTCTAGTGGATCCACAAAAATGCAGGCATTCTCCCAACACCTTTTACATTTCTCATTTATGGGAGGAGCGTCTTCAAATATTGAGGATCTGGAGTTCTTTCCCTATAAAATCTGTTTCAATTTCAAGGTGAATCAAACTTTCCCCTGACTTACTTGACAGCATCCATTTTACATTTTTGAAATGTTCCCTCTTACAATTTATCTTGACTATAGGGCTTGATGTAAAGCTGCCTTTAATACAAAGCTGCTCTAATCTGGTTAACTCCCCTCAGCATTTGTTTCAGGAATCTTATTCATACTGTGCAGCCATGTTGATCTGTCCCTCTCGAACAGTAGCTCTCAGCCTTTCCAGACTACTGTACCCCTTTCAAAAGTCTGATTTGTCTTGCATTCCCCCAAGCTTCATTTCACTTAAAAAAATTACTTCCTTACAAAATCAGTCATAAAAATACAAAAGTGTCACAGCCCACTATTACTGAAAAATTGCTTACTTTCTCATTTTCACCATACAATTATAAAATAAATCAATTGAAATATAAATATTGTACTTACATTTCAGTGTATAGTATATAGAGCAGTATGAACAAGTCCTCATCTGTATGAATTTTTAGTTTATACTGCCTTCATTATTGCTTTTTTTTGTAGCCTGTTGTACAATTAGTCAAATATCTAGATGAGTTAAGGTACCCCTGGAAGATGTCTGCGTACCCCTAGTTGAAAACCACTGCCCTAGATTAGTTTTATGGAAAGGGAGGCTGATTATTTGAAAGTGAACTGTGGCAGATTACTTCCTTTTTCTTTTTAAATTATGAGTTTATTTTTTGTGGCAATAGAGCTAGGACTGCCTTTGGTTTTTGTAGAGGATTTCATGAGGGATGGGTGGGTGGGGCAGGGAGTTGGTAAGTGGAAAGTTTGTGGGCTAAGGGGTTTGTGTTTTTCTGTTGTGCTTGGAGAAACAATTTTCCTTTTTCTTTTGAACTTGGCATTCTCATTTTATGCAATGACCACAAAATTCATTGGTTTGTATCCGTGAAACCTTTATGCTTAAACCTTTGAGCCATGCGCTAGATATTCGGAATATGATGAAAATGCCAACACTCAGAACATGTAATAGCTTTGTTTTGTGGTCAGAATGGTTTAGATTGAATTGGAGGGGTGGGGAAGGGAATTTCACAAGCTTTGAGTCTTCATTTCTAGAGGATAATGGAACCGCACCATATATCCTTTTCCATAAATACCTGCCTACGGCTTTCTCCTCACCCTCTATCATCCAGTTATGGGTTTGAGCTTCTCTCTCTTGAAATATCATTAAATCCTTTAAAATGGTTATTTCTTTGTTTTTCTTATAAAGAAAAATAATTGGCTCTTAAGAGGAATGTTGTGTTTGGGGGGGAAGGTTGGAGTGTGCTTAGAGAAAAGGGATCTGAAGAAGATATGAACCAGAGATACAAACTATGAGGTATTAAGGATGCATTCCAAGAGAGATACAAAGCTATAAAATATTCCCTTGCATACCAGTTTCTTTCAGTTAGAAATCTCTTAAAGCACTGAAATAGCAAAAAATTAGACTGGAGATACCCAGAGCCTCCAGTGGAACGAGCAAATGGCACTAATTTCTGAAAGGGGGAATCAAAATCTGGCCAAAGTAAGCTCTCTGCCACTGGATACTGAATCACTAGCAAAGCAGATTTAGACCCCTGTTGTATATTGTCTGGAGCTCAGCTTTTTCTCAGGTGCATCAGTAATTCTTGGAAAATCCTGCCTAAAGGTGTCAAGAGACATCATTATCGCGTGCTTGCTTGGATGAACGTGAGGAAGGAGCTGCAGCGGGGAGAAGAGGACCTGAGAAAACGAATGATACAGAGTAGCCAGATTATCAGAGCTAATAAATTGAGTTTTGGAAGTGAAAGCATAAGTGCCAGAGCCTCATAATTCCAAACAGCACCCAGTGGTTGCCACCAGGGAAAGAAAGGGAAAAGCAACAGCAAATCTAAATGAACAGAACTTCAAGATCACAGAAATTGCGGCGCCGGAATCAGTCCAGGAATAACTTTTAAAAGGGTTACCCTGAAGGTTGTTCTTTATAGAATCCAGATATTTCAAATAGAGAAAAACAAAGGAAGTGCTGGTTAAAAGAAGAACTTGTAAAATGAATGGAAATTGCCTTTAACAGTGTATTTGCTTTTGTTAGGGAACCTTTTCTCTCAGCGTAGATAATATAATCCTATCACTTGGGAAGCACTGTCAATTTCTTTCTCCAATAGATTTTGGGTTAGGAGGGCATTGGGATTAATGAGAAGCAGAGATGGTGGAAAAATATGCCATTGTCCCTACCCTTTGGCAAGCCCAGATAATTAATGAAACCTTTGCAAGGAATATTGTTCATTTCAATGTAATTGCAAAATAATTATCTCATATGGTCGGGGTATTAACTGTGTTGATGAGTAAGGCACAGGTAATATATGAAACATCTGCTTCAGGAATACATGCACTGCTGCGTTGTTCTAATTGGTCAGGTCAGCAGAATGCCCTGCAATTAAATAGCTCAAAACCTGCATTGAATGCTGGAGGTGTTTGCCATCCACTGGGCATATGACATTTAGAAATTGGTCTCCCTGGGGAGGTTTCTGCATGCCAGATGGGAATTCTTTGTTCATGATGTCAGTGGATTTGTGACTGAATTTTTGAGTATGGGCTTTTATGCTTAATTACAGAACATCATGCACAACTAATAAAAATACAGAGGGACTGGCAGAGAATGGGAAGGGAAGGATGATCTTCAGACTAAACTACTGGATTGAGACTAAGGAGATCTTGGTTCATTTCCCATCTCTGATACAGACTCCGTGTGTGACCTTTCGGGCAAGTCACTTCCTGTATATCTGTCTGTGTTTCCCATCAGTGAAATGGGATAACAATACGTTGTTTCTCTTACCCTTTACTGTCTTGTCTAGTTAAATTGTAAGCTCTTCACAGCAGGAACCATCTCTTCCCCTTATGTTTGTACAGCACCTAGCAAAGTGGAGCCTTATGGAGAGCTGATCAGAAATTTTCTGATGAAATTGAGTTTTTTTGAAAAATGCTAATTCATTGAACCCGAAATTTCTTGTGAAAGCAAGTCTCATTTGACAAACTTTCACTAAGTTACAGGCTACGTTCTAGGGATAAAACTGTCATGTGAATTTCACTCAGCAGCTGGCGGTCCCAAAGAGCAAATTTTCTTCTGAAGAGGCTAAGTGTCAGTGTTTACAAAACACATTTTGGGGGGATTTCCAGTAAGCACGAATTTTTTTAAAAAGTTGTTTCATTTTGATTTAGAATCCCACAATTTCTCACAAATGAGAAGTCCTGAGTTTTGGGCAGTTCTAGTCCAATCTCAATTGGAACCTTTAGGTTCTACCATAATACAAATAGTGACAGTAAGACAGGAAGGCCCTTTGATGACATCTTTTTGGAAGGTGGTCAGGAAGTTATGTAGAGAGAAATTCATAGAAATGCTATAGCCGTAGTAACTCAGAACAGCCAAAATGTTCCCCAAATAGATCGTTAGTGAGTAATTTGAGAAGAATTGGCTCAAAAGTGCCTTCTTGCTCATGATGCTCCATGTCCTGACAGCCACTATTGCAGAGGCTGCCATTAAAAAGTCATTGTGTGCTGTTGAGTGGCGTCTGAGCCAACACACGGTATTTTTCTGTAAACAGAATAGGAAATAACTGCATTCCTAGATGAGGCTGAGTGGTAATCGGTGAGCAGTGTGGCCTTTTTAATGACAGGCAGCATAGGGGAAGGTAGTAGGGTAAAGGAAGTAGACTAGTTCAGCACCTGATCAGGTAGGTTAGGTGTACTCCAAGTTGTGGGTCATCTGTTCATTATTATCTCCCCCTCTGCCCTCATTTTTATTTCTCTGATACAGGGAAGGCCAAAAACAAAACTTCATGGGCAGCAGCATGGTCCATGACCACTTTCCTCTTCAAAAAAGTGTGCTACATGGAAACTGAACCTGATTCTGCTTCTCACACTGGTCTTACACCAGAGTTACTGCCACTGACTTTAACTCAATGGTTTTTGACTTGTGCTGAGAGCACAATCAAGCCATTTAGTATGTCTTGTATTGTATAGTGCAGCCAGACTGCTTGGAGCATTGCAACATGAGGCTTCCAGTCTCCATGGGCTCAATTCACATGTGAAAGAGGTGGATTGCTGTAACCTGGTCCATTTTATGCTGGATATATTGAGCCTTTGGGCTCATTGCCAGTATCACCCTCTGTTGGGCAAACTGTATTTTGCCCATGTCTGATCCGCAGCTCATGCTGCACATGCCACTGCTGGGATATCCAATTCTTATACCAGGTCTGGAATGCCAATGAATTCATATCAAGCTGTTAATGTTCGTGTGTGGGTTTTTTTACTCCTCATTACCAACCTGATGGAAAGCGAATTCCCCAACTGTTCCGCCAACCTGTGGGATTTTACCCACTTAATTCACTTTCTAGCTTGTTCAAGAAAATCCCCTTTGATGCTTTGAAGTGAGTGGTACTGCTGCAGAGGCCACATTTGGAAGTGTTATCTTGCGTACTGATAGCAAATTGTTGAAGAGGAGCCGAATCTGTGATATGTCATGTCTGAGGCACAGAGGTGATATCTCCCCCCTACCCCTCCCCCCCCAATCCATCCTGAAGGAAATAAAATGGAAACTGGTGACATTGGTTAGAAAACCCACTTTATTCAGCGTGCCTGATGGTGTGCTTAAAAACGCAGACCTTCCATGTACTTCTCAACCTTTCAGTGTTCAGCGAGCTGTCTGTATAAATAAATACACACATCAAACAAGGAGCAGACAGCTTTTTACCATGTTTCGGGCTGAGCTGTTGATTTTTGATGCAGCTTATCTCGGCATCTGTCAAATTAGTGCCAAGACCGTGGCTGCATCTTAGCTGTATTTGATGTACTGAGATTTACGTCATGGTAGCTGTAAAATCTAATGAGAAGTTGGTTGGTTTTACATCTGTTTGGTGTTGCTCACGATTTACAGAATGCTCCACTTTAGATGTTTCTCTGTTCATCTTCATCTCCGTCTCACTCACTCTCTATTCATTCACTGCCTGGTTAATTGGGTTTATGTGCCCATGTACATCACCGTGGAAGTACAGAGGGATCAAAAAAACCTATGAGCAAACATCTGCCCCTCAGTGCCCCAGGGCTAACAAATGGTGAGCAGAAGGAGGATCTGTGAGCAGGGCTGAATAAAGATCTCCTCTCCAGCACCGGACCAATCTGCGCTCGTTAAACCAACACAAGGCTGGGAGCAATAAACACCAAATTTGAGGAGGGGAGATCTCAACGTAGCATTGTATAGGGGATATGTGCAAGCACACTTGGGTCACTGTGCGCAGCTCTAGGAACCTTTATTGTGCTCAAGGCTGTTCTAGAAACAGCAGTGGTACAGAGAAAGGGGGAGCATACGTGAGGAAATTTCACTGACGTGTGTACACAAGGGGGATTCCTTCTTATTGCACTGGTATCAGAGCTGTTGGGCAGGATTTGTGGAGTCTGTACATGAAGGGGGCACCTGCACGCTGTACCACATCACTTTGATATCAGGGAGAGCTGGGCATTGAGCAGACAAAGACTGATGGATCTGCTTCTACACCAATTCACTGGAGAACTTTGCCCCATTACCTCTGGGCATACCTGTCCACTTGGGCTGCAGGCTAGGGCACAGGATTTGAGACATAGGGTACAGCAGCAAGAAACTACAAACTGTTGTCTACTGTCCCAACTGGGGCCACAGAGTGAAACTGAAACTAAATTCCTAGTGCATTTACCAATCCAGACAGTACAATGGCTGGATTTAATTACCAAAGGTAACAACTGGACAAATGGCTATAAAAGGAAGTATAGACATTAGCAAGATGAAAGTTTGTAGAGCCTGCAGAGGAGTCTGAGCTCCTAACCAGGGGAGGGGCAAGCCTACTGTAGCTGCCTTGCTGTTGTCTTATAGTACTGATGTCACATGTATTATGGGTGGGCTGAGAGCACCTAGGAGTGAAGGGATGAAATTAATGTGAGGAAGATGTAGACTGTTTATATGAGAATTCCCTAATCATGAGATCTGGTAGACTTTGGAGTGATCTCCCAAATGAAACAAGAGTAGTCCCATTGCTTCCATCATTCAGAACTGGATTGGACAAAATATTGGACAAGGAAGGACACAATCTTTCATTGGTTAGGAGGGATGGACTAGGTGACCCAGTAGGTCTTTTTCTATCTATAATATTCCATGATTAGAGGTGACTGAAGGTACATGAATAAATGTCTCTCCTGAGAACCCATACAACTCAAAATGTAACATTAGTGATTGTGTTACAGACCTCTGCTTCTGTTTCTAGTGGTGCATCGGTTGAAATAGCCTCAGACAAAGAACGGTCATTACATACAAAGGCAGCACTATACCTTCCCAGTGGAAAGAGAAAATTGTTACTAAAAATGTCACTCAATCAAATTTTTGATGACTCATAGTAATTTGTGTACCTGCTTATGACACATTCCATCTGATAGTCTCACTTTACAAACATGAATGAATTACGCCTCCCAAGAGACAAGAAACTATCCCTGTCATACATTTGAAGAAGCAGGGTTTAAAGAGATTAATGGGGTAGATTTCCATGGGCAATTTATTCGTGTGCATGCACAAAATTGCACATACAAGCTCTTATGCTTACACTTTGCACATGCAAACAGCTGCACTCATGCCAGCACTTCTTGTCTCCCTTTAAATAGTCTAGCACTTGTACGGGTGCATCTCTTTGGAATATGTAGCAGCCTCAGTTGCTTGCACCTGTGAAGTGCAGGGAGCATGTATGTTTGCATATGTGAAAGCCAGGGGGAGATACAGCTGAAAATGTATCCCTACCTGACTTGCCTAAGGTCACATAGCAAGTCAGTGTCAGAGCCAAGAACAGAAGCCAGATTTCCTGACTGTATGTACAATGGTTAGACCAGAGGACTATGCTACCACGCTTATGAATGCCAAATTAACAACACAGCAGGGGTATGCGTGTGTCTGTCAGTCACAAGTCTGGCTGTGAGAGACCCGGTCCCAGCATTTAGAGTTCTGGTTTCAGCTTTTCACCCTTGTTAAAATCTGGGAAGTCTGAATAACACTGTCTGGGGAAGGCAAAGTGTGTTGTGCATTGGGAGAGACGCTGATATCTGGATCTAATTGAACATAGCCTGGTGTGACATTAGCACTCACCAGCTTGCTGAACACTAATGACATTTACATTTTGCTGGCTAGCAAAATAAATTCTGTGCTAGCACATGCTGGCTGGCTCATCCAGAGAGCGAAACAGAGAAGAGAGGCTTGCTGTGCTGTGCCGTGCCATGTCCCCATCACAGTGTGCATCGCCGGCATTGGCTAATGGGTGATTGAAAGGAGCTTTTCTTCAATCTTTTCTCCTAAACCATGATTGTGTTTATTACACACTCCTATGCTGCAAGAGGCTAAAACTCCAGACGGGCATGTGACATCTGGCACTAGAAAGGGCACTGGGGTTGCCAGAGCTGTGCTAGTCAGAGGGGAGGGACGGTGAAGGGGGAATGTGAGGAGAACGAGAGAAGCCCTGTAGCCACTCTGGCATAGATTTGTGTTGCACCAGTTCCTGTCTGAATCCCATCTGATAGGGAGAGTGTGATCCAGATCCAGTGTTGCACAGTAAAGAGGGAGAGAGATGCAGAATAAGTCCTTTGTATGGTATGTGCTGCTCCTCCCTCTCTGCCCAAAATCCTGCTCACTTCTCCATGGAGAAGGAGAACTGGTATGACCTTCCTCTGCTTCCAAGGGCCTTTCTTCCTTTACACCTAACACTGACTTGTTTGCTCACTATTTTCACCCCCCCACACACACACACACAACTTTTCCTACTGAACCCAGCCCTTCTTGGCTAGTAACATATCTTTTCCCACTCTCACTGCCTCCCTACACCTTCACCATCAGCTTCTGCCCTCTTCTTATCATTTACAACTACTAATTCTCTGAAACACACAGCCAGAAACATGCCAATCTGACTTCTGCCCTCCTCATACCAGTGAAACTACTGTCAGCAAGGTCTCTAATAGTTTCTCCCTGGCCAATCCTTGTGGCCGTTTTCTCTATCCCCTTTCTTCTGGACCTTTCTGCAGTGTTTGATACTGCTGATCACTTTCTCTTCCCTGATAATCCCTCCTCCTTTGGCTTTTGTAGTATCCTTCTCTCTTGTTTCAACTCCTACTTCTAAATGGCTCTTTCAGCCTCTCCTTGGCAGTTCCTCTCCACTTCCATTCTCTGTGTAAGTCCCCCAGGGTTTTGTCCTGGATGCCCCTTCTCTTCTCACTCTACTTCATCCCTGAGAGATTTTATCCATTCAGAAGCATTCAGTTTTTATTTCCTGATCTGTTTCCCTCTAGCCAATCTGTCTCCCATCATTTTATCCTGGATGACTCACTCACCGCTCTAATTTAAAATGGATAAAAATGAGCTCCATATTGTTTTTCCCAATCCCCTCTGCACTTTTGCCTTTTCTCCACTGTGGTAGACAACAGGACTCCTGTAAATCACATAACCCCAGAGTTGTGAAGCTATCTTTGACTCCAACCTCTCTAACTCCCTACATGTCCAGACTATTATTTATCAAATCTTATCACTTCCTCACAACATATTGAAAATCTGTTCCCTCCTTTCTGTCCCAGTGTCAAAACCGATTCCCCCCGGTCCCTGTAGCCTCCCTTCCTCTTCGCCTCCTTGTCATTCCTTTCACTCCACTCCAGTGCATCCAAAAGACAGCTGCTAAAACTCTCTTCCTTGCCCAATCAGGTCATCCTACTTCCTCTTTCAATAGCTCCACTTGCTCTCCTGCCACTTCATTGAGTTTAAACTTCTTGTCTTCATCTTTCAAGTGTCTGCCCAGCCTACATCTGGGATCTCATTTATTGTGTCCTCATTTCCTTCACTCCACCAGCTGTGTTATCCTTGATGCTGCTTTCTTCCCTTTCATCCTCACCTTCCTGCCTCTTTCCATGCTGACCCCATGCATGGAGGTCAGGGAATCCTGACTATGCAAATATGCTAACTATGAAACACCATGTAACCTTGGCTGAGGCTGCTCTGCTGCTAAAGAGTCTGTAACAGATACAGAGCAACTCTGTTGCTGCTCCATAGGCTTGGTGGACAGATTCTTCCTTCTCCTTAGTCTCACAGGGCCCACTGTGCCCAGTCTGGTTACTTGGGGTGGCATTGAGGAGTGAGAGGGGAGGAGAATTGCCCCCTTGGGGAACTGGCTGCATTTATGCTTGGAGAAGTTTTGTGTTTTCATTGAGCTCATTCAGGCATACAAGGAACTTTTGACCTGTGCCTACATAAGCAGAAGTGACTAAGTGAAGGCTGAAATCTTCTCCTGGTTCCTGACACTCTGGTATATTTTTGTTTTGTTTTGTTTTCTGTCCCTGACAGGTCAGCCTGTCCAGTAGCACCAGCAGGTTGCTGAAGCAGAGGATCCTGATTGATGCATGCTTACCTCAACCTGACTTCTGGAAAAGAACAAGTATTGCGCTGAAAGCCTGTCACCAGGCAGCAATCCGGTAAGGGAGGGGCTTAATTAGCAATTCTAACTCTGCCAGCATCAGACTGAAGCTCTGAGCGATGTTCTTCACTGCCCGGCTTTCAGCTGAGGAATCTTCCCTGGTTTGTCTCTAGAGTGCACCACTATGTAGCTGTAGGGATGAAAACTCTGCATTATGCTGACTCCTGGAAACTGGAGCTAAGAAAGATGGCGCTTTCTGGCCCAACCCCCTAATCCCCAGCTAGGGCAACATAGGTCCCTTGCAATGTATTCCCCTGTCTTGTTTTAAATGATGGGATTTTTCCTATTTCTCTTGAGACACTATTCCAGAGTCTAATAGAATTAATGTGTTTACTTCCCTCTTAACCCCTGACCACTGCAGAGGCAATTAGGATCAGGTGATGGGTGGACTCCATTTCCTGCACTGTATTGTGGCGGCTGGCCATGCACAGCTACTTGTTTAATGCAGGGGTAGTCAATAGGCGGACCAAGGGCCAAATCTGGCTTCCCAGCCACTTTTGAATGAACCCTGGAATCTTTGTATTTACTTACTATTATTGTTATTATCAATATTGGTTTTTTTAATCATTTTCTCTGGAGTCTGGACTATACCTTGACCAAGTAGTTTGGACCTTGACAAAAAATAATGGACTACCCCTGTGTGTGTGTGTCCATCCGTCCGTCCTCTGCTGGGCATCTTGTATCTGCCCCAGTCACTGGTACCCACAGACTTTTCTCCTTAGCAACACAGGAGCATTTTTATCCATCCCTATTCTGGGCCTGCCGGGGCAGATAATGATGCATTAGATGCCTGTAGGAAGAGCAGTATTGCTGGAAACTAAAGAGTAATGCAAAACTGTGGGTTTGCCTTCTCTTACTGGAGACTATATTTGAGGCAGTTTTGTCAGTAGTACTGGAACACTCTGGCGCTGGACCCTGAGCTGAATTTCAGTTTCTCTCATAGACAAGTTGGCTGGACTGTGTGAACTTGGTGTCCTCCTATCTGGATTGACATTGCTGGAGGATCTATGTGCCCCTCTATACATTGGCCCCAGGCCCTTCTTAGATGAATGCTGTAGCCTCTGGCAGTATTTACTACAGAGACTTGGTGGAAAAAGCAGTTGAACACAGATTCAGAGAAATTAAAGCTGGAACATCCCCAATAGATCGTGATCAATCTATCCCCCATCACCCTGCACACACAGGCCAATGAAGGATCATTCCCTACAGACCTCACCAGAACACTATCCAGTCTAGTTTTAGATAATCCGGTGTTCAACATCCTAAGTGTTCCTCCTGGATGGAAGCTTTTCCTGGTAGTCAGTCTGTTCTCCACCCTCCTGTCCTTTTTCTGTGTATGCTGGGAGTGTAAACTGTCAGAGCTGAATTAGCCTCTGTGAGCAGAGAGTAAAATTTTACTGTTGTTGCTTCATATCATTGGGAGGGTTTGGGCCAATTTCAGTAGCTGGATCAATCGCTTTCTTTCTACAGCATCTGGACTAGTTTAAACACCAAGTAAGCCACTGATATCCAGATTTATTGGCCAAGACAATTTAATATAGCTTATAAAATTCTATTTTAATGACTGTACTTATCAGAACAGTATTTTCTAAGCCTTGGGGATAGAGTTACGTGGATTTAGCATTTGTTGGGGAAGAAGGGTTGCCTGTTGAGTCCAAAGCCAAATTATCCATTGATTTTAAATGCCACAACCAGTTACAATTCCCTTTCAGCTGACTTCTACTTGGAGGTTGGCTGTTGCATGTCTTAGAGGAGGAGAAAGTGGTGACTGAAGCAATGTGTAATGATCCGTAGAGCTGTACAACATCTGCATCTGGAATTGTCCTTCCCTGGTATCTGTGCCAGACCTAACTCCTTTGTGAGTTTCAGATATCCTAGGAAGAAGAAGAATTGCATAGGATATGCCACATATAATCTCCCTTTCTCGCGCTCTCACACTTATCTTGCTGCTAGCTTTTTAAAAGCTTTTTAGAGGACTGTATTAGAGTTGGCCTGGTGAGCACAAGGCACGCTTAAAATACAAATCATGGTGGTGGTCCTTTCAGAAGCTGCATTTCTCCAGCTGGGAGCCATTGACCTCTTTTATGGCAGGAAGAAAAAAACAAAAACCAGGGGAAATAAGGAGTGGGAGCCAGTAGAGAGTCTCTTGTTTTTCAGCCTTTCAGGTTGCTCAGCCTAACCTATTGTTTGAGACTTCACATAGGGCACTGCACAGCATAAAGGAAAAGCAGCATCTTGCTAAACTAATTCAAAAGATTGATTTTTATGGCCTGCTTCTTTCTCTCTCTCCATGAGATTTGTTCTGACTTTGTGCATGGAATACATAGACAAGAGGGATCAAAGTGGACTTCAGTGTCTGTCTGTCTGTACGGTGCATGCAGTGGATTTCACTTTGGGTTTCCAGTCCCAGTTTACTTGATCATGCTAAGTAACAGAAAGTATTAAGGCTCAGCTGCAGTGTTAGGAGCAAATGTATGTTGCTTCTGTGAGTTTTCCTGTATCGTTTTTGTACCCGGTAAAGAGCCTCTTTGCCTTTCATTTTTTCTTATTTTAGAGATGAGTAGCTGGTGAACTATTAGTGCAGTGACACACTTGCAGTCTCCTCTCTTCACTCTCAGCTTACAGTTCCTTTATGACCATTTCCAGAATTGGAGAACTCTGTTATAACTTGGTTCTGCCTTTGAAAAGAGCTTGCCATCTGTTTGCATGATATTCCCAATCCCCACCTTCATTAGGTTAGGCTCGTACCTTCCGGTGGAATGAAGCCAGGGTTTGGAGACATGACAAAATTGAATGAAGTGCCACTGAGCCAAGCGGTTCTTGTTATCTCAGTTTGCCTTTGCTGCAAACAGTGGTAGACAATGAAGTCTGTGAAAGAGGAGTGATGCAGTCCCATGTCCTTGGCTAACAAAGGAAGCTGAGGGTTAACACTGAAGATCAGGGATGCCCCTTCCACCCCTCCCCTCACCTTGCTTTGTTTGTAAAGCTGCTTGAGACTGAAGTTCTGTTCAATGCAATTTGGTGGCTTGTGCCACTTTTGGCTGCCTACCTGTCTGCACATGGTGTGTTCTCTCCAGTCCATTCAGTGACAGAGGCTAGTTCCACTGGCACCGGCTCAACCCCATTTCCCCAGTGACAGCATAGGCTATGTCTTTACTGCAGAATTAACTCCACTGATAGGCACCCAGGCCAAAGTCTGCAATTAAAACTCCACTAAACTAAAGCGAGAGGATGTTGTGTGTTGGAGGAGTGGGGGGTTTAGGAGCAATACTCAAGTAAGAACTCAGGCTAACGCTGCAGTGAGGACATACCCTAAGGTGATGGGCTGCTGGGTCTGCGCACCCAAGTGAGCTCTGCCCAGGTCTGAATGTTCCTGCAGCAAAGCCTGAGCCATGTGACTGTGCTCTCACTGTTTCAGTGCTTGCCTGTGTGCACGCATACTTCATGAGTCTTTGTGCTGAGCCGCTCTGGGATTTTTCCCCCCAGTCAGTGTGTCAATTTGCAGGAAAATTGTCCATCCTTTGAGGGGGATGTCACAGGGTTGTTGAACCTTTAACGCAGAGTTTGGTCCCAGGCTCAGGCTACCCATGATGAGCTAATTTAAAGGGAACCGGCTCATCTGGGTGGTTAATTGAATAATGAGCACCTGGGCCTGATAAAAGGCCATCAGATTCAGCTGCAGGCTGCATTATGTGCTCAGAGAGAGAAGCTCTCCTAAGGAAGAGGAGCCCCAAGAGATCATAGGTCCTGGAGAGGAGGGTTGTGCAAACCCTGAGCCAACAGGAGAGATTACAGGCCAGAGAGGTCAGGACTGAGAAGCAGAGGTTTCAAGGAGGACAATTGCAACCTGTGAGCCCAAAGGGAGAGACTTTGTTTCAAGTTTATTTGTGTCCAGGAAAGTAGAGCCCCAGCAGAGGGATTTTTTCTTACTCCCTTTTGGACTGTGTGGAGTCTTAAGGGGCTCTGAGAGAAGGGAAACTGAGGCAGTGAGTTCCTGCAGTGCTACATTAGGTCAGGAGGGGACACTACATGGCAGGCATATCCTGCAACAGGGGAATAGCGGGAAGGGCATTGGTAGACTATCTTCACTGCAGTGAGTTAGCTTTTGCCCTCATTGCAATGTGGGTAATTTCCAGTCAGTTTAATTGGAGCTGGCTTCTAACCTACTTCCAGCTGGGTCAGCTAGCCAGGGCTGAAAGCATGTCCAAACCTGGGACTGGGGGTGGGGTTAGGGATAAGAACTAGCTAAGAACCCAAATTAATTCTGCATAGCCTTCGCTATAATGTTTTCACACCATATCCCTTCCCCTGGGATGGCAGGGAGGCAGATACAGTGTTTGAACAGTCAGCTGAAATCACAGACAACTGTGATATTTAGCTGCTGAGGCCTGCCTGGCCTGACAAGAACCAATTTGAAAGATTCAGAAGGACTTGTGGCACCTGGCCACCTGCTCAATCAGAAGGGGGTGGTGGGAAATGGGGGAATGAGTCAAGCTCAGGAGAATTTGTACATTCACAAGGGAGCAGTGACAGCAGGTGAAGAGAAGTTC
>ML675613.1:39976098-40028456 GCA_007922155.1 Mesoclemmys tuberculata
GCTTGCTCTGAAGAAACAAGCTCCAACCCAAACAAACCCATTTAGTGATGCATGTAGAACAGCATTCAAAGCAATATTAGCATAAATAAATCTTGAATCTCCTGACTCCTGAAAAGAGCAGGAGAACTTGGAGGGGAAAATGTGTAATCAGCTTTAAGAACTCAGAGGGTAGCTTTTGGGGATGGTTTGTGTGTTTATTTGATACTTCCCCTATAAGAAGAGTCAGAATACAGTCTCCCCAACACTTCAGATGCAGCTTTCTAGCATTGCCAGCCATTCTGGCTTTTCTTGAGACAACCGTACTGATTTCAGTGGAGTGAATCCATCCAGTTGCCAGGATGTTAATAGCACTTGAAATAATGTTTTGGAGTTCTTTCATGACCTTCACATTGTGATATTCAATTGCAACCTTATTACATTACGTTCTGATTAGAACAAATTAAAAATGGAAAAACTTTCCATAAAAAATATTGGAAGAAATAAATATTTTTCTTAACATTTTTTTTTATTTCCACTGATTTTTTTGGGTCTTTCCATGTAAAACTGGAAAAAAAAAATGGTTGCTTTTGAAAACCAACAGGTTTTTTTCAGTTTTTGGTTTTATGTTGAAAAGCTAAAAATTTTCAAAATATATGAAAATGTGAAAATTTGGCTTGAGAAGAGAGGTCACTTTTTTTGATAAATAAATTACAGCAAAAGTTGTTGACAGCTCTAGTCATGATACCATGTAGAGTGAATTTCTCTGTGATGGCAAGGTTCTTTTGTATTTCATAGCCCTATCCAGCAGAGACTTGTAGACTCTGAGGATTCTACAGAAGTGGGCCACCACATTTCAATTATCTGTGTTTTTATAAAAGGGAGGGGGATTGGAGAAGTGGCTAGCCACAAGTTTGGATGGGTATCTTATTCCCCATTTCTCTCTAGATGAGGAGTTGCTGGGGAAGATAGTGTTACACTTCCACACACTCTCCCTCTCCCTCCCCTCCACCAAAAAGTAGTAGTTCCACCCATGTGAGTCACCCAAATGAATCACTTGCCTCTCAATCAATTGTGCTGCTGTTCAAAATTTGACTGCGCTTGTTCTCTGAACTCTACTGGGCTCCTTCAGCTTGACTGTGCCCATTGGCTCTGCTAGAGACCTTGGGTTTAGCTCCTTCTTGATTGGGGTTGGAGGGAAGACGTGTCGGTGTCTCCCACTTATAGAATCAAAATGAGATATCACAGAATGGTGACCCTTGTGCTCCTTTCTCACAGGAGGAATGAAATAGTTCACTATGCTGACGTTTGAATTATCGTCATTGGGCATCGAAGTTAACGCCCTTTGGGTTCAATGGGGTAGTTCGCACCTCTCAGAGCTGTTGATCCAGGCTCTCTGCAGACTCATGTAGACCATCTCTGCATTTCTACTGAGCTCACATTTGTGAGATTTCTTCACAACCACAACAGCTAGGGACAGGGGTGCTGGAATAATTTGTATAGTGAGGCTCCTGAGAGATGTTGAACCAAACTGTTCAAACCCTGAACATAATGGAAACCACTTCAAGCCAGGTGGTGCGAGAGCATCACCCTGCTTTTTTATATAAATGAAAGCTGAGAGCAGAGAAGAAGAGCCCCTTCAGAGAGAGGTTTATATGGAGCATGGCTATGTACCTGCTCAGTCTTTTCTGAGAATTCCCTTAATGGCCAACAAGACTTTCATAGGCTTTTGATTCTCACACTGTTAGCAGCTGCCCATGCTCTGGAGATGTTTTGAATGTGTCTCCTTGCCTATGGAATGGGGAGTTCTCATGGCATTTTTTAATGGGAGTGAATGAAGAGGAAGTAATTTTGCCATTAGACACCTATTTATTAACAGCTAGAGATAATGTTTCCAAAACTAAGGTGTTAATAAAATCATTTCATGTCTGATTATATCCTGTGCAAAGTGCTTTGTCAAGAGGAATTCACACAAAGTGACAGCATAGGAAAGCAGAGCTTCTTTTCACATCGAACAGAATCCTGGGGGAAGCTGCAGGACTGCTGTCACTCAGAACTAATAAAGGCTTTGAATTCTTTGGTCTATGCAGACAGATTTGCTTTTGATTTGTGAAATTCAAAAATATTGAATGAAGCTGGGAAGTTACCTTAATGGCAGTCTAGAATTAGTTACTCTGTTCCCTTAGACCAGTGGTTCTCAACATCTTTATCATTGTGGGCCACATCCAATACTACCTGTATAGCCCTGAGGATGTCACATGGGCCACAGCTATGTACTTATTGGGCCACAAGCAGCCTGGGGGTTATAGGTTGAGAATCACTACCATATACATTCCCCATGGAGCGGAGGAGGAGTTGGGGGTGGTCAGAAAAAATTTTGGATCTGAAACACAGAGCCTTCTCCCAGTTCATTTAAAGCTCAGATCAGCAGTCACTGATATTTATTACATGCAAAAATAACAAGCGAGGAAGGATGGTTTTTTGTTTAAGGCACTGAACTTGGACGAAGGATACCTGGGTTGAATTCCCAGTAACTTCTTGAGTGACCATTGGCAAGGGAGTTAATGTCTCTTTGCCTCCCTTTCTTGTCTGTGAAATGGAGATAATGATTAGAACTGATCCAAGGTTGTGTTTTCCATTGAAAAGTGGCCTTTTATTGAAAATGAATTCTTTTTGCACACATTTTAACTTTCATATTTTAATTTATTTTATGAAATCTGAAAATGAAAAGGTTTTTTGGAGTCAATATTCAGTTTTTCTATTTTTGTCCTCTCAGTGACAAAATAGAAAAAGGGGAGGGGGAGGAAAATGGATGGGGTGACGGAAATAGACAAATATTTCCCACACACAAAATCTTTCTATAAAGTATTTTCACAATTTTTTTTTTTTTTTTGTAAAATGATTCTTTTTTTAAACTTGCACAATGAAAATGATTTGGAATTTTTGTGAAACATCATTCTCGTTTTTGACCAGCTCTAATACTAAGACTTCGTTTCTCACATTCTTTGTCTGTATTATTTCTTTACATTGTACAAATTTGGGATAGGATTGCTCTCACTCTGTACCTGTATAGCCCCTACCACAATGTGGCCCCAAACTCAGGTGGATGCTATTGTGGTATGAACAATCTAATGATTGATTGTCCTGTAACAAATGAATCATTGATCTCAGACCAGCTCCTAATGAACATGTATCAGCATTCTTAGACAAATGCCACCTATGTCGGCAGTATCAACAGAGAGACCAGGGACTGAATGGGGGCACAGACACTATTTACCAAAAGGCCTTATCCAAACTTGGAAAACTCAGACTTTGCACTCTTCTTTGGGGTGGAATGAATGGTGCAAGGAAGCTGTAATGTAAACAATGTGCAGGCATTTTGAGCTAGGTGATACTATAGTAAAAATGCCTGCACTGTGTCTGTTACAGCTTCCACCATTTGCTATTACTGATGGAGAACTGCAAGTCTGAATTTTTGGTTGTAGATGCTCCATTAAGGATAAACTCATCAGAACTGAAAAGATATTAACAGGGTGGCTATGGGAGAAGATTGCATTGTTGC
The DNA here is from genome assembly GCA_007922155.1 of Mesoclemmys tuberculata. Classification (NCBI taxonomy): domain Eukaryota; kingdom Metazoa; phylum Chordata; order Testudines; family Chelidae; genus Mesoclemmys; species Mesoclemmys tuberculata. The sequence goes on from ML675613.1 coordinate 39,979,637, forward strand.
TGCCAGGCATGCACATGTTCTTTGGATAACTTGAAGACCTTTCACCACCATTAGGTTTCTATTTAAAAATCAAAACATAAAACAAGTTTTTTGATTAAAGGAATAAACCCCACAGCATTGAGTGCAACTGAAACAGATTTAAATCAAGGCAGTTGAAATCCTGATGTTAATAACTTTTTAGTTTCCTGTAATTTCCCAAAAACAAGGAAACTCTCATTAGTTGGTAGCTTTCAAACAGGCTGTAGCACTCTCTGTGAATTCTAATGTAAGCAAGAACTTTGGCAGGGATATTAACCCTCTTGCTTTAGGATGTAAACCAAGCATATTAAATATTGAAAACTTTCCTTGTGAGCAGATTATTCTATAAATGCCCTCTGAAATGTTTCTTTCACTTTCCTCTGAAGCGTCTGGTACTGGCCACTATTGGTGACAGGATGCTGGACTAGTTGGAAACCTTGTCTGTCCCAGTATATCAGCTCCAATATTCTGCTATATAGCTGTTACGATTCTGGTGTAATGATTAGAAAGCTGGGTTACCTATATTCTGACTAAATCCACATGCAACGTGCTGATTTCAAATAGGAAGTGTTGCATAGGTGAGGTGTATGTCAGGGCAGAATTTGTCTGAGTAGCTCAGCATATTGAACAGGATATTTAAATAACTCTATTAATGTCTAGTGAGTTTAGCCTTTGTGGCAGATGGTTGTAAATTCCAGTGCAAGATTTTAGCATGCCTAAATTTTAAGCTAGACCAAAATCCACTTAAAACAAAAAAAGTAGAAAAAAATGTTTATTTTTTAAAAACCCATTTACCTTGTAAATGGTCAACAAATAAGAAGCAAGGGAACAGAGTAGATCCTTTAATTCTCATATTTAAACATTGGACTTTCAGAACAGATCAGAGGGTTTATCGTGAGTTACTGACCTGCTGGCTGAGTTGGGTCAGTGTACGGATTATGTTACTGGAAAATAATATCACTTTCCAGAGCTGCCTCTATTTTTCCATTTCGCCCCCTAATTTCAAGCCCCAATATCTACACTGCAATTTTTAGCCCTGCAGCATGAGCCCAAGTCAGCTGACCCAGGCCACCTGCAGCCCTGCCATGGCTCTTTTATTGCCATGGAGATGTACCCTGAACTTTAGGCATCCATGTCTGAAAACGCTGGTCACACTAAGTGAGTTTTCATATGATTTTACCATGTGATTTTCCTGTTTCTTGGAGTTTCTGCAAGTGATTAGAGTAGCTGTAATCATCTCAGTCTAATGGATTGCTTTCCTGCAAATAGATCAGCTCTGTTGTGTAATGGATCCCCTTTCACATCCACTAATCATTCCTTCCTACTAATCAGTTTTACAAAGGGGCGTTAGCCCCCCCGCTGGGATGTGAACTAAGTAACTTATTTACTCTCCTTTGTCTAGACAGAGGAAACGTTGATGACCCCATGTTCTTGGTAGAATGATGCAGGCCACAGGGATTATTTATTGGTGGGGTGGGGAGGGGTAAAATCATTAGCGCTTACATCTTGTTGTTTACTCACCTTCATTACTCCTAGTCCCAAGGTTGCAAATAAATCATTTCCGGTTCCTCCTGTTACAGTTGACCTTGTAAGTCACTGAGCACTCTCTACTTCAACTCACAGGACAGGATCCTAAAATCTCGTAGTATTTGTTAAATGTTGTCTGTGATGATTGTTCCTTTCCTTTCTTTTAATGACCCAAGTGACTTGGGGAGATCAGTGCAAGAGGTCTCTCCAGCCAGCGATAAACTGACACCGCCACCCCTGACCCCCAGATGATATAATTCACTGTTTGGCTATCTCCTGCCTGATGCATTTTATCAAGTGAGCAATTTCCCCAGCCCCAGCCCATTGATAGTATTACTGAGGAATGCATGTTGGATTGATACTGTAGTACAGATACGGGAGATGCCCCTGGATTTGGGGTCTGAGCTTGATTTACAGGGAAGATATGTGGGAAGAGAATGGGGGATCCAGGTCTCAACGCATCACAAAACCATTTAAAATATTTCTGTTAGCCAGGGAGCCTGTAAGGGCTGGGTGAGTTTTTCAGAAGTTTCCAGAAGGTGAGCAGTGCTGATAAGTGCCGATGTTCCAGGCACATATTTCTTAATGAAAAGTTCCAGAGGGGTAGCCATGTTAGTCTGCATACAGCAAAAACAACAAGAGGCCTGTAGCACCTTAAAGACTAACAAATTTCTGCAGGCATAAGTTTTCGTGGGCTGCAATGTTTCTTAATGTTCCTTCTGGGAATGGGATGCCAGGCGTAATCAATCAGTATTTCTCTTTGTTTCTGTCCTGTCTGAGCTGCTCTCTACCTCATTCCTCTAAATGCTGCAATCTCGCTTTATTTCTCATTTGTGAGCAAGGGATTGCAAGTGTTGACTAGCACCGTTCAGAGCTTGATCCTGCAAGATGCAATAGGGCCCTGATCTGCCAAAGTGCTTGAGCCCATGCTTAACTTTAAGCATGTAAACACTATTTAAATCAATGGGATTACTTAAATGCTTTGCTGAATTGGGGCCAGAGTGCTCAGCACCTTGCTGGATTAAGCCCAGAGCGTGGGAAAGTGCTGTGCAAGTTGCCCTGTGTAGTTTTGCCAATGCACCCCAACTCTGACCTGTGGCACTCCTAGCTGTCCCAGACCTGAGCCCCCCACCTGCTGCAGCTCTGCCTATGCACCTCAACTCTGAGTGGTAGCACTCCCTGCTCCCCCTTCCACCAACTCCACCTCCAGCTCTGTTACGGTAATGCAATCCTGAAACGTGCAATAGCATTTATCTTTCTATGGCTTCTCTCTGCGGCCTCGGAAAACCCTTTAGAGAAATGGCCTGTTGGGGGGATGGGAGGAGGGCAGAAGGGTTTTAAAGAGAGATTTAAAGAGAGGAAGCGATCCAACGGCTAAATGAGTTCAGATTTGTATGTGTGTGGAATGTTCTGGGTAGACTGGGCAGCACAAGTGAAAGACGCTTCCTTCTCCTCCCCCCACCCTCATGAATCTATGGGCAAATTGGAATTAGAGTCCAGGTGCTCCTGATTGCCCACATTCCACTCATCTCATACAGGTAGCTTGAAAGTCAGGCTGATTAAATGGAATGGTTTCATAGGGAGCTCTGAGGTGGACCTGGGAAGCCACTGAAAGTAACAGAAGGCATGGGGTAAATGTGGTCTTGCTTCCTGGAGTGAAAGAGCTTTGCCTATGGCAATAATCAGAATTACAAGCCATGAATCAGTCTCCTTGCTGACCCAAATATAAGGTGTACTTTGCCCAGAGTCCCTACTGATGTGCCATGTTATTTCATAAAGGAGTAAAGGGGAGCTATGCGTGTTTCTATGCCATGCCTAATTTCTCTACAGTTCAGATGGGGGTGATGCTGTATTAAAAGAAATATCCTCATTCCTGCTGCCTTCCCCTAATTAGTAACTTTATACAGTACTGTCTCCTGCAATAATAGTTACCACTATTAGAGAGGAAACAGGGGGATATTTGACCAGCCTCAGAGGTTCCATAAATTCCTCAGAAAGAAAGGAAGGTGGCCAATAAGCTAATCTAACACAAGGGCTGTGAGAATTTTCAGCTCCAATCAGTGCTCCTGAGTTTAGTGTTTGTGTGTCTTGTGTTTGTAATATTTCCAGTCCAAAAGAAATAAATCTTGACTGGGACTGTGTATCAGTGTTGAAATGGTTTGAAATGTTCTTAGGTTGTACCTTTTGTTCAGTGGAACTTGCATGGTATCATGTACCATGTTCTGTGGCTGGGGTTCTCAAGCTTTTTCATAACATGGATCACTCATAATAGAAGGATTATTTCATGGTTGGCTCCCATCCCATCCATGGTCATGTATCCCCTCCCCTTCGCCAGGGTGTAACACCCATGTGGCAGGTACAGCAGTTGTTTGCGAGGAAGGTAAATATTAGGAAAGTTTTTTTTTCATGCATCTTTAGCTTTCTTTAATGCAGTTTGGCAGCTGGAAATGAGGAGAAGCCAGGTCCTTTTGATCAAGCAGATATCCAAGGGTGATGGCTTGAGAGTCACTGGCTTATGGGTTCCTTGCTATGGGTATTGAATGTGGACAACAGCAGAGAAGCCAGGGGACTTGGTCTAAGAGGTTTGTAAAACGTCCTGTTTTAAAGAGTCCTGATTCTTCATAGCTTATTACTTTATGGTAGGTTTTGAATCTTTCTTCAAACATCCCTTGGTGACTTCAGAGTGAGACTCCTCCAAATTTCCTCACATGGAGGGGGTAAGCTGAAAAGAAGTAGAATGGAGGATAAGAGCATCCTGAGGAAACTTGACCAAAACACCATGCGTGAAATCCTGTTCCATTGAAGTCAATTGCAAAACTCCCACGGACTGTGAAGATCAATGGAGATTTGTTTTTACCTAATTTTCCCAAGCTCTCTATACTTAAAGGTCTAGGGGCATGAATGCATGCCTATGTGCATCTACGTGCTCTCCATGTGGTGGTGGGGGTGGTCTTCGCATGCAACGCATTGCCTTCTTGATTGTCTGACAAAATCCTAGCTCAGTGCCCTAGATAGTGAGTGATCTCTGAAGAATCCCAAAGATAGGTACCAGAATCTAAGAGGGGAAACGTGCTTCACTGGGAAATAAAAGGAAGAGTCAAATAAATGGTGTTTATAATGGCACTTAACTGAGAGGCGGGCAGCATTGGTGAATAACTGATAGCCCAGGGAAGGGGCAAGGAGTCTGTCTTCTCCTTCAGAAGACAACTCGAAATCTTAATTTATTCTGGGTTTTTTTTAAAGTTGCAAGACTGAAAATTATCCCCTCTGTGAGGTGTGTGGAGAGATCTTCCCTGACTTGTCCTAATATGAATTGAACAGGACTTGCAAACCATTCGCCTGTTGCCTGGATACAATGCAGCCTTGCTTCCCAAGTCCCCCATGTATGTATGCAAGAGCTAAGAGGATGCAGAGAGAGCAGTGGCTGAATTAAGCTCATTGCACCTGTAGGCAGGAGCATTAAGCCCATCTGGTGCAGTTTGTAAATTCAAAGCTTCATTTTATTCAGCTGTTATTATGTCTATTTATTGAGCTCTTTATGACAAATGTGTGCCCCAGCTGCTTGGTGCCTTGTTCTGAAGGCTCCTACTGGGTGAAGCACATTGTGCCCTTTGCAAAGCCAACCCTCATGTTATGTCCAGAAAAAGCCTTTAATTTCAGATACTACTTCTGAGCCTTCTCCTGTTGCAAGCCAACATAAGTAGCCCTACTTGCGAGTGCAGGTAACATCGTGCCAGACGCTGTGAACAAGCTTCCATCTCGCTGAGATGCTGTCAGAACAATGCAAAGAATGATGCAGCTGTTGAATATTTAAAATTAAATGTTTCTTCTTAAACATGAAAAAGCTCTTCCCACTTCACAGACATGCAGCAGCAGATGACAGTGACTAGATGATGCATAAATTAGACTGATGCCCACACGGGGCTATGAAAACTCCGTTGCAAGAAATAACCTTCTCCTTTTCTGAATATGTACAAGGTTGACCAAGCCACTTCATTAATAAGGTGCTCCCTCACCCCCATTCAGCAAAGCACAGGCACATGTGCTTAAATGCCTTGCTGTACTGCGATGAGAGTGGATCAAAATGATTCATCTGAAAACAAAATTTGATGAAAAATGCCCTTTTGAAATTTAGTTTTCAATTTTCCAGTTTTTGATGCACAAACAAAATATGGCTTTCAGATGTTTTGGGTTTTCTAAAACTGAACTTTTAATTTTGGTTTTGGTTTTCCATTGAAAAAACCCCAAAAGAATATCAGTCAAAAAGATTCCAATTGAATTTTTTTTCCCAAAAAAATGTTCACACAAAATACTTATCATTTCTTGCACTGCTCTAATTTACAGTTTGTGGTCTTTCTCTCTTTGTAAGGAACAGAAAGGTTTTCTTCAGGTACCTGTATAGCCCAATTGCCATTGCCCTGTACCTTGTATGATCACTGACTGCAAAGTTTAAAGCCATTTTGCACTGGTATCAATGACAAGATGACTCAGGGAATGTTGGATTCATAGTCTTTGTGTTGACTTGGGTCAGGTCTTAAAATACCTGTGTTGGTAGGCAGAAAGTTTCCACATTCAACTTGCATTGAAGTATATCTTCCCTAAAGATTTCGGGTCACCACCTGGCAACTCTCTCTATGTTGTTGGTCTCCAACAAAGCATAAGAAAATTAGCCCTCATCCTGGTTTTGATTGTTTTCAGTGGATGGAGCTGAGTCACTCAACTGAAGGGTCAGTTCAGAATTGCATAAAGAATGCCCTTTCTTCACTAAGCAAGGAGGGGCAGGTAACTTTGACTAAGCTTAATATCCTAGAAAACTAGAGAAACAGCACTGTGGGAAATACAAAAATCATGGGAGATGTAATGAAGGCTCAACACTACTAGCTTAAAAAAAATGGCTGAGGTCTATGGCCTAATTCTTGACCACCTGGCACTTATGTAGTCATTTATAACTGTGCAAAGTGGATTTTAATGCTACCAGTGATGTGAGTGGAAAATTCTAATTTAGTAATGTTTTGTACCCATTTTTCATTCCTTTTGCACACATATGAATTACTACACATGATGCAAGGTATTGAAGACTGAGGCCTCCAGTGACTCATTGAGTAGATTACTTGAAAACCGCGTGGCATAAAATCTCCTTGTTCTGGACACTTCAGTGTGTAATGAAACCAAGGTTACATACATTAGGCTCTGAGAATTCTCATCAGAAAACAAATTTAAAACAGCGGGACCCTCATGGCTTGTCTACACATACCAGTTGTACCACTTTAGCTATACTGGCATGGTTAAAGCAGTACAACTGCCCTATTAGGAAACCACTTAAACTGATCTAAATGTCCTTAGACTAGTATAGTTTATTTCTGTATGGAAGGAGAGTAACTATAAGGCACCTTTATACCAGTAAATGCAGGGAGATGCAATGTAGATGCGATGCGTTGTCCCGGCGTCCACAGGCTTTGGACGTTACTGTGATTCCTATGGAGAGAGCAAGAGTTATTTGCAGTGAGAGCTGTCAAGTGTCAGAGGCCCATGAAAGTATTCATGGTTGTGTTGCAGAAACTCTGGGTCTTCACTCTGAAGTGTGTCACCTGCCTCAGTGAACTAAATTGTGTTGGACCAATCGCCGTTGCCCATGCTCAATGCTGCCGACTGGCAAAAAGCCCAACTGCAAGATAGTGACATTTGTGACCCACTACTTGCAAAAAGTGAGGGGCAAAACCTGCTGCAATTATTCCTTCTACCCTCAAGGGTAAATTGCTAGTGATGGAATAGTGCAAACTAACTCTGATACAGGGAGTGCTGTACCGAATCACTGCAAATCCTTCACAAAATCAACAAATAAAACTAGTGCTACCAAAAGAGTTCAGAGCCCGGGCCAGGCCAGCCCTGAGTGATGACTTTGGACATTTGGGGATGGAGAAAACCCTGGAACTTATTTGTAGTAGGTTCTATTGGCCCCAGATGGCTGAGGATGCTCACAAGAAATGAGACATGCTCTCAATGTGTTCAAAGAAACACTCTGCCCACTAGAGCAGCGCATCACCAGCAGCAAACCTCTGGAACTGGTATGCATTGATTTCTTGTCTTTAGAAGTAGACAGAAGGAATGGGGAGAACATTTTAGCTCCGATGGTATGCACGCATAGGATGCGCAGGCATACCCGATACATGGCCAAAAGGCTACCACTGTTGCTCAAGTGTTGTGGGAGAAATATTTTTCAGTGTATGGATTCCTGGCTCAGATACACTCTGACCAGGGACGGGACTTTGAAAGTCCCCTTTTGAAGGAGGTCTGAGGATGGTAGAAATTAAGAAGTCCAGGACAACAATTTATCTCAGCCAGAGCAATTTAGTTGAACTCTGTTGGATATTCTGGGAACTTTTCATCCAGAGCAGAAGGCAACCTGGAGCCAGCAAGTTGCATTTTTGATGCATGCCTACAATGCCACAAAGACTGATGCTACAGGAGTCACCTCATCGCTCTTGATGTTTGGGTAAGAACCAATATTACACATAGACTTGTGCTTTGGCATATCGGAGGATAGAGATACCTATGAGACACATCAGCAATATGTTTTGCGACTAACAGGAAAAGCTGCGGGATGCTTATTGCTAAGCTATGGCTTCTGCCTGCACGAACGCAGATAGTAACGAGCATTGGTATGGTGCTAGGGTGCATTTGCAAGAGCTCCAGCCAGGGGAGCGAGAGCTGCTGTGAAATTTGGGTATTGCTGGCAAACACAAAGTAGCCAATGGATGGAAGACAATAACTTATCTGGTGATGGAGAAGCTGGTTGATCTGCCAATCTACAAAATTAAATCTGAGATGGGGAGAGGAGGGGCAAAGCAAATAAAGATAGCACATAGAAACCTCTTACCACCTGTGGCGGAATTGGTAGGTGCTCCTGATGGAACAGACCATGACATGCAGCCTGGGCAAAAAAGGGATGCTGGACTGAGTCCACTATCCACATCCACATGTAGGGTGGCCTCCCTGGGGTTAACTCACCCCTATTTAGTGAATCTGAAGAGGAAGGTACTTACTGTGGTGTACCCTAGGATGGAGACCAGATTCTAGCCTTGATCAGCTGAACCCTGTGAGAGTTCCACTTCAGCCCTAAACCCCATGGCAGAAGCATTTAGACTTGTTTCTGGCACCCACACCGAGACCAGCCTGGGATAATGAGCTTGTCCCACCAACACCTCCAGATCTCCTGGAAGAAAACAAGCCAGTGATGTCACACTTAGACTGTTGGACAGTGGGGATATATAGGTGCAAGGTGTCCCTGGGGCCCTGGACCTTCCAGAACCAGGACAGGAGATGCAGGGTGCCTGTGCCAGTAGCTGAGGGACCCTCACAGGAGACCTTACCATCCCTACCCCGAGAAGAAGTTTCCTGTGCCCTTGCTAGGTCCACTTTCAATAGGCACAACAGGGTTATAAAGCCAGTAAACAAGTTAACATGATGCACCTGGGGTGATTAGTGAAGACGCACCTAGCTCGCAGGCTTGTGGAAGCAATAGTAGGTTTCCTCAGACCCTTTGGGGAGAAGTCATGCAGTTGGTATAATTCAGAATGTGATTTGCTGGGATGACAAATTCTCAGCTCGGGGTGAAGATATAAGCAGGGTCTGAATGGACTCTCCCCTGCTGAGCTGGTATTTGTATGAGCACACCCACCCTGCTTAGGTGCTCCGCATGATGGGACTGCTTTCCCCAAATGATCCTTTTGGTTGGTGTTGGGTTGCAAATCAAGTTAATGTTAAATGCAGGGGTAATGAAATGTTGTTCCCCTTATTGTATGAGCAAAGGGCTGCAGAACTGTGCTTAGCCTGTGCTGATTGAAGGGTCACTAGCATCTGAACCGCACTGGCTAAGCAAGGGGCTCGGATGCCAGAGCCCTGTGAAGGTTGATAGTGGGTGGGGATGGGTATTCCTGCCTGGAAGTGTGGGCTCTGTCTAAGAGTCCCCGGCATGGTTTAACCTCCCCCTCCCACGGTTCAAAGAGAGCGCTGATTAAGATTCCATTAGGAGTCTTTTGTTTTAAGTGTCGCTAGAACTCAAATCACCTGTGGGACAGGGCTGTCAGCACTGAGGGTCCCCCACTGAGAGCTGACAGTCTCTGAGAGCTGAGTACCAGAGAGCTGGGTAGAACCGCAAGAGACCAACCCGCAGAGTCATACTGGAGCAGAATGGCTCGCAGGGCAGCTAGCGGACAACTGGCAGAGCAGGCCACAGAGCAGTGAGTGGCTGGTGGGGCAGCTGGAACTTAGTAGCTGGACAGCAGAGTGAGCAAGATGCCTTCTTTCCTTCTCCCCCCACCAGGGTGGGAGGTGAACTCCGCAGCTGCACCTCTACACTCTGGGTCTGCCCTGACTAAGGACAACACCTCTGAGTGGGATGCTTTGAAGAGAGGGGCACATTAAAGGAACTTCTTGTTGTTGGACTTAAGAACCTGAGGCAAAAGGAAGCTGCCCAATGTACTCTGGATTGGCTGTTTTGTTCATGCAAATACCAGCTTGGCAGGACAGAGTCCATTCAGTCCCTGCTTACAGAAATGTACATCATTTTGAAAAAATCTCAATTCCGTTTCAAAGAGGAAAGGTTTTTTTAGAGCTCTTAGCAATGGTTACCGCCTAAACTCTTTGTGAATGGCTTGAAACAACCTTGGCTGGGGATTATTATTTAATCTTTCCAAAGGTGTAATATTCCTTCACACACTTGTCAATCTGCTGAGATCCAAATAAATAAAAAATAGGGAGATACTTGAGGAAAAATATTGTTAGAACCTTTAAATGATATACAGTTGTTTTTGTTGGCATAAAAAAGTCTGTAACCTGAACTTCATGATTCTGCCTTTCTGATGTCGTCAATTGATCGTAATGAAGGGGAGGTGGTATAAGATAGGTACAAGGGAGCTAATGTGGGTTTAAAATGATGGCTTTCTCTCCAGATGTGGCACAGCACAGATCTGTGTTCTCAGTGGCTTTATTAAGAATGCTCTCTTCACCCGTCATTGAGTTATATGGCAGGAGAGGGACGTTACAGCCAGTGATGATATCCCAAATTTCCAATAACCAGTTCTATAAAGGCAGGTGATATTTAAGAACCTATTCTGAATAGGTTCTTAAACATCATGCACACAGCACCCGACACACTGCACCCCAACAACCCAGGACCCTGAACGTCAGAGTGCCCTCTGCAGTGAAATTGACCCTCCCTGGTCAATTTTGGCAGCGGGCTGAATAACAACGGTTCGCTGCTCCGCCTTTGCATTGAATCTCCCGGCGCTAAGAACCGGTTTGCTGCATTTTTTTCAATTTTAAGAACCGGTTCGCGTGAACCGGTGCAAACTGGTTGGATATCATCACTGGTTACAGCTCTACTGAGGCATGATCTCTGGGCTTTTTGCTGCTGTTCTGTGACGTCACCAGAGTGTCTTCCAATCCTGTCACCCACAATCAATTTTTGTTTCTTTGAGACAGTTCTCCTGGAAGCCAAAAGTTCTTAGTTTCCCTCAAAGTGATTTATGTGGTGGTGATGGATTAGCTTAGTGGAGACGCAATATAAATATGAACAGAGCTCGGTGCCCCTTTATTGAGAGAGAATATCAGGCTACATGACTGAGAGTAACTTCACGTCTCAAGTTAGAAAAAGCAGCTAAGAACTTAGTGCTGAGTTTTGCGGGTTTTGCAGTTGAAAGATTAGCTTCAGTAAGATTTAAATCCACTGCATTAAAAGAATGTTCACTGTAAACAATAAACCCAGGGAGAAGCTGACACTAGAACTACAGACCTCGAGGACAGCCAGAGAAGCATGCATCTTAATGCATCTCTGTTGTATAGCTCTGTGTGTGTGTGTGGGGGGCCTATTGCATCTACATAGATGGTCAAATCAAGGGTGTTAGTCTGTGTCTTTACCATTCAATAGCAGAGGGAAGAAAATTGACTGTCAATGGGTGCAACCTGCAAGTGTGTGGCCTACATCTTCCAGCTGGCAAAGGGAGGCATTACAAAGGCCTCTCTTACAGCCTTTAGCAGCACATGTGATTACTCCATATCTGGAACAATTGAGCTTTACCCCAACATGCCATGGAAGGTCAAAACCAGGGGGCTGGACTGTTGGATCTGTTCTGAGATAGGCGTTTGCTGTGTCTGAAGCTTGTTCTTGCCATCTGGAGGTGATATTGAGGTTCCTTAGGGGAACTACATTGCAGTGATCTCCAGGGGCAATGGAAAGAAGTCGTACAAAAGAATGATTGCCTCCTGCAGCACTGTGACGGCCTGCAAGCTGGGATTTCCATCATGGTTAAGAAGATTTAATAAATACAAAAGATTCTTTATTGCGGCTGCTGGATGGAGACAAATCCATGGCATTCACTAGTTCTCAGACTAATATAGCCTGTGCTGCTTAGTGTCAACGTGCAGGTTCCCTAAGGCCTGGCCTGGACTAATAATAATAATGGAGGGGACTACACCAGCCATTGGTTCTGTGGTGCAGTGTGGTGGGGTGGTGTTATCTTGCAGATAGGACAAGAGCTCAGGGCAAGCAGTCTACATGTTACCACTTTGTGACTTCCCATGTCTTCTGTGCAAATGTGTCAGTTGCCCCTGATGTGGGTATTAAACTGTTGCTCAGTTCTTGCTACTTCTATGGCCTGAACATACAGGTTTCTCAATGAGCTTTAATTGGACTGTCGTAGGTCTTTGTATGGGCATCAATTAAAAAAATGGAAAGGCAGAAGAGAACTGAAGTAGGAAAGGCAGGAGTTTTTCCTCTGTAGTTCACAGCAGGTTGGATGATGTGGATATATTTGGGATAGTTTAGCCCTGACTTCTCCAGAGCTTGGAAAATAGTGTTAGTTCTTAGCCAGGTAGTCTTTTAGAGCTTTCTGTGCCTCACAGATACTATTAGATAACCTTTCTTTTTTCTTTGCCTCTGACTGAATATCTACATTGGCAACATAGGGAATGAATGAGAAACAATGAGGAGAATGCTAACATCTAGGAAAATAGTTCTGAAATGAAAGTCAATATTTAAAATGTATAAAAAATAAGAAGGTCCCAAAGCACTAAACAACCCAGCAATGAAGTGTGACCACCTCTATGGAGGTGGCACCGATATCTTGGTCAAGGATGCTGGCAGAGGCCCGGCATATGAAGAGGAAAGGCTGCTGCACAGGTGTCTGTGCAGTTGTGGGGTCCAAGGGCTCAATAATGGGGGGAGCTGTGGCTCAGTGCATCTACAGAGCTGTGCGGGAGGAGCCCAGGACTTGAATAGCTACATCTCAGGATTGGGGTGCATCAGAAGAGCTGTGTTTGGAGCCCTGGCACTGCAATAGCCCAGGGTACCACGTCTTGGGGCTCAGTTGTATCAGTGAAGGCCAAGAATTGGTATAGCCAAGGGGCTTTCATTCCAGGAGGGAAGTGGATCAGCCGAGCTGTATCTGTTAAGCTTGAACAAGCCCTGAATGCTCTGACTTTTCTTTCAGCACGTGCTTTTTTTTTTTTTTTTGCTTTCATGAGCAGTAAAAATCAATTATAAAATTATGAAAAAAATGGAGAGAAGATTTATTGAAAATTGTACTCTAAGTGGATGTTTAAAGTACATTAATGATAAGCCAACCCAGCGTGCTTACAGAAAACTCAGGATGCTGAAAAATAAATCTTGCTGAGCCCTCAATGTCCTGCATGAGTCACTAACTCCCTAGGGCTGAAACCAGAACACAAGAGATGTTTGTTTTCATTTAGAGAAGCCAAAACATAGCCAATTCTGAATTAGGATGAGTCCTCCTGGGAGGCATATCCTTGCATTTTAGTGTACCATAGGGTAAGTAATGGTGAGTGAGTCCACAAATGTAGAAACTCAGAGGCCTTATTCAATTTTTGCTAAATCTTTATTCAGGAAAAATGTATTAATTTCTGAGTTTTGCCTGAGTAAGATGCATTTTGTGACTTCAGGGTTACACCCCCAAGAGTATTAGGGCAGATGGTTGCTGGCACAGGGAGGGTTTAAATATGGTGGGTCAAATTCTCTGCTGATGTAACTTCTCTGAAATTACATAATAGTCAGTGGAATTATGCCAGCAAGGAATTTGTCCCTGTGTCTTTCTATCTGGGTTGGCATTTGTCACCACTTTCAAAGCCCTCATCCTTCATATTGCCTCTTCAGTGCTGGTGACCAGCTTTGCACTGTATCTGTCAGAGACTTCAACATCATATGCTTTCTTGAAATAATATCTAAGACTCATGAGGGAAACAGCAGTGTATGTGTCCAGTTCCCTGAGGCCTTATAAATACTTTCTCAACTCAAGGCAGTTTATAAGCCCATTCAGCTCCAGAATTGCATACATTTGATGGAAATTTTTGGTTTGTGATGGAATAAGAAAGCAGAGAGGTCACAGCACATTTATTTATGCTAATAAATGACCTCTGGCTGGAAGTTGTCTGTTAATGCTGTGAAATGAACTACTGTTGTGGAACTTGGGGCTGGAGTCAGCGGCACAGTAAAAGGTGCGTTATTATGATTGTTCAGATAATGCCAGACAATTTTACTGTTCTAATTTAAAGATTTAATGGTTTGTTAACAATGCCTGATTTGGGAATACAGTATAGAGTTTATCGGGAGGGGGGCATAATGGCATTAATAAAAGTAATTGAAATTGTTGCTGTAAACTTGTTTGCTCTGGCTGGTTAATTGAAAAATGGCTTGTCTTAATGTGAGATAGAATAATTGTTCCTTTGTAAGTCTGAGGGTTAAGAGGCTATGTATTGGTCCATGTGTCTTTGTGGCTTTGTACGTGTACCAGCATGGTAAGCTGAGGGCAGTGTGCATGCATGTATATCCGAGCAGTGTGACTAGGGCAATGTGTGTCTTCAGCATATGTCGTGACTGTGCCTCTGTCTATGCTAGCATGTCAATGTATGTGCAAGCTGCATGTGTGTTTAAATTTATAATTAATTACAGGACATTGAAGGTGAAAAAGGGAAATGAGAAACTCATAAGTTATTGAATGTTTAACCTTGGAGAAGCAAACTTTGCATCTAGTCTTTCATTAGTGCCCACACACAACTGCCATTAACATTAATTATAGAGATACTTGTGTGTAACACCTGTTAACCCTAATTAGAGTTAATGGAAGATATGTGTGGATATTAATGGGACAAGAAACAAAGTAGTCTCCATTTCCAAGATTAAATATCTAGCCGCTTCCCTCATCCCTTTTTGACATCCTGTAATTATATAGTCTCTCCCTCACACACACACACCACTTCCCCCCCTCAGTTTTTTCAGTCATATATTATTTGGAATTAACAATCCAAAGAGCAAACAGGATTGCAGCCGTGACTTCAGTTACCCTTATTAATGTCATTATTCTACCGTCCTTGACTGATAGGCTATACTAGACTCCTGAATCAGACTTTATTAAACCATTAAATCTGTAAATAACAGCAGAAAAATGATCTGTTGTTATTTGAACAGTAGTAGTAGTGAGCCCTTGGCTGACCTATTATCAATACTACTACAGTCACACGCAGGAGCAGGGAGAGCTTCCATTTTGTTCTAAAAGTTGACATCGTTATAATAAACAAGGAGCTCAGCGTCTGTGAACAAGGGAGTCTGCATAATGTCCAAGATGTCTGTCTGCCTATCTATACAGCTGCCATCACAGTGGTATTTTTCAAGCTGTGAACCAAAAACCTTCCCTAAATCTGTATTTATTTGTCTGACTCTTTAGTGTTTCCAGGACTGTCGTCATTGTAAAATCAAGGCTTTAGATTTATAAGTATCCTTGTATTATTATCCTTCTGACAATGGAAAACTAATGACCACATGCCAAGCTGTGTATATAATTCACTTCCGTGCTGCTATTTAATGTCCCTGCAGACAGTATCTCATCTAGGCTGATTTGGCTCATAACCATCCTTGACAGCTAAGGGCCTATCCTTGAAGATGTCAGGCTCTCCACATATAGCTTGGCATGCTCGTGCTTGATCCCAGTATTTTGCTGCATTTGGAGACTGTGTAAGTGAGGTAAGCATTACACCATTGTCATTGACCAACTTCCGGATTATAGGGTGGCATGATGGACCGAAAGTGACTTTCTTTAGTGTCTGATTAGACATGCGGCATTTTCCCCCCTCTTTCCAGTGTGATCCATTCATGCCTTTCAGATAAATTACAGCCATGACTCCTCGAAGTCTACCTGGAAATTCCAGCGTATGCAACTTGTGACTGCTTGGATGCTCCCTGGATGCTTGGTAGCTGTAGCCACAGAAGCATGTTATACCAGTTTTTCAACTGCAATGACTTCCTTTTTACTCCTATGTGCAACTTGCGGTATGAACACTGACCTGTGCTTGGCTTGGATGCTGGCTGTCAGATAAACTGCCTGTGCCCACAGCTACCTTAATATTTGTGATCAGCTGAGATGCTTGTGCTAATAGTCTGTAGATTTACAAGTGTGCATAGTAGAAGGCAGAGCATTCTGGTGGAGGGTTCTCAATTCTGGAATTCGCTTGCCCACCAGTCTAACACGCTAGAGTTTGTTGACCATTAGAGCACAATGTGAGACCCATCCCACTGCTCAGCATTTGCTTGAGGAAAGGTTTGATTTATTCTGTTGACTTTTTTTTTTAAATTTTTTTCTATTGGGTCATTTAAAATGCATATTGTGTTTTTAAATATTTGTTCATGGACTCTTTAGACCCTTGTACTTAATTTTAATTTAAATTAAAGCAACGTTTACCTAAGGCCTAGTCTATGCTAGTAACTTTGGCCAATATAGCAATGTTGTTAGGGAAGTGATTTTGGGTGACATTTTTATATTGGCTAAATCCCTAGTGTAGATGAAGTTATACAGTCAAAAAGTCTTTTCACTGCTGTAGCTTTATTCGGTGGACTGTATAAACTAAATTGGCAAAAGTACTCTTTCTGCATCTCCAATAGGAGGATTTGCCAGTAGAGCTAAAAGCAAGCAAACCCTTTCTTGTGTAGATGAGAGCAGAGTCTCTTCTGCTAGCTTGTTGAAGGTTGAAGTAATACACTAAGGTCATGTCTACATTAAGAGCACCTAACCAATATAGGGTTACCAGTATACTATATTGGCGAAGTGCTCCTATTGTGAATGCAGCTATACCAGCAAAGTTGCACTCTGTATTGGTATAGTAAAACCACCCACCAGTACAGTTAGAGTGGCCAAAAGCTCCTCGTGTGGACACAGTTATACCAGTAATAGCTTATTCTAGTTTGGGAAGTGGAATAAGCTATACTAGTATAAGTCTCCTTCTTACTGCTATAACTATGTCCACTAGGGCTTTTACCCATATAACTGTTTCAGGGGGGAAATTATACCCCTAACTGAAATAGTTATATTGGTAAAACTGTTAAGTGGGAACCCAGACCTAAGATACAGTAGGAGAGAGGTCAGTTCAATGAAGGGAACACAGGTATTGTGTTTTTTCATTTTTAATTTAAACTAGGAAAATGCAGCGTCTCTTGAAACAAGACTGATGATTTCTAATGAGGCCTCGCTCTTGTGTGGTTGGGAAAGTGAAATACGATCTGAAGGTAGATGTTGTCAGAGCCACTGAGGTTAAGCACCCCTGGCCCCAGGCAAATCCCCTTGTTTTTATAAGCCACTACAGTGAGGCTGTAAAATATTTTAAAATGGGTGACTCAATATAAGTCTCTAAGCAGTGCAAAGGTACTAATATACATTGGCTGGTGACTTAAAGCTGGCTTCATAAACTTAAAATCCCATCTTTGTTGTCTTTAAATTTAGTAGGATATTTATAAACTAAATCCACCCCAAATTAAAATACACACAGATGTAAAAAACATTTGAGACAGACATTTAAGTGTTCAACCAAAGGCTTGCAGAATGGAGAGCTTAGTTACAATGGATTCAATTGGTAGGGTAATTGCTGATATAATACTCATTGTTGCTGCAGCCATTTCTTTCCTGCTAAACTGCTGAACAAGGGCATAAATAAACAAAATGATTGCCATTTTGGAGTGGGAAAAATTGTCAGGTTCCTATTTTTTCAGGGGGTTGAACCAATTTGGTGGCAAAAGAACAAGACCCCAGTTGTAATTTGTAGATGGGACCAGTTTCAGAATCATTGAACCAACAGTAGGGACTCAGGCAGTGGGAAAATAATTATTCTGGGTCTTTGGTGTGAGACCTAAGCAGCATTACAGTGATTCCACAAAAATGAATTCTCCAGCGACACAGGTAAGTTCTGTAGTTGTTGGCTGTGACTTGGTTGCTGTGTCAGAAGGATGCTGCTCTGAAACACGTTGCAGTTAGTGAGCCCATCTGCAGCACCGAAGTCCCGAATGGTGTGAGACACGGCAGAGGAATTTTGGCTCAAAACTGGGGTTGTTGGCCTTTGCTGCTGGCTTTGGCTTAAATCTGTGGAATAGGTAGCATATCACATGAGTCCCTTTCTGTCACACGATCTGAACAACAATCTGTAAACACCAGTTTTTCATGACGGTAGCTGGTGTTTTCAGGCAGGATATTTAACATTGTGTCAAAAAGGAAGAGCTAGAATTTAAGCCTCCCTTGGGTATCAGCCATTATTCTTCCACTTGCTCTGTTGGATTTGAATAGAGCTAAAGCACTCAGCAGAGGACACTCAGCTCCTTGCTCTTTTGGGTATCTGAAGCAAAAGCAGTTGTTCCTAGAATACAATGCCAGGGTGTCTTTTTGTGTCCCAAAAAGCTTTACAGCGTTAAATAGTATAAGGCAGCAGACCATTTGTGTAACATGTGCATAGTATGTGACGTGGCTAATGATGTAAAGACGTTGCACTGCAGGAGAGGGAAATTAAGAAGTATCAGCGTGGGAGAAAACATAGCTTTACAGCTGCAAGTTAGTGAGGGGGAGAGATGCAGGAAAGCTCATATCTGGGACTCGTGATGGCTTAGTCAGGGCAAGAAGAGCCTACGCTGTTTTCAACAGCTGCACAGCTCTCCTTAGAAACACCCCATCTCTTAATTCTTCAGTCCTCTCGGGGCTCATCAGGCTGAAAGAGTGGAAGTTATCTCTGTCACCTACGCATGTTCAGCCACTGTGCATAGAAACACACAGTGTCAAAGTGGACTGCACGGCCTGGTGTGCCTCAGAATTTTACAATGCGGCCCAGGGCCATCCCCCCTCTTTGTGAGCAGATACCAATCAATGAATGAGGGGCACATTGGAAACAGAGTGGCTGGAAATGAGTAGGCTCATTAGACTACAGCCACCATTGTCTATCACTCAACAGTGTCTATCTGTATATCTCCAGTCTACAGTAGATAATATTCTGTCGTCTAGTCTTAGTCGCAGCACACCCATCACTATAGCACTTGGTTTTGCTATTTACAGTAGTGGAGATGAAATTGGATTCTTAATGTAGAATAAGGGTGGTGCTGATAAGCAGAAGCAGAGCAAAATCATTTTTAGGGCAAATTAATACGAAATGAATCTGGTGTCCAGAGTAGCAGTTCATGTGGGTCACCCAAAAGTTAAAGTCAGGCCAGCTCTCCCACGGGATGGGAATGAGTATTGGAACGGCCTCTCAACTGAAAGGAGTTCTTCTCTCAGTGTTTGTCATTTTTTAAGTGAGCTGAGTGAGAGCGCACAGTTAAAATGCTCAACAAAATCAATTTTGTTTTAAAGGCTGGGTCCCGTTTCTGAGCAACTTCTGAGAAAGCAGCTGCACACCCTGTGTTTTCTAAGAGCAGAAACAAGCCTTCATGATTTTATTAGCAGCCAAGAGCCTGAGCTTTGACCCTTGATGCCCTTGGGACACTTCTGCTGACCCCTTTGAGGACCTAATGCAATTTGCTGCCACTGAGGGACAACTGGCAGTCCTGTAGCCCCCTGTAGTGCTCTCTTGTGGCTGGCACGTAGTCATTGGATGAAAAGTAGCAGGTCAGTGACATCTGGCATACACATGGCCCTCCCTCCAGGGTCACTTGCAACAACCAACGTCTTTTAGCCCTGACACTGCTGTTTGGGTTTTGCTACTTGCAGATGCTCTCTGAGGGGGAGAGAGGGACGTGCATGCCATAGCTGTGAAAGGAAAACATTGTTTGTTTTCAGACCATTAACGTTTCACAGCTATGTTGCTTTTGCCAGTCACCCTTGGAGACCCTACACTGGACCTTTCCCTGGGCACAAGCTAAATGCTTTGAATGGATTCAGCTTAATAGCTGGCAAGAAGGCAATGGCTCCAACGATGAAAGTGAAATCTCAGACAACAGCTTGTGATGAAAATCGGGCCCAGACCCTTATTTCAGGTTTGGATGAGGATCCCCTTTCCTCCTCACATACTTCCCAACTCTCAGTGTGGCAGCAGCTCCTTTACTGCCTAGGCATGTGGTCCTGCTTTTCCTCAACACTCTTACCACTAGAATCCAATGAAATCTGACGGGTTCTGTTCCACTCCAGTGCCATGGCCCGGCCCCCCTCCCCTCCTGTGGCTTCCTCTGTCCTTGCAAACCTACAGTAACAACACTCACTGGCCCCACTAGGCTTTGGTTTGCCCTTTGAATTGTGTGGCCATACAGTACAAGGGGATAGTGAAGAGGGTCCTCAGAAAGTTTGGCAAAATGTTTGACTGCTTTCCCAGGCCACTGAAGCTCACCCCTACCAACTGAGCATCTGCTCCAAAGTCATCCAGGGTTCTACATGATGAGAAACCTCAGCTCCATTATGCCCTTCATGTACAGAGAGCAGGTGGTTTGTGGTAACACAATTCATAGCAATATAATGTTAATTCTGGAACCTAATGATGATTTAATGGTGTGATTTTGTGAGCCTTCTATGAAAAGAGCTACCGTTGACTTCAGTGTGAATTCTGCAAGCACAGAGCTTTCAGAATCAAACTCTAAATGTTAACATTAACTATTTCAATGTTGATTGCGGCAACAGAAACTGAGTTGCTTTGAGATTGTGAGCAGAGCTTAAGTAGAATGCCTCCATTTTTTCCCCTGACTTATCACCTGCAATTTATAGCCTTTTGTCATTCAGTTTGTATGAAGGAATGAACTTGTATTGTATTATGGCACTCCAAACTACACTGAAAGTCATTTGAAAAGCTTATTTTGGTCCGTGTGTTGAATCCTATGCTTCTGGGAGCTTCATTGCTTTTCCCTAGTGCTTTCCACTAGAAATCTCAAAACATTTAACAAATACAGTAGACACTCATTAGTAGCAACATATCAGTGCCCTTTTGCGATGTTGCTTCTAAGCGGCTGTTGCTGTTATGGGAAGCATTGCCAACTCACAGTAGGAGAAATGTTACTCATAAGTGGCGGTTGCTCTTACAAGGTGTTGTTGCAAACAAGTGTCTACTTGTATTACTAGGTCTTGTCTACACTAGAATGTTGACACAAGTTACAGTGATGATCAAAAAGCCTGTCCACATAGCACTCATTGTGTCGCTGCAGCACATCCACAGTTGATGCTCTCGCATTGACACTGAGAGCAGGACACTGTGGACAGCTACCCCATTATACAACTCGCCAGCTTGTGCTGCTAGGAGTTGTGGGAAGGCAGAGAGGATCGCAGTGCATCATGAGTGCAGGCTCAATGTCCCAGGATGCAGTGATTTCCATCCCGTCATTCTGTGGGTTTCCAACTGTTTCGCAGCATTTTTCAATGGCTCCAGTTTCCTGTGCACCCACCCTGTCTATCTGAAAGGATGGATCCTGCACTCCTTGCCACTGTTGCTGTCAGTGTTCTGAACACATGCATTATATCGTGAGTTCCCAACTGGAACAGGAATCCCAGGCGCCTGAGCTGTTGTGTACCACGCAAACAAACAATTCCAGATTGCTGTTTGCATTCATGGAGCATCTGAAAATGGCGCACTGCTGCTTTTGAGTGTGTAAAACAAGCGCTGAGTGGTGGGACTGCATCGTTATGCAGGTGTGGGATGATGAACATCCTGCTGCTCACCATATGCTTTAGCCTAAACCTAGGCTGCTTTGGCCAGTTGCCCTCCAAATCTGGTTTTGATACTTATAAAAATTAAAAACAATGTTTTAGAAGACTGCAGAGCTGCTTTCTAATTGCATGTCAAGCAAGAAAAGAGACATCACTGAACTGGGATTAAGGCTCCACTGGTGGTAAAGATTAACTATTTAAAACTTTCACTATTACACGGATCATAGCACATGTCACTTAGGCCCTTCCTAACTGAGGCGAAGGTTGGACTGTGTGATCCCAGAGAAACTTTTCAATCATATCTCCTATGGGGCCTGCAGAAGGTCCTGTTTTTAAACTTAATAGCTACATAAAAATTACTGCTCTCCATAAAAATGTTTCCAGAACTGAAACTGATGCAGGTCACAGTAGACAATTCAGCAGCATAGGCAGTGTCAGACTCAATCAGACCACAGCTCCAAGATCCAGATTCACTTTCCGACAATGGCCAGTGCTAGGTATTTCACAAGACAGTGCAAGAAACCTTATAATGGACATTTATGAACTCACGTGCCCCTGCAGCACATTTCTTCCTAATCTCTGGCAATTAGTAGTTGGTTTATGTCCTTGCTTGTGTTGGGTCTAATGAGGAATGCTCCCCTCTTCCATTCAGTGACAGTGAGTTTCTTCTGCTTTATGGATATGTTTGTTGCCTCCTGAGTAATGTTTCAAATCATGCCCTAACCATTATTAATTACATTTGGGGCAAGTCATGCTCACGCTGATTTCAATTAGATGTACTTTGCATTCCCTGCTTCCAGTGCTCATCTCCTATCAGATGACACAATAATAAAGACTGTGCAAATTAAAGTTTATCTGTATCCAGAGCATTCCCCTCTTGCACTCGCACACACGCGCCTCTCTCTCTCTCTCTCTCTCTCTCTCACACACACACTCACTCTGTTTAGTTTTTTAAAAAGAAACTCCATACAGCTCTGTTGGCCCATGCCTGTTCTTATGTGTTTTTAATGACTGATGTTGATTCCGACTTTGCCCTGTGCTGTTCCCAGCCTGGTTTTATATGTTTCTGGTGAGGAGGTTTCTGCTGCTGTTGTGTGTTATGTAGATTAAAGTAGAACCAAAAAAATGTGCTCACTCTTAAGCAGTTTCCAAGCACAAAAGAAGACACTGTCCTTGCTCTGAGAAGCTCAAAATCTTTAAAACAAAGTCTCCCTTGACTTCTGCAGCATGTAAACCTCCATGCTGGGAAATATTTCGCAAGCCTCTGACTGACAGGATAAATTTTGCTTTAACCCTAGCCAGTCTCCTTGGGAAGAAATGGTGTTCATCTTTCTGTTCAGGACTGAGATTTTTTGTTTAAAGCCAAAAGTATAAGTGGCCTGTGTAGCCCGTTAGCTTTCTGAGAGGAGACTTCTCTATGTGTGAAATTCAGCCCTTTGCAGAAGTCCACCAGAAGCCCTACGCACTACCTAGTCCTCACTTGAGAAGCACATAGGCCTTGTGCTGACTCTGAACATAGGATTGCCTTTCACTCAGCGTCTGTCCACTTAAATCCTGCTTAGAAACTCTGTGCTTAAGGTATAAGGATGTTTCTGGGAGATGATATAGTTCCTCTCTGTGGCCTTGTCTTCACTAGGAAAAAGCTACTTCGGCGCATGCTAGAGTGCAGCAGCAGTCCTCCAGCCACTTAGCAAACTTTCTCAGGGATGTGCAATAGATGCCTGCTATGTCTGAGCGTTAAGGTTGATGCATCACCCTCTGAAATGGTGTCACTTTGCTGCAGAAACTCAAGACACAGTCAAGACTAAATGAAGCAGATGGTGTTTTGAACCCTGAGGATGCAGCATTGCATCAGCACCACAGAGGAAGCCCTATGTTCACTTCAACATTAGCCGTCTGATTTATGGGTGCTGCAGCGCGCAGCTTGTCATGTCACTTCATAAACATGCTTAAGGCTTTTGCAGGAGCAGCTTAATTAGGCCCCTTTTATTTCTTAATTCCTGGAAGTGCTGGAGTGTGCTCGGCTGGCCTTGACAGCACCAAGAATCCCCGTGATTTATTCTCCGAAAAGTGGAGGTGAATTTGTTGCCATGGCACTCTGAGGTGTCTCCAAAACCCACAGCTCCTGTCAGCTGAATGGGCTCCCAGCAGCACATCCTAATTGCTATTGTGCAGCAACGAAACAAATGATCAGAGATTTCCACAAAGATTATAATCAAAGGCGCATCCCTTGCTTTTTAATATGCGCTGAATGGGTTCATTTATACGCTCATTACGACTTCAGAGACAGACGCTATTAGGACACTCATTAACGGCCTGTGAAAATAGGAGGATAAACCAGGACACATTCCAGAATAACCTCTGCTGTAATATTTGTGCATTAAAAAGTAAGGAGCCATGTTTATTTTCCTTTTGCAGGTGCCATGAATTAAGGACAAAGGGGGCAAAAAAGGTAAATTAGACACTTTCAAAATAAGATCAGGTTAAAAAAAAAACAAACCCCAAAACAACCACCTAGGTGCTTGGAAAGCAGCAAACTGACCAGCACTGATCTTACATCTCAATAGTGTCTGTCACCCTAAGGGATGCCAAAGCACTTCTGGGCCAAATCTGGAAGTCTTTACTCCAGTTGTATTCAATCTATGCTCCTATTGTGTACAAAAGACCTCATTGCTGTCTGGCTTGGACCCATCACGTATTACACTAGTGGTTGCGTTAGACATCTCTTTTAAGGGAAGGCGGTGAAGGGAGCATTCAATAACTCGTATGTCTTAACATACCAAGATGGAAGGGCCTAAATATATCCGCTCCGGTTTATTTTCCTGGAAAACTTCTGGAGCTTCAGTCATGGTTATCTATATCTATATTTTACTTTCTTTCTTAACTGGAATTAGAAATACCTGTAGTAAATCTTGTTGTGGAGAGGAGTTCTAACCTGGCCTAATTCATGCCAGGTGGCTGTAATCAATTGCAGTTGTCTTTAAGGCCACTGTCTCCTTGGCTTGTCATGGAGTAAGATACAGGGGCAGTTTACAGTGGCACTGAATCTTCTGTGCTTGCACAGAGAAAGGACTTTATGGTGTGTTTGCTGGGTCATCTCCTACTACTTAAACTCAAAGTCAATTCCACCTCATTCACCTGCAGCATTCTAACAAACTTTTTTGCCTAGTTCCACCATCCTTCCCTTATTTAAATCCACCAAAAAAGTGCACTCCTGTAGATAAACCTTTGAGATAGTGCTATGAAATAAGTAACATTTGGTCACTAAGAAATATGTGTCAGCTATCTGAATCACTGCATAACCTCATTTATGAAACGGTTCCCATCCTATTCCTTTCCCTCTCTAGAGCTGTCTTTGGAGGTACTTGTATAGATTTCATCCTTGCCCTGTTGCTTTCACCCTCATTTCTTATGCCATGTCTTAACCCTAAATTATTATCTCTTTAGGGAAGGGAACTTGTCTGTATTTTGTGGGGCTCTTAGAACACTTCTGGAGGGATTAATCTTACTAATGCTGTACTATTATTAATAATAAAGCGTATTTAGAACTTCAGAAATGGGAAATACCAAAAAATTCTGACAGTTATTTTTTTTAATGAATCCACTCTGCAGGTGTTTGGAATGATCAAACTTCTCCATTTGAATATGGAGGATTTTTTTGATCCACTTTGTTTTATTAAGAAGATTTAGGATGGTCACTTCCAGACTTGGTTTCTCTATTTTGCTTTCACATCAGTATAGGCACCATCTAGAACAGAGTGAGAGAATGTGCTTCACTTTTTATAAATAGTTTATGTACTGAGAGTTTTATGTTTATTTGGTATTTAAAAATTATGAAGACTATTAGTCCTCCAATTAACTAACCAAAGCTCTGCCAAAGCTCTGTCTCCATCATTCTTGGCAATCTCTGCTGCTCTTCAGATCATAATTATAAATGCATATCAATCCATTTCATTTTAAGTGTCCCATCATTGTTCATTCACTTGTGTGTGCACTGGAATGGTGCTGATTGCAGGGAACTCAATTGGTTTTCATATGCAATGAATTTATTAGTTTCCATGCTGGCCTGGGTTTGAGGATCCCAGCCAAAATGTCTGTATGCAACTTGGAAACCTGGCAAAATCTGTAGAAAAAGCAAGGACTTAGGGGTATATTCCTTTCCTGAAGCATGTGTATAATTCCCAGCAACAGCAATAGGAAGTTATACATGCACATCAAGGGGCAAATAGATCTAATGGTTAGTGTGGCAAACGCACCTCTTTTCCTCCTTAATCTGAAGAAGGGAATTGAAATTGCCCAATAAATCCCATGCTATGAATAGGAAGTTGGCATCTTTCTACAGTGAGATGTGTGATGATATTCAGAGCACTCCAACAAGATAAAGAGCCAAAGATCTTTCTAGATAAGGCAATGTATGCCTTTTTTCCAGCTTTTTGTCTGATAGTTCTCCAAAGGGTAGGAAGTCTGCTTTATGGCTCTAGCTAGCAATTCCTTGGCCTAGTGCTATGTATTGCATGCACACTGCTCAACAACTGGGCTGAATCATCAATTACTTGTTGTTGATGGTTTCATTGTGGACTGCTGTTGGTGGGTCAGTTAAACTTGGGAGATTAGTTTGTTTCTTCTTTGCGTGCTGGTTCCTGTGTGGATTCCAACTGTGGGTGTGCATGTGCGCCATGTGCGTGTGCGCCAGAACAGTTCGTAGCAGTGTGTGTCGTGCATCGGCCACGTGGTGCCTCCGAGGTCTTATGGGGCTTTGTGGGTCGACGCCTCTCCAGTTCCATCTTAACGCCAAATGGCCAGGGTCAAAACCCTTTCCCAATCTCCGTATTAGTAGCCTCCTTTGTGTTGTTGTGTATAGTTTTTTGCACAGTTAAGCGCAGTTTTAACAGCTAGAAATTTAGTCGTAGTTGTCCATTTACCCTGTGCAGGGCGTCCCACCCGCTCAGGAGGACTATGCTTGGGTGAAGACCATGTCGTCATCCACTGCTCTATCTGTCACTCCTTCCACCATAGGCTCATGAGGATTGGGAGCTCCGACTCCCCAAACATCTCGTGGAGTGTGCCCATGTGTGCACTCGGATAGCATGCTGATGGATCCACCGGATTGTCTGGCCTCACCATGGGGAAGTGCTTTGCCAGTTCCAACTAGAGTGCCATTCTTGGCTCTGGCACCACCGGTGGTACTGGCGGCACCATCAAAGCAGCACCATGGTCATAGGAAGCACACACACGGGAACAAGGGTGGATCCCCGAGAGAGACCACCTCAAAGTGCAGCATTGCCTCCCTGAGCCACACTAGGTTGGGTGAGAACTTGGCTGCCCCTTCACGCAAAAAGTCTCGGACAGAGCACAAATCTAAACACCGTAGAGACCAACCAGTGTCATCTTCGACTTCTATGGTGGAACCACTGCCTCCACCCCTGGCTCCATCCACACTACCAAGACCATCAGGGATCCCAAACCCGGTGCACACCTAGCCGCCTATCTCTGCTGACACCTAGGGATGATCTGCTACTTCCCTATGCTGATTTCCCACCACATCCCAGATTGCCAGGAACCATAAGCCGGTGGATGAACAACTGTTGAGCCACTGCCCTGAGCCTCTTTGCAATGTCAGAGCAGCAAGTGAGCACAGCTTTGCAGAGCTGCTCCATGCTGCCTCCAGCCATCTCAATGGCACCACCATTTCTGGACCACCTTCCGACTCAGAGTGGTCTTCAGAACAGGAGCCCGCCTTTTCACCAGCACGATTCTACAGACCGGAACAACAACACCTGCCCTATGCACCAGCATATGGATCTCCCACCAATGCATGGTTCTGGTACCATTATGGTCCACCGGCATCGGTGGATCCTCATGCTTGGATCTATTGGTGTCATTGGGACCCAAACTGTGATCATGGGGCACCACTACCAACTCATCATTACTCTTCCCCGGTTTATACAGCTCCTTCCTCGTTTATGAGGAAATCTGAGATGTTGCACTGTCGGCACCACCAGAACCGATGGCACCACCAATCCCAATGGGATAATCTTCCTCCTCAGATGAGGCACTTATCCCACGGTCCCTTTCTTCCCCGGATGATCATGGTCAATACTAAAACCTGCTCCAGCGCATAGTGAGGGACCTTATCCTACAGATGGAAGATGTAAAAGACTCCCGGGATGAGTTACTGGACATCCTAAAACTGATGGGATCATCGCACTCCACTCTTCCCATTCACGGTGTGCTGCTTCAATCAGCTCGCGCAGTCTGGCATGCCCCTGCATCTGGTGTGCCTACACCTAAAAGGGCAAAATGCAGATATTTTATCCCTGCAAAAGATACAGATTTTCTGTTTACACACCCACCATTAGTTCGTTAGGCATCAACAGAGTGTGCTTGATAACAGCACTTCAAGTCCACCTCCCCAGATCGAGAGGCCAAAGAACTTGACCTGATTGGCTGTAAGGTCTATATTTCAGCAGGCCTGCAATTCCACATATCCAGTTACCAAGCTACACTTCAAGCCTCTCTCCTGGAGGATAAATAGGCTGAGTTTCAATCTCTGGTCGAGGAATGCAAGTTGGTGGCCAAAGTCCCTAGGCCTCAGAAGATACAGTGGACAAGGCATCCCACTTCTTGGCCTAAGGGTGGTACTGCACAGGGACTCTTAGTTCCAGATATCAGGATTCCCAAAGGAGGTCCAGACCATATCTGAGGACCTCCCTTTTGATAACCAAAAACTCTTTAGTGATAAAACTGATGAGAGCCTACATTCAAGGACTCTTGCGCCACTGTGCAGTCCTTGGCCCTTTGCACACCAGCCCCAACTCAGTGCCAGTACTGGTCCTCTTTCTACCCCAGTACCCTGCCTACTAAGCTTACCCTCCATGCCAACAGGATCAACCACATCGACATCAATGCTCGCAACGGCTGCAGGCCTTTGCTGCCACTACCTCATCCGCTTCTTCTTTCCCACAAAGAACCCATTTTGACTGCTCCCTCAAGACCCAAGAACCACCCGCCCCTTCTCATGCAGTCTCTCCAGTTACCTTCAGGGGCTCTCTTGGTCAATTCGCCCTCAACTGGAGCAAGATTACCACTGACCGTGGTTTTGGACATTGTACACTGCGGGGTATCTCATAGAGTTTCTTTCCTTTCCCCCTTGTCAGACCCTGCCCGTGGAGCAACAGGAAACCCATCACAACACAATCTCCTCCAAGTGGAAGCAAACATCCTCCTTTGGAAGAGCGCAATAAATGTGTTCCACATCAAGATCATGGACGTGGTTTTTACTCTCATTTCCTCATATCAAAGAAAGGGGGCAGCCTTCACCCCATGTTAGACCTCCGGGCTCTAAACCACTTCATTTGCAAGTTACAATTCCACATGGTAGCTCTCCCCCCGGAGCCTGGTTCATGGCTTTTGATATGAAAGATGCCTATTTTCATGTAGACATACATCCCACCCATCGCAAATTCCTTCACTTCATGGTAGGCCACTCACACTATCAGTTCCGAGTTCTGCCATTTGGAATAACTACTGCTCCACACATCTTTGTGAAGGTCTTTGCAATAGCAGTGGCCTATATGAGATGTCTCGGCCACTCGTTGTTCCTGTATCTGGATGACTGGCTACTAGTCGCGTTGTCCTGGGAACATCTCTCAACAACCATCCACACCCTACGACTCCTCGCAAGCCTGGGGATCTACACCAATGAGGAAAAGTCGGCCCTCGTACATTCCGGTGAGCTCACTTTCATAGGAGCTTGGCTAAAATCCTTGCAGCATAAGCCTTTCTGCTGTTGGACTATTTCATAGCCCTCACTTCCCTCATTGCATAACTCTGCTGCTGCCCTTGCACATATCTCCAACAGTGCCTCTCCCTTCATAGAATATTTGGGTTGGCAGGGACCCCAGGAGGTCACCTAGTCCAACCTCCTGCTCAAAGCAGGACCAACCCCAACTAAATCATCCCAGCCAGAAACTGATCAAGACCTCTAAGGATGCAGATTCCACTACCTCCCTAGGTAACCCATTCCAATGCCTCACAACCGTCCTAAAAAAAAAAAAAGGTTTTCCTAGTATCCAACCTAGACCTCCCACACAGCAACTTGAGACCATTGCCATATGAGAGTCTGCACCTCAGTCACCCCACATGCATGCCTGCACATGTGATGTCTCCAATTGCGGCTGCGTACCCTCTACTACCCCCTCCACAAAAAAGCACTTCCCCTCCCCCTCAGTCTTGACTTCCCTCTCATGGTGGTGCGACCCGGCCAAGCTCATGGCCAGCACCCCCTTAAACCTTCCTATGTCCAGTACCACCCTCACTACGGATGCTTCACTTGTAGGCTGGGGTGCTTTTCTGGAAGGCCACACTGCCCAAAGACTATGGTCCACCAGAGAGGCCAGGATGCACATCAACATCATGGAATCATGAGCAGTCTGCCTCACTTGTCAGGCATTCCAACCCTTCCTCTGATCCCATCATGTGCAACTCCCCTCAGACAACATGATGGCTGTCATCTATATAAACAAACAGGGCGGAGATCAGTCCCCAACCCTTTGCATGGAAGCCATTCATCTATGGAACTGGTGCCTCAGGAATGACATAACACATTCCACACAGTCCATCTTCCAGATACCGACAATAACCTTGTGGACACTCTGTCATTCCTTCATCTACATCCATGAGTGGGAGCTCCAGGATCCCACTCTCTAATGCAAATTCCACAAGTAGGGCACGCCATGCTGGGACCTCTTTGCGACTCCTGGCAATCGCAAGCTCCTCCTTTTCTGCTCCAGGGGTGCTCTCAGTCAAGGCTCTTGGGGATGCATGTCTCCTCCCTTGGTCACCCAAATTCCCACCCATATCACTCCTTCCACAGATTCTCTGCAAAATACGATGAGACCATTCAGACTTCATCCTCATCACTCCCTTCTGGCTTCACCAGCACTGGTTCACCAATCTCCTTTCTTTCTCAGTTTACTTGCTGATTCGCCTTCCTCCTCTTCCAGACCACCTCACGCAGCACCACATTCGTCTTTGACACCCCAACCCAGGACCACTTCACCTCACGGCCTGGTATTTGGATGCAGCACACAAGTAGACAGTACATGCTCAGCAAGAGTACATGACGTCCTTTTGCATAGCAGTCACCAATCCACTAGAGCATGTTATCAGGCAAAGTGGAAATGGTTCATGGTATGGGAAGCTCATCACCGTCACCTTTTCAACCTAATCTCTTTCCCCTGTGACAGGGTCAGGCCAGATGGCTACGTAAGGGTGCTGGAAGGCAGGTATATTAGCCCCAGACTCAGCAAAGCCTTATTCCCTGGGTGATTCAGCTGGGGCTGCTTAACTAATTAGGCCACCTGGGGCTGCTTAACTAATTAGGCCACCTGGGGCTGATCAGGCAATTAGGACGCCTGGGGCCAATCAAGGAGCCCCGCCCCAAACACTTAAAAGCCTCCAGTGCAAGCAGGCAGTGAGGAGTTTGGAGTGAGGAGGAGTGGAGGTTGGAGTTTACAGTTAGTTACAGTTCATAGTTACGGTTTGAGGTTTGCAGTTCCAAAGCCTGCAGTTTGGAGTTGGCAGCATGGAGCTGGCAGGCTGCGGCCTGCAATCTACAGAGGCTTGAAGCTTCCACAGGTGTGGCCACAGCACCTGAGGCAGAACACCCAGCTGGGGAAGCTGAGAGTGGACCAGGGAAGGTAGTGATAGCCAGGGGCAGAGCGGGCCCCGTCCCCTCTCTAGGCCTTCCCCCAGCTGCCCGCCGGCCAAGCCGGAAGAGCGCAGGGCCCACGAGGGCGGAGTACTTCTCCCTCCCCCACCCCCCACCTTGCCACACCCCGTTATCTTTGACTACTTTCTCCACCTTCGATAGTCAGATCTTGCCCACTCCTCCATCTGGGTCCACCTAGTGGCGCATAGTGCCTTCCTCCTGACAGTGGATGGTTCCTCCATCTTTAGCCACCCTACCTTAACCTGTTTCATCTGTGGTCTCCTCAATACCTTTCCGTCATTCCAAAAGCCTGCGCCACCCCACCCCCGGAATCTGAATCTCATCCTCTCGACAGTCACCAAGCTACCCTTCAAGCCCCTGGCTAGTAGTTCCTTTGCCCACCTCTCCATGAAGGTAATCTTCTTGGTAGCAATCACATCTGCCTGACAGTTAGTGAGTTGATGCCTATGAGGGCGAACCTGCACTTCACAGCTTTCCATGAGGACAAGGTGTCCTTATGACTCCATCCCAAGTTCCTCCATTTCATCTCAACCAATCCATTGACCTCCTAGCCTTCTATCCAAAACTGAACACCTCACAGAGAGTGCATGCTCTGCACTCCCTCGACGTCTCTCGCATGTTGGCTTTCTAACTCCAGCGCACACATGACTTTCGTACCTCGCCCAAGCTTTTGGTAGCCATTGGAGAACATTGCAAGGGCTGTGCCCTTTCCTCTCAGTGTTTCTCCAAGTGGTTCTCTTGTTGCATCAAAGAATATTACTCCCTTTCTCAAGTCTCTCCGCCACCTGGCATCACTGCTCATTCCCCACGGGTGCAAGCAACCACATCCACCCTCCTCGTAGAGGTTCCTTGGCAGCACATTTGTAAAGCAGCCACATGGTCCTCTAGCCACATTTTCACTGCTCATTATGCCAAAACTCCATTGGTGGCTCTAGCGGATGTGGCAGTTGGCTGCACAATCCTGCAGTCTCTCACTTCTGGTGAGCCCTCACTCCCATCTCCACGCTGAGCACTGCTCACTATGCTATCCACTTTGGAATCCACATAGGGACCAGCACTCAAAGAAGAAATGAAGGTTACTTACTGTAAATGGAGGTTCTTTGAGATGTATAGTCCCTATCTGGATTCCAATCTCTCTCTCCTTCCCTTCTGCTGTGGGTTCTATGCCTGTCGGTAAGAGGGACCTGGAGAGGCGTTGACCCACGCAACCTCATAAGACCTTTGACGTGCCAAATGGCCAATGTGTGATGCACATGTGGGTCAACAAACACTGCTACAAAGCGTTCCAGCTCTGGCACATGACACACATGCGCACCCACGTTTGGGGACCACACATCTTGAAGAACCTCCAGTTACACTAAGTAACCTTCATTTGTGTTTGTTTTTATTCTGGTCATTCAAAGAGACTGGAGTTAGAGAAAATTTGGAGATGTCCCTCTTGTTCCTTTTTTGGGATTGAGGAGGAACACAAATCCCTGACCACAGCCCTGTGTTTGTAAGAACATGTTTTTGTTTCTATACAATGTTCCATCACAAATCGTGTTTGTTCTTATCTCCTCCTGAAGAAAAATATTAAAATCAAAAGTTACCATCCTGTTCTGTAGCACTGTTCTGTATTAAAGTAGATAATAAGAGCATGAGGTTCCAAAATCCCTACCAGAAAATTAGCCTACTTATCTGGGGCTTTTGGAAGACGGGAGGGCAGGGGGCATTAGCATAGTTGTGCTGGGAAGAGGAGTCTTTGCTTATGGTGTGCTGCCTTTTGATTGCCTGTTTGCCTTAAAAATCAATCATCCCCCCTCCCTCTGGCCTGAAAAGTATCAGGGAACTTATTAAGAGATTAAAATTCATGGTTTGTGGTACACAAGGTTGCCATGGCAACTGCCCTATGTATTTTTGAATGGATTACTGCATCTCTCAAACAGTCATCAACTCAGCAAGATATTGAAGCATTTACTCCAAATCAAAAAAGACTGAGTCACTGGGAACTAGGGGGAGGGGGAGCAGAAAAGGGTGTCAAAGAACCAGCCACTATACAAGTAAGATCTGTTTAGGCTAATAGAAGATGAGGAAGAGGTTTTATGTGTGATATCAAGTGCCGTAAGTTTGGGGAGTCCCTGGGAAGCACACAGCATTTTTGCACCTAGGGGGGGCTGGAATTATGATATGTAATGTCTTGTTGCCTTTAAAACCATTGGGTC
Organism: Mesoclemmys tuberculata; assembly: GCA_007922155.1. Classification (NCBI taxonomy): domain Eukaryota; kingdom Metazoa; phylum Chordata; order Testudines; family Chelidae; genus Mesoclemmys; species Mesoclemmys tuberculata. The sequence continues at coordinate 40,013,056 of ML675613.1, forward strand.
AAATTCACTCCTGATGCAATTTCAGTAACTTGCACCCCGGGTGAATTTTTGAAGGTCAACATTTCAAACCTCGTGCCCAAAGTAAGGATCTAAAACTATAGTTAGATACCTAAATAGGCACCTTGCTTGACAAGAAAATGTTCTCTAGAAAATGTAACGAATGGACCAGCTTGTTTTTCAAGGAAATGACACAAACATCAGTGGGTCTGGGGCTGATGGTGTCAGTTTGGTCTGGTAGGTAGGGCGCTGTAATGTATGTCCATATACCTGGGTTCTGTTCCTGATTCTACCATTGACCTGGCAAGAACTTTCCTCCCTCTGTGTCTGTTTCCTCCTCAGTAAAATGGGAATAATGATATTTATCTTCTTTTTTAAGGTATTTTGGCAGCATGGGAGTAGCCTACAGCTGATTCACCACTCCAGGCAAACAGTAAGCTTCCTCACAGGGGCCAAATTGAGGAGATAACTGATTAAGGATTGGGTGATTAACCAGTCAATAAGGGGATTCAGCTCAAGCTAGGGATGGTTGAAAGGCAGGGGAGGAAAAGGAAGGCAAAGAAACCCAAGATCTCAGAGAGGTGAGGTCTCTCCCTCATCTCTGGCCCTGTATCTAGGGAATAGGGTAAAATTTGGGGAAAGACAGGCTGTGGAGACACAAAATTGTACAAGACTCTGTAAATCAAGCACGCTGTGCTGAACCTACAGAGGACCATGTGAGGTCTGCTTGCAAAGTGAGATGCAGGGTTGCAGAAGCACTCCCTATGACAGGCGCTTTGAGATCTTTGTACGAAAAGCATTATGCAAGAGCTAGGCCATTATTTTTATTTATTAAACTACGCTCAGTGCTATGAAGCCCTGAGTGTAAATGCTAAGGCGATGAGTTAATGTTTGCCTAGTGTTTAGGAAATAAAAAGCCGAAAATTATACATATTATTATTTATATTTCAGAGCTGCTATGCTTTATTACAGATTCTGAAGTGTTTCAATGCTGCTCCTCCTCTTTCTTCCCCACGTTCCCTAATGATTCAGTCCAAATGATGGTGCACTTGTGACAAGAGTTTCCGGCACAAGGCATCACATGGTCTCTCTGTTGCATAATTCTGACTTGATTAATAGTAGAAAGACAGGAACCAGGAGAGACCGAGGCCTGCTGAACTCTTGCCCCAGTGCTGTTCTTTTGAAGGAAGCAGTCAGGACAGCTTTAGTGGTAGCTCAGTTTCATTTAAAATCATAGGGGGACTGGGGTGGTGTTTAATATTTAAGAAGAGTCTATCAGGTTAATGTTTTAAGGGATCAGTGTGTTCCTAGGGACCTCACAAAATCAGAGCTGTTAAGTGCAGAGCAGTGAGCTCACTTGTCTTCATTGTTGCAAACTGAGACAGTTGTCACTGGGAAATGGGCCTGTATTATAGTGAAATTAGCATTTTAATGCAACTAAAGAGGAACTAGATTGACTGTAATTTAGTATCTAGTTCCATGGCCTTATGCAGTCCCATCAATGCTGCTCCATGGAGGCCAATTGTACTTACACAGTGTACTTTGGAATCTAATTGGATTTGCATGCAGCAATGTTTTCATGTCACAGTGATGACTCCGCTATGTAAGCACTATAACATTCCAGTGCAATTAGTTATTCATACTGTGGCTACTGTTACAGGATAATGCATGGGGCTGATGGCCCATGCAGGCTGTAATGCTGTGGAAATACCATATGGTTTGCCTTTTTCTGAAGCTTTCCAGTCAGGCAGGGTTAGTGAGGATTTAAGATTAAACTGGGCCCAGATCCACGAAAATTTCTCCCCCATCTTTTCCACCATAAAGACACTGACCTCTGGCAAACATCCAGAAAGCACATCTCCTAGCTGCTGCCTGTCCCTTGAAGGGGCATTGGACCAGGTGTATGTCTCCATTTCCCTACCTTCTGCACAGACAGCGCATGTGGTGGGAGCAAAGGGACTGGTAACAGCTGGTTTGCACTGATGCTGTGCTGCATCAAGATGCCTTGTGACTGCATGACCCAAAAGCCAATCACCTGGCCTTAGTCCTGCCCTATGAAGTGTCTAGGAGTCTATGGAATTATATGTGGCCTAGAACTACCTTCTCCACCCTTGTGACCTTTACAGGTTTCTTGTTTCACTTACTGCCCATTCCCCAAAGCAGCCGCTCCCACTCCCTGACTCCTCTCTCTTTGCTTTGCCTCTCTTACTGTCCTCCAAGGCGTGTGACAGTAAAAGGGTTTCCTTAATCAAAGACCCTTCCAGGGAACTGAGCTCAAAGCAAAGGATGGGGGAGAAAGGGAGACGAGCAGATTGGTAAATGGATCAGGGAAACTTGATGCAAGTGGTATTAGGAGTTGTGTGATGTGATAGGACTGTGTGTTGACTGTGTACATGCTCACCAGCACAAGGCAGGGCGGCCTTGGGATTGAGCTTTCCAAACAAGGAGCCTTCCATAGCTCTGGCAACTCCTGTGTTTCTCCCAGAAACTCTAATTAAACCGCTTCCTGCTTCAGACACAATTAGGCCCAGTGGTTTTACACTTGCTGTAACTTGCCTTAATGACTAAATCATAGCTATTATCCTGAAAGAGTCTGTTCGGCAGGGACTTCCAGCCCTTCCAGACCACAGAGTAAGAGAGGAGCCTGGCTGTTGTCTGTCATCTATTACTTTCTTTCATCTTTAGCGACACAGCACCTGCTGCTACGTACTGAAGAATCTCCGTTTTTCCTCTGTGTAGTATTGTCATTCCTTTAAAATATTGTGACCTTAAAAACAATAAAATATCCCCTCCCACTCAGGCCTCTGTAGTTATATGCATGCGCAGCAGGAATAGGAATCCTATCAGTCTCGTTATTTTCTTAATGATAGGTTTATATAGCACAGCGACATCTCCAAATGAAAAGTTAGAGCAATCTTCTCCACCAAGCGGCAGCTACCCCTGTACTTTTGGCATCACGTGGTGGAGTGAGTGAAGAAATATGTCACTCAGACACGTGCGATATAAAGGCTGAAGCATCACAAGAAAAAAAAAGACTGAGTGAGCCACTGAGGAACAGATAGGGAGAGTGTGAAAGCAGAAGAATGTGAATATTAATTACAATTTAAAATGAATTTGCTTCAACCACATTGAGCCCCTTTTGTGTTCACTTTCCACAAATATTAAGTGATAGAGTTTTACTGGCAGAAACATTCACAGAAGACAAATCTCAAAGTCACATGCAAAAGTATTTGTGGAAAACCAATTTTAAATTTGCAAACTCAAATATGTACCTTCATCCAGTCGGGGAACAGGAATAGCCCCACACGACTTATCTGGCCACTCCCAGCTAAGCAGCCCATCTTGGGTTTAAAAGATCTGTGATCAAGCCACAGACTAAAAACAATTTTGAAAGATTAATTTGAATTACAGTGATGCCTAGAGGATCCAACAGAAGATCAGGGTCTCATTGCAGTAGGTGCTACACAAACAATTGTAAAAGGCAATCCCTGCCACTGAGAGCTCACTGTCTCCGATTGTGACCAAATTAAACAAGTGGATGAAACTGGTGAAAGGGTGAACAGACAAAATAACAGTAAAACAGGCATTGTTTGCATAAGTGTAGTTTTAGCTCACCACCTGCCTGTGCAAAAGATGGTTACTTACATTTCAACAATGAATAGATCAGAGGAAGTTGTGATCTGCTTGCAGATACCACATGAGCAGAAATGAAAAGCTTAAATTAACTGACAAAATTTGTTAATTGTGAATTATTTGCTCAGCTCTAGTATGTCAGTCTGAGTATCTAGATGTCTCTCTGTTTGTCTTTCTGAATACGCTTGTTTTTATAAGGCCTTTTACTCGATATCTCAAAGCACCTAAGTAGTACTATCATTTTGCCCCTTTCACAGATGGTGAAACTGAGGCATAGAGAAGTGAAGTAATCTGCCCAAGTATGCATGAAAAATAATTTGCAGAATCAAGGATAAAACCAAGGAATCCCAATCTTTCTCTCTAACAACTAGACCACACTTCACCCAGAGACATTCTATAGCCACTCCTCTGCCTGTTTCATTTTCCCAGTAAATGGCCTGTAAAGTTGTTGCCCATTAAAGTATGTATCAAGATCCTGTAAAATATCGAAAGTGCTGCTGTTGTTAAATCTAATACTATAGTAGGGGGTGTGTGTGAACGTGTATGTAGATCTTTGGATTTTTAACCACCCCAAAGAAATTGGATGCTTTGCAGGGTGCTAAAAGCTTTTCATGATTGCTAATGTGCACCAAATTAAGGATGCAATTAGATGAAGTGCAAACATCAGGATGGTGTGTTTTAATAAATGGTTTCTTTAATATGATTGTATTTTATTGACTTTTGCAGTAATTGAATATTTATTTCTTATAGGACAAGCTTGGCCAATAAAAGATACATGGAGTGTACAAACCATTAGAGGTCAGAAAAGGCATCGTGTTTGAAGCCCCGAGATCTACATAGGTAAAGTTTTTAAATTACTCTTTTCTTCTACAACCTCAAAGGCTTTCTCCTGGCATCTGGTATGTGTCTGCTGTTCTTCCTAGAGGAATATTTCTGCTCTTGTAACGGAAGGCACAAACAGGTTATAGTGTGTTCTCTTGTGAGAGATGCAGCTAACCAACTCCATTCCACTTCACACCACTGAAGTGGCTGGAGACAGGTAACAAAGAATTCCCATCTCAGTGAGGAACTCCCTCCCTGCTGGTGTGGGTGTGCTGAATCTGATTGCTGTGCTTTTGTGCTTCTTTCCCTCTCTCTCACACGCCTAGGTAGAGGGAGGGAAGGGTGACCTTATGAAACAGTTCTGGGAGGATGTTTCATGCTTGAGGAAGGTACAGAGATGTCTGTACAAGATGGGTGTATGAGGCAGAGGATAATGTGGTAAGAGATGAGTAGAAAAGCAGAGAGAAATCAAGTTCTGAAGAACCTTTAAGGTGAGCACATGATGCTTGAATTTGATGTAGTGAAACACAGGGCACCTGCAGACGGATCAATGAGGGGAATGATCAGATCAGTGTTTTTCAGTGACTAGTCCATGGACCTGAGATCTCCCTGATATAATGTAGGAAGGCAGCAAGCCAGTCCCTGGTATCAAAAAGGTTGAGAAACACTGTATTGAGCACTTCCGTTTTGAATGGATTAGAGGAAGCGATGTAGAGGTTACAGTAATCAAGACTGAAGATGATGGAGAATTCTGACTGGGTGGCAGATCTTAGAGATGATGTGGAGGAAGAAGCAGCAGGAAGAGTTGGATGTGGCCTGGATGTGTTGGGCAAGAGGGAGAGTGGAGTCAAAGCTGAACACCAGACTACAAATATAAGTGACAGGGAGGACTGTGACAGTGGCAGTGATGGGAGTGTGTAGGGAGATTTTCAGAGGAAGAGATAAGGAGCCAACTTTTGGTTATGTTTAAGTTTTTAAGGTGGCGGTGAGACAGCCAAGAAGAAAGAGAGAGAGAGAGCGAGAGAGAGAATGTGGAGTTTGAGGGAGGAGATAAATTGGCATAGAAGGAAGACAAAAATGCACCTAATTTGAAACACTGAAATTTGTCCCAAGCTTATTGCAACACCTGGGCCACATTTCCGGCTATCCTGCTCCTCTGTAAGCTTTGCCACCATATTGAAAGGCACGATCCATAGACTGGGAGACAGCAAGCAAAGTAGCACACAGATAAAGATAAAACACTTCGAAACCATGAAACCACATTTTGAATAAAAATAAGTGTCATGTAAATAGGAGAGTTAGAGACTGGTCAAATTAAGGAAAAGTGTCTCTTATCCACTGACTTCTCGAGCTCTGTCTGTTGCTTAATTAGAGGATCATGTAACATGAACCCAACCACACACACACCCCCCTCCGCCAGTTCACACCCTCCCCCCCCCGCAGAAGATAACTGAATATGTAGTACATTTAGGGGAAGAAGACATCTCTATGGGGTATAATAAAACATAGAGACAGAATATGCATTGTGTGTGATTAAAAAAGAAATTACTTTCAATGTGTCAGAAATGACTCTCATAGCCTCAGTGATTTTATCTTAGGAACCTATCATCAATAATTTTCCACTAAAAGCCTCAGCTTTAGTCAATATGCAGTAGTTATTAAAAAATCAGCAGTCACCCCATGGAATGATGAGAAATCCCTCACTTAAGTACAGATGTAGTACTGCAGATCCGACTGTGTTGTAACTCTGGATAGTTGCAGAGGGTCGAATTCAGTGGTATGCTCTCTGATGACACAAACCAGTCGTAAACACAGTTTAACTGGCCGGATAAACCAGGATTGTGGTTGACTCATATTGCTGGAGCATTCCAAGCAGAAGCACTGTGGTGAATACGGCCTGGGGTTCAACGGTGATCTCTTTCAGATTGGTATCTGACATGGAGATTTGAAAGGGCTCTCTAAGTCAGAGTTTGAGGGTCTCTGCAAACTGCAGGCCTGCAGAACAGCATCCTGAACCTAGCACTGACCCTTTCTCAGAGCCATTCAGTGAGGTGTTTGAAGGGTTGCATTGATCTCAAATGACAGATGCTGGCTCTGGTATATTCTGTTCTTGGCTTCACCAGCAGAGACAGAGACTGTTGCTGTGGACGGAATATTGAGGTGAAGGACTGCCTGAATTTGTAAAGGCACACTGTGTGTGTTCCCCATCTCTCAGCATTGCCAAGTTGGCCCTCTTGTTTTCGTTTGTTGTGCTTTGTGTGTAAAGCCAGGTGGCACTGAGAACTTGCAGAGGTGAATTCAGAGCCCGGATTTGCCACCAGCTTTAGGGGTTCTGGTTGCCCTATTCAAATTAGAAAATATCTACTGTCAGAACTCATTCAGTAAACATTTTTGCTGCCGTAGGCCACAACCTCTTCTGACTTCATGTGGCAGTTGACCCTGGCAATCATGTTTTCAAGTCTTGAATACTCATTAGATATCAAGTCCGGCTGCCCTACTCAGCAAAAAAAATGCTATAACATGCAGAATGGGCATAAATAAATAAGGAGCAAGGTATAGTATTGTCAGTTTAGCTTTAAAAGAAGAATAGGCCAGATCCTCAGCTGTAATAAATCAGTAGAGCTCTGAAGAATTCTCTTCTTGGGCAGTAGGTAAATATAGATGGGGAAAGAGACAGGGAGGTGAAGCAAGTTTCCCAAGTTTACACAACATGCCAATGTCAGAACTGGCGATAGACTCAGGAGTTGCTGGCTCTCAATCCTGCGCTTAGACCACTAGGCCAAGCTTCTGATGGCGTCTGTGCTGTGACAGAGGTGTGTGTAAAGCAGAGTTGCGGTGGCTAGAGTACAGCTAGGTTTGACTCCCACCTTATCTGTTTTTCTACTAGATTCATCCTAATTTAGGTAGGCATTGAACTTGCAGGATATTAAACGGTTCCCTGATAATCTTCAGGGCCTGCATGATGTGATGTTATTTCTTCATAACTTGTGTCACAACATCATGTCTTTGTGTTGTGATGTGTACGTCAGGGTACCACTCATTCTAGAAGTGCTGAAACACCAATGTCCTGTGGCTGGATGGCAAATCTGTCTAATTTATCCCTTATGTGGCCCTCACCACCATAGTATCTGAGCACATGGCTCAAGGGAATTGAAAGCTTACCTTCCTTTCCAATGAACCTGAGAATCCTCCTACTCCCTTCCCTCCTACACTTTTCCCATGATATCCAGAATCAGGGATCTAACACCCCCTCCCTCCAGGAATCTTAAACCTCACCCATCTGACCTTATATGACCCACATGGACAGCTATCTTTATTCCTGCCCCTTCCTTTCCATCACACACACATTTGCTCTAGAGATTAAGCCGTCACTGCACTAGGTAGCAAAACTTCTCCATGGTCTTGAGAGGAGGTTGTTGTTAATTGGGTAGATGTGCGCATCTCCCGGCACAGGTTGGTACAGTACTTTAGTTTTCCTTAAGGTGACTGCATGAGTATTGCAGCTTGAACAACTTCCTATCAGTGTGGAACTGGATAAATACTCCTCTGTCAATGTCATGAAATGCATCCATAAGAATAGCTGAAAAAAGGATGGAAAAGCGCGTGGGAAGCAGCATGCAACTGTGTTTGGTGTGTCTGATGAATGGAAAGGGGTCCCATATCTCACAATTTTCCACCACTGTGGCCATCATCCCATCATGGAAGAACTGAACTGAAGTACATTTTGCAGGGCATCCAAAGAGGAACAAGAGAGTCCAAAGTCTCTCTTGATTTACAGAATCAAAAGCTTTAACTAACCGACAACCCCCATGTTGAAGTTTTGCTACCTAGGGAATCTGCTGTCACAGAATGCTACACTTGATGAGATTACCCATCATACAACTAAGACCAGCTCTGCATTTGGAATGCTGTCGCACCATCTATGGAGTGATAGAGGCATTCAAATAGGCATTAAGCTAAATGTGTATCAAGCAGTTATGCTTACAACATTTATACATAGTTGTGAGACATGGACAACATGTTGCCACCACATTAGGAAACATGATTTGTTCCGTATGCACAGTCTATGTCTGTTTGCAGGGTCATGGTAGAACAAGAGTGGCAATATCTAAATCCTTAATTGTTGTTGGATGTCTTGCATTCAAACATGCTGATTAAAAGCTCAAGTGCATTTGTTTGGGCATCTTATTTGTATGACCGACTCAAGAATACCCAAGGCAATATTTTATGGTCGGCTAAAGCATGGTACTCGTTCCCAGGGTTGCCAGTACAAATTATATAAAGACATGCTGAAGTCAAACTTGAAAGCATGTCCTGTTGACCCCAGCAACTGGGAAGCAATGGCCCACAATATAGCAAGGTAGGGTCATGTCTCCATTAACTGATTTGAAACAAGCCACATTAACAGTTTATGGACGGCACAAAAGATGCAATAGCCTGCAATGGACACGGACAATCTTGTCTGCCCCACATGTGACTGTTTGCAACTCTTGTGCTGATCTGACCACACACGTGTGTTCATTTGTAGCGGTTGCTGAATCCTTGTACATCAACACTGATGTGAGATTCCATCAAGCCATTGCTGGGTGGAATAGTTACTTTCCATATCAATTCGTAAATCAGTCTTTTAAGAAATATACAGGCCCTGATTGTCAGGGCCACTCCAGCTTCTGTGTGTTGCTCCAGCAGCACAAAATAACTGCAAAGCTGATTTAACTGGTCTCCTGAAGATTCTCTCAGAGTAGAGTAGGAGAAATTCCAGGATGGTATAGAGCCAGCATAGTGGTTCTCTGCCAAGCTGCTCCCTGAATAGCAGGAATCCAGTGGGAAAGGAATTGTGCATGTGCCTTAGCACCTTTGTGCTTTTTTAGGGTGCGTGCGTGCGTGCGTATGTGTGTGTGTTCTTCTATTACAAAGACAGGAAGGGACTAATTTAATTTTTAAGCTAGTTAGATGCTGTGCAGTAAACAAAAACACTATGTGACCTCTGTTGTTTACCTGAGGCAGCCCCTTGCTGGGAGAGCAGCCTGCCAAGGGCTTCTCTGAGCAGCTTTGCTAAAGCAGATCAGTTACCATGGTCACGGAGGGATGGACCATGCTGTGGCTATACAGCAGCTCCAAGTTCTATGGATTAGTAAAAACAATGAGGGAGTGAAAGGAAAGGATTTATTGCTGGGTCTGTGAAAATTGTTCCTCAATACCTTGGATAATGTGTGCTGGGGCGGGGGTTTCAACAGGCTCAATTCAAATATAGTATGCAATTGGAGGCAGGATTTTTAGAGGCAAGGGAAGGTAAAGAATCTATAGGCTCATTTCCAGTTAGGAGTGTACTTCGGGGAGCTAAGTAAAACTATGCACCTATGTGTTTGCACACATGTGCATGCACCTGCATGAGCTGCAGCAATTGTAATTCCTTTGGCCTTAATAGGAGCTGCTTTATTATTATTTGCTGTGCCATTGGGGTGCTCTGTGATGTTCACACGTATGTGAGACACCGTCATCTTGTTACACTGTAAGCACTTTGGGGCAGGGGATGTCTTCCTCTGTGTTTTAATAGCACCTGCTTGCTACAAGAGAGCCCTGATTGGGTTGCTAGGTGCTACAGTGTAAATACTAAATGATAATAAATTGCTGGTGAGGAGCTTGCGATCTAGCTCACACAGCCAGTTCAGGTGCCCTTTGTATTTTCTCTTACGAACAAATCCTGTCACATCTGTGTCCTTGGGCTTCGCCCACAACGGAACTGTGCAAGGTGGCGTATGGGGCACTAGGACTTCAGTGGAGCTAGGGCAATTTATGCGAGCTGAGAATAAGGCCCTTGGCCCCCAGTCTGAGTACACAGACTGTGGGAAGGAATCATGGATGCCAGATCAGCTATTGCTGGTCTGTGAATCCTCTGCCCCTGCTCCAGCAGGCTGATCTTTCTAGTCATGGCTCCATCATCCGCACTCCCACTTCTCCCTTAGCTTCTAAAATCTGCCTTGAACATTTCCTTATCCCTCATGCCTTTCCTCCACCACATGAGCCTATGCAGAACTGGGCTTTATGGCATACAGGCATTGCAAGCCCTCTGAATGGGCTTCATGCTCCTTGTGCTCCACTTCCATATGGTTGGGTTGAAGTCAATGGAGTTATGCCGATTTATGCCTGCAGAAGATCTGACCTAGGATTTGCCTGCTAGTGCAGGATTCTTAGGCCATGCAGTCAGGTGTGTACAGTGTCCCTCGTATTGGTAAGGACTTTGGCTGAAGGTTCATTTGCCCAAGGGTGATTTTTGTTGCTCTGCCTTATGAGCAAAGGATTGCATTGGTCAGTTGCAATCGTCACCTTCCCTCCCCCATTCCCGTCCCCAGACTCTGGGGAGAACATGCTGGATGTTAGCAGTGATCATCGCCTCCTTTTACCCTGTAAGAAATGAGCTCTTCTGCGTAATGAACTGCATAGGGCCTTGGGGAAATAGAGGCGAAACTGGCTTGTGACACTCAGGTAACAGGAGTATGTGCTAAGAAAGCATTGTTGTTTTGCAGGAATAATTGGATCAAGCAACCTGGAGACCATGGAGGGGGATTGTCTGAGCTGCATGAAGTACCTGATGTTTGTTTTTAATTTCTTCATATTTGTAAGTATTCTGGAAATCTCTCCCCCTGCTCTCTCTCCCCCTCGCCTTCTCATTTTCTGTCGGTCTCTAGCTCCCTTGTGTTCCTTGTGGATGAGCTGACAGGACCCCCTGTGCTTTGGCAAAGTTGCCATGATGCAGAAGATCCCTTCGGCTTTGTATTAACCATGACTGAAAGTGTACAGTTCCACGTTCAACTAGCCAGCTCAGAGTTTGACTCAGCTGGCAGCGAGCCCGCAGAAAGGATACTGCCAACAGCGAACAGGGCCGATGTTTGTAGTGCTTGAAGAATAAGGTTCTAGTCCGGGCTGGTGTAACCACTGGCGGTTTCTTCCTATGTAGGGGAACACAATAGCTGGTGAGGGTAGGATTCCTTTCCCTCCCATGTATATATAGTGATTCCAGCTGTGCACAGAGATGAGGACTTGGCCGTGTCATTTTAGGTAGGGAATAACAAACAGCTGGAGCAGGTGACATTTTAAGTCTTAAGAAACAAAGATGCTGCTTGCTGTATGTGTTTCCAATAATGGGAAAATGAAGGGACAGAGCTGTGGGGAGGACTGCACTGTTCATAATCAGTCACCTGCTTTGCAGAGAATTTTTGCTATGGAGCAAACAAGAGCACTCGAAGGGAACTTCTGTGGACAAAATGTGCTGAAGAATCCAGTCTGTCATCAGTTTATTAACTCTCTCCTCTTTTCCTCTCCTGCTCTCTCTCCCCCATGGTAGCTGGGAGGGGCCTGCCTGCTGGGCGTTGGGATCTGGGTCATTGTGGATCCTACTGGATTTCGAGAGATAGTAGCTGCCAACCCTCTGCTCTTCACGGGGGCGTACATCATGCTGGCCATGGGAGCAATGCTCTTCCTGCTGGGCTTTCTCGGCTGCTGCGGTGCCGTCCGTGAGAACAAATGCCTCCTGCTTTTTGTAAGTGTCCCAACATTTCTTTGGTCACTCTTGTGTGGTCAGAAACCACGGGTTATGGAGTTTTGTTGGGGAGGGTGATCATATGATTCTGGCACAGATGACCGTGTCTCATTGCAGCCTTTCTTCTATTACACAGTTAGTAGGGTTTAAAGCACTTTAATGCACAGTCAGAAATGCAAACAACTTGACTCTCCCCTGCGCCCAAGCTTTGTGAGAGCCCGTGGAGACAGGGGTCTGATGCTCAGTTGCCTGGCTCTGACGTAAGTTAAGGATGCAGTGGGCAGTGTTAGCTTGTGCCACTGACACAGTCCCTCAAGAGCCTTATACTAGTGGAGAATCGGGTGTAATGGAACCTCACTCTACCACATCTTCCCTTCCCTCGCCTTCCTTGCAACACCCTCTTCCTTCCCTTGCTCCAGAACAAAGGGGAGTTACAGGAGCTAGGGAGATGCCTCTGCCAGCTCTGAGCCAGCAGTGATTCTCCCTTTGCACTGGGGGAAAATCTCCTGTGGGAATCTTGTGCTGTTTAAGTTTACTATAAACCACATGACGAACTGGAGAATCAGCCCCAAATCTTCAGAGTGGAGGAGGAAGTCCTGACACCATTATCACAAAAGTAAATAAGCAAAAGTAGCCATGTTCTAAATGAATAAAACTATCTCTGAAATTTGCCAGACTTGGCCACTGTCAGACCTGCAAAGGCATTGAATTCCAAAGAGCAGGACTGCCACCTGAGAGCTGTTCTGCCTGTTCCAGTATGTTCAGCTCAAGGGACCATCAGCAAGAGCATCCCAGCCAACCTTAGTTGCTGTGATAGCATGTGAGGTAAAAGGCAGGCTCTCAGGTAAACAGGTCCCAGACTTTAAAGATTGTTCCCAGCACCTTTGAATTGGTAGCAAACAGGGAACTTGGACTGGAGTTCTGTGCATGTAGCACCAGGCCCAGCTGAGAGGGCAGACCATTTTATACCTGTGTACTAAGGACATATGTCTGTTTATCCTGAGCGCAGGCTGCATTCAGGGATGCACATTCATAATGTACCAAAACTGTGGCCACCGAGCATTTTAACTCCTTTGTGCGTATGGTCTTTCAGAATTTCATGGCAGCAGGAGAGGAAGTCTCATCTTCCCACTTCGCACATGAACATTTTCCTTACTCTGGGTATGGGAATAATTAAGTAGCCCTTACAAGCATTTTGCAAGACATATAAGTAGACATTGGGCAAGTCATGAACTTAAGTAAATTTCCTACTGGGCCACTTCAAATAAAGAGAGCGTGCAGAGTAGAGTATCTGTAGCGAAGTCCTGTCTCTCAGTATAAATCTCCTAGCTCAGATCTGTTTGGTGGACTTTCCATTGCATAGCTAGAGGGTGGTTAATCCAGTATACATCTTTCTCCACTTCTTAAATATCCCAGATTTAATAGCTTCATTGACTAATTTTCCCCTGAATACAGGGTTAAATCTTAAACTCGGTGTGGGCATCATGCACTGTTTAGAACCCCTTCACCACTAAAATAACCATTTTTTACTTCTGCCACCAGAACTGATCCTGCAGGGTTTCCTGCCATTATCTCTTACTGGAAAACATTCCCAGATATGTGACTGAACACAGAGCTAAATTGTTTTGTTTCTTGTTTTTATCAAGTTCAGCCTTCTGTTTTTCCCTCAGAGTTTGTTGGTTGTTCTTAAATCTTGATTTTTCCAGTGTGTTGTGTAATCATATCTTACTCACAGAGCCCTGCAGAATCACTAGGAGTCACTTCCCCTTAGCACAGTGTAGAAGCCTGTCTTTAATTTTACCAAAATATGAACATTAAACTGGCCAAAGGAGAAGCTAGCAATATCCCTGGAGAACTAACAGACTCCACTGAGCTAAATTCTCCTTTCCTTTCCTACCCAACCCCTTCCCAAATTCCTCCTTTGATAACAGCACTTGCTTCCCTTCTGGGAGTCAACTGGTTTGATCCTTCCTTCACTCACCCTAGTGAAGACCAGGAATAAATCCACTGAAGTCAATGGCGCTGCAGCATAAACTTGATGTACTGGAGTGGAGAATCAGGTCCCATGAGTAAGAGACTAATTGAAACCCAGTCCTTATGAGATTTAGAACTTCAGTCACATGTGAGGAGAAATCTTGGGTCATTTTTTGCTATGTGGTTGGTGCAGTGTCTTTTTAATTTAGGACTACCCAGGCTGTGTGTCAATGTGTGTGCTGGATGGGACATCAGTGGAGTTACACCAGGGCTGAATATTGTCCCTAGTGTTCTAGTTATATTACTGTGCAGGCAATTTCATGGTTATTACTTTTCTGTTTCTCAGAGATAGTTCTGAGCTCTGCTGCTTTATTTATTTGCTTTTATTATTATTTTATTTTACACTGGGAATCTGAGAAATATATAGGGTGGAAGTAACATAAGGTTATGCAGCAGCGATAGTTAAGGGTAACCATCTCGTGAGGAATTAGCATGCTCCCTGGCTCAAGGTAATTTGGGATGTTTAGGTAGCAAAGTCAAACTGCTGTTTAAGAACCTCTTATCCTATTATTGACTACTGGCAATAAAACACCTATTTCAGGGGCTGTGGTGGTGTCACTTTGGTATCAGATGCATTCCCAGCATGCACTTGGGAATTTGGAAAGTTTGAAAGGCCTGTGGGAACCAAAAGTCTGCAGGGTGTTTGGCTTTCGGTGATGGAAAGGCAAATCTAATAAATTTATCCCTGTGAGGCTGGAGTATCTGTGCAGGGTTGGGGAGGTGTAGTTCCAGAGGCAGTGGGTGGTAGGAGGGGGAAGCGAAGACGCTTGATAAAATCAAGTCCATGTACAACGTTGTTCAAAAATTGATGAGTCAGAACTGCTTAAGAGAGATTTCACACTGATGTATAATGCATATCTGAAGCTTTTAGCTCCAATGTAAACATGAGGCAAGAGGATCTCAGAGACCAGGGTGAATGAGGGAGATGCTCCTGCAGAGAAGTTCTAGGTTTTGGCCTCTGTTTTTGCAGAACCTTTTGTTTTTCTTGGTGCTGTTCTATATCGGTAAGAAACCTCACTGTTCTATTCGACCTGTTGCACCCAAGTGCTTCTGGATGCATCAAGCTATCTTGGCATTTGGACACACACAGCAGCACGCTCAGGCCTTCTGCACATTAGAAACAAACTAACCTGTGCAATGTCCAAATGCTGTCTTAGCAGCTGCTGCTAAAACTGCTCAGAGGGAATGTTTGTCTGATACAAGTGCACGAATACACTTCAGGGGTTTTTTTGTGTTTGCTTGTGAATAACATTTTCCCATTGGGCTAAAGTCAGCTCAGGTGTAAGTGGTGCAAGTTCTGTTGACTTCAGCTGAGTAGATTTAGCCAGGTGTGTGTGTGTGTGTGTGTGTGTGTGTGTGTGTGTGTGTGTGTGTG
>ML675613.1:40028466-40245127 GCA_007922155.1 Mesoclemmys tuberculata
GTGTGTGTGTGTGTGTGTGTGTGTGTGTGTGTGTGTGTGTGTGTGTGTGTATACACCTATCATTCTGCCTCTCTTAAAAAACGATGCATCAGTCCCTCTTTCTTCCCCTACCGCCCCTCCCTCCCCCCTCCTCCTTCCTGCCTTCCCCCGCCCGGCACACAATTGTCACCCTTTGTGTCCTTTGACTGAAAGATAATGGTTTCCTCTTTTGGATGACAAAGGACTGTATTGCTGAAATTCTAAAAGAGCTAAAATGTCAACTAGCAATTGAGATGTAGTGATACGAAACTAAAAAAATGCCAATAACTCAAAATGGAAAGTGTTTATGGAAACATATGATTTTAGTTGGGAAGATTTCTCAAGCAGTCAAAACTAGATAGAGAGACTGACCCCAGAATAGCCAACAGCAAGTTGGCTTGGGCACTCATCTGGGATGTGCAAATCATGCATAGCAGGGACTTGGACCTAAGTGTCCCACTGGGCTGTTGGCTGTTCTGGAGTGGGTCGGTGGCTGTTCTCTCCACCTTTTCACAATTTTTTTTTTTTAATTCTCATTTTGCTCTGGTGGGGACAAAAACAAAGTTTAAAGCCTCCATTTTTTTATTTTATTTTTTTAAAATAGAACTCTTGTTTTCCAGCCAGCCCTAATGATCACTATTAATATTTTTACAATGAATACGAAAAGTCCAAGAGGTTTGCGCTGTTCAGGTGTGAGCCAGTTTAGGGATGATAAATGATGCATTAGAATTGCTTAGATAATTTGTGAGCAGTTGCATCCATTGTTGTGCTGGGCCTGCACTAGAGTTTGGGTGAGGGTGTATCTGCCAGTAATCAATAAATGAATAGATAACTAATGCAACATTGCTGCTAGTCACTGATCACCTTACACGCACCTAAAAAAGCACTTGGAAATCCTTTGATGGATGGTGCTGCAGAGTTGCACAGTATCATTCATTCTAATCACTACCTCTCTGTTCTCCTCTCTCCTGAAGTTAAGAATAGAAGCAATTTTCTGAATGGGGGAGTGAGCCATTTTATCAGCCAATAAAAACAGATTATGTAGTCAAATGGGCCAGTGGGTGAACCAGCAGGAACTATTAGATTTAAAACTCTGCTCCTCTAATCACTCATGTTTTGGCCTCTGAACTCAGGAGCTGTTTCTTTTGCTTTCCATTCAGTCAGGAGCAGGAAGGGAGACTGGCACGGAGGCAGTGGATACAATCCTCTAATAGGAAAAATCACTTACAACTTCAATAATTGACACCAAAAACGTGAACCTGTTACTTCCAAGGAGGGAGTTTGAATTCTCTTTCTACTGCTGAAAAATATTGCTAAGTCACAGGCAATATGTTCCAGACATCATTCATAAAAGACTGTCTAGGGATCAGAAAAAGCCTTCTGACCCCATCCACCTTTTTGCTGTTTCAGAAAGGCCCTCAATGCTCTCCTTGCACAGAAACAATTCCAGGTGCCACTTAAGTTCATTTCTATTTATTGCTTCAGCCACCTGCATTGGTAACTTATTCCATATGTTTATTATTCTCTGTGTCGTACAGTCCTGCTTGTGTCCACTATTTACTCCTCACTTCCCCATATCAGGCCAAATCCTAAATCATTACTGAGTTCTCACTCTGGTATTGAGAACATCTTGAGGTTCTTAAATCTTGAAGGAATTACATTTACACTCCCTTTAAAGATGGAACTGTGTAAAGGGGGCCCTACTGTGACGAGAATCAGGTCTTAAAATCTTTGAATCCTGACCTCCTTGACTGCTATGGTTGTGTTTGTGAGTTAGGGCTGTGGGATTTAGGTCATTTAGGACTGATCTATATACAGTCTTTGTACCACTTTATATCAGTTTAGTAATCGATGTAGTTGAAGTGGTACAACCCCCTAGTGTGGAAATAGTTCTGTCACTGCAAAGGTATTCATATCAGCCTATATACATACCCCTTAATTTACAGGAAAAAGCTGTACCATGTGAACCCCTTTATACTGGTATAACTTCATCTGCACTAGGGGTGGTACTGCTTTAATGATATCAGTTCCTAAGCCAATACAGTTGCTGCAGTACGAATGCTGTGTGTAGACCAGACCTAGGTTGTTCTCTAGTTTTTATACCCTTTCACTGACACAAAATAAATGTTGTTTTCTCCATTTTCTCTGTCACTTTGGTGATTCTGAAAACCTTTGTTCCTACTGTTTGTGGCACGTACCTAATGGCTGTCTGCCTCTTTTCTTTTTCTTCCAGTTCTTCATGTTTATTTTGTTAATCTTCCTGGCAGAGCTCTCAGCTGCAATCCTGGCTTTTATCTTCAGAGAAAACGTAAGTATTATGTGGTGGACATGACGGAAGCACTCCGAGCCCCAGAGGGGTTTTGCCTGGGTGGAGCTCAGCTTTAGTTTGTGTGTCTGCTGAGTGAGTGTTTGTTTAAAATATCACCCAACCAGCTTTGTTATTACCCTCGGTCTGAAAAATTTCCAGCCAGCCGGTGATATAAACTAACCTAACTTATGCTTGGTAGGTGGTTTATATACACAGGAGAGGTGCTGGGGAAGTACTTAACTGCTGAATTTTTCAGAGTCCAGATTCTTGTGCAGGCACATCACTGTGTCAGAAGTTCATTTTGAGCCTGAGCAGCAAAGTTTGGATTTCACTTCAGTGTTGGACGCTTACTACTGATCTGAGAGGTGACATTTTTCTCAGACCACCTGAGGGAACAAGTAGAGCCCACAGAGTTGTTCATCATCTCTTCTCTCTCTTGTTGTCACCATCTTGGACTCCACACTCATGGGGCCACAGCCCAAATAAGCACATCACTGAAAACTGTGGGTGAACATTGGTTGAGAATTTGGAGTGGGTGGGTGGGTAGTTCTGTGGGGAAGCATGGGAGCCCATCATGCTGCATTGTCGTTAGCTGTCCTAGCAGAATGATGCTATTTTAATATTTGTACCATATATTGTTTCAATTGTGGGGCGCACCTAGCATGGCAGGTGGGCCCTATAGAATCCAAACAAACAAATCCCAATTAGAATTATGTCTGACCATCAATTCTAAGAATGACTGCTGCAGTATGTTCTCCAGCAGGGTGGCTGTCTTTCTTCTGCACTCTTGTTTAAACCATGGCTTGGAAGGAAGCATGTGATGTAGCGCGCGTGGTCAGAAATGCAAAGCATCAAGTTGAGGATGGCCTCCAAGGAGGGTTGTGAGAATCAATTAGAAGATGTCATTGCATCTCTTTGAAAACATGTCTAAAAGAAGACAGGCAGCCCAGGATGTATGTAAGATGACCTTAGATCTAGAAGGTATTCAGATATCATTGTGAGTAGTATAGTCTGTACATGAGGGAATTTGGATTGAGTAATTGAAAACCACAAATCCTCTCTCTAGACTTCGTATTGTGAATATTCCTTTCAAAAAAGAAAGTCTAGTTTAACCAGCGAGCCTGTTGCTCATCCCCGTAGAAAAAAGAGCTTTATAATGAAGTCATGTTAAGGTTAAAATATCTTTCTTTTCCGGTATATCATGCACTAATATGTATATTGAACCTACTCTTCCAGACTCTGTCCACACTGCTAACTTCTTGTGCATGTCCTCCTCATATCTCATCTTGACCTTCTTGCTGCCTTTCTGATAATCACCTTGTCCCATTCAGTTCCATTCATAATGCTGCTGGTAAGATCATGTTCTTGGCCCATTATTCTGTCCAGGTCAACCTCTCTTTGAATCCTTCCACTGGCTCCCCTCCTCCGCCATGCCCGACATACATTTATGGTCCTCACTCATAAAGCCTGGTGTACAATATAAAGTTAGGTTGATGTAAGTCGCCTTGTGTCACCTATTAGTGCCTGTGTCTACACTCAAATTTGTTTCCGGCTGATGTATGCACCCCTTTATGATAATGCAATAATACCACCTCCGTGTTGCCATGGTTGACCTACTGAGGCTGATGCAGTGTGACTGTAGACGCTGTCTCAACCCTAAAAGTCATGCAGCAGCTGTCCCAAAGTGGTCAATAGCGACCACTCTGGTCACAAGTGTGACCTCCACTGCACAGGGATCACAGAAACTGTCGTCCTCTTATTTTAAAATGCCTTTTCCTGATTGCCAACCTTGGTGAGCACACCTAGCAGCTCTCCATCGTTGTGTGTCACTGCCCAGCTGACCATGCCTACTCCATAATGCCTGGAGTAGACAGGAAGTATTGGATCTCCTGGGCCTGTGAGAAGAGACTGTGCAGGTACAGATACGGATCCAGTCCTAAAAACATGGTCATTTACAAAAAGATTGCCTGGGATGTGGGCGAGGGGGGACAACGGGGATCAGCAGCAGAGCTGTGTGAAAGTGAAGGAACTGCAGCAGGCATAGCACAAGGCCAGGGAGGCCAGCAATCTATCGTGCTGAGCTGCAGACTGCTGCTTTTACAACAAGCTGCACACCACACTTGGCAGAGTTGCTAGCACCCTGCAGATCTCCATGGATACCTCAGAAGAGCCCGAGTCATAGAATTGTGCCATGAATAGCGAGAGGGGGGCGGGGGGCAGAGGGGTCCAGCTATGCTGCGAGCTGGGATTCTTTTCGAGACTCCTCAACAGTCTAGCCAGCCCTGCCAGCTGAGCACAGAGGACTCTGATGCAGGGGAAGGAACTTCGGGTAAGTGCGTGCGCACGTTTTCCCTTACAATGTTTAAACGTAAAGATGTCTGCTGGCCCAACCCCAAGTTAGCGAGACACATGGACTTTTCATCATTTTACTCTTGCAAGAAGAAGTAGCTGTGCAACAAACAGCAGTAGAGTTATGGTCTGCTTTTCATTCCCCTGTAGGGCTACGTGGGGGTGCCACGCAGAGCAGTTGGTTTATGTACAGAGAGATATCCCTTGTATCCTCCTGAGATATCTTGATTAAACTTTCATGGAGGTTCTGTGCACTCCTCTTCTGAAGTTTTCTAGGTACGGCAGCCTTATTGCTTCTTCCATAGTAAGAGACTTTACCATGCCACTTCGTGATGACTTCGGCAGGCACCACTGCATACACAGGCTAGAAGCATATGGGCCCAGGTGACTTTGGGATGCCAGCAGCAGCTATGCTCTCTTGCTTGTGTTGCCCACAGCTAAAATTACCATTGCCTATGGAAACTAGTGCCATTTCTCAGTGCTGTTGCCCTGTGCTTGTACTCACTGAAATAGGGGCCAAAATTATATTGTTTCATGCAATTGAACAATTCCCTCCTCATTTTCCTCTCCCATTCTTTGTCCCTGGTGAGCCATACTTGCCATAGCTGGGACTGGAGAGGCAACCCAAAGCTGAAGGCATGTGTGACAGGGTGGACTAGGCACAGAGGTCTCTGGCTGGAGAACACAGGATCCTACCACATCCTGTCCCAGACAGGAGCAATAGAGATGACCTCCATGCTGCCTAGAGTGGCTGTGAGGAAAGCAGCCAATTGTAGAAAGGCTGCAGGGAACAGTCAATCAGGGCCCAACAGGGCCATATAAAAGGAGCGGCAATACTAGAGACAGTCAGTTGCTGCCTGGAACAGGAGGAGTGAGGACTATTTTCCCAGCTGGCTGAAGGAGCAGCAGAATCACGGACAGCTCAGTTGCTGTCAGGGTCTGGGGGAGTAAGGGGGGAGCTTGTGACTTGTTCTGGGTTGCTTGGACTGAGTGAAAGCCCTACAGTAAGGGTGAAGCATTTGTGAAGATACTGGGGCCATGGTGAAGTAGCCCAGGGAACTGTAGCAGCACAGTGACTATTAAAGGGGACATAGCAGCACATGGCTGTTATTCCTAGGGTTCCTGGGCTAGGACCCAGAGTAGAGGATGAAGTGGCATAAGATCTGAGGAAGGGAGTTGACAAGGCCCAGAAAAGAGGATGAATGTTGAACTGTGGAACACCCCTAGAAGGGGATCAGATGGTTTAGTGGCCCAGCTGGGGTCAGTGAAAAGCTAAGAGAAGGAGAAGACAGTGTCTCCAGGGTGGAAGGCCTGAGGGTATGGACCTATACCAGGGCCAGGACTATTTAAGGGTTACGGAGATACCAATGGAGGGGTCCTAGGATAGGCCCCTGTTGGATTGTATACCCCAGACAGGGTCTGTTTTGTTTCACACACAGATACAGACTGTGTGTATGACTCGGCTGGAGGGCTGAGTTGTTGAAAACCCACTTGAGAAACCACCAACAGAGGTCAGCACAGACTGAGTGTGCAGGCACATGTACCTGGCCAGGGGGCACTCATAAGAGGCGGGTGCCACCCCATTACAGTCTAATTTATAAATATTATGGGAATAGGGGAAGGGAGCTCTGAAAATTATCTTTCACTTTCCATTGTGACTGTAAATGTGATGATAAGTCTGACTGTGAAGCTGCTGCCATTGTGGTGCCCCCTTCATACCCGCAGAATGTTTGACTGTACTGGGGAGGAGAAAGAAGAGGACTAGGGAGGATATGTTCAGCAAGCCAGTGCTGCATTGGACCGTGAACAAGAGGGCCTGGAGGGTGAATATTGCAGACAGTATGGAGAAGAAAAGAGCAGACTGGAGAGAGTCCCGTGAGGAAAAGGAAAGGGAGATGCACCAGGACATAATAGGGCTTCTCAGGCAGCAAACACAAATGCTGCAGGCTCTTGTTGACCTAAAGGTACAGCAACCATATGCTTGCCTCCCTTTGCAGTCACTGGAGAACTTCATTAAAGCACCTCTCTATACCCTCCAATGTTCCACATGGCAATAGAGGCCCCATCCCAGATGTGGGACAGTAAGGGCAACCGCAGCTTCATGTATGCTGACCTGTGAGAGCCACAGGTGGTGTATGGGTAGTGAAAATGGACTGAAATGGACAGGAAAGTTTTCTACCTTTCTCATTTTAAAGTTCTGTTCCATTAATTTATTTTTAGGTGTGTATTGTACTTGCTTTTTTAGTTACACAAGACGATTGTTGCACTGTTTTTGGAACACAATACATTTCTATTTTGGGGGAATAAATTCATCTTTATTACTCACAATACGTACTTCAGAATGCCAAGTGCAACTCAAAACACACAGTGCTTGTAATTGTACAGGACCACAGAACTCATATGTTCAGCGAAAAGCACAGAATAGTAATTATAAATGTATTTCAAGCCCCGCATAACAAATAGGTGCATTAAAAGACCGTGTGATATTCATAAATGCACATCAAGCATTACACCACTCTTAACAGCCCCCAAAACTTCATGCTTAGGTACAGCACAGTCGACCAGATCACATTATGATGGCTAAAGAATGAAGTGCTCTTGCAAGGCATAGCTCCGCATTAAATTCTTCTACTCGTCTTTTTGTCTGGATCTTCAAATTCAGCAGACAGCTGTTCCAGCTCCACCCCAGCAGCCACTTTCCCCCCCTTTGCCTACAGCTACTGTGCAGGACACAACTACTGGGATATTTTTCTCTTTGAGATCGAATCTTGTGAGTAATCGACATCAGTGTCTCTCCAATCTACCAAAAGTGCATTCAACTGTCATTCTGCATCCTGCTGAGCCAGTGGCTGAACCTTTCCTTGGTGGTGTCAAAGCAGCCAGTTTATGGCTTCAGGAGCTAGGAGAGCAAGGGATAGGCTGGGTCTGCCTGAATTATTATTGGCATTTCAGCATTGCAAATGACAATCCTCCGGCCATGAAAAAATGTCCCTGCCTGCAGCTTTCTGAGCTGTCCTGTGTTCTTGAAGATGCGAGCATCTTGTACTTTCCCTGACCAGCCCACACTGATATCGGTGAAATGTTGGTGATGATTCACCAATGCTTGCATAACCACAGAAAAGTAGCCCTTTCTATTGGTGTGCTCTGTGGCAAGGTGGGCTGGTGCCAAAATACAGGTGTGTATGCCTTCTGTACTTCACGAACCCCATTGCTGCAAATCTATCCACTATGTCCTGCACATTGCCGAGAGTCACAGTCCTGCATAGCAGGGGATGATTAATGGCCTGAAACACTTGCATGACAATGGTCCCCACTGTGGGTTTTCCAACTCCCAAAATGATTTCCCACTGACCAGTAGCAACCAGGCAACAAGATCGCCCCTTGCTTCTCCACTGTCAGTGCAGCTCTCATTCTGGTGTCCATGCACTGGAGTGCTAGGGTGAGTTCAGGATGCAGATCCAGGAATCTGGCCTCTGGCATATGAAAGTTGTGTAACTACTGCTCATCATCCAAGCCTGCATTATGATGCAATGCCAGCACTTGGTGCTCATTTCTCAGACCTAACAGTTGCCCAGCACCATCTGCAGCTGTTCTGTGAATTCCACCAACATCCCTGAATTGTGTGGTGTGTTTTTTTTTTTTTTGCTATGTCTGCACCAATCTGTCCACAAAGAAATAGACATGCTGAGGTTCTTCCTGCTGCTCTGCAAATACTGAAGGATTGTTCGTCCTGTGTTTGCAACATTCATGAAAATAATGCAGAGCTGTGTGAGCTTCTTGCTTCTGCCAGAGATGGTGGAGCGCGAGAAGTGCCACATAGGTTTGTGGGATCTTAAAAATGGTGTGAAAATTATTGAATATGGATGCCATTATGGGATTGAGAAAGTTGCATGATGGCACTTTGACCCCTCACTCCCAGTGACCCCTGAGCAACTCATTTCTGCCCCACCATGCATTGCCTAAGTTTTCCAAAAGATAGTGCATTATACGATGGCGCATGGCACGCTGGGATGCCTACCCATGGTGCACCACACTGTGTATCAGCACAACCACTCCTGGTGAATGTATGTAGTGCCAACAGCAAGGAGCTAAGCGTGCATGCACACAAGCAATATACTAACTGCAGCAGCTTTATGCTTACATTGACCAGTTTGTAGTGTAGACATGGCTTAAGGCTTGTCACAACTTAGCCCCTTCGTCCTTTTCTGTGGTGCTTCTATTGCATTGCACCCTGCCTACTATGCTCTACCTGTGATTGCAGCCTCCTTTACCTGTTTGTCTGTCTCTCCCACAAGTGCCTTTGCATATTCTTTCATGTCTCCCTTGTGCATTGAACACCCTCATTGAACTAGTCCATAAAGGCAAAATCATGTACCCCTTCAAGTCCCTCCTCAGCTCAAGGCTCACTGTGATGACCATGCAAAGCTACCAACTAATAGTGGATAATCATCAGATGGCCACTGGTGATTTCTTGTATTTATCTTATTTATTTTGCCTGTGCAGACTCATGTTGTTGTTGTTGGTTCCTCATTTTACTTCCCATCTCCCTTCCAATTGTTTGTTACAACTATCTGTTGCGTCTTGTCTTAGACTGTTGGGGACAGAGGCCTTCTTTTACTCCAGCAGTGCAGTGCCTGTCATAGTGAGGTTCTATCCTGAGTGGGGCTTCTGAGCACTCCTGCAATGTACACGATGATAAAAAAGTGTGTACATTTGTCACTGCTCATATACTGAATGTGGCAGAAACAAATGAATGAGCAAGTGTAGAGGGACCTTGTAATATGAGGAGGCCTATTTGATTTACTCCAGCCAGGCTACATTGTTCTCTATAGAACAGATTTATAAGCCAAGGAGAGAGGAAATAGTTAGAAAGCTGATAGCAAAACAATACTGTATTTGTACAGTAGGGTTGTCTGTGGAGTGAGAAAGGGGAAGACCTTTTTCTTTTTTTTTGTTATAAGCGGGTGGTCTTTGTATCCTTGCTTCACAACCAAGCATAGGGAAAGAAGAGTGCTTTGTAAACAGTGTGGTTGCTCCATCCCAAATGAGAGTGAGATTGTGCCTTTGTGGGAATAGTTGCAGTTCTGTAAATAGAGGTTACACCATGGGGGGTCTGGGAGGGTCTGGTCAATACAACCCTGGTGTTAAGAGTTCTTTAGAGGATTCCTCCAGAAAAGCACAAGAAGTGGACCTCACATGTAGAAGTGCTGCCTTCCCACCCACGCACTGCTCTGCAGATTGAGGTATTGCTACTCCAGGTTTATCTTTATAAGGGACACATAGCTAAACATTAAACAGTAGGCTCTTGGAGAGATAAGAGACAGCGTGTAGTGACTGACTGCGCCCAGCTCTGGAACAAAGTACGGGAAACTACTAGAAAGTAGATAAACATATGGACCTGATGCTCCTTTCACTTACACCAGTGTAATTCCATTACCTTCGTGGAGTTTTATTCCTGATTTGCATGTGTAAGTGAGAGAAGAGCCAGGGCCCAGTGACTCTGATCCTTTGGTCATAATGCAGGAAAATCTCCCACAGACCTCAGTGTGAGTTCCACGTGTGGAATTACTGCAGGAGCAGATTCTTCGCTCTACTCTCTTGCTGTGCATATGTAATTATTATTGTAACTGAGAGTCACTGCGTGAGCAGATCCCTAATGTGGCTTGTCAGCCTCTCTATATTCCTATAGGCTTAATCCTGACAGGTGCCAGTGCTCTCAACTCCCACGGAAGCCACGGGAAGCTGAAGATGCTCACTATCTTGCAAGATCAGCTCATTGGCTGGTTATTTCCGATAGCAGTGGCTTCGAATGGGGCTAGTGTGTGAAAATCTGACTAAGAAGTAACAAGAACCAGATGAAGCTCCCATCAAAATGGCCTGCTGAGATATGAACAATCTTTCAGAAAACTTAGTGTCTAGAGGTGGACATCTCCTACTGCAGTCAAGTTAGTGGTTTATGAACAAGAAGTTGTGAAGGACCTTAGATATTCTACCCATTTCCTATTCACAGACACTGAGTCACAGGAGACAGCTATCCACGTGTTAAGCATAGTGTGTGTTCTCTCTGCGGGCTTCTTCTGAATGAAACCTCGTTTTCTGTTGTATTTTTTTAAATAGTCCCACCTTGTATATGCTGTGGTTTGGGAATTATTTATGACTCATTTTATACAAGGTTGGGTGGCTGGATAACGTGCCTGTCTGCCAGTGGGACACGGCTTGATCTCTGTTTGAACCTATGTCTGGAGTAAGTATTTGAACCATTTGTATAAGGTGGTGCTCAGATACCTTTTCTTTCCCTTGGTATTGAGGCATGTGCAAATGATGGGACAACCCAGACATGGTAGCAGAGATGTAGGCGTGAAGGTCAACGTTGTTAAAATAGCTCATTTCAGTGACAAGTTGTTCAAATGTTATCCTGAGAAGCAACAATGTGGATACTTTCCAAATGGCAATGTGGAATGGAGATGCACACAAATGGCTTTTCTTGGAAACACCTTAAATTGAGTGATGCTGTCGCAGTCAACACTCTACTCTGTATGACTACAGTCGCTAGGTGCATCAAGTGACACAGACGTAATGGATAGACTCCAACTGCTCTCTTTGCAGACCGTGCAATACAACTTTATCTTGTACAGCCTCTTGGCTGCAAACTAGCTCCCAGAACACAATACAGAGTTAAATAATACAGTTATGGAGTTGAATAATTAATAGTGGTAGGGAAAAAAAGAAATGAAGAATCAAGGCCAAGGGAGGAAAGAGTTGTTTTCTGCTGAGATTTGAAATGAGATGAAGAGTTAGTGAGGTGGAGAGAGGGAGGAATGGGGTGTTCCAGATAGCAGGAGTGGCAGAGAAGAAGGCGCTCACTTCAGCAGCAATGGGAACTGTGTGTGAAGTGGACAGAGAGGGAACTGGGTCGAGAGGAGGGAAGGGAAGAGGATAGAGAGAGAGAGACATGGTCTGTGTGACTAGTTGAACACAAGAAGGGAAGTTTTGAAGTAGACCCTGAAATGGCAATCAGTAATCGACCTTGTTTTCTTCACCTGTTCCAGGTAGCCTCAAAGTTTCCTCTGGGAGGCAAGGAGGTTTGTGGAGATGCAGCGCTCCGTTTCATTGTGGTGCTGGTTATTTCACTCTGTATGATCAACACATTGAGATAGAAACAGAGCCCAAACAGTGCTTGTCTTGTGCATAGGACCTGCATCTTCTCTGCCCCTCAAAGGCCTGGGTGGGAGGAACATGGAAAGAATTCCTGGGTTTTGTTTTGTTTTTTAAATAAAGACAGGGCTTAGTGTGTTGTGGGTAACAGCTCCCCATGGAATGTCTTTTGTTCTCTGCAAGATGCGTTCATGTTTTAGTGATAATATATTAGCACACACATTAGAGAGTCAATGAATTCCCTCATTGGGCAAAAAGGGGGTTAATGTGGGCTAGTGGATTATGCACCGGGCTAGGAGTCAGGATCCTGAGGTTCTATGTCCAGCTCTGCCACTGTCCTGCTGTTTCACTTTGGGCAAGACACTTCAACTCTCAGTGCCTCAGCTCCCTCAAATTGAAAAATGATGCTTGCCTTCCTTTGTAAAGCACCTTGAGCTCCATGGATGAAAAGCACTATGTAAGAGAGAGATGTTGTTGTTAGGTCTTTGCTTCCACCTGAATAGCTCATGGTATGATACTTTAATGTGCAGAAACCTCATTGACTCCATTATTAACCTTGGACAAAGGGGAAAATGAATATCGGGTCAGGAATGTCTTGCTGATTTTTATCCTGTTTGTTTTTATGTATTTATTTATTTTATTTTTTTAAAGAAGAAAGTAGATCATGCGGCCCAATATTTCACATTCATCTGAACTTCGGATGTTTGGGACAAACTACAATTTAACAGCCCCAAAGGGGAATTGGTTATCTTTCTGGAAAACATGCTCTGTTCTAGCTTTGGGCTTTGTTTTAGGCCAAGTCTCATACAAATTACACACAAACTCTGAACAATTTCCTCTGGGATCACTGCTGTCAAAATGAAGGTTTCACTTTATATTCAAATGACCCAGCCAAAGGCAGCCTGTTGGGATTATTACCAAGTGTAATATTAGTTTCAAAGTCCGCACTTAAGAAACAGACAAGCTTCAGTAAAAAGCCTGTGCCTTGTCTCCATAGGATAAGTGCCTGGGTGGGTAAATTATGCAAAAGAAAGGAAGGCAAGCAGAATGCTGAGCATATGTTTTTCACCTTCTAACTCAGCAATCCCCAATGTTCTGGTTTCTCAAGGGAAAATCCATATCCTGTCTGATGGGTGGCATTCAGATTCTCAAAAGCACATTAGTGATTTAGCCTAAATCTGGGGGTGGAATTCACAAGGGGGGCTTTGGTACTACAATGCTGAGACCTCTCTCAGCTTCCCCTGTTGAAGCTGTTCATCTAGGTGCAAATAATTATATATTAATTGGAGCCTGGGGGACTGGAACCTGGGCCTGACACCACTAAGATGAAGCCCTAGCAAGTAGGCTACAGAGTCCTTCTTTATCTGACCCAATGAATATTTGTTATCCACAGCGGAATGGCTTTGTCAGGAGAGACCTGCCCCAGCATCCCCTGTAGCCCAGTGGTTAGGGGGCACTCCTTGGAATGGGGGAAACCCACGCTTAAATCTCTGCTCCACATCAGGCAGAAGGAAGGGGTTGACTCTGAGCCTCACACATCCTGGGTGCATGCTCTAAACACCGGGCTAAAGGGTGTAAGGATGGGGTGGGGGAACCACCACTTCCTCCTCTTCCCGGTTATTTTGTGTGGGTTGGATGTGCTGAGAGCATGCCTACCAGATCAGGCCTTACAAGCAAGACAGGCAGGGGAACACCTAGTTGGTGAATCGTGCTGGAGTTTAGGCATAAATTAGGCCCCAACCTGCTGGGTGATGTCTGGGCTAAGTGCTGGGCACATGCCCAGCTGCCAAAATTTAGGCACCTTGGAATTTGAATGGCAGACATATAGGTGCCCATAGAGCTAGGCTGCAGCGGAGCTGGGGCTTGTGAATGCCATTGGCACCTAAGTGTTGGACTTAAAGTGGCATGTATGCAGCAAATTTCACCTTGGAATCCCATCCTTTGGAGCCTACAGGTCACAGAAAATCAGTGGGACTTGGACTCTTCATTTTATGAAAACGTTACTCAGGGTCAAGTTACATTTTGGTTCATAATTTTGAATTTTAAAACAGGCCTATACAAACCCTGTCAGGGAACAAAAATAAAAGGGTGAAATTCTGGCCATATTGAAGACAATGGCAAAACTCCCACTGACATCAGCGGGATCAGAATTTCACTTAGTTTCCATTAAGTTTTGTCATAAAGTTCCAGTGGAAACAGTTGATTTTTAGAGAAATACACACACATCTGCAGTGTTTGGCACCCACACGTTCCATCGCTGAGAACCTGAAAGCAAACTTTTTGCTATTATTATTGATTATATTTACAATTATTTGTGTCACATCCACAATGTGTTTGGCACTATATAGTGCACAAAACAAAGTGATTCCTTTCCCAAGGGGTTTACAGTCTTGGGCCCTGATCCTGTGGTATATAAGGTGGGGTCAGATGGCTGTACCTGTGTGAGATCACAATGCAGGATTGAGGTCTTAGAGAGAGGAAGAGAGAGAAGACAAGACCTATTGATGCAAAAAGAAGGATCCTTTAAAGTTTTTGTTGTGATATAACAGCAGGTCTGTGAGATTGCCACAGTTTCTGGACTGTTAAAACTTTTTTTTTTTTTTTTAACACTGTTCCTCAGGAAAGAGATGATAGCTAAACATAGGATTCGATTGTTTCAAGGTCTCTGTTGTTTTTTTAAGGATACTTTGAGGAAAACTATTATTATACTTTTTCTATTTTACAATAAACAAAAGTAAACCCGATTTCTTTGATTTTCGTCACCCATCCTGAAGGAAATGTAAAAAATAAACATAAATGGTGGAAATTCAAAATGGATTTTTAAAATGTTTTTTTTTTTACATCATTGTTAGTACAGTGGACAAAGAAATGTTTGTTTCTAATATCTGATGTTGACATTGACAGTGACCCTTTCTGTTTTATGACATGGATTTGTACCCATCTTTGTTCACAGAAGGATCAATATTAGGGTGTGATCCTGATCTCACTCACACTGGAACAAATCTAGAGTAATTCTACTGAAGTAAATGGAGAGTTAGACTGGTGTAAAACTGGTGCAAGTGAGGAGAGAATCATGCCTTAGATATGAATTTTCCGAGGCCTGGTAGATTTAACTGCTCTGTTTATATGGATTTTCAAATCTGTCTTTAGTGGGCATTTTAGTCCTTTGTTATATGAAGCACTTTTAAATAGCCCCATATATGGAAAAATTAAAAGAGAATGTTAACTTAACAATACAGTCAAGGTCCAAACTCCAAAGAAAATAATACAAAAATTATAACGATGATGATGATGAGTAAGTAAAAAGATTTCATGGTCAATTGGAAAGCATCTGACGGTTCGGATTTGGCCCATGATCCGCCTATTGACTTCCCTTGCATTAGGCTCTTGATCCTTTGCAGGCTTCATCTTCAGACCTGCCTATAGTTGGGTTTGAATTGAAAGGCAGACCTGTTACAGCCTGATCCTGCAGGAGGCTGCTGGAAGCTGGTGAGCATCATTCACTCCCACTGAAGCCAGTGGGAGTTGCGGGTGTTCATCACTTTCCAGGAGATGGTAAGCCCTAGTATCTCACATTGGGCCCATAGTTTCTTAATTGGGCAGCAAGTGCATTGTGCACCCTCAAAGGATGCAGAGCTAATGTCCGTGCTCCAAAGCAGGGTGCCCCTGGCTTAGCAAATCATCTGAGTTTCATTTGTGAGGTGCTGACTGCATAGGATCTTGTTTCTACCCTTAGATTTGTAATGTAAAATAGCATTCACAAAGAGAAGGTTGAATGGAGGTGCTGATAATAATCCATGCTCTGTGTTTTCAGCTGACCAGGGAATTCTTCACCAAGGAGTTAAAGAAACACTATCAGGGAAACAATGACACTGATGTCTTCTCCTCCACCTGGAACTCCGTTATGATCACAGTAAGCTGATTTGCTCCTGGATCTCCTGATGGCAGTTAGCTCTGTCACTAATATGAAGGGAAGCATTGCTCCAGCGCTGCAGCCTAAGGTCATGAAGCTGCTCTGAAGCATATCATGCTGCATACAAATCTCCCTGATTGTATTAATCAATTAGGAGTTAAATTAAAATTCTACCAGCAGCTCTCACCTTGCTAAAAGTGATGTTGTATTTGAGCTGCCAGCAGACGTGGGAGAGTATAGTATTGCAGCCAGCCAACTAGCTGGATGGTACAGGGGATGGGACATCGCTATAGACTCTTTCGCCTCTAGGATTCTGCTTCAAATCCATGTTAGATCAGCTGTGACCAAAAGTGGTTACTATCTCATGGATTATTTTCAATGGCCCCTGTGAAACGAGTTTGTGGCTGGTAGTTTGCAAAGTTGTTGTAGCTGTGCTGGTCCCAGGATATTAGAGAGACAAGGTGGGTGAGGTAATATCTTTTATTGGACCAACTTCTGTTGGTGACAGAGACAAGCTTTCAAGTTACATAGAGCTCTCCCTCAGGTGGCTGATAGTCTAGTTACAAGTGCAGAAGTTCTGGCCATCTTCATTAGGATGCTAAGCAGGGAAGTCAAGGATTGCTATGGAGCCTAAATTCCCATATTCTCTACTAGAAGTTGTCCCCCTCTCTCTTCCCCAGTTGCAGGAAGTAAGGGCTGTGTGTATGGAAAGTTTGCACTAGTACAGCCCACGCTGTGCCTGGCCAACAGATGAAGTGACAGCCATGGAGACGGATGTCATGTGTTTAATTTAAAACTAAAGAAGAGTGCTGCCCTTAGCGCTGATTCAGGAATTTAACAAAGAATTTTACATTTTGTGCATGAAATGTTGAAACTTATTGCTGCTTGGGAGCTGGGAGACTCAGAGCATCACTTGAGTACTTGCAGAGGACTTTCAATGAATCCAGTGCATTGGAGCTGGCATGGGAAGAAGCAGCAGCACTGTGGGCATCGACCATAGGGAGAACTGGGCAATAAGGAGCCTGGACTGTATTCTGTGCTGTGTCACTGACTCACTTTGTGATCTTGAGCATGTCACTTTGGACATGATCCAGAGCCCACTGAAGTCAACAGCGAGATTCCCATTGGCCTTTGGATCGGGCCCTTAATCTCTCTCTGTGTCCCCATCTGTAAAAGGGGATAAGGATGCTCTTATGAAGTGCCTTGAGATCTGTGGATGAAGAGAGATGCCAGGATAAAAACACAAATGCAGTCACATTGCCTTCGCTGAACCTTGCCCCCCCCCCATACCTCACAAAATCATGACTTTGGCTTGGTCTACACTTACCTCCATGATTCGGCGGCAGTCGACGAGAGTTATGTAAAGCACGCAAAGAACTTGCATAACTCCCGTCGACTGCTGTGCTTCTCTTCTGCGTGCTGTCTTTACTGCACTGCGCCAACGGGAACCATGGTCCCGTCAACACAGCGCTATGCCACTTGCGGGGGTGGATTAATAATGTCGACTTCTGGATCGACTGAGCAGGTCTTCACTGACCGCTCAGTCAATCCAGATAAGTCGATCTGACAACGGCGTCAGTGTAGACATAGCCTTAGAAAGAATTTGTGGTGCTTCATTTCAGAAGTGACAATGTGGAACCTATGGATTTCTGTCCTTCATGTGTCCCTCCCTAGTTCGGCTGCTGTGGAGTGAACGGACCGGAAGATTTTGAAACAGCTCTTCATTTCCGACGCCTCCATTCAGATGCCTTGGTACCCGAAGCTTGTTGCCAGCGAGATCTCCAGACCCAGGACAGGGCGTTTGTCAGCAAGGAGGAGTGCCTCAGTGGGAAGGACGCATACCAGAACCGACAGGTAAAGGGAACTGATCCCATGGCTGACAAATCCTTCCCCATGAGCTTTAAATAGACTGTGCTGTAGGAAGTGATGGTGTTTATGGGTTCCTGCTATGCTGACCATAACTCAGACCCTAAACATCCCTAAATGCCTAAACAAATAATGCATTTACACTGCCAGCTCTTGGTATCCGTGTATACCCTGAGTCTTGCTTTGACTGTGTCCTTTTGCTCTATGGGCTTTAAATACGCTGCAGCAGTACGACTGTGTGTCAGCAGCAGCAATTTGCGTATTTCCCCAGATCTAATGGATAAGAGAGTTGGTGGATCAAAGGATCATGTAACTTTCTGATGCATTCTCCAGCCTTAAATCTGCACTGAGAGCTCAGTTCCTGTCCCTCCTCTCTTTGACCCTTTCATCTTCTGCCCTTGGTACTGCTGTTTACATTGCACAGAGCATGCTGGGTCACACAACACAGGAAAGGGCCATCTGTGTAGTTATTTGCTTAAAACTTAAACCCTAAACCACTGCTTTCGAACACAATACAGACTCTGGCACTGCTGCTTTGCATAATAGCCAGACCCCTGGAAGTTAAATTCAACCCCAACCTAGGGCAGTAGTGACTAAGCATCATTGCCATCTATTGGCTGTTTACTTGCTCAGGCTCAGAATGACGTTTGAGTCTTTGTTCCCAGCAGATGAATCTCAACATCACAAAAAAAACGTGTCCACAATCAGAACTGATTGTCCCTTTTTGGCCCTCTCAACAGAGAAGCAAAGGCTCATATGGGCCATAGAGATTCAAGTCCCTTCTCACCACCAGTGACGGTCCCTCCAAGGCAGGAGACAAGCACGTTGGCAGAGTGGGAGGAGAGAAGCTTGCATTGCTGTGCTCTTACCATTTTGGTTCAGGAGAAAAACAGACTATTTCAGTCTCCAAAGCTCTCAGTGTAGCACTTTTCATCAGCCCAAAATTTAACAAGGAAATTCAATATAATGCCTTTTTTTTCCCCTCGGCTTACACTTTACTGAGCCTCCTGGTTAGTCAAATCTACACTCCCTACCCCCATCCCCTCCAAAAGTATGAAGCCCTCAACTTTGAGCAAAACAGAATTGTACTGGCTTGGTTGTTTTTACCCAGCATTAACTGTATGAGATATGGCCTCCCCATGTCCCTCTTCTAAGCAGCATGGGTCCCATGTCTAGCACGTGACAACAGATTGTGAAAGGGAGCAGATGAGTTTAGAACCAGTCTGTAAACTGTTCTCCAGTCTGGGAGCTGGAAAACATTGGCAGGGGGCACTGGGTGAGAGATCGTAGTAGACACTGCAGCGCTGCTTCTGCCAGGTCTGATTGCCTCAAGGACACAAGGGAGAGAGAGAAGGAACAAACAGCTAAAAGGAAAAGACATCAGTCTTGAAAAACAGGGCTAAAGAGGACAACAAAAATATCTCTCTTCCTATTGTTTCATTTTTGTTTGTGGTGACACTGCAGCATATTGAGTCCATACATTCCCCTCTCGATCCTATGGAAAGGGAGATTTTTGTTGTTCTGTGCGTGTTATTGCAACGTATTGACTGGAGAAAAATGCATCAGACATCTATCAGAAATAGTCCAAACCAGGTATTTTTGTAAAGATGGGGAGAGGAGTTCTTTGGATGTTGTTTGAGCTCAAACATTCCTGGACCAAAGTCAAGTTCTTGGAGCGTGGAGCTGCCAGGTGGACGCTGGCCTAGTTTGCGTTGAGAACTTCTCTTGGCATGCTGAAACGACTGTGCAGCAGGGACTGTTCAGGGCAGCTACAGGAGACCCCACAGAAGGGTAAAGTTGGAGTTGGGTTTGAATAAGCACCCAAAGCTTTGGTTGCTTCGTTGGATGCTTAGTTCTGCCAAACTGAGCTGGAAATCAGGCAAGACCTGGCTTTCTATGGGGCCTTGTCTGCTCTAGGAAAGTTAGCACCGGTAGCACAATAACTACTGCACTAGGACAGCTGCCACGGTGCTAGCTGCAGCATAACATCAGCACAGTCCAGGCTGCGGAAATGGCAGTGGTAAAAGCACCTGAGTCCTGTCTATACTGGCACGTACCTTGCTGATAGCATTGGTGCCACTGCACAGCTGCTGATAAAGCAGTTCTGATTTTCCTTGTATAGATGTCTCTCTTGGCTCCAAGATCTCTGAACAACTAATGTGTGTAGAACACCATCTAGAGCCCAATAGGATGGCATGGTCCAGTGGTTTCCTGAGAGTGTCTTGTACTATTGTATTGCAAAGGTCTCAGTCTGGGGCTTGCAGAAAAGCCTTTTGGCCAGTGTAGGGAAGCGCCATTGATGGACTCTAGAGAGAGCCGCAGCAAGCAGGTGGTAGGCAAGGTCACCACAATACAAGTAGGGAATACGGAAATGGGGTGACAGTGGAAGACTTTGCCCCATCTCCAGAAGGGAAAAGGATCTCTCTCGGGTAACACCATTGTAGGTTATTTGCCACTGAAAAGGAAATCCCTGCCCTTTAGCCAAAGTCCTTGAGTCCTTGTAGAGCGCTGTCAGATACAGCAGTGCATGCGGCAGCACTATATAAATGCATGTGTGCATTCCTTCCACTGTCCCCAGTCTTTGCCAATCCATGGCTCATTGTAGTTTCCTGTAACAAAGGCATGCAGCAGTTTTGCTTGCACTGTGCTCCTCGTGGGTGTATGAGATTTAAAAAAAAAAAAAATTTCTTCACCCAGATGCCCTTTTCGTCATCTCTTTCTTTTGGAGGGTATGGTTGAGGTAAGAATCAATGGCATGCTCAGTAAGGCCACCTATTTTTTTTTCCTTTTCTGCTGAAGAGAGAACTTAGCTGATGAAAACAGACCTGGATTCCGTCTGTGTGCAGATGGGGTGGGAGGGAGATGTGCATGCAGGGATGTGTGGGTGGGTGTACACTGCCCCTGGAGTGTGTGCATATGTTTATATAGGTGTTTCAGAGAAATGTTCAGTAGGAGCTGTGCACATTTCTATGGAGCAGACTGACGTACCTGTTTCTTTTCACTCGACCCATCTGCAGAAAATTGCCAGTTTGTCGGGGGATTTTGTGGGCTAGGACAACTGAGATCTAGGTAAACAGGTACCTCTCAGAAGAGTTCATGCAACTTTTCTCTATACTGGGGCTTTTACAGATGCTTTCATATTGATACAAATAACAATAAGTAACATCAAGGATAATGAGATTTACTCTGCTCTTCAGTGTTCCCAATTATGCAAGGATCTCAGAGCTCTTTACAAACATTAATTCTCACAGGAGGTTGTTAGGTAAGTATAATTTGACCCATGTTACAGATGGGGAAACTAAGGAACAAAGACCGTGTGACTGGCCCCAGGTTGCCCAGTGAACTATTGCCTAAGCTTGGAATAGAACCCCAGGAACCTTGACTCATAGTCCCCTCCTCTAAGCCCTGCTGTAAAATGAAGCATCAACCAAACCAGCCTAAATAATGGGAGCCCATCTATCTTGTACTGTCTGGTTTTGTCCATCCAGCCATGTCAGCCTGTCCTATCCCCACTGCAAAGTGAAGGCTTCTCCAGTGCTGCTCTTGTCTGCTCTACTGGTTATAGCCAGAGCTGATTAGCGATGGGTTATAACTTTGTGAGCCAAGCCCATCTCCCATCAACTGTAGCCTCATACTGAACCTTCAAGGGGCTGTCCTCCCTCAAGACCCCACTGAGTGGGTCTGTGTTATTCACGGTCTACTGATTGGAGGTCATGTGTCTGGTTTCTGGGTCTGAGATGCATCAGGTACACAAACAAGGACCATAAGCAAATGTTTACAGAACAAAGAGGCTGCTGCTTGGTTGTTTCTCACAATGGTTTATTCTTTCCTAGGGCTGTTACACTGTGATCCTGAACTCCTTCGAGACCTATGTATACCTTGCAGGAGCTCTTGCCATTGG
This sequence comes from Mesoclemmys tuberculata, assembly GCA_007922155.1. Taxonomy (NCBI): domain Eukaryota; kingdom Metazoa; phylum Chordata; order Testudines; family Chelidae; genus Mesoclemmys; species Mesoclemmys tuberculata. The sequence continues at coordinate 40,049,977 of ML675613.1, forward strand.
CATTTTGGCCATTGAGGTACTGGAGCAATGGGTGTGCTAAAAGTGCTATATCTATAGAAATGCAGCCAGTAGCATGAACAGGAGCTGCACATTGACTTTTCAATGGAATTCTTTCCTATCAAAATGCAGGAAGATTATAGTTTAGAGTAACTAGGAAGTAAGGGCTGGATTTTCTGTCCGTCTGCATGCAGGGCAAAGAAATCCCTCATCGTGCAAGCCTGCACTGCCATCTTGTGTTAAGCCTGGTAAAAAATTACAGGCCCATAAAAAGCAGAGGCTTGAAGGAAGCCAGCATTTTTCCCAAGTGTGCAATGACTAGAAAGAAATAACAGTCATATCATTATTTATTTTATTATCACAGTAGCACCCAGACGTCTCAAACAGGTCCTTTTGTGTGTTTCTGCAGCACAGACACATAAGAGATGGTCCCTGCCCTATGGTGCTTAAAATAAGATGAAATGAGTGAGTGTCACAGGAGGAGAGGATAATAGTAACACAACCATGTGGTCCAGAGACTACCTATGAACACATCTTGATTAATACATTTCAAAGTGTCCTTTTTAGGGAGCACCTGTTTAGAGTCTGAAACTATAGTGGTCTGAGACCTTGCCCATATATCTCCATTATAGAAAGCATCAGAATTTGACTCTTGAGGCTAGACCAATGATGCTAAGATCTTAGTGGTTCAGGAGTCAAATTAGCAATTAACGTTACCCAAAAGAGCTACAGTAGTGTGAATTCATTGTTTCATTTTTACACACACACACTCACTTTCTCTATATATATATTATTCTCACAGCAAAATGACTTACCATGTATTTTATTTTATCAACTACAATTGGTTATACCCTGGCAAAAACATCCTGATCAGTTAATAAGTTAGACTGCTTAATAATTAAATCATGCAGTGTTTTAATATCATGTGTTGCAAAGGAGCATATTAAAGAGCCACTTGAGGCTTGTGAACCTCAGTCTGAGTATCACTGGGCTGGACATAAGCAGAGCCAGGTTTCCATCAGAAAGTCACACCTACCTGAAAGTGAGGCAACTTTTTGACACTGTCACAGGGACGGACTCGTGGTTTCCTGAGACACCAGCAATGTGTGTGGTTGACACACTTGGCTCTCTAGAGGGGAGTTTCAGGGAGTGAGGATGGCTTGCCTTCTGCTGAAGGGAACAGCAACTACTGGGAAGAGCAGAGCATTCCACACCCCTGGCTGGACAGAGAGCTCCAGTACACCAGTGGGAGTAGGGGAAGGTGCAGACTAGACAACGGGAGCGCTGCAGATTGGCAGTGTCTACCCTCAATTTGGAAATGAGCCCAGGTTGCTGTGGTAGCCATCATCCACTCGGGTGTATTTGCTAATAGTGGGTGGAAATAGGGTTTAAAGTAATGGGATGGGGGTCGGGGGGAGTGCGGTTTCTCCTCTGCTAAAACCCTTTCCTCTGCCAGGCTTGGGTAGGCAATGCTTTGCCTTCTCTTTCTTCCTGGCTGGGGTGGCGTTATGTGTATAGAAGTCAGGGCAGCACCATCCCTAGGCCTAGGTAAGGCTTTTTCATTGTTCTCTAAGATGTGGCTGATGGCTGTGTTTTGTTTGTCCTTCTTTCTCATCCCTTTCCAGCTGTTTGCCATGATCTTTGCAATGTGTCTCTTTCGAGGGATCCAGTAGGATGCGCCCCTTGAGCAACTGCGATGTTCCTATGTACTTGGAAGACCGGAAAAAAGAGGGGGGAAAACAAACCCTTTATTTTTTGTAACAAAATGGAAACAAAAGAAGGATTGTAATATATGAATGACCAAAAGGATTGTACTTCAGGGGCTGGAACTTTGAGGTGCTGTGCACTACACTATGACACATTGACCTCCTCCTAGAGCAAGCTGCACAACCACTCATTGATCAGGAGCATGGTGCAATCGATTGCCCTGGAGACTGACACAGCCTGCAGGGTGGGTGGGAGGGAGGGAGGAAAGGCAACTAAAATGGTTCCCATCAGAGCAGGATACTGCCTAGTATATTCACAACTGCCTTGTTTTAGATAGGGAAGAAAGAGAAGAACAGTATAACGCAACACAGGGGCTAGATTCAGTACCATGCAGAAGCAGGTGAACCACAGCATGTGGGTGGAAAGGTCAGGTTGGTTTCAAACAACCAGATAAAAAGGACTTTTGATACCCAGAAAACTGTGGCAGCCCGTTGTTTACTAATTTCCATTTCTGGTCTAAAGTGTTGACTATCAGCCAGGAAATGGAAGCACATTTTCACTAAAGGAGGGTAAACTGCCATCGCTCAACATCTCCAGGAGAATCCCTGCACTATGGGGACTGTGGTGTGCCTTTCCCTGGTGTCCCACCAAAGGGGATGAGGTGACCCTGTTGGAAATGAGGAAGATCCTCCTCTGTTGGGGGCTGGGAGAGGCCTGAGATGCAATCAGAAGTTTGGTGCATACCTTTCCTTATTTACTCTGTCTCTTTGGCTTTCTGTTCAGTGTTTTATGAGAGGAGAGCAAGGGGGGTCCCAAATCCTGATCTGACCTATCTCCCCTTTAAAGATGATTGGCCTGTCCAAGAATAGCTGACAATGCCAGCCTTAGGGCAAGGGCATATTGTTTTCTCTTCTAAATCTTGGCCATTCAACTCCTACATGCAAAATTGTAGTTTGTACTTTGTAGTGCTCTGTTAGCTTAATTATCTGCATTAGGTTCCAATGTGCCTTCCAGCCATGTAGGGAATTCGCAGACATGGTACTGGTAGCAAAGGGGCCCATTTGTAGTTGTCGCCCATGCTGTTTCCCATTTGTGAGCCCTGTGGCTTCATTTCTGATCTGAGAATTTCTCTTTTGCTTGTCCCAAGGGACTGAGAAGAAAGAGTGGAATCAACTGAAGTCATTTTAATATAGCCTCCTGTTTTATAAAGGTTTCCTCCATTGAGATGCCACTTTGACATTTAAATAATGTCATCCATTTAATCATTTAAAACTGAACCTGATAAAAACGCCTGCATAAGGACCTTGATCAAGGGTTACAAAGAACAGAACTGAAGCTCCAAAACAGGCAGAACATTTACAGTGATAAAAGTGGACCTGAGTCCTCAGAGATTTCCTAAAAAGGCCTATGCAGATATGCGTGACTATGTGATGCATAGTAAAGCCTACCAGGCCTGCGTACTAATAGGCAAAGGACCCTGACTTAACATGCATGAGGGTGAAGAGTTAAGCTGCTGAAGTATGGGAACAGGACATTGGAACCTCAGATACAGCATTTCTGAGACATGAATCTAATCATCAGAGAAATCTAGATATGGACATGAAGAAAGTCCATCCCCACCCACAAATGAAGTCAGCAGTGGAGAAGTCAGCAGATGGAACAAGGGCCAGGATTGTTGACCGGTGAAAGGCTTCAGACACTGTGCTTTATTGAAAGGGCTTCTAGGCAATTTCCCTGAGGAGCCATTTTAATAATGCATTTTAGAGTTAAATTCTGCTCTGTTGCACAGTGAAGAAGGAAAGCAGCTCTGCTAGCAAAATTGGCAGTGTCCACACTTGCTGAAAGTCCCTGTAATTGGTTCCTAAAACTCAGAAAAACTCCTCCCATGATAGACCATTAAGTGCAGCTGATTTTTTGGAGGAGGGTGGAGGGAAGGGGTAGTCATGCAGTGTGCATGGAGGAACTAACCTATAGCATTGTGCTATTCCACTAGGATGGGAATAGACCCAATAATTGATGTTCCTCTCTAGATACAGGCAGATGAAGAAAAATGGTGCTCCTGGGGAAAGGCTGTGACTCTGCACCAAGAGATTGTCACTGTCCGCATTGGAGTGAGAACAATTTCCCCAAGGAGGAAAACAACTAAAGAGTTGGTAATGGGGGTGGGGGACAGTAAGTAGTAGCCAAAACCACCACCCGTTACTCAATTTATAATAGCCAGAGTCTGTAGCTGGCCATAGAACCGGAGTAGCTAACATCCAAAACAGCAGGAAAGTGTGTTCGCTTGTGTCAGTTGCTATCTGGATCTCTGGCTGGGTGCCTAACGTTAGGCAGCTAGAATTCTTGGTGTCTGGAGGGAGCAACCCATCTCCTTTGCCTTCTGATTCCTTCCCCTCAGTACCCTTTATTTCTTGCTCTATTATGAAAGTTTCCCTTTGGCCCAAATCTTGAAATTTAGCGGATGGAGGGGCGGTCCTACCTGGCCTGGGGTTGTGTAATTGAAAACAAAAAGCACACCTCTCTGCTAAAAGCACAAAAGAATATGATTAAAACCCCCAAAATGGTACTGTCTGGGTGTGCTCTTTCTTCTCAGAGCCAGGTGGGGTCACAGCAAGTGCACTGTCCGATAGAGGAACAGGGATAACTACAATAGCAAATCCTAAATGTTGCTTTTCCAGACTTATTCTCCTCTGGTTTTCTCATTTCTTTGCTACTTTCTTTCATCATCTTCCTTTTTCTTCCATAATGGCTGCTCTCTCTCCTCCCCTTCCTTCCCCCATTTATATATTCTCTTATTTCTGTGTCTCCCTTTTTCTCTCAGAACTTTTTTCCCCTCTCTCTCTAATCTCTCATACCTTCCTCAACTCTTCTCCTTTGTTCCCCTTTTTCTGTCCTCCCTGGCCTTGTTGTGCAGTTGACGTCCCCGTCCCACCCCCATTCTCCCCTTGCTGAAACCTTCATAGTCTCTCTTTAAAGGGATAGAATCACAGCAATGTAGGACTGGAAAGGATCTTGATAGGTTAACTAGTCCAGTTCCTTGAACTGAGGCAGGACTAATTATTATCTAGTGGACCATGTTCCAGTTCTTAACTACCCTGACAGGAAGTTTTTTTCCTAACGTTTAACCTAAAGCTCCCTTGCTGCCATTTAAGCCCATTACTTCTTGTCCTGTCCTGAATGGGTAAGGAGAACATTTTTATCACTCTCCTCTTTATAACAACTTTTTATTACTTGAACACTATTATCATGTTCTCTTCCTCCCCCCAGCTTCTCTTCTTCAGACTAAACAAACCCAATTTTTTCATTCTTTCCTTGCAGGTCACATTTTCTAGACCTCTAATTATTTTTGTTGCTCTCCTCTGGACTTTCTCCAATTTGTCCACATCTTTCCTGAAGTGTGGTGCCCAGAACTGGACCCAGTACTCCAGATGAGGCCTTATCACTCTTGAATGGATTAGAAGAATTACTTCTCATGTCTTGCTTACAAAACTCCCACTACTATGTCCCAGAATTAGGGTTTTTTTGTGTGACAGTATTACATTGTTGGCTCATAGTTTGTGATCCACTATAACCCCCAGATCCTTTTCTATAGTACTCCTTCTTAGGCAGTCATTTCCTATTCTATTTTTGTGCAATTGATTATTCCTTCATAAGTGTAGTCCTTTGAGCATTTGTCCATGTTGAATTTCATCATATTTAATTCAGATGATTTATCTAGTTTCTCAAGATCATTTTTGAATTCTAATCCAGTCCTGAGACAGTCGAGAAACCAGGAAGCAGCACCCTCCACTAAAGAAATGGAAATCACTGTTAAGAGATGCACAAACCCCTCATGCAGGTTCCAGCCATCTTGCATCATCTGAAATGCTGGGGACTGATGGAACAGAGTCACCAGGAGAGGTGAGGAATTTCTTCCATGGAGCGCTAATGAGCAGGAGACTCCAGAATGGGGAATCCTTTGTTACTGTGAGACACGAGTTTTGTGTTTTGACCACCATGATGTGATACTGCCTTTGTCTGTGGTCTCATGCTGTATAGCAACAATTCTGGGACTTGTTCTTTCCAGAGCTGTAGGCAGGAGGAACAAACATTCCCCTCCCCCCCTTTTTTTTTTTAGTTTCTGATGTGGTCTTTTGAGGGCAGGGTGTTTGAGGTTTAATCACTTCTCTCTTGAGAGCTCTGTATAAGAAAACATCCTAAAGGGAGTCACCAAAATGTTGTCCTTCATGCTGTAGAACCAAGCCCAGAGCCCATGCACCTTCCATGTAATTATCTCGAGCAGTTCCTTTCTGTATGTCCACCCCCTCCATTGTTTGTTATTTAACTCCTAAATTACTGTTGTGAGTGCTTGGGAAACAGCCTGCGTGTGAAAGAACATTGAAATCTATTTTAAAAATTGTAAATGTTCCTTTTATTAGATAGTGGAGCTAATTTATCCTGTATTGCCCATTGTAATGCTTTTTTATATTGAAGGGATTTTTTGTAATATAAACCAGAACACAAGCCTGCAGCATTCTGCACAGTTTGTGTGTGCGTTTCTTAAAAAAAAGAAAAAGAAAAAATAAAGATATTGTGACAGTGAAGTGGGATTGTTTTAATTTTCACTGTTCCCGAGGTTGGGGATTTTTTTATATTAAGTACAGTCACTTTCTCACCAGAGGAGGAATAAACTAAGCTACAGCAGCTAAAATGAGTTATCTGAATTCAGAACGACCTGAGGCAGTGGGACTAGAGAGCCTTTCTTCCCTCATACGGCAGTGTAGGGACCTGCTTGAGTTTTTGGCCTCCCTTGCCGTAAGTTGGCAGCTCTATGAAGCCAAGGTTTTTGGTTCTGCCTATATCAGAGACAGGAACCAGGCACAACATTCATTTGCAAAACCCTCCATACAAATGCAGGCTCATCTCTGTTCAGAACGCAGGCAGCTGGAAAATAACTCTTCAGCTGTGCAGGGGGCTGCCCAAACTCCTTGCAGCCCCCGTAAATCAAGGTCATAATCCGCATTTTATTGATGGGGAAACTGATGCCTGGGAGGGAAATGACTTGTCCAAGGTCACCTACCTGCACTGTGGCAGACCTAGGATTAAAGCCTAATAATTTTGCCTCCAAATGGTGGTCGTGACTGCTAGTCTGTGCTGCCACTTAGCAGCTGTTGTCGTGCTGCTAGCCCAGTCCCCACCACGCCTGTGAAATCTCAGCCATGTGCTGCTTTGTGCCCCCCCACTGCAGCTGCCCAACCTCTCTTTATAGAGTGAAAGAAACCACCCTGCCACAGCACGGACATGGGTCATCCCTGCTGCAGGATTTAATTCTATAATTTTAAACAATCTGTAACTTCTAGCAGTGCTGCTGGTGCTATGGTGTGGATCCTTCCCCCTTAGAGGCACCCCCAGGGCTCTAACCCTTATCCTGAAAATCCCTCTCCCTGTTCCTTGTGGGCTCAGCTACTCCCCCTTACTCATCACTAATGGCAGAATGTCCCTTTCAGCCAGGATCCAGGGAGAGCTGGGGTGGATGGCGCACTCACCCTCTCACCTAGGATATGTATCTCTACCTTGGAGCTCAAAGGTATACATTCCAGCACCGTGAGACAACCCCACTCCTGCTCTAAGAGCGATTGGATCGAGCTGGTATTCTGGAAGTGTAGCTAGAGCAGCATGGTCCCAGCCACCCCAAGTACAGACGTATGGGCTCATACTCAGTGCAGCTAGGCCATCCTACTGCTTGCACTGCTATGCTATTCAAGTGTCCATTTGATCAGCACTGCTGTGTCTCTGCGCTGGAATTTACGCCTTCCAGCTCCAGTGTAGACATCCCCATGCTGTCGTCATAGAGTCCAGTTGTGTTTATATGTATCAACCCTACTCAGTCCTCAGGGATGTCGCTACACACTTGCAAATGACTTCCCTTCTTCCACCTCCCCCTTCCTGCCCAGGACCCACTAACACTTGGTTGCATGGGCGGGGGCAGGATTCCAAAGCCAAGATTTAAATAAAAGTGCTTACGTTCAATGGGCATTGCACTGCTGGCTGGTTTTAGGCTCCTTCATGTCTGTCTCTCTTCATGGGAGCAGGAAGTTATATTGATTTGCCCCTCATAGGCTGTAGCCCCCACTCCCACTGTTCAGTTCTCCCCGGACACTTAGTCTGGAGGGGGCAAAGAGACACTAGAGGATGGACTCATTTGTGTCATCCACCTATTTGATCACTTGAAATTATTACAGAAAAAAACTTGACATGCTGACGCAGGAACCAGAGCAAGGGTGGGGGCTTCTATGGGCTTTCAGGTGCTCTAACACCCCTTTGGAAATCCTGAAATAAACCTATGCTGCACTCCAACCCCTAGTGAGCAATGTGTGCTGGATGGTTTCACTGCCATAACAGGAACAATGGTGGGGCTTTCTTGACACTGGCTCATAAGTAACCCATCAATGAGGTATGGTTTGACAACAGCAGGATAGCTGCATGAATACACTCTCCATCCTGATCACAAGGGAGAAGACATGACAAGAAATCTCTTGCTCCCAGTGCCTGCACCCCCTTTTAATACATTCTAATACAAGCACTGTGCTCTGATTTACTTACCTGTCTTATAGCCCCATGGTTTCTTTCCCCAGCCCCATTTATCAGCCTGTTATACAGTACCTTGCCTTTGGAGGTAGGCTATGCCCAACCTTTTCTTACCCCAGGCCATAGCAATAGTAACAGTACTGGATATAACATGTATGCAGGCTGCATTTGCCCTTAGTTAGTCCAAAAGGTGTGAGGCACAGGGCCTACACGTCATGCTGGGCACTGCTCTATGTTGAGCAGAGCAGCATGACTTGGGCTAGGTTGTTGTACTTTTCTTTCTCTACCCCAAAGAAAGATCCTTTCCTAGCCCCTGCCAGCATCTTCCAGCTGAAATGAAGTTAACCCAAAAAACCCGGGATCCACTGAGTTATAGGTTCAATTCCAGACCTAAATTGAAGCTCATGATGAATTTCAACTAGCATCTTCTGGCTATGCTGGAAGGTAACACATACCAGTAGCACTATCAAGTAGTTAGCCTCTTGCTGCACTTGGCCGCTGGCTGCTATCACTATTTTTTAATGATCACACCTAGCCTCAGCTCCAATATTTCAGCATTAACACAGACGTTGCATGGCCCAGACGTGCAATGCATACAACAGCCCAAGTTCATGCAGCTGTTTATAAATGCCAAAAGCAGTTAACAGAAACAGGCTTTGGGGAACAGTTGTATGGAAGAGGCAGCAGGCTTTACCCTGAATGCTCATTGGATGGCCATGTTAACTTTCAGCCAGAAAAGAATCCCTCATTATTCTAAAAGTGGCCTTTACTGTCCTTCAGCCACCTTAACTCTGTTGTTCTGACAGTTCTGCTTCCCATCAGCCAAGAGCCTGCACATGCTCATTTCAGATCTGTCAGCTCCACTCTGGTGCACAGTCTGGTCCAACCCAACAGCTCCCGCTGTTCATGCATGAATAAGTCCAGGTCATCTATCCAATCCTTCAGGCTTCAGTCAAGTGGAAAACAAGCTGCATGGTAATGGGACATCTGTGGGGCAAGATAGTCTCGTCTTCACAACTGTCGCTAGAAGAGTAAAAGACCTAGTTCTGTGGAGCAAGGGTTAAGTCTTGCTTGGCCTCCAGAGCAATGGGAGGAAATTGTCAGTGACCAACGAAGTCCTGTTATGCCGTCGGGAGAAGGCACCATGTCCCTAGTGCTTTCCCCTTCCTGGCCATTCTTTATCCCAGCCATATAGGATCCTGAAGACTTCAGGATTTGGATCTTTTTTCTGCTGAATCCAATAGGCAATTAGTAACTGTACAATAGGAGTGAAAAAGACCAGCTGGCTCATCCAATCCATCACTTTACTAGAGTATGATTCATACAGGTACCCCCAGCAACAGTGATGTATCCACTGTCATCCTTTTTGATGCTATGCTTTTCCTCACTCTTGCTACCAGGGTGTGGCTCCACCAGCAGCAGCAACGATGGGTGCTCTAGCATAGACGGGACACAAGTGGAGTCTTTTCACTATCACCACCAGCTACAGCAATGGGAATTAAGAAGGAAGGGTGGAGTGGGGAAGCAGCAGCACAACCTATGTATGAAACTTTCAAGGCAAGAAGGCTTCTTCCTACTTAAGACTAGTGCACGGCCTGATACCTTTCTCCCCTAATGCAACCCCTGTGTTCTCTCTCCATCCCTCTATTCCCAGGGACATCCTTTTGCACCACTCCCCTGCAGAGATCCCCACTAGTCTAGACTTGAACGCAGCTTGGCTCAGCGTTTCACTGGACTGGGATTGTGCTGTGATTGGAGGGGGAATAAAAGATGTCACCATTGCTTCTTGTTGTAGGTAATCCAGGCTTTCCTGCCACCATGTCCATAGTGGCTAGCAGCAGTGTGGATAAATTGTGTGTGGTCGCTACACACCACCGCAATACCCACTTGCAAATGGAGCTGCACCACCAGTCCTGGGTTAGGGGGTTGGCCTAAAGGGGGAAAGGCTCCAAGTGTGAGTGGGGGGATAGCTGAAAGGTTCCCAAGCTGCAGGGCCTGGGTGGAGTCCTTGGCTGGCTGCCTTCGCTGCCTCGCCCCTCTGGGATTTGGTTTCTAGGGGCTGCTCTTATTTTGTGCTTTGCTCAAAGGTTTCTGAGCCTGTGAGTCCAGTGGCCAGTTTCCTCCATTTTCCCTGAGCCTGACTCGTCCTTACATTTTGTCAGCCTTCCCTGCTGTGTCTTCTCTAGACAGGACGTGTGGGGCGGGAGGGCAGGGGTTAGCTCTGCTCCTGCATCTCCCATGGCAATGGCACCAGCACTGGGTTTACACACTGATTCATGCCACCAAGTGGAAAAGAAGGGAATTGCTTTAGAACAAAAAGGACCAACAAAAAATAAGACTGCAAAATTACCAACAGAAACCCCCACCCCCTAACCCAGAAAGCATCAGGGATTAGACTTTCTTGGGTCGCCGTCCAACTTGGTAATAATAATAAACTGTGATAAGGATGAAGAGGGCCCGGCTGGCGAGGAGGAGCATGGCACCTGCAGATATCCGGCCACTCTCAACCAGGGTGATGGTGGTAACTGAAGGAAAAGAAGGCACAGGTTGATAGTGAAATAATAGAGTTCATTTAAATAAAAACAGTGCAGTTCTCTAGCACCTTTTAGTGGGGCTTCTCAAAACAGGATTCACCCATCCTGAAAACTACAAGATAGCTTTACCATTTCATAAAATCATAGAAGATTAGGGTTGGAAGAGATCTCAGGAGATCTAGTCCAGCCCCCTGCTCAAAGAAGGACCAACCCCAACTAAATCATCCCAGCCAGGGCTTGGTCAAGCCGGGCTTTGAAAACCTCTAAGGATGGAGATTCCACTACCTCCCTAGGTAATTCGCTCCAGTCTTTCACTAACCCTCATAGTCAAAAGGATTTTCCTAATATCCAACCTAGACCTCCCCCACTGCAACTTGAAACCCTTGCTTTGAGTTCTCTCATCTACCATCACTGAGAACAGCCTAGCTCCATCCCCTCTGGAGCTCCCCTTTAGGTAGTTGAAGGCTGCTCTCAAATCCCCCCTCACTCTTCTTTTCTTCAAACTGAATATGCCCAGCTCCCTCATCTTTCCACCCATCAATCCTTCTTTCTGCTTTTAACACTGCTGTCCCAGTACATGAATCACTTGGGGCATTAAGAAACTGATTAAGTATCGTAAAACAAATATAATGCTGGGGCCATAGTCAGTATTGGAATAAGTTACATATGGGGTATGGACAGGATCACATCGATTTTGTGATTTCACAGCCACCGAACTTGCCATGATGTTTATCCCTTGCCCTGGACCAATGCACCATCATTTAAAATTTCATTTAAGAAAAGAAAAGAAAGCTTTTATCTTCAGGCAGATAACACTGGGTGGGATATTTCAGGCTAATTCCAAAATCTACAGCTGACAGCTTAAATTGTGAGTTTGTTAATTTCAGTTTTTTTTTCAGAACAGAAACAATAAAACATGCTTGTCCCACAAACAAACTGCCCCCTCAATTAACAAGTTGCAGCTATTCCCCTTCCCAAACCTGCCACTTTCCCCAATGGCTACTCTACAAAGCAGTCAAGATCCTGTCTTTGGAAGAAACTGTGGAATATAGGAAACAGTGTGTGAACAGAGTAACATATATTGAATTTATATCAAAACAGAGCATGGTGTGCCAGATGTTTTTAGTTTCTATAGTTCATGTAATAAAACTCCTCCATTTCAATTTAGGTGAGGCTCTCATAGAATTTTCTGTCTGCCACACCAGAACACCACCAAATCTAGAGATCTACCTACAGAAGTTAACTCCACCTTGCCATAGAATGCATGGAGCCTTAGGGGGGCAAGGAGGTGGGAAAGTGGGCATTAGTGGCAAAATAGTGTTAGTTGGACCAATCTGGTATTCCATGGGTGTGCACAAAAATGTAATTTGTACCCATTCCCCCCCATGTAGAAGGAATAGGGGGAGGGTCGTGGGAAAAGGAACAGCAAGAAGGATGTAAGATTCTGGGCCCAATTCCCCACTGCCTCGGGCAGGCATTTGTTTTGTTCCCCCTTTCCACAGGCATGTTACTGTAGCAGTATAGTCTGCTCCTTTAAGAGATCTTTAGGTTGAGTAGCCGGCCTCATCAGACCCAGCTGGGGAGAGGTCAGGTGAATGAGGAGCAGCTGATGTCTGAAGGATAAGACAAACTACTATAAAAAGCAAGTTGGTTCCATGATAGAGTGATTCCCAGCCAGATAGTCTACAGACAACTTGGAGGGAAGCGCGGACAGGAGCATGGCGGTGCTGGCAAGTAAAGCCCTGGATTGGAAAGGTAGTTGTTGGTTTTATGTTGACCTGTCTGAAGGGGGGAAGGGGTTTGTTGAAAATCGTTGGCACAATCAATAAATCGAAGCCTGCAGAAAGGGCCTGAACAGATGCAGGGTGTGGCATTTAAACCCTTCCAGGGCAGGTCAGGGATCTGACTGGCCTACAGCCACGCTGGTGACTTTGTAGAGAGCTTTATGCCCTCTTCACCCTCCTCTGCCCAGGTTTGTTCATGACCACACAAGAAGCAGCGTGGCAGGGAATCCAACCCAAAGTGCCCAGGAGGGCTGGGTATTACAGCAATAGTTGTGCCCAGTGTCAGACCACATAGATAACTGCCTCCTCTGCTGCACCCTCTCTCTTCCACCCTCTTGCTGGGTAAGTTTTATCCCTCTTGAGCACCAGGAGCCCAGTTGTGGTCCCAGCTTCACTACAGTAAGTGTAGATAATGCCACTGAGGTGACTCTGGAGTTCCATCAGTGTAAATAAGAGCATAATCTTTCCCCTGCTAAATGCCCAATCGGTGCACGTTATACTGCTTTGCCATTTAGAGCATTCCCTTCTTTCCAGGTAGTTGTGTAAGGAAGGGATAGTCGCTCATGTGGCTACGTCCTTCTGCTTCCTCCTCCCCTCCCTCTCAGAAGAGCTACTCACCGAGGAATTGCACCCCAAAATAACAGGCTTCTGTTAGCAGGGTCCAACGGATGACGACCTTCTCAACAGTGTACAAGGCATTCCACATGATAAGGGAGATACCTGAGACAAGAGCACATGGCAGAACAGCTAGACAGACAGACATTGTAGGGAAAAGGGGCAGCTCAGAGACTCTCTTCCTTCCCCCTGCCAGGGAATCTTAGAAGCAGCAGCAACTACTGAGGGCCAGGCCACAAACAGGTATGACAGTTGTGCTGGTGGCCCAAGGTTACAGACTGGGTTGCCGCAATGTATTCTGGATGGCTCCACCTTCCAGGCTTGACACTGCTAGACTGTCCCAGTCTCAATCCAGTGACCTCGCTTGGCTCTGCACCTAGATAACGTGGTAATGAATGCTTTGGAAATGCAGGCACACCAAACATAGGAAGATGGGGTAGGGACCAGAGTGACCCACTGAGAACAATCCCAGAGTGAGGAAGGTGGTTGAGTGGGACATTGGTATTTGTGACATCCCATGTGGGAGAACCACCTGCAGATCTGTGCCCACTCCCCACATGATTGACCACGCTGCTAAACTCCCTCTCCCATTCCAGATCCCAAATAAGCCAGCTCCAGTCACAAGACATTTCCTTTGCACAGCTCTGAATAATGTTTGTGCCCTTCCCAAAAAGCACCACCGTACAGCGGCTCTGGAACAGAGGGAGGAGTCGTGTCCTGACCTTAGATTGGAGGAGACAAAGGGAAACTAGGGGCCAAAAAAGGGGAGCTGTATCACAGCATTGGGTAGTTTCAAGAGCAGGCAGCCTATGCTGTGCTTCCACTCTGCACCACCAGGTGCTGCTACAGGCTAAGGAAAGGAGATGGACAGCCCATAAGCCCAGAACAGGCTTTCCCCTATACCAGAACCCTAGATCCCGCTGCCCACCAGGCACATCACCTTGTATAATTCTTGCCACCATGACAAGAAGATAAGACTTTGCAGTTGGACCCACTGTTGTAAGCAGTCCCATCTCTCTAGCCATAGTTCCCTCTATTCATAATCCTCCGCCTCAGAGACAGATTCACAGAGTGATCTGACCTTGTGGGCATGGCATATGCACCTGTAAGTTTAGGGCTAGTGAAAGGCAGTAGGAAAAGCTTCTCCCCTTCCCATTATACATGCCACCCTGGGAGTCTGAACTGAAGTGAACCAATTTATTCATTGTCATTCCAAAGAGAAATCTGTTAGCACTACACTCTCCCCAAGCCTCCCACCTTCAGATCCTCCACCTGCCCGCAAGCTTTGCTCGCGCCACCACCACCATCTCTTCCCCATGTGTCACTGAAAAAGTGTTCATTAGTGCTCTGAATTTTTCCATGCTTGCTAAGCCTAGAGGTTGCAGAACATGAAGCCGGGGAGGCAACCCCTTTCCCCAAAGGATTCCTGCCTCAGGAGAGCACGGGTATTGCCACAGGAACAGGCCAGTGGCTGGTCTAGCTCAGTATCCCCATCTCCTTTGTGTTCTGCATCAGGCCAATGGCCCATCTAGCCTGGTGTCCCTACCCTCCTGCTGCACCAGTTTGGACCAGTGGCCCATCCTGTCTACTATTCCCTTTCGGTCAGCATGGAATCTCCTCCCCTCCTGCTATGCAACACAATACTAGAGAAAGTATGGAGGGAGGGGATTTTCTTGATTCTAGAGCTACAAGGGAGATGGACATTTTGCAAAAAAAAAAAAAAAAAAAAAAATCTTGATGAAGCGGTAGTTCCTTTTATTACCTAGCTCTGTCCTGTCCAGCTCTGAGGTTATGTCTGGTGCAGAACTTTCCTTCCTCCTCCCTGAGGCATTATGATTTTTCCGAGTTACCCAACATCTTCTGTCAGTCCCACTGACTGAATCTCAAAGCTCAGTCTCCACCTTACTTACTGAGAAGGGCTCCTCCGTACAGCCGAATGGGAGTCTTGCTGTTTACAGATTCTTCTTCAAAGACGGCATCATAGAGCTGATCGGGGAAAGTGAGAGCCTAAGAGGGGCAGGACAGAGAGAATCTCAGCTGCTCTGCATGAGATAGGGTCAACAGCAGCAGCTCCCCTGGGATGGAGAGAACACACTGTGCAAATAGGGGTGCTGCATGTGTTTTGGGTTACTTGGGGGAGGGAGGGGAGATTTCAGAGGAATAGCTTGCAGGCTCTCCTCAGTGACAGACCCCTGCTGCCAGCTGTGGTTTTATGAACCTGCTAAAGGAGGCTGGGACTCAGCTGTTAGGAACAACCTGTTAGGGAAGCTGTTGTTAAAACTCATTAGAGACACAGTGTGACCACAGCCAGGGAGAGAAAGTGGCAGCAGCTGTTGGAAGGTGGTGATGACCAAATAATGCATAGGAGCATGCCGTGACAGGGTTGTGCTTTGGCAGCCCAGGGTTGGGCTCTTTTCGGGGGATGCTTCTCCCACTTACCATGATGGCAACCCCAGAAAATATGATGGCAGAGACGAATTGCCAGACCCTGCATGGGAAGAAACACAGATCAGAGGCACAGAGATCCCCAGACCCTCACTCTTCCATCTGCCCAAGCAGGATGGCCTCAGGTGTATCCCAGAGAACAGCCCCGCCCAGGATATCAGGCTGAAGGTAATTCAGTTTGTGATCCTTCCTTTATGTTGATGGAGAGGCTGTCTGCTGAGGAGCAGCCAGCATGGAATAGGGATAACCAGCAAGGGATTTCCTGGTCAGCAGTAACACAATCAGTGTGAGGCAGCTGACTAAGGAAGCCACTACTACAATTCAGCTAGACATTTTGAGGCCTGATTGTGTGCCACTGAAATCAGTGGAGCAGGGACAGGTATCTTTTGGGCATCCAGGGGTAGGCTAATGGGCGTGGATATTACACATTCAGTTTCTCTCCTTACACCACTCTTTTAGACTTCTCTATATAGTCACAAGGTTTGGTTTAGTAGCCAGTCAGGGATGGGTATCTAACTGGAGCATTCCCATCAGCTACAGGACTCCAGCTTACCCCCAAACTCATCGGCTCATGAAGCCCCCACTATTTGCCTTTACTCTACCCTGACTCATTTTGTACACCTTTCCTACAAGATGCTGCACTTCTACTTATAGCCAACAGGCTTCAGTGTTTCCCAAGTCCTTATGTGTGTCCCTAAAGGAGGAAACTTTCTCAGAGCTGCCTAAAAGTTTCTACAGCTAAAACCCCACCCCAGAAAGAGCCTCCTCTCGTAACCGATCCATGCCATCACAGATGCCCCAATGTACCTTGGGACATGTGAATTAGACTCACAGCTCATCCAGTCCACAGCTGGGACTCCCTGGCAGTATACAGCCCTGCCTTCGGACAGAATTCACAGGTCCAAAGCCAGCCCTGGAGGTGTCTCACCCTATGAGTCATGGGCTCAGCAACAGCTCAAAAGGCAGTTTGCCCCCTCTTTATTTAACATGCCTTATATCCACATTCAAAGTTCGGAGATAGGCTAGGCCTCTGACTCAGTGGTTAAGATCCCAGATGATGTTTAAAACCAGGAACTCTGTTCCATAACACAGGGGAGACTTCCCAAACTCCAAACAAGAGTAGGAGCCCCCGCTCGACCCCCATTACACAGAGGAGAGTCACCTAGGCCCAGATCTCAAAAGGTATTTAGGTGCATGCTGCTAATTGATTTCAGTGGACATTAGATGCTGAAATAATTTTGAGGATTGGGGCTCTAATGCACAGGTGAATGGTACCCACCCAGCAGATCACTGGGACAGGCCCATCAAAGAGGTTGGGATGCCAACATACCTCACAGGTGAGAAATATGCTATGCATAGTGCAGCACTTCACTCCACCCACTCAGCCTACACAGGGCACATAAGTCACCCGTTGCAAAGGAAGCATCACCCAGTGCACTCCTTACTGCACAGGAGGCATCCACCCGAATACTGCACAGGTGAGGCACTTCTTCACCTGAGATCCTCATGTTCAGGGTCATCCTGGCAGAGCCTGTACAGCCACCCGGGCTCAGCCCATCAGCAGGTGTGTCCTGTTCTAAGCAGTATCGGCCTCCCTGAACGCTGTGTTGACAGAGTCCCAGGTGCACCGTTCTGTGGCTAGCCAGGCTAAGGAGGAAGCAAGGCTGCAAATGGTAGTGGGGAGAAGGCAGCAACCCATATAAAGATTTAAGCCCCAAACCTCCTTTCTTCATCTCAGCACTCCCCTCCTAACCAGACAGCCTGAGTGCTCATACTCTGCCTGGAAACTTACCTGAGCCCCAATGGTTCCCGCACAGCAAATTTTATTTCATTGCCCAGGACTTGACTGATCTGAAATTCAAATGAGAGCATGTGAGGTGTCTGACCAGCCTATCCCCACGCTCCCACAGACATTATCTATCTTCCTGAGGAGACGACATGTCTCCAACCCCATGTGGGATCTCACCACTGGGTGGAATCACTTCCCCTTCATCAACATCTGTTGGCCCCCTTTGGTAAGTTCCCAAAAGGTCATTTGAGTCTTATCAGGAGCCCCACACTCTATAAAGGAGACTCCCTCTCTTAATAGGGTCTCTTCCTCTCTCTAGAATGAGATGTAATATCGTCCCCCTCGGTGGAGGGTCTCCTCATTGATGCATGGGACGGAGCAGCTCTCTACTTACACAAACAGTAGTAGTTGGCTGTGAAGATGTGTATAGGGTAATGATTCTCCAGTAATGTCCTTTTTGTAGCAAGATTCCTTCATTAGAAACACACACACACACCCCTCACTCCCCTTGAAGTATTCCATTCTGCAGATCACCAGGAAGTGTCCTCCGACCACAGTTTAAGAGGCAGTGTTCTAGGGGTACTCATAGCCTGGTATGGGGGAAGGAGGGTTGGACATCCGGAGGAATTATGGATTAATGCAGGCAGACAGGACCCTACAGCATTATCCCCATTCCCTCTGATTTCACAGATTCATGCTACTAGACTCTGGGTAGCACTAATAAGCGTTCTCTCTCCATGTCCCCATCAGGATGGGGAGCTTAGCTGAGTGCAGTGTTGCCATGTAGTTACCAAGGTGCCTTCATCTCACTCAAGGTTCCTCAGTCTTTTCACAAACCACGCTCAGCAAATCCCACCATCGCAGCCACACAGTCTCAGATGCATTCCAAAGTCCAATGGGCCAGTTCCCATGAATTTCAAAGGAGGTATTCTGAGAATGGGTATGCTGGTTTATGGGGTGTTCCCAAACAGCCAAGGAGCCAGTGGTGTAAATGAGCACCAGCAGGAGACTGGAGGCAGGGAATGGGAGCCGAAGAGAGGCTAGTTACAGGTTGCCTACCATACCTCAGATGTGAGACAGTCCCTTCCGCTCCCTTGGGGACATTGAACTGTCTCTGCTCCAATGGGGATCCTGCTGGCAAGAAGCCATTTAAAAACACTTCAAATAAAGGCATGTCTCCATAGAGCCAAAGGTGAGGGTTCCTAAACTGGATCTGTCAGATTGGTATCATCTAGTCCAGCTGGCATGGCTGTGGGGAATGAAGTCAAGGAGGGGCCAAAATTCAGTACTCTTATATCAAAAGATGCGGGGACACCAGAGGAAGGAAACCCAAAAGGTGTCGTCTTGCTCCAGAGCTGCTCAGGAGCTCAGCAAGGGATCATTTGGGAGGTTAAAGGAGAACGGCAGCAGAAAGGCAATACCAACAAAGGGGCACTATGCTGAGGAAAGAGACCTTTACCAAGCAGCTGAGAACAAAGGTGACACGGGCAGCCCTGGTAGCTTCCTGCCTGTCTCCAGCCAGCACTGTCAGCTAGGGAGGAAAAACAGCTTTGCATTCCGTTCTGTGTTTTCCCGCATGTAGGGAAAGGCATGGGGGGAGGCTCTACGGGCTGCAAAGTGCTGCTTACAGCTGAGACAAGTTTAGGCAAGCACTTTCTTTCTAAGCCCTCCAGAGCCAGACTAGTCCCACATGGCGTTCAGGGACAACTCAGCAGGATAACGGTCCAAGGGCAGACTTGGCTCAGGTGGTCTTCCAGGAGAGCACTAGGCAGTTCCCTGGAGCTGTTGGGGGTTTCTTGTTTTTTAAAAAAAAAACCAGGATTCCACACATCCATTTACAACCCAATCCTCTCTGGGCACCAGGCGTGTCTTATAAATAATTGCACCAATTTCCAAGATCCCTGCATCAGATTATGTTGAGTAGATTGACTGGATGTGCTGAGTGCATAAAGCACAAGCTCAAAGTCACCTAATGGGCACCCTGACAAAATTCCAGCAGTGGTTTAGTAATTTGAAGCCTGAGTTCATATCCATTAATGTCAAAAGCAGTTTACAACCAACTTTAGCCCATCAGAAGAGCATAGTGCATTGCACTTAAATTGCTGCTTTATTCATGCCATGATGGTTCACCTCCATTCTTTGCAGAAGTCTGGGGAAAAACAATAGTAGCAGCATTCTCTGACAAAGGGATTTTAGAAATTAAAATAGAGGTGGAAAAAGTTGACAGTGAGAGATCAGTGATCCCTTCTCATTACAGTCCAGGTGGCTTTCAGCTATCAACTTGCCATTAGCATTTTGGGCACACTTCACCCCCTGGTCAATGCACCAAAACTCTTTTCCTTTTATATACATAGATATGTTTTAAGCTCCAGACAAAACTTAATGACATCTCTCTTGGCCAGACATACCAAGGCATCAGACTTCTTTTGTGAATACCCAATTCCAAGGGATCTTTTCCTGTACAGGTTCCCACTCAAGGAAGTGTTGCTGTTCTTCCTCATGCATTGCCAAATGCCAATTTCCTTCCCTGCTATGTCTCACATTAATGGATTCCAAAACAGTTACCTTGAATTAAACTTTCTAAATTAGAATCAGGAACTGGCTCTGCTTGGGTGCATGTATCAATCCAGTTCAACGCTTTCAAAACAGAGGGTCATTTGTCAAGTTCAGAGCTGGATTTGAACTGTGAACACCCCCAAAGGTTTGGGTGTGCTTGTATCTGGGGTTTTGATTTGTGCATGCCTCTCAGATTAAATGAGACTCAACAGGGTAAGTCTGGACTGATATGATCACCTGGACAGTCCTTCCCAGCCCAGTCCTAGCCCTAACATTTTGAAAGTGATTGAGGGTACTTCACTGACGGCGGCAAATTCTGTGCTGTCAGATCAATCTATCTGGATCTATTGAGCAGTCAGTGAAAGCCCAGTCAATTGATCCAGAAACCACCCCCTCAAGTGGCGCAGCGCAGTGAAGATGCCACGTAGAATAGGAGTTACGAAGTCGAGGGGAATTACACAAGCTATCCATCGACTGCTGCTGAATTTGAAGGTAATTGAAAACCAGGCCTTAGATAAATAATCTACTGAGGGTGACCTGATACTGTGTGTCTTTTTCGTCTCTCTAAATCTCAAGACTATAGGCCAGATCCTCATCCATGACTAAGTCGTCTTTGTGCAACTCCAGTGACACATTCCTAAATGGCAAGTTGGGGGTTCTTCTAATGGAGAGGAAGCTCCTGCTGATATAAAGTTACCCAAGGCCCCTTCACTTTCCCTCCCTACTTGGAGCATTCCAGGGCATGCCAAGAAAGGGAATGTGGACTGACAGAGGTGAAAAGGGGTGATGGTTGAGTGTATGGTTTTGTCAATCCTGGGCCAATGTTATGAGCGTTAAGGGGACCATTCTTGTGGCTGCTCTGACTCATGTGGGGGTGATTCACCACCCATATGGCCCTGATATCAGGGGAGGTCTCAAAACCACTTCTGTCTCCCCAACTAAGCTGCACCCAGCATGAGCTCAACTGAGGATCAGGCCCAACAACTAATTCCTTCAAGCAACTGTCAATCCTGCTTTTCAGTGTCTTGCAGTCCCCATCCTTCGCAATCCCTTGTCAAAAGATTGTGTTATTTCTCTCACACAGGCACTGCTGACTATGAAGAACTCTGTTTCTGTATGAGCAATACATGGTTGTGTGTGAGAGTGGGATGGTGGCAGGTGACAGAGACAAAAAGAAAGATGAAGGGGTGTGTGTGTGTGTGTGTGTGTGTGTGTGTGTGTGTGTGTGTGTGTGTGTGTGTGTGTGTGTGTGTGTGAGAGAGAGAGAGAGAGATGGATGTGTGTGTATCTGTGTTCTCAAAGGGAACATAAACCACCCACAAAGTTATGCATATTCCCAAATTTATAAAGCACCATCTCTAATAAGGTGAGAAGAGCAGCTTGAGACTCCAGGCCCTGCCGCCTCCACATGCCTGGCAATTCAATTCCACCCACGGCTTAGACGCTACTGTATACCACACCAGATGTGGCTGCATCTCAGTTGCAAAGCACTTCCTGAAGGGCTTGATGCATTAAAAGGATAGGGAAAGATTCAGATGGTCACAGAGTGATATTCTCGCTCTCTCTTTCCAGAATCTCTCATTGGGTGTAGGTTCCAGTGATTATTACACAGCAAAGATAATATGTTGTGGTGATCTGGGTGATGGGTTATTAATCTTACAGATAAGCAGATGCTAGGATTTCAGAGATCCCGTCCTAGTTTCTATCCAGTCCACTGCTTCTCCCTACTTCCCCTTTCCTCTTGCCCTCAGCACATTCTTTCCCATTTCTCCTCCTCCCTTACATGCCTCTGTTGTCTCCCTCTTTCCTGCCCTCTCCATGTATCTTACTCCTTCCCGCTGTCCCATCACATTTCAGGTTGCTTCACCATTCTACATTCACAAAGCTTTTTAGAAGTAGGCATCCCTTTGCTCAGTTCCTTTCCCCAGGGCAAGGACTGAGCCCCACCATCCAAACAAATCTTCCCTCAGTTCAGCTTGCATCTGCTAGAGAGGTCTGAGCCTCAAATTGTCCAGCTCTCAATCCAGAATCTGGGTTTGGCCCATCCTAGCGACAGGCCCAAACTGTGTGATTCAGATTCAAATCTGAACTTCCTCCGAAGCAGGATGTGTTTGATCTGGGGCTTTTGCTTTGGGCTCCTCCCTCCCTACTACCACCACTTGGTTTTTCTCTCAGGCAGCAGAAGGGAGTGTTTCCAGCTAAGCCTCATCCCATTATTTATCTGGTCTTTGACATTTCTCACATTTTTTGGTCACTGCAGAGGAGTGGCCATGTCTCTAGTGACCTTTTCATTTAGCTGCATGCCACAGAAGATTCCTGATGCAGGGCGTCTCCCAGCTTTGGATTTCCACAGGTCTCCCTGCAAGTCTTTTTTACCAGAGCATTGCTAACATCTATCCAGACCCAAGGAACGTAGGATTCAGGGATGGATTGCCAAATGGTTCCCCCTCACTTTCCCTTTCCTTTCTCCATCAATGACAGTTTTGCTCAAGTAACAGCATGATTGTTGCATGCACTTGATTTGAATTCCAAACTGGCCTGGAACCAGTTTTCCCCTCTTTGTGCAGAGAGATGGCAATGAGGGGCACAATGGAGGAAGGAGATGCAAGTTCCCGTTCTCCCCAGGGCCAACCAGTGTCTGACCCATTGTAAGAGGCTCTGTCAATCCCCCTTCTCCAGCAAAGGGCATGATCCCTGCTGCCTCCATTTAGAACCATCCAAATTCCTCAACCCGTACACTCAGAATAGCATCACATTAGCACAGTGCACCGAGGTGGTTCTTACCTTAGATCTATGAACTTCCCCATCATCATCTTCCCCTCCAACCCCCAAGATCTTTCGTGTCTTGAGTCGGCTCACCAGGTCTGTCTGGCTATGCTTCTTCATTAGAGGTGGGGGCTGTTTGGTCGCCATGGTGGCTCACGTGCAGTTTCTGGCTTGGGTAGAAACTGAAAGGACAGAGGAAGTCAGAAGTGCTGACAAGGAACATCCCTCGAGAGACAGCATCCTCCCATTAAAGGAGTTGAAGACACTTAGCACCCCCCTCCCCAACAGCACACAGCACCTGGCAGGAGCAAGCCCCATTAGCTGGGATGCACCATGAACAAGAGTGGGGCATTGCTGCTCTCATGACAGGCCAGACTAGATTTGCCTGCAGCTGGGTAGAGAGAGGAGTCTTGTTCCTTCATTTTGAACTAAGGAGCAGCATTTCTGCCTATTTGTTAGCTCCATATCTATTTGAATGAAAGCAGCACCACTGCTAGAATAAGGAGACTCATTTTATATGGGACAGAGGGCAACCAGCTTTAGGTGGCTTCCATAGGACATCTAGGAAGGAGGTTCTATGGCTTTAATGTATTTACTTTAGGGTGAGTGACAGGTGCCAGCTTTAGGGGCTGATGTCCACTTGTCCCAGAACAAGTCAAGTACAGGCAGCAACAGTGCAGACTGGCCTCCCCTCTAATACCCTGACCAGGAACGACCCCTTCTAGGAGCAAAGGAAGTGCCAAGTCTCCATGGCCTGTTTGGTCTTAGGTCTCTCTGCCCTGTTTGTGAGCAAGGAGTGCCATAAGGCCCATTGTGTGGGTAGTTTTTTGTAATCTGGACATGTGTCCCTGCAGGAACAGAGACACATCAACTCATTTCACACTGGTAACCTCCAGGGAGCTGCCCATTAGAGTTCCAGCGAACAAAGCAGCAGCAGCCACAGCCCTAGACACCCCTTCCTCTTTCACTACATCAAAAGAGCCAAGGAAATTCTGTCCACAAAGAATTCTAAATTTTGAGTTTCCTCAGAAGCCACAAAAGTGGCTCAAAAACCATAAAAGAAACCTGCAGCATAAACATTCTTTTCATGGCTGCTCCAATTAAACCCCTGCTCTGTGTGCTTTTATCTTCCTAATTATAGTGGGTGGAAGAGCTTTGTTATCAGCTGGGAGCCTGTCTTCTCTCCAGATGACAGAAGAAGGGGGAGCCCAGCCAATCCAAAACCTTCCGTTGGGCTAGCTGGTACTAAGTGCTTTTAAAGGGACATTGCCTGCCACAGCACTCATGGTCATGAATAGACCACATTAGCAAGGTCCTGGGTATCAGAGTCTCCTCTGATATCTCACCATAAGGTCTGACAGTCCTTTATTTATGCCATCTTTCTGCGATTTCTGAGGGGATCCAAGTGAGAGAATATGTAAAGATGATGGTATTGCAGAAGGCAGGAGTGCTTGAACTTTGTTTAAGTGAAGGACCATCCTGTGACACGACAGCAGGGAACGGAGTGAGACAGCTCTGGCAATGTGACAGAGACCCTGGGACTTCACCTAACTTGTGTCAAAGAGAGCAGATTGCAGCCACCCTCATCTTTAACAGAGACATGCAAGGAATAGACTATGGGAACTAGAGGCCGCAGGATGCGGTGCTCCATCTTGGTCTGTGTAGCACTGCATGCTGGGATGTGTGGTGTCTTCCCACTGTTCCTCTATATTAAAGAGGACAGGCATGAACTTCATGGAAGAACCAGGGGAGTGCATTTGGCCTGTGAGTCTCACTTTGTCCATCCTGGCATAAAGTGACGTCTGAGACACACTGTGAAATCAGGAGCTTAGCATCTTCTCTCAATTTCCCAACCTAGAGGACAGTAAATTAAATTGCTCTAGGAAAGCAGTTGGGGTTGAAAAAAGCTGCAAGTAAACTAATCGGGCTGCACAGCATGGGATATGGGGAAGTGGCATGTAGCTCATTCACCTTCCCTTCCTGCTTCTGCAGGAGGTCCTAATGAAGCCCATGTGTAAAGAGCTACAGTCCAGCAGTCCAATCTTCTCTTCCATTGGCTAAATTGAGTCCCACAGGAGCACAGTCCCATAAAGTCACTAGAGACATGCCCACTTTGAAAGTATGTAGCCTTTAAGGAATGAGCTAGACAGGAAAGGACAACCACCAGGGGAAAGAGGAACAAACAAAACCCAGAAAAGAACAAAATGCAAGACTGGGAGAAAGAGATGGGGAGGAGAGACAGAGACAGAGAGAAAGGAAAGCTTTTGTCCTATGGAGGGCAGGCATGGTGTCTGTGTCACTCCTAGACACACACACCCCTACTCCAACTGAAAATTGCTTGGCACCTTCTCAGACCAGACAGTCACTCTATTTCTTGCCTTCATTCCCTCTTGGCTTGGTCTAAAAACAAACGTTTTTTCTGAGCTGGGAAGGGACTCTAGTCTGGCAAATCCCTTGCTCAGTCCAGATTTCCCCACAGCTGTTCCAGGAGAGTGGAATCTGTGCTAGGATACATCTACACTGAAAATGGGAGGTATGATTCCCAGGGTGGGCTGTGCTCAGCCTAGCATCCTCAAACAGAAGTGTGGCCATAGAGACATGGGTGGCAGCTCTGATTAGCCACCCAAGTATGTTACCAGCGGGACAGGTGGGTTTGGACTCTGGCAGCTAGCACAAGCTGTCACAGCCACACTGTTAATTTTAGTGTATTAACTTCAATAGAGCTAGTGCGTCTGTCTACCCACATTCAAAAACACCCTCTCAGCTGTTGTGTAGACATAACCCTGCTGTCAAAAGGGGATGGGGCTCCTCAGAATATCCCAGCAGAAATGTTAGCTGAAGGAAGCTATTCTGGTGTCAGGTGTGAAGAAAGCCCCACAACTGTAAGATTTCCCTGGTTCAAGCTAGGTCTTCATTGCATGCTAAGCACAGAGTAACCGTTCACAGGGCAAGTTAATCGGTGACAGCACAGTAACAGGTCGTGCTGTCACACCTTACATCTGCACTGGTGCTGTATCTGGCCAGGACAAGCAGTACAGTGCCACACAGCTCACGGTGCTACTCTATTCTCTTTGTTAAGTTAAAGTCGTGGGTTTTGCTCAGTTCAGCCCAAAGCTGCACCAAGGTTCAGGTGCATTCACACAGCCAGGTGGCAGCAGGCTGACGCATGGGTTTGTTAGTGGCCATTGAGCTGTATCACCCATCTCCAGAGAAACTGAGCTTCCTGCAAGCAGGAAGCTGAGCAAAGGCCAATCAATAGTCTACGTCCAGTCCAGGGGCTGTAAGAAGGCACTGGAGAGCCATCATGCCTTGATTGTTGCAATGGTCTGTGGTTGAGGTCAACTCAGGGTAGCAATACATACTAAAAACTACCTCAGGGTCTGCCCTATAGCTCAGGTAGCAATGGCTGCCTTGCCCTGTAACACACGGCTGTGTGAATGTGGAACATGTCAAGGGGAAACCCATGGCTGAGCCGGAGTTAAGTGTGCAGTGAAGATAAGTCATCAGATGAAGAGTGTTCTCTAGCAGAGCCTATGCTGGTGTCAGAACAGGAGCCAACACTGTTGCTCTGGTCTGGGAATTCCCTAAGAGTGCCAACTATTTCCATAACAAACCCACAGGATCTTGGGATAAAAGTCATGGCAGTGGTGTATTAAGTCTTATATTTGTGCCTTTTCCCCCCACTCCCCCTATTGGCAGCAGTCGGGGGGAGGAGGGTCAGTAGGCCAATTTCCCACTCTCCCCAACTCCTCTTCCCCCTCCCCCGCCACTGTTGAGGCAGCGAGTATGGCAGGGAGTGAGTGACAGGGACCGATGCCCTGGGCTGCCTGGCCCCTGCACAGCCCAAGTCCCCACGGCTCCTTCACTGTGCCCAGCACAGGGGCGGAAGGGCTGGGAGAACAGGCGGCAGAGGGGACGGGTTGGCATAGGATATCAGCGGGTAGCGGCTCCTCCTCCGAGGGCCCGGCCAGCACCCAGGGACATGGCCCTTTCCTGCCCCTCGATACACCACTGGGTCATGGCTGACTCCTGTACTCAAAGGAGTTAATGACATCGCTCTGTCCAAACTCTGGCAGAATTCTTTCCACCTACACAGTTCTGCTG
The DNA here is from genome assembly GCA_007922155.1 of Mesoclemmys tuberculata. Classification (NCBI taxonomy): domain Eukaryota; kingdom Metazoa; phylum Chordata; order Testudines; family Chelidae; genus Mesoclemmys; species Mesoclemmys tuberculata. The sequence goes on from ML675613.1 coordinate 40,076,841, forward strand.
TTTATCTCTTCCAGACACTCCTTTTGCAAGAGTACAATCCAAGGTTTTTGAGCTGTTGAACTGGGCCTAGCCCCCTTCAGCCATCCTCGGAAGTAGCTACAATACAGCTAGCAGCAGCAGCCAGAGCCTAGAGAGGTTTAGCCAGTGAGAAGAGAAATGGGAATTAGGACAAGTCAGGCAGGTTAAAAACAAGAGTCTAGAGAAGCAGTTTGGAGTAATGAACTAACTCAAATTTTGCTCCCATATCAGACCCAAGCTTTCACAAAACCTGAACTAAATCTATGCCCAAAACTTGAGCAGAACCTGTGCCCCCAAGCCTGACACCAACCCAGCCTACCCAAAACCAAGGCTCCACAAAGCTCAGCAAACATTTTGATTTATTTCCTCCCCGTTTCTGCTGCCTCTACTTCCTGGTTGGACGCTGAAGCACAAGCACTGAGGTGGTTTGCTCCCTTGGCATTTCCAACTTGGCTGGAATCAGGAAGCACTTGAGATTCCATTAGAAGGCCTGTTGTTGTGATATTTCTAGCCCCCTGCTCTGATCAAAGAAACGTTGATCAGTTTAAATAATGTCTGGGCTGTCAGATGCTTCTCTTGTCCAAAGTGAATCTCAGGACTGTTCAGTTTCCATCCATCACTGGATGAAATGAGTCGGAGAACAAGACAGACTGAATGAGAAAGTGAAGGTTCAAGGTTGTGACTGGCTAGTGAAGAGCAACCACACCAGGACTGGCTCAGTCTGATTCGTCTCACATTACAGGGGCTAAAGCCTGAATCTTCCTCTGACCTCTCCCTGAAACCTCCTGTCATAGGATTCATGTGTGACAAGGCCAAATAGCCTCCCAGAAAAAAGGGTGAGGTGTGGTTTATTGTGGATGGGCTGGATACCAGACTCGCTGGCACTGACTAATTAATGGCTGTTAACATTAATGTTAAGTGCCTAATGCCAGCTCCCCAAAGCAAAGGAATCCAGAGTTGTGCTTTCCACTCCCGGCCCCATTGCCCCTAGGGATATGGCTGGGGATAGCAGAGAGAGGAGCAGTTCAGAGCCCTATGGCCCAGCCTTTCAGAATGATTAATGCTCTCTTCTGCAGAAGCAGAATTGCATATTTAGCTGTGGGGCTGAATTATTTATCCCTTTCAATGCTGGCTGGCTGGGGGAAGAAGAAATTGGGAAACTTGCTAAGAGACACAAAATCTGCCAGGGGGAGAGGAATTGAGCCAAAGCTGCAGCATCTCCTGGTTTCAAAACATATAGAAGCCCTTCCTTGTGAGCTTCATAAATTCGGGGCTCATTGGCTTTAGTGAGGGGGATGCATGGGTGGGGAAAGTCACTCTACACAACATCTCACCAGGCCCCTGAGGTTATCTCGCAGAAAAAGGATGTTGATCCTCGCCTTCTGCGCTCTCTCTCTCTCTTTCTCTCTTCCTTGCCAGAGGCTTCAGAGGAAGGATATCTGTTTTTGGATTTGCTTGGTGTTTTAAAAAAGAAGATAAATAGAGCTGGAGGATATTCATCACCACATTGTTTCCGAGGGGGGAGGTAAGTAGGATTGGATGGCTGAGGGGACTGAGCATGTAATATGGAGCCTTTTGTCTCTCGAGCACCAGCTCCACTCTGACCCAAGACCAACTGAGACCAAAATTCATGCTCATCCGATGGCTGGTCAGTGGCCTCTGTGAAATGAGTTGCTGGGTCTCAGTCCAATTCTTATGTTTGCTCACATCACCATTCATACTAAATACCCTGAGGCTGCTCTAAGTTGTGCCAGGAGACTGGCCAAAAGCCAAGACAACACTGGATTGGGCAGGAAGAATGGAAAGGCCACTTAAGGCAACTTGTGTAAATATACCCAAACCGCAACCTCCCCTCCCCCGATCCCCAAAACACAGCTTTGGCCTGGCGTAGGATCTGGTTCTGTGCTTCATCTGGAAAATAATTTCTACCTCCCAAAGGCAATACGAGGATTGCTTTGTTAGTGTTTGTAAAACATGCCTCAGCTAAAGATTAAGAAATTTAACATTTATATTTCTAATATATATTAATCTGCCCAGACACCAAAGAATTCAGAAGAGGAGTTGCCTTGTGATTCCACTTGCCATTGCCATTTGTGCACTAAATCTTCACTCAGCCCAACTGAAACATTTCAGTGGCGTGATGCAGACTTCCCTGACAAAGAAAAGGAATATAAGATGCTCAAAGGCAAAGCCATTTCTTCCTTGTATGAAGGCACAGCATGGCATTGTCTGCAAATAGCTCAAAGACAAACACCAACGCCAAACCTTTTATTTCCTTGAAGGATAATAAACTTGCTGCTATTGGCAGGTAGATCAGCTTCATTTTCATTTGAACCTGGGAAACTGGCTGAGTCACGGGAATGGAATATGGTTTTTAGCTTCTATGTTGTCAGCTTCAAACTGACATATCAGCTGTCACCAAAAGTTGTCACCATTGGACAGGTGTTCAGTGGCCTCTGTGAAACAAGTTTAGTAATCTCACTTTGAATGCAAGGGGGCAGGTTTTGCTATTACAAGGAGCACTAACTGGCCCTCTTGTTGACAGTCTCAGGACAAGCGCTGAATAGGCCAGGAGTCAGAACTGCCTTCTCTCACTGCTAAAGATGGCCCTTCCCAGTGTGATATTTTTATTTGCTATACTGCAGCTCTTCTCTTTGGGAAATTCTGCAAGGGGCAGACTTCGGATACCAGGGTGATGAGCACATCAGACAGACAGGTAAGGGATAGTTAAGATAGACAGATCCGTCACAAACATGTTGGAATTCATTTCTCAGAACTACAGGCTCTGTGACCATTTCTTTTTATCGTGACACTGTCCTAAGAGGTACTATCAGGTCCTTCATAAGTGAGCAGGGCTCAGCCTCAACACACCATAAAAGTCAAAACTACCAGGAAGTAGTCCCTCTGAGGGGGAGGGGACATGGATGGGGGGGAGACAGAGATTTCAGCAATCTGTAATGAAGAAATGCATGATAGAGTCTCCCGTAATGGTCCAACAAATCACGCCTTGCACAGCAGCCATATTATACGTGATTCTCAGAAATGGGACGAACGCCTGCAGCTTTTCTCTTGCTGCCTCTTCTTGTAAGGCCTCAAAGACAGTAATTCACTTATCCATCTCCTCCACTGCCTTTCCCAGGCTCTGGCTGTCCCTTCTCTAGTGCACGGCAACCATGGAATTGCCAAGTTTAGGGCACGCTGTCCTATGCATTGTAGCCAGCATGGGACAGTTTGGGCTTGGGAGCATGGGGTGACCACAGGGAAGTGTGAAAGGGGGTGCAGGGTTAAGGTCTATTATGCTCCAAGAACAAGACTTATTGGAAAGGGGGGGGATAATTTTCCTTATAATATTGTTATATATATATATATATATAATATTGGCCTCTAACTGCCAGATGCTGGGACTGGACAACTGGGGGATGGATCACTTGATAATTGCCCAAAACCCTCTGAAGCATCTGGCGTTGTCTGCAGTCGGAAGACAGGATACCAGGCTAGATGGACCATTGGTCTGACCCACTCTGGCTGTTCTTATTGTTAAAGAGATTTTAGGCCACAGCAACACATCTGTCTCGTGTACTTATATGGCCCTCTCCCCCCACTACTGCAGTGCTTAAGTGCCTCAATCTTTACAGCTAGTCTACACTAGAAGCGCTACTGCAGCTGCACCGATGCAGCTGTGCACCTGTAGCACATCTGGTGAAGACACCATGCCGCTATCCACACTAGTGTGTAGGACAGTGTAACTTACATTGCTTGGGGGAAGGTGGGGTGGCTTATTGACACCTGAGTGATGAGTTATCCCAACATAAACAGTAGTGCAGACCGAGCTGTCATGTATTTACCCTCACAATACCTCTGGGAGACAGGAAAGTGCTATTATACCATTTAACAGCTAAGGAACGGAGGCAGAGAGCACCTACATGCCTTGCCCATGGTTACACAGGAAGTGGAGCTGGGTCTTTAAGCCCCAGGCTAACCACCTTAACCACCAACCCACAGGAGATGACAGAAAAACAGTCAGCCCCAAATCCCCACTCGGATTAGAACTAACTCTGCTTCCTGATTTCTAGGACTATACCTTCACTATACAAAAAAAGGTTTGAGGGTTTAGTTTTGTTTTTACAGCAAGATGGCTAGTGCAGGCTAACTATCCTACCATAAAATCCTAGTGGAGACAAGGCACCTGCAGTTTTTACCTAAAGAGAACGATGCAAACTCAGCATTACCCTCCTGCCTCATTTACATCGCAGTGAAATTACAGTGCCTTGTCGTCACTAGGTGTTACCGTGGTTATCCTGGGGTAGAGAAACCCCTTTTTTGGGAAGAGAACACAAACCCTAAGTAGCCACAAATATAGGTTACAGTGGATGGGACCAAGAGAGCTGAGATGAGGCTTCACTCCTATATTTTGATTTGTTTATCTCTCTGCCTTCAGCCAACCATGCCAGAGTATCACTCACCATCCACCCCCCACAGTTGCGGCACATGGAATAACACGCTACGGACAGTCATTATGTAGCTGTTCCTAGGATTCATGTTCCATCTGCATATCCTGGATCAGAGAGGCTGCTTTCTCCCTTGGCTCTCTTTCCAAACTTCTCTGTAAGTGAGGCTGTCCCAAAGGCCCAAGGAAATGAAATCAGATCCAGCTTGAATAGGACCAGCCATCAAGGGTGAGGAAAATAATTAACTCACAAGCATTACAGGACTATACAGTGTGACCAGTCTGGCATTGGTAGTAAAGGATCATGCCGCAATTCATATCCAGTGACTGAACTGGAGACATGGCATTCCTTTCTTGTAAAACAAGCAGGCCGCTATGGAAGAGGATTGTCACATCCCAACAGGCCTTTGAATGGAGGAAAGGCCTACCTGATGCTGTTGAGGAGGTCTCTCGCCAGAGAGACAAGGTGGGTAAGGGAATATCTTTTATTGGACCAACGTCTGTTAGCGAGGGAGACAAGCTTATACAGAGCTCTCCTTCAGGGCTTGCTAGAGTGTCATTCCCTACAGTAGCGTAGGCAGTACTGTGCTGTTTACGAGGGGTGACCCTCTGGAAGAGAGGTGGAGTGTTGTGGGTCTTCTCTAAGAGCACAATAGAAGTAGCTGCTAGTTACACACCACACAAGCAGGGTTATGGGTCTTCATTCAGTGGACTGCTTTGTAAGAGGAAGCTCTTCTTACCCACCAGATAGTTTAACTTCGTAAGGCACAGGAATTGGGGCTCAGGCAGCACAAAGTAACAGCTCATAGGGCCTCCATGGTACTACTAGGTAAGCAAGATGGTCTGTATAAACTAGGCTCTGTCATCTCTCCAGGAAGCTTAAGAAAAAATAAAATCCAAGGGGCTTCTTATCAATTCTGAAGTCACCTCTCCTGTCCCCATACATCCTGAACTCTGCACTCACACACGCTTTCCATGCAGCCTCCTAGCTATGATTTTATACAGCACTCACCGCCAGAACACTGCCATCTAACATCCTTCCCCCCCGCTGGCCCTCCATTTACCACCCATGCTCCCACACATCCTTTCCTCTACCCACTTTCCTTACACTCCTTTCACGCTCTGCATTGTCTTTCCTGTCCTCATGCTCTGTAGTAGCGATATATGGCCATTTGCACATGTCATCGCTTTATAATTTGCTGCACAAATCCCCTAAGGGAGAAAAGCAGCAGAGAAAATGAATGTATCATGGTTATTAATAGCAAAACCAATGCACACCCCCATCTCCTTAGAAAAGCAAGCCTGGGGGACTTTGCAGTGACAGGGATGTAGGCTGTTCTAAGGGCCTTTTGGAGGCAAACCACCCCGACTACTCCCCCTCCAGACTCTGGCATTCTTGCTGCACCAAGACCCCCCTCTGTGGAGCCATAGCACAGGCATGTATTCCCTCATGTTGCTCTCCAAACAGCTGGGGGAAAGGAGGTGAGAGCAGCTAGAGGAATGGGGTAGGGCTGGGGAACAAGATGGGGCAAAGAATAGTGCAGAAGTGGGAGGGGCACAGGGGATCTATAGGGAACATCCTATCTACACATCTCTAGCTGACATCCATTTCAGGCTGTGGCAGGTTTTAAAACACAAATTAAAATTAAACAAACAAAACAAATATGGGAAGGAATTTACCACACGGAACAAACAATTCCCAACAGTCTTTTCTGGTGCTGACTGGAAGAGATTGCCAAAGCCACACATTCAGGGAATCTTCCCCTTTTTCTCTGGAGGGGAAGCGACTGGATCTGAGGAGCCCAGCCTCAATGTCGCTTGCCTGCCTTTCTGTAGTCTGGCTCCCTTAATTCCAATCTGGAATTTTCAAATCCATTTTCCTTGTTGCAGCAGCTGGAAGGTACATCTCTGTCTCAGGGATTTTATCTTCCACGTTTTTCAGCTTTGTTTTGAGGGGAGCCAGGAAGTTTCCTTCTGATTCTTTTTCACACTTACTGTGAAAGAAACTTTTCAACTTCTGATTTTTTTTTAAAGGTGTTTTGTTTCCCAGTATGAGTTAAAAAGCACTCAATTATTTTATTAGTTTCCTTAAATATAAGGTATAATTAAACAGCACCCACACAGCTACATGGCTGATAACGGCCACCTGCTATGATACAACAAGTCTTCCAAAGATAGGACACAGATGCCTTTCCTAGCTTGAAGGATAAACAGTTTGTTGCACCTTATATCAGCTTTGCTAAACATGCTGTGTGGCACACTGCACATGCTGCGTCATAAATTGCATGTGCTCTGCCACATACACACATGCTGTCACATACACATGCTGCGTCATAAATTGCATGTGCTCTGCCACATACACACATGCTGTCACATACACATGCTGTCAGAAAGGGCCTAAAGGTTAGTCAGGGTGTACATTTTGTCACATCTTATTCATGCTGACACACACACTATCATACATTGTTCATGCGGTCATGCCTGACAATACACATGCACAAGCTTATACATTCAATCACATACATCATATATGCTCTACCATGCTAACTTGCTTTTCAGAAAGATCGACCGACTGCCCCTTGCTACGGTCGAGTGTTTTCACTGTAACAAAGTACGCAAGATGCAATCTGCCAGTTCAGTAGCTCCAATTTCTAAGCTTTATTTGCATAAAACACTCAATTTCCTTCCATTTCTTTCTCTGATAATGTGGTTGCTCTAGCACTGAGCCAAATGCAGCAATCCGTCAGCACAGAACTACTGTAGCTCTGATGATTCCAACAACTGTATAGCCCATCTCAAAGTAGCTCCAGAACCCAGAACATCACTTTAATAATCGACTGGCCTGCCATGCCAAACAGCCGAGGGGTAACTGCCTCATCCTCAGGCTTGGCCTGGGAACTCTTACACAGACGGCACATCTCCAGAGTTGCTAACAGATGATTTGGAGAGAGAGGTGGGATATGAGCTTCCCTCATGCAAAAATGCATTTAAATGTACTGCTTTCCAGCTACACTGAGCGATAATCAGATGACTCAGGTGTCATTAGCAGAATGCTCTAAGCAACAGTGTTCCCCAGGGCACCAGGGAAGGGAAGAAAAGGGAAAAAATACAAGGGAATAGTCACTCCACATGCTCTTTTCCTTTAAGAGCACCAAGGACGTGGGATATGTTCCTTTCATTTGTCTCCTCCAACCCTGCTGTGTGTTCCTAGAGTACAATCCTGGATTCTTAACACATCACCTATCCTGATTTTCTATTAAATAACATCACACACACACACAAGTCACACACTTCTTACAGGATAAGAATTTTGATGGATTTACAGTTCTGGCCCTTCAAAATTCACTGAAAGAGTCCTTCCAACACTTCATAAGAATCTAATATTGTACAACATTTTATCTCTGCTCACTTGAGGAAATACATCAGGTCAAATACATCAAAGGGATAGCAGGGAAAGATACTTGCCACACGTTGGCCGGTCCTTTAAGGAGAGTTGGGCTCAGCCTCACCTGTTACACTGGTAACTGACCAGCTACACTGACACCCCTCCCAAACTGATCTTGATCAGCTGGGGGATTAGATGATGTGGGTCAATTATTGGGTGCAGCTGGGAAGGAGTTAGGTGATGTCCCCTAAAAAGCTGGGAGAGCTGAGTAGAAGGATGGTTGTTCCTGTGACAAGCCTTGTCTCTAGAGAGCACTGATACTCCCTCAGAAAAGTCCAAAGAGAAATACTATAGCTTAGGAAGAGGCAGACACGGGGAGGGATTTCAAGGGCTATTTGTCTGGGAGGTAGTACTCTGGAAAATGTGAGGAAGAATTCTACTCTGTCCAGGAGATGATTGATCTGCAGACAACTGAGCCCATGAATGGTGGTAGGGCTTTTACTTGTTTTGGACTGTGGGAAGAGAGACTAAAAAGGAGCCCAGGCAGGCTGGAAGACCTTGTGTTCGCTACCTTTACTTTGTTTGACATTATTGCTTTTGGACATCAGTTCTATCTGCTTCTGGCATACCCAAAGAGCAACACGGCTTGAAGACCAAGTCACCATTCCCACCCCCAATGCCTGAAGACAGAATGGGGCACAGCTGCGGCAGTACTGAATCTTGCCATGAGAGGCTGCTTCCAGAATGGTAAGTCTTGTCACAGTAACCTCTAAACAAAATTCTATAGTAAAAGTCTGGAACATGGTATTAACTGTATTCTAGCTGTCTGGATCATTACTGAAAAAGGTTAAGAGAACCCATTTTACAACTGGCAGCCTCAAACCCATTCACTTTTGTCTTCTGTGACCTGACAGCAATCCAGTTTTCTTCATTAAATTTACATCCCAGAATCCTTTATGCCCCATTTACTAGAGTGCTTTTAGTGTTTGTTTTTTAAAAAAAACTAGTAACTAGTGTATTGATAGTAATTGATGTAACTCAGTTCATTGAGCCATGTGATCATAGTCTGCCTATACATTGATAATTTTTACATTTTAAGAATTGATGCATTCTCATGACTTTTTAATTTCTACATCCAGCTATAGCTAGTCAGTGAAGCTAATCATTGCTAACATGTACTGTTCAGAATGCTTCTAGGCTGCTTTCACAACCACAAAATGTGTTAAATTTAAAGTGCAGACAGTTGTGCAATATCCCTTTCCCCCACCCTCCCAAAAAATAAATTGTGCTCTACCCTGGAGTTATGACCAACAATGCAGACAGTTGCTTTACAATACTGTTGTCACTTTAAAGGATTTTTTCAGATTCGCTCTTTAAACATGTCACTTTTTTGTTTTACACCTCTAAAGGCAAAAATTATAGTGATATTTACAAAGGCTTGCCACTTCATAAATAGTGAATTGTGATCATTACTCTCCCATGACAGGCCCAAACATGTGTTCTGGCCCAAAAAAAATTGGGTGAAGGGAGTAAAAGTTTAACCAACAGACTACTTGAGTGATAAGCCTGGTGATCCTAGTAGGCCTCTAAGCCCCAGGAATCCACCAAACACTGAAATTGACTTCACCAAAATGTCCATAGTGACTTTGAATCTCCCCGTCCCTTAAAGGCTGAGCCAGTTGTCCAGCTGCCCTGTGCTTTATCCCTGCTTTGGTGAGCCGGGAATTCCCCCTTCAATGAAATAAGATTTCTTTGTAGCCCTAGTAGGTCCTGAGAGATCAGCCCTTAAAAATCATATCCATTTTATGCAAAGAAAACTCACTTGTATTATCCATGGAATAGTAAGGGTACATCCATCCCAGATTCATGTCAACGAAATCATCATGTATATGCCAAAGATGTACCCAAACCCTCTGGTTTGAATCCAGATCAGAGCTTTCCCTAAAATCAGGGGTCTTTTGAAGGGGGGGGCTTTAATCTGGGCCCATTCCTAACTGTACATATTAGCATTTCAATACTGTACTAGAGAACGTACACTAAGATTGCAAAGTGATACAGGCTGAATGTTGCTATAGGATTAAGACGGATGATCTCTCTGCTCTGACATGGCCCCACGGTGTGGAAGAGAGTTAGGGAATTGGCTTTTAGTTCCAGGCCCTAGTAATTCCCCTGCATGTCGCGTGTGTGTGTCACTTGCAGTGTAGTAACATGCTCTTACTTTCTCCCTAAACAACTCAACAGTATTCACCACCACTCAGCTACATTTCTGAGGCTTATCACTCCCTTGTGGCTTTTTATGCACAAACATGCCATTTATACACACACATCTACCCTCAGCGACCGGCTTTGTAGAAAGCAGTGTGGAGGCAATAAACTAATAACTATCGGCTGGGGACTGGGACCAGACGGTGTAATTCAGCCCCTCCTCCCCACCAAACATCCACCCACATCACTGCACTGGTTTGTAGCCCGTCCCCAGCTGGTGCAATTGCCATCATTTTTCTGACACCATCATGGTTTCTATGGCAACAGGCGGATGCTAGAAATGGCAGATTTGAAACTCTTGCTTGAGAGCACCCAGTGACAGAGGGTGGATGGAGGTGGGGGGTGGTTGACTTCTGAAGGTGCAGAGAGAGGGCTTCAATAATTCACAAGATGAAGAAAGAAAAATGAAACTACTTGAAAGCAGTTTCCAGTTGGCCCTTTTAATTGGGTTCTGTAAGGGTGGAGGAGGAGGGAAGGAACAGGACGACTCAGCAGAACATAGTCCTGCAATATCCAATAGATCAGCAAAGAGTGACATGCAATCAATCTCATCCTGAGGCCTTTGGGATGGAATGGTTTTGTTTTGTTTTTTTTACAAGGACACAAGCACTGTTTAGTGGATAGAGCAGGGCACTTAGAACCTAAACTCCTGTTTCCATTTCTAGCTCTGCCACTGGCTTGCCATGTGGCCTTAGACAAGACACTTAGCTGCCCCATGCCTCAATTTCCCCACCTTTAAACTGGAGATAATGCTATTAAGATTAAATATCTGAACTTCATTGAGCTGTTCAAAGATAGATCATTGATCCAGTATGGCACAATCATGGTATCTGATAATTCACTCACAGTATAATCAGTGTTTCAGAGGAAGGCTAAAAACCTCTAGTGGTGTACCTGGCTAACTATACAATACCGATCAGACAGGAAGCCCGTCCTTACCTTGGACAATCAGTTTATGCTTTGTAGCATGAGCTCTGCTACAAGCAAAAGAGAGCGGAAATGTATAGAGCTAGGCAAACAACTGACTTTTCGGTTCACTGACCATGCCAAACGTTATTTTGGGTTAACCTCAAATGAAAAGTTTTCAGCAAACAAATGAAAAAATCAAGTCAAATGAAACATTGGTAGGCCTGAAACACTGTTTGAATTTAAGTAAAATGTGAAGTTGAGTAATTTTGAATTTAAAAAAGTGATGTTGAAAGTGTCCATTTTAAATTTATTGTTTTGACCAACACAACTTGGAAATTTTGCCATGAATTCACCACGTGTTTTAGTTGACCAGAAACCACACCTTTTTGGGTGGAAAATTTTGCCCAGCTCTAGGAATTATCCTTCAGTGTACCAGAATAGGAATACTTCACACCAATATTAACTTCAGATATTCAAGGAGCTCTTTGAAAAATCCCCACTTTCTGGATACAATCTACAGTTGCCAAAAAACAAACTAACTAGACCATGTATAAATCAGTGTAGTCATGTGCCTTGAATTCACTGATGTAGTCATAAAACATTGTCTTCCCCATTCAGCTCTTGATACAACCTGCTTTGGAGGTACCCACATAGCAGCCCAGTCAGCATCTAACACAAGTCTGATTTTGCTTTTATTTGCTCTATTAAATTGGCATATACTTGATATGTGCATGCGCAGTCCATGAGGTGTTGCTCTGTATATATTTCTAGAGTTAACAAGCCTCTGGATTCCATTAGCATGAAACGTGTGATGCAATCTCATCTCCTTTTATATTTCATAATACCCATCAGCAGCAATGGATATTCAGCACATAAGCACCTTTTTAGAACAGCATTCATCGGGGAAAAAGGAATATAGAAGGAACTTGTATAGACTGAAAAGGGCAATGTTTCTTATGCTGCCAGAGGGGTCTTCCCATACCTGCAAAAGGCTGATGCAAAATCCATGTATGGAATAGAGAAGAGTGTTCTAGTAGTAGTAAATAGCATTTCAAATGTATATTGTAGTATTGGCTAGAAGCCTCAGACATGTTGGGGCCCTATTGTCCCATTTGCTGTACCTTCTAAGGATGATCCTTGCATCATTCATGCTCTTTTGCCAATATGCATTTGTATAGTGGCATACAGAGAGAAGTGGGATGGTCCCTTTTGCTCTACCAGATGTTAAGGAGCCATGTTCTACATTGACAAATCCTGTTTGTCCCAGCATGGAAGGAATAAACTGTCTAGAACTAGGGAATAAAATTTTAAAAAAATGATGTGGACTCCTTTCCAGGTCTAAGTCTCCCATTTCAGACTCCATAGATGGTGACATCACATTGATATCCAAAATGGTGATTTGGGAAAAAATCCCCTATACTTAAGCAGATTGCTGAGATCTCCCCACCTCACTCCTAATCCAGTTAAGACATCTGAAGGTTTAAAGTTTTAGCTATGAGGAAAGGGATACATTATAGATGAAGTCTCAGGTGAACTGTGGCAGTGCCATGCATGCTTTTAGTTTGTCCTCTTTAGGACACAAACTCCAACCTCTGAAATCACTGTCCTGAAGATGATGGCCCTTCCACAGATGAATTTCAAGAGCTAGGCCATTCCACCCGGACAATGTGGAATCTTCCTGTTCCAGGGTGCTGTGGTCTTGGAGGCGATTCTCCAAGGGATGTTTACGGGCATTGGAACTAGCAGGTCAGACTCCAGGGTAGTGGTGGAGAAGATGGAGGTTGTCAGGTGTCTCTTACGCTTCAGATAACCCCTGAAGTGTCTTTCATGTTTCCATGTCTGCTAAGAACACACAGGCATGAAGGAAATGCATACAGAAAATAAGATGCCGATTGGTAGAATCTACTGCTTGATACTTTCCTTACTACCTTTTTTCTGTGGCTTCAGATAGCGTCAGCCTTGTGAGTCATGTTCTACTCTTTTCCGCTAGCCTCAAGTACTCGCCAGGCACCAATGAAAAGGGGGAGCTGTCATTTGTTTCCTTTGTTCTGCAATTGGAGCAGTAACTTGATTTTACTCAGGACATTTTAGCTCAGCTACTTCATTCACATCTTTGGCGAAGATCATCCTTCAATCCATCCCAAGAGATTCATTGGCCTCGCCTGGGACATGAGTCAAAGAATACCCTCATCAATTCCAGCCCATGATGGGATTGCAGTGGCTAGGTTCTGTCTAGCACACTAGACCAAAGGCATGTTCAGACAGTGCAGTGTACACACACATGTGCTCTGTGTGTACGTATTACAACTGTCCTATGCTCAGTGGTATGTCATACCTGAGCAAGTGTGTCCTAAGCCCTATATTGCCATCCCTTCCAGAGTCTCCACCTTCAAGTGCTAAGGGCCTATGCTTTGGCAGAATCCTGTTTCCCTCTGTCAAAGCCCTGAGTGGCTATGGATCTATTACTACATGCTCAAAACTTTTTCCCAAGTTTGTCCTTCACCTTTGGTGTGGCCCTTGAGCTCCTGGCAAGCTTCCAATGCAGCCCTGAGCAGGGTGAAGGTTGTGTTTTTATTATTAAGCATTTCCCCTAGTAATTCCTGTTCCAGGGCACAAATAACCTCCACTTATTCTTCACTCACATAGCAAATCCCCAGGCTTTGCAAAGCGAACATTAGCTGGCTCCTCGGGAATCAACAAGAAGTTCCTGAAGTTTTACTCCGGTCTCTTGGGAGGACAGCTGGAGCCCTGTCAGTCACTGGTGTGCTGTGTATTACCCTTCAGTTGCATGGCACTCAGCATGTACGTAAAGGGTGAGTGAAAGGTATTCAAGGTCTTGCTAAGCCCTGGAATTCTGACAAGCTAGTTTCATAACAAATTCCATGCTTTCCAGAATGCAACACTCTTAGCCACTGACTTGTCTCTAGCGCCTTTCATTCTTAAGGATCACAGCTGTTCAACCTTTATATACAGTATTGGAATGTCCAGCTCTACAGAGGAATATAGCAACTTAACAGCACCTGAGAATGCTACTTTAAATTTATGTGCCACCTCCTCCATTACTGTAGTGGATGAGTGCCTCAATCTTTAATCTATTTATCCTCAACATCCCTTTGTGGTGGCTAATAGATTCCAAGGCCTGAGTGGGCTGTTCAGATCATCTAGTCTGACCACCTGTATAAACATAGCACTTGCCCAAAACAATTCCTAGAACATAGGTTTCAGAAAAAACATCCAATCTGGATTTTAAAAGATGTCAGTGATGGATAATCCACAACAACCCTTGGTAAATTGCCCCAGTGGTTAAATCACTCAATTTTTCACCTAGCTTCCAGTCTGAATTTGTCTAGCTTAAAACTTCCAGCTGTTAAATCATATTATACCTTCGTCTGCTAGATTGAAGAGCCCCTTATTAAATATTTGCTCCCCAAGTGAATACTTAAACTAATCCACCTCTTAACCTTCTGTATTAGATTCAAGGAGCTCCATCTATTTAGCTCATCACTAAAAGGCATGTTTTCCTATCTATGAATCGTTTGCATAGTTCTCTCTGAACCCACTCCAATTTATCAATATCCTCCTTGAATTGTGGATACCAGAACTAGACACAGTATTCCAGCAGCAGTTGCACCAGTACCAAATAAATACCAAACACCTGTATCAAATAATGGTAAAATAATCTCTTTACTCCTACCCAAGATTCCTCCATTTATGTATCCCAAGGATTGCATTAGCCTGTTTGACCAGAGTGGCACACTGGATGCTCATGTTCAATGGATTATCCACCAGGACTGCCAAATCTTTTCCAGGGTCACTTCTTCCCAGGATAGTCCCCCATTGTATATGTATGGCCTACATTCTTTGTTCCTAGAAATATACATTTAGCCATATTAAAATGTAACTTGCTTGGTAATCTGGCACAAGAAAGCAAGCCAGAGTTCTCTGTGTCAGTGACCTGTCATCTTCATTATTCACCATTCCCCCAATGTTTGCATCCTCTGAAAATTTTAGTGATTGTTTTCTTCCAGGTCATTAATGGAGTGTTAAATAGCATAGAGCCAAGAACTGGTCCCTGTGGAACTCCACAAGAAATACATCTGCTTGATGATGATTCTCTGACAATTACATAAAGACCTATCAGTTAGCCAGCTTTATCCATTTAATGTGTGCCATGTTAATTTTACATCCTAGTTTGTAATCAAAAGGGTGTGGTACCAAGCGAAATACCTTACAGAAATCTATCTCACTACTACCTTTATCAACCACCTTTGTAGTGTCAGAAAAAAATTGACAGGATGTTTTCAATAAACCCATTTTGACTCACATAACACCTTCCTTTAATGCTTTATTAAATTGTCCCGTATCAGCTGCTTCATTATCTTGCCAATATAGGCCTATAACTACCCAGGTCATCCCATTTTGCTTTTTAAAATATTCTCACAGAGGTGAGGAACTGAGGCATTGAGTATATAAATGACTGTGCTAAGGTTACACAGGAAGTCTGGGGCAGAGCTGAATGTGACCCCAGAGGAACAGTATAGCCAACTGAATCAGCAGATGGATTTTGAGAAGCATGATGGAAGTTCTAAGTCAAACAGCCCCTCCCTAGTGTCTTCAAAAAGAACACACTGGGATCTTTTAGTGACAGTAAATCAAGGCCCATGATTCTTAGTTCATGTACAGGGTGGCACCTCCAGCAACACCATGCCCCTTAGTGCTATGGTGGTTCCTTGACTGAGCTCTCAGTTAGAGGGAAATGCACCAGCTGCTGAGTCACCAACGTAATTTTTCAAGCTCTGCAGGTTGCCTTTGTAGGCCTCTTACTCAGTGCTGACCTGTAAGAAATGACAGGATTACAGCCTGAAATGGCATAGCTGCAAGCCCCATGCTCTTGACAGGCACTAGGCCAGACTGCTGTCCCTGTCTGGCTCCTGCCCCCCTTGCAGCTGTGCCACACAGGTCAAGAGACTACCTGTGTTCTTTCAAACAAGTAAACAACGGAAGGAGTCTGAAGGGGGCTGCATTCTAATCTCCCTCTTAGATACATAACCTCTTCATCAGGCTACTGCTGGCAAGTCCAAACGGACACACCTGTATGCACAGCTGCATGCATTCACACTACAGCCACTGACAAGCACAGGATAGATTGCTCAATTTAGGATCAGTTAAGTCAGAGACACAAGAGAAGGTGGGGGGGGAGGGGGACGGGGGAACCTGTAGCCCAGACTAAAATCCCAGGGCCAATGCCAATGAAGTCTATAGTAATGATGTGGTTCCAGGTCTCTTCCTTCTGAACTTGGCCCAGTAAATTTCACAGCCAAACTTCATCCCCCTACCTATATGAGCTGGTCTTTGTAGAAGAAACTGTTTGCACCTTTCCCAGACCATCTAAAGCTGCCTGTAAACATGCAGTTCACCTCAAGCACGCTCTTCTTGCTCTCACCAACTTGTCCTTTTCCCTCCTCTTGAGGGCAGATGTCACCAAGCGTCTACCCCACAGCCACGTGAAAAAAGACAGGCACTGACAGCATGTTCTGGCAGAATAAGCAGAGGCCTGGGTTTCTGGAGGGCATGGAAAAGTGACTTTCCCTTTCTACCCCCCTTTACTAATTTGTAAAATGGGATAACCCTTAACCATCAGTCATGTCTATCCAGGAATTTGACTGTAAAAATGTGCCTAGTAGGCACTCCCATGTGATGGCTATTTCCCTAAGGAGAAGTTAATGATTCATGTCATTGAAGCACTCATTTGTCATTGCTGGTCATATGGAGAATGGGAAAGAGAAATACTTCTCCATAGGCCCACCAACAGCAATTCTGGGCCCCAGGGCAGACCTGTCAATAGCCCCCCTAGAAAGGGATGGCTGAGGTCTGAGTGGGCGCCTGCCAGAAGTTTGTGTTTTTTGTTTTTACATACCATGAAGGTTCCTGGGTGGCTGAGGCAGCGATATCTGCTACTCAGGGTCCTGGTCCTTTGGACTCCCCAAGGAAATTACTAATGAACCCAAGAAGCTGATTAGCAAAATACCACCTCCTCAGTTGCCTGGGAACCTGCATAGTGCATAATAAATAAGCTCAGCTTGGGAGATGTGGAGAGTGCAAGCAATGAGGGACTCAGAAGAAGGGGTGGGGGTGGGGGGGGTGTGTGTGGGTGGGTGGGTGTGTGTGTGTGTGTGGAGGAGAGAAGAATATGCATGTATCTGCCATCTACCCAGGCCCTTTTAAATCATTTGGGCAATTGGCCCCCTGGTTCGGTTCGTTTCGTTTCCCCCCCCCCCCCAGCAGGCCTGGATCTCCATTATGAAACATTACAGAGTTTAATCTAGTGATTTGAAGCAGGGATCTGGGAGTCAGGACTATCAAGTTCTTATACTGATCCTCTGTGTGTCCTCCAGCAATGGGAGAGTGAAGTACATCAAGTCACCAATCTATAAAATGGGAATAACCGGCTGCTCAGAGGAGCTGAGACACACAGTTTGTCTTTATAAAGCTCTTTGATATCAGCAAGTAAAAGGCACTGGAGGAAAAAAAAATTCTACTAACTTAGCTGAATACATGAAAGACAAAGCCCTGAAGTTCTAGTTTGGTTTTTATTTTTTTACAGAGGTCTTTCAACACCAGGGATGAAGTGAACTCTTTGGCCTGGGGTATACTAGTTAGTTCTGCATCTAGAACCAAGGAAAAAAAAGCTTAAGCTTGTAACTTCTGTAAATATGAAATGGAATCTTATATGAAGGAACCAGAGCTACGTGCCATTTAATCAACTCTAGAGAGATTCAGTGCATTTGGAGGCTTGCATCTCTTTCCAAAGGTTTGTTTTTATGATACTATATTTGAAATGTGAAAACAGAATATCTGCTTTCTATAAATACCATGCCCATAGTGCCAAGACCTTTCCTGTTGGCTTCAGGCCAGAAAAGCCACTAAAACAATACTTTATTTTTTTTTTTTTTTGTGCATGTGTATTCTCAGTGCAAGGGAAAGAATTAAAACAAATACAACCTCAAAGCAAAACAGAGGCACAGAAGACTTACAAATACTATATCAAAATATCAGTCTCACTGGTCTGGTATCATTCCTGCTATTTCAGTTCAGACCAACAATCCAGCTAGTCATTCCATTATGTATCAGGCCATTGGTCTGTAGTGTGGAATCCTGCCTCCAGCCATGGGAGACTTACTATTTGTAAGAGATTGGGACCCTAGTGTGAGTACAGCATATAGCGCACACTGCGGCTCAGGCCATCTCTTCTTAAGACCTTGCAACTTAATGCTTCAGAACAAAATTAAAGCTCCTAAAATGCCAACCCGGTCATGCTACACTCTTCACAGGGTCTGGGTGTGGCAATGGAGAGTCCTTCCCGATCCCAGCTTCTCCCTTCTTAGTACTGAATATGTTCAGACAGTGAGGTTTAAGGGTTGACTGCCTCGAACTTCTATTCACTTCAATGGGAGCGCCTGGTGCTCAAAGGGCACAAAATGCATTTGGCCCAAAGTGAACAAAAAGGTGCACCGAGGGACTTATCAAATGCCCAGTGAAATCAAGGGCAAGATTTTGCTTTGGATGGGACCTAAACCTCAGAGCTACTGCTTTCATGAGTGGTTCTTTTGGCTGAGCTGGTAGAGGTGCATGATGGGGATCCATCTCCCCTGTAGCCAAAGCCATATGCCCCCTGAACACTTCCAGAGACATGCCTGTGGAAATGCACCTCTGCCCAGAAGGCTCCTGTCCCCTACAACCAACATGTTTCCTTTCAGGCTAAATAAAATAAATCCTCTCTCCTCCCTACCAACGAGGAACTGCAGAACTCTGAGAGAACAGAACTGCACGAAAGTTGCCATGAGGAAAGAGGACACCTGCTCCAAACGAGCACTGAGAGAATTAAAACAACAAAAAACCCAGGAATATAGTTGATGAGTGACTGCATCGTATTCCCTTTGATTATCATCTTCCGTACCATCGGGCTCTGCAGAGGTGAGGGTATCAGGAGTCAGTGGTTAGCATTTGGGTCTATTTGGTGCATCTGCACAGAGTTTTAATACATGCTTTCTGCGCTAGTTATGGTTGGTTAAGTTTTCTACACAATGAGTCTAAGGATTTGAATATCTTTCAACTTCAGGGCTTTTTGACAAGCTTCCTCTTTCTCGGGAAATCCCCCTTTCTAAAGTGTAGTGTAACTTTCTGGTACTTTTCCTCACATGAGGCTCTTGAACATTATATTGCAGTCTCTGTATCGAGCTGAGCTACTAAGGGTTACTTCTTGAATCACTGCCTGTGTGTGTGTAGAACAAAGGCAGTAGTCCCCACACTTTTTGCCCTAAGGCACCCTCTTACTCTGTCCACGCTGCCCGTGCCAGCTGGGGCTGGAAGCAGGGCCACAGTTGGGGCTGGAGGCTGCAGCAGTGCTTCGGAGTTGGGAGCCCGACAGTGGCGGGGGCTTCCCACTGGGATCCTCATAGCAGGGCAACAAGGCTTCCCCATTCTCAACCCCATGGCAGCAGGGGTTCCTGCTGGGAGCCCTGTGGGGAGCCCCCAGCTGGGAACATTCCTTCATGTTCCCCCCGCCCCCCTGTAATATTACTACACAGTTCCTTCTGGGGGGGTGGGACACACCCCACACTTTGGAGACCTCCAAACTAAGGCAAGAATGGCTTCTCCCCTTGTGTGCTCTAATGGTATGGCAACACTGCAATGAAATGCCACAGTTGGCCAGTGCCAGCTGACTTGGGCTGTGGGGTTTTTAATTGGGATGTAGATATTTGGGCTTTAGCTGCAGCCTGAGCTCTGGGACCCTCCAGCCCAAGTATCCACGCAACAGTTAAACAGCCTCATGAGCCCAAGTCAGCCGGCACAGGCCCACTGCAGGTTAACTTACCTAACTTCTCATCATCCAGCAGCACTGGTGGCAGCTCTAGTGTAGATGAGGCATTGGCAGCTACTAGCCTTTTTAACCACCATATCCTTGAGGCTTGCTCTGTGCAGTTACAAATGACTGTGATTTAGCAGATGTGGACCAGTGGGTGCCCTGTCTACTTTGCACTCCCATTGTTAAGAGGGAGACATTTCAGGGGGGGAAAAGGCTTGTGGACACTGCCCCAGGGAAGTGGAGAATGAGACAGAGCGGGCTTATTCAGACCTGATTGTTAAAAAGCTCACACGCATTGAAGTCAGGCTAGCGTAACTTGATTGGAAACCCTAAGCCACCTTAACTCACTTGAACGCTTTAGCTCCATTTTAGAAAAGCAAGTTGGAGTGTTAATATTGGTGAAGAGCTCCTATGATATGGCAGGGGCAGATGAGCACCTAGAAACCCAGCTGCATTCTTCCTGCCTTTGACTTAATCCTTCCTTCGCCCTCCTGAATCATAGCAGATAACCCCATGATTTTTCCTGCTTTCAGACCATGTCTCAACTCTTCTCCTCATGTCCAAATTATTGCCATATTCTACAGCTGCTTCCTGTATAACAGCTTTGAAATCCATCCCCATAGTTCCTTGCCCTGCCCCTCTTGCTTCATGCTATATCTTCCTTTTCCTCAACCTCCTGCCACACACCTAGCTCCTCCACCAAAATACCAAGGCCAAAACTAACTTCTGGCTCTGGCTATACCACACAGCCCACAACCCCATACAAGTCCCTTCACTATTTCTATGCCCCCTACTGCATTTATTTCAAATGTCTGATCCACACAGCCAAGGCTCTGCCCCAGCCATACATCTCATCTGTAGTGAACTGCCACTCCCTTATTTGGAACCTGCATTCTGCTTCCCGCTTTCCACCAATTCCATAGTGTTGCACATTACAGTAACTGAAGACAGTCTCCGCACCAAGGAGCTGACAACCTAGGAATTAACAGGATACAGACTGCGCCTTCCAAGCAATGCTCACACAGAATAAGGTAGTTCTTTCCTCTCTCCATCAGCCCTGCCTATTATGTTCTTCAGTGTCCAGTCTCATGATCAGTTCAGATTGTGGGACAGAGACCATGCTTTGCTTCCTATGTAAAGCACCATGCGTACTCTCATTGTGCTCATGCAGATGCAAAAATATTATGCCTCTATTAAGGACTCTACAAACGAAACGGAGCGGACTTGGACGAGAATGTCCAAATCTAATTCATTCTCCCACAGCTGGATGAACTCTGAAAAGCAAATATCTCCTCTGTTGTAAAAGGAGGCAATGACTAGGAGATGCCTATGGAGCAGCTATGTTAAAATGTAATTTTATACAGTGGGAGAGGGGGCTTTTGACCCTCACTTTAAGAAGAATTGTATCTCCCCAGACCTAAGGAGCTCCACTTCCTAAAGACTGGAATAACCCAGAAAAAAACTCTGCCAACTTCATTTGCTTTGTCCGCTTCAGGGGTACCCTCTGGCAGCTCCTTGGAGCTGAGCTGTACAGGATGGAATGTGTCAGCAGCAGTGGGAGACCAGCCCTGTCCACAAAGGCCATAGCCACTCACCTCTTGCCACACCGCCACTCACCCTTGGCAGAGTAGATGCCCTCTCCTACGTGGCTTAGAGAAGCTTTCCTGGGGAAATCTGGAAGTGGCTCCAGTAGAAGAGAAGTTGCTGATTTGCATCAGGAAACAGAACTAAGAGGCAAAATAAAACTCTACATTTGGATTTTGATGCCTTCCACGCAGGAGCCTGAATGAGGAAATAGCTCAGATTGAGAAGCCCCAGCTGCACAAAGTAATACTATAGTTCATACCCCTGGCACTCACTGATGGTTCCTCGAGACATAAAACAGGCCATCTTTACCATAACAAGCAGAGCAGCAACAAAGGAGTCCCCTCCTCCCCCCAGCCTCCACTTACAGGCTGATTACAGGCTTCCTCCCTCACCTAGGGATGTCCCTTTTCTGCTACATGTAGCCCTGTCCCATGTCAAAATGCAAAGACCCCTACAACCCTAACACACAGGTGTGCATATGCACACAGGTTAGCCAGCTGGGAGTGCTTTTCCTGTTGTTGTAGGACTACTGTTACACAAATCCCCAAACACGATAGTACTACACCGCTCTAGCCAACAACTATGGGGTGTGGACAGTGACTTCCACGCCAGGACTTCGAGCACTTTGCGCGCCTTGCTCTGTTCCAAGCAGGCTGAAGCGAGCCATCTCAAGGCATTTACCATTACAACGCTTCCCCGGGCTCTTCGTTGCCTGCGAGCAGGAAGTGGCGCTTAACAAAAGAGCGCACCAGAAAGGATCGGCGTCGCGTTCCAACTTTCCAGCTCCAAGTCAGTGCGAACCCCGGGGACGGGGCGGGACGAGAAAACGCCCCTCCACCCACCAGCGCGAACGAGCCGGCCGCAGGTACCAAGGAAGCCGAGCGGCGCAGCAGAGAGCCCTCCGTGCGCCCCAAGACGTGACCTGCCGGGGTTCGCTCTGACCCGGGAAACCCCGCCGACAGTTTCTGCACCACCGCCGGCCAGGGCTGCCCGCGCCGGCGCGAAGCAAAGGGACGCGGGGCTGGAGGGTGCCCCAGGAAAGTCCTCGCGCGGGAAGAGAGGACCCAACTTACGGCCTTAGAGCATGTTCTCCCCGGCGCGGGGTCGTGGGCTGGGGAACGCCGCCCCACGGGAACCGCAGCGGCCACAGCCAGCCGGAGCCCAAGTCACATCTTGCGGGGCAGCCGGCGGCCCTTCGCGCGAGCCGCGCTTACCAGCAGAGAGCAGGCGAGCTGGCGCCGCCTCTGCATTACCGTATTGCGCCGACCGCACGCCGCGCCCCAAAGCTGCGCGGCTCCGCTCCCGCCGCCCCCGCGCCGCGGCCCGGCGCTTCGGCGACGGCAGGAGAAGCGCAGCGCCGAGAAACGCAGCCCGGGGCATTCGCCTTTACCGTAATTAACAGCGCACGCGACGCAGCGTTGTGGGTTCTTCCCGTTTACGGAGCGTGGCACCCCACTACCAGCAACAATGTCAATGTCCCTAGCCCATCATCCCACTGCCTCGGGGTAGAGAGACGGCGCGAAATTAGCTTAGCCCGCGCTGGTTTAGCTTGTACCATAGTTACCTGGCAATAAATCCACGGGGCCCTTGGGTGATACAGTGTGTCTAAACAGTGAGAGTTATGCTCAAGTCACTAGAACCCCCAGATTGAATTGCAGCCTTTATTGCATTACGTAACACACACGCTCCCCCTCCCAAATGTGCATACAGAGTACAGCGCCTGAACAGAGAACCCATTGCCCCAGTATGTCTCTTTCACCCCGCAGCTGAGGTCTGGATTCCAGCCCCCTTCTTCCTCCACCTTTTAGCGTCCTCTCCAGCCTTGTCAGTATTTCTTCATTGTTCCTCTTGCTGTAGAGCATGTCCCTATCCCGTTTTGTAACCACCTCCAGCACTTTCAAAACAAACAACAGCAGAACCTGTTATGGCACAAAGCCAAACTCAACACTCCTCAAACTCCCAAAGAGACTCAGAACCGCATCAGACAAAGGCTTCTGCAAATGGGCAAATCTTGCAATGTCCTTTGCAAGCTGACACAATTAGGGTGTGTCAAAACCCTTCTGATATATATCAAATGTACATTATTAAACGGCTTTAAAGCCCCTGTGCCTTAGTCTTGATCTGTTCCCTGTATGAATACTACTCTTCTAATGAAACAAAACCTGAACAGCAGAAACCTTAGTTATTCCAGGCTTGTTCCCCCTCCTGCCATCCTCCACAAGCACCTCATTCCTGATCCGCAAAGCCCACTGTTGTTCCAGTCCTGGGTTCCCCTTCCCGTAATTCTGTTGATGCACATTATTTCTGACTTATAGCAATCCCTGCTATTCAAGTCCTGAGCAAAGACTGAAAATTCTGGCAGCTTGTATTGATTTTTTTTAATAATGATAAACTAGAGCTCAGTTGAGACCACCAGACTCATTGCATTTACAATCCAAACAAGACTCCAGTGAAGCCAAGGGCTTCAGACTAGTAACACCCACTGTTCTCCCATTCCCCTCTCTATATTCATTAATGTCCAAACCATTTTGTATGGCATATCACAAGCCATGGATTATTTAGGATTCTAGCTAAACACAACAAACAAGAACAAAGATGTTCATCAAAGGCCTGATTCCTGAGGAAATCAACATGAAATGGTATCAACATGAAATGAAATCCTTTGTTGAGAATAACAAAACTGCCTCTTTGCTCATCCTTTGGTCCCACATATAAAACCCACCAACGAGATTCAGTTTTATTTGTGCATTTTTCTAAAAAGATTGTCAGATCCCAATGTGGACTAAAGGCAACTGCCTTTCAGGTGGTCTCAAAAGTCCCTTTTAATAAAAAAGAGATGGAAGGCAGCTCTCCTCTATGAGACTGATAGTCTCTTTTTCACATTTTGAACCTTATTATACAATTCCCTCTTAAAAATAAAACATGAGAAAAAAAATCCCACAAAATTGTTCCAGTAGAATGTATGTAGGTGGAAAGGGCTAGAGACTAACCACCCCAGTGACTGCAGCCCTCAAAACAGATGGAGCAGCTAAACAAACTTCCTCTTGCTAACCACAACCAATAATTCTCAATCCTGTTCTGGTGGAAGACTCCCACTAGTATATCCAACCATATGGATGTTGGGGAGCTAGTCAGACACTTTTTATTTCCATTGCAATACACTAGATTAGGGGTCACTGGGCAGAGGATAAAATGGGGAAATGATTAACAGTTTACAAACATTAGCTGCAGTTAGCATGTCGACTTAGGGATCAGTAGAAATCTCCATTTCTATAGCCAGTTTAATCTTTGATGTCCCTTCTGAGACTTCTAACAGGGTGACTTCATCATTCCACATGAGCTGGTAGCTTTTGTGATTTGAATACTTACTGGGAACTGGACTTAAACTCTCCCAACCCTTTCATTTCACATATGCCTAAGCTGGTTAGAACATGGAATTTCCATTCTATGGAAACTCTGACATTTTGATTTTTTTTTTCCTTCTAATTCTAAATTGAAACAAATATCTGAAATTTCTCATGGAACAAATTCCAAAAAAATGTCCATTCAAAACCATCAAAATATTTCATTCTGATAAATCAAAACATCCAGAGTATAATACAAAATATTATGATATATAATATGTTAAAAATAATGTATAGAAGCCAAAAGAAAATGAAATGTTCATCTTGTTAAAATGAAAGATTTTTGACATTATCTAGGCAGAATTAATTAATATTTTTATCAGAAACTTACCTTAAATCCACACAATCAATGGACCCTAGACTCCTAAGTGTCTTAAGTCTCTTTTGAAAATGGGACTTAGGTACTTTTGAAAATTTTGCTCCTGGACTAGATTTGAATCCATAACCTAGAGGCCAGGTCTACACAAAAAGTTAGGTCAACATAGCTACTTCCTTCAGGGTGTGAAAAATCCACATCCCCTGAGTGACATAGTTAATCTGACCTAACCTCTGGTGTAGACAGAACTAGGTCAACGGAAGATTTCTTCTATTGACCTAGCTACCACTTCTAAGGGAGCAGATTAACTAAAACACTGAGAGAACCACTCCTCTTGCTGTAGTGAATGTCTACACTGAAGCATTACAACAGCACACCTGCAGTACTGTAGCTGTGTCACAGCAACATTTCTAGTGAAACCATAGCCAGAGACAAAAGTCTCTTGCCTCTATTAACACACTGAACCATCCAGTCCTCCCACCTACCTACTCCTGTATGAAACCATACTAAGGCACTTAAAGGACCAAGCGCAATTTGCATCAATTTGGTGCAGTCTTTAAACTGTACCACAACCATGTTTCAAAACCAAGCCTGAGTCATGCTGGTGCTTAGTCTCAAAAGCATCATCTACACTGGCAAATAACCATGTGTAATTTAAATAGAAGTATGGACCAGTGAATGGTCCCGATTCCCGCCAGGGAATGGACCACTTAAGTATGGACCATTGAATGGTCCTCATTCCTACTAGCAATTTCATTTAGTTTGCGTTTATCCCTAGGTTCATATACAGCAGCATAATACATTGGTGTATGCACATTGCCTTCTGGAAACCTATCCCACAGTTTCTATCCTGATCCATCTGTTATGTGCAATAGCTTGTGGAAGTGACCAAATAAGTGACTACACTGTGGATAGTTATGAGAAGACCAGTGATGATGTGAGGGCTAGTTTGCCACTACTTTCCATCTGCATGGCAGTGTAATATTATAAAGGTAGTAAGTAGTATTTAGATTTTCTCAGAGTAAAATTAATTAATATATGCAGTATAACACCTTTACAACATTTGTATCAAATTTGTGTGACGGGGGGCTAACCAGGCGATTTTATTATTATTATCCAGTATAAAGGAGACCATATACATTCTGCATTATCCGCTCCCTGTTCCCTTGGGAACTTCATCAGATGCACTGAATAAGCCAAGGGAGAGAAAGGAGTAAAAGGTATCCTCCCAACTGTGAAGTTAACCTCCAAGGAGAGGATACAGATGTTGAAAACAGTAATGGAGAAGAAGGAAAATGGAGAGCACTTGGGAGAGAAGATATGGAATATGGTTTTGGCTGATGATACTTCAGAGAGACAGGCTAGTGCATTGGATTGAATGCGAAGAGGCGGATGAAGGTGGGGAGGAAGATGGTGTGATTCATCATTACAGAGATGGCAGCTGAAGCCATATAAATGGGTGAGGTTGCCCAGAGGTGGAAAGTAAAGTTTAAAGAGCAGAAGGCAAGGATAGGTTGCCCTGGGGTACAACCACAGATGGTGGGAGAGGGGCCCACTGAAAGAACAGTCTGAAAGGTGGGAGGGAAAACAGAGCAGAATGTAACAAAAGCCCAGAGATAAGATGTCAAGGAGGAGAGAGAATGATTAATAGCAGCATATGCAGCAGGAAGGTCTAGACACCATGTTTAGCCCTCCAGTGGCCTACGGTGTGCACCTGCCCACTGATGAATCATTTAATTACCACTAGCAGCTGGGTCGAAGAGGTTAAACCCCCTACACACCATATGTTCTGCTGGGGTGCTTCAGAACTTCAATAACAAAGAACTGGCTAAGGAGATTCTAGCATGGGAGAAAGGCAGCATAAACCCAATGGGAGGGAAAAACCGTATTTCACTTGTTTTGAAGAGTCTTTGATCATACATATGGCACGTACATTATTTATACAATTTTTGGGTCACGTACAAAACTGGCCTGATTTCAGATGGCCAGAAAATACAGCTGATTAAATGTGATGTATCTGAAATGTGTCAAGGGGACTGCACTAATGGGGTCTGTTATATGTAATATTTAAAGATATAAAAATGTATATCCGGGGAGGAGATAGCTTAGGAGCCTAAACGTCAGCTATTAAACACTTTTAGACCATATATAGAATAAAATTCCACTCACACTGAGGCAGAGCATAGAGTCCCACCAGAGGTTATGAAAGTTTAAATTCTTTCATCTGATGCATTAGAAATGTTGATTGATTAGATGTATAACCCATATTCCACAAGGCAGCACTACCTCATGTGTTTGAGGATCCTAGGTTCTCACGTTGGCTGAACAAGCTTGGTTAGTGATGTCATCTGTTCACTGGCCACTGGATCTGATACCATCAATGAGTGATGCCTCTAGCTTTCCTGATAATATGAACACAATGGAGGTCACACTGCCTCTGTGAAAAATTTCAATAGACAGGACAGCTAGCACAGTGCTTTAAGGATTCTCTTTGTACAATGCCCAGCACAATGGTGCCCTATTCTCACCTGGCCCTTAGACACTATAACAACAATAATAATTAATAAACCACTCCAGATACAAATAGCTCCTACTGAAGAGCACCAGGATTACTGGAGAAAGGGACAAAAGAAGAAAAACTAAGAAATAGTTTATAAACCTGTCAGTTTTCCCATCAACACCTCCTACATTGCCACAAGCCATCTCCTCAGGTCCCTGAGTCATCAGAATGTGACCCTAGTGATCTTGCTGGAACGTACATACACAGACAGCAGCTCTGAGGACTCTGCTTTGTCTAATTCTGCCAGAAGGTGTGGCTGGAAAGTGCAGGCAGTAGATGGGGAACAGTCTTAATTAATAGCCAGAAACCAAACAGGGTGGTAACAGCAAACGGAGCCCTTTTTATATAAACACACTGATATCCGGTGCAGGGTGTCTGAGTCTACGTGGGCTGTTCTTCCTTCAGGATTTCCTGATGCTAACTGGTCAACTTACGTAGCAACACAGTGATTGTAGAGACATGACCTCAGAGGTTCAAAACAGTTGCCATAGTGTAGATGGATATCAACTGGGCATAACAGAAACATGTTCAGCAATCCACCACAGGCAGCTCACTTCTGTTCCCCACTGGACTCATAGACTCATAGGTCAGAAGGGACCAATATGATCATCTAGTCTGACCTCCCGCACAAGGCAGGCCACAAAACCCTACCCATACACATTTATAACAACCCCGAACCCATGACTGAGTTACTGAAATCCTCAAAAATGAGATTTGAAGACCTCAAGCTGCAGGGAATCCACCAGCAAGCGACCCATGCCCCAGGCTGCAGAGGAAGGCGAAAAACCTCCGTGGCCACTGCCAATCCGCCCCGGAGGAAAATTCCTTCCCGACCCCAAATATGGCGATCAGCTAAACCCTGAGCATGTGGGCAAGACTCACCAGCCAGCACCAAAAAAGATTTCTCTGCAGTAACTCAGTTCCCATCCCATCCAGCATTCCCACAGACCATTGAGCAGACTTATCTGCCGATAATCCAAAATCAATTGCTCAAATTAAACTATCCCATCATAACATCCCCTCCATATACTTATCAAGCTTAGTCTTAAAGCCAGATAAGTCATTTGCCCCCACTACTTCCCTCGGAAGGCTATTCCAGAACTTCACTCCCCTAATGGTTAGAAACCTTCGTCTAATTTCTAGTCTAAATTTCCTAATATCCAATTTGTACCCATTCGTCCTCGTGCCTATATTAGTATACTAAACTTAAATAATTCCTCTCCCTCCCTAACGTTAATCCCCCTGATATATTTATATAGAGCAAGCATATCCCCCGGAGCCTTCTTTTGGCCAGGCTAAACAAGCCAAGCTCTTTGAGTCTCCTTTCATAAGGCAGATTTTCCATTCCTCGGATCATCCTAGTAGCCCGTCTCTGAACCTGTTCCAGTTTGAATTCATCCTTCTTAAACATGGGACACCAGAACTGCACACAATATTCCAGGTGGGGTCTCACCAGCGCCGTATATAACGGCACTAACACCTCCTTCTCCCTACTGGAAATACCTCACCTGATGCATCCTAAAACCACATTTGCTTTTTTAACAGCCATATCACATTGGCGGCTCATAGTCATCCTGTTATCAACCAATACCCCAAGGTCCTTCTCCTCCTCCGTCATTTCCAACTGATGCATCCCCAACGTATATTAAAATTCTTATTATTAATCCTTATTATATTAAAAGTATAATAGCACTTTTCACTATTATATTTCATCCGATTACTATTGCTCCAGTGTACAAGGTGGTCCAGATCTTCCTGAATAGCATCCCGGTCCTTCTCCATGTTAGCAATACCCCCCAGCTTCGTGTCATCCGCAAATTTTATTAACACATTCTCGCTCTTTGTGCCAAGATCAGTTATAAAAAGGTTAAATAAGGTTGGTCCAAGAACCGATCCTTGAGGGACTCCGCTAGTAACCTCCTTCCAGTCTGACAGTTCACCCTTCAGCATGACCCGCTGTAGTCTCCCCTTTAACCAGTTCCTTATCCACCTTACAACTTTCACATTCATCCCCATCTTTTCCAATTTAACTAATAGTTCCCCATGCGGAACCGTGTCAAACGCCTTACTGAAGTCGAGGTAAATTAGATCTACCGCATTGCCCTTGTCTAAGTAATCCGTTAAGTTAAAACAGCACAGTTGTCTCAGCACTGAATCCTTCAATCTCAATAGGCCAGGGACAGCTTCCATGGGCTGCAACAGAGGATCAGATCAAGGTATAGCAGGAACTTTTTCCTGTGGAACCCACTCTTCCCCATGACCTCCACTGGCCTCTGAACAAGTCATCCCATCACCTTCACTGATCTCTTATCCAGCTCTGAAACCAAAGTACCCACTTGATTTTCAAAACTCCATGATGGATCCCTTCTCTGATGTTACATCCACCTCTTCCTCTGGCCACTTAC
This sequence comes from Mesoclemmys tuberculata, assembly GCA_007922155.1. Taxonomy (NCBI): domain Eukaryota; kingdom Metazoa; phylum Chordata; order Testudines; family Chelidae; genus Mesoclemmys; species Mesoclemmys tuberculata. The sequence continues at coordinate 40,107,003 of ML675613.1, forward strand.
TCCATGCCTTAGACTGGTGCCTTCTCTGTGTCGCACTCTCCATAGCCAAGAGTTACTTGTTTATTTTATGCTATCTGAGACTCTCTCCGTAACATGCCGAATCACTTGCGCTGTTCAATTCTAAGCCTTTAGCTCACCATTTCTTCTCTCAGGGAAGCATTTTGTGATATTTTCTTTGACAGTTTATTTTTCTATAGTATCCAAGTTCCACATTTGGGGACACATATGGGAAAGAGATATTTTTGCCTGTGAGAACAAGTAAAGACACATTCCCTTCTCAACAGAGCTGAGCTTACAGTGATATACACAACACGCAGCTGAGCCTCTCAGTCTGTTCACTGTAATCTGAAGGCTATACACGTCCCAATTCCTGTGCACTCTGTATTACAGTAATGTGTCTACATTAGACTTCACTGTCCTTCCTTGGTGCTGAGACTCCCAGTCATTTAGCTCAAGAAGTGGCTTTTGAACCCAGAGGTCCCAGATTCACAGGTGACCCACATGGGAGCACTGTCATAATACCATACCACACCCCCTGCATGCCATACAGAGTCAGTGCCTGAAATAATACTTCACCCTTCTCTTGGGCCTTCCCTCTGAGTGTCTCAAAGAACTTAATAAATATTCTATGACCCTCAGAACCCCACAGTGACACAGATGAGTAGTACTGTCTGCAGTTTACAAATGGGGAAACTGAGGCTCAGAGAAGTTAGGTGACTTGACTAAGGTCACAGCATGTCCATGGCAGATCTGGAAATAGAAGCCAGGATTGCTAATTCTCAGACCTCTTTGCTCACCTCTCCCTTATCTGTGATAGCAATGTGGTCAGAGGTTCTTCAAGATAGCAACAAACACAAATTTTAAGACACCTGCCCCACCTCAGCCTCCTCATGCTATAATTAGTCTGAGGAATACCCAGGGCTGTTCCAAGCCGGTCTGGCCACTCCCTCCGCTCTGAGCTCTGACTACTGGCTCCTGCAGCAGTCACTCACAAGTGCAGTCAGGCTGTGACAAGCAGCCTTCTCCACATCCTGGAGAAGGGCTTGCGAAGGGCCCTTAAAGCACCTGTTGAGTTTCTGGGGGCAGGCGGGCGCAAGCCCAGCTTCTAAAGTCCCCTTCCCAAGCCTAAGTGGAGGAGCTACTAAACCCAGGTCTCAGCTGAGTTCAGGGGACAACTAATGAAAAACAGGCATGGGAGTGAAGGTCACAGGGTCAAAAGCAGGAAGCCAGAGAGGGACACAGAACAGAGAACCCCAGACAGCACCCACTACTCCTCAAAGGCATCCAGGGAGCCAGTGAACGCGGTCCAGAGGAACCCTGCCCAGATACGTGACCTGAGGGAGAGTCAGAAATAGGCCCTACAGTCGCAAAGCAGCTCCCTGTCCAGCATCTTCCCCCTGGTATGGTGGATGGCCACGTTGGCCACTGCCAGGAGGAGGCTGACAAGGAGGTTTAACGACGTAGTGGAGCCACAGATGGGTTGAGCGTAGAGCAGGAGGTGTGGGGAGAAGTGCAGCTGGAACCGGAGGAGAAGGTTCTGGAGGAGCCAGAAAAGCGGCTGCAGCCTGGGGCACTCGAGATAGATGTGCACTAGGGTCTCCCTCACACCGCAGAAGGGGCAGGTGTTGGGAAGAGGGGTGAACTGCATTGGTACATACCCGTGTTCACCGCTTCATGAAGGAGCAACCAAGTAAGATCCCCAGCGGGCTGTGGGACAAGGGTGGAATATAGACTGGCCCACCAGGGCTCCCCACCCTCCACAGCTGATAGGAGGTCCTGCCACTTGATATCGGGGCGGGACATGAAGGAGAGGAAGTGAAAGGTGTGGAGCACAAGTGTGTACAGCTGTGTCTTAGGTGTGGTTTGGAAATGAACCAGCTGCAGATCACTCAGCCAGAGCGAGTAGTGTGGAGGGGATGGCTGGGGAGGCTCACAGGGCAGGGGCCTGATGGCAAGGTCCAGAAGGCCAGGGGTGGGTGGGAAACACCCTCCCACAGGACCCGCTCGAGGAAGGCCAGAGAGGCAGGTTGCAAGGCTGCCCTCATCTCTTGGAGTACGTGCTGGGGGACATGAAGGGGGGAGAACCTTGCACTGGTCAAGCACCAGGGGATTCACCCAGTCCCTCTAGTTGTAGTCCAGAAATCTCTGATCCTTGTAGCACCTGCCAGGACCAAACTCGGGTGTACTGAGGGGGATTCTGGCACCTGCACATCGAGCTGGGGATTGTGTAGCCGTTGATCCGTGAGGAAATCTTCCCCCTTGGCAGCTGCCACAGACCTGGTCACCGAGACAGCTTCCAGGTCCACAGGAGGTCCTGGTAGAAGACCAGCAGCTCAGAGAATAGAAGAGCTGCTGGTTGTTCCGGAGCTCTCGGAGGTGGAGGAGGAAGGTATGCACCAGTGTGCTCCACTACCTGCACCATAAAGGAGTCTCTGCAGGCCCTGGAGATGGAAGACGTAGACCTTAAAGCAGCTGAATTGACAGAGTCCTGGGCACTCAGCAACTGATGCACATCCCTATTCCCAAAATGTAAAAAATAATTATACTTGCACAGGGAGAGGGCACATGAGCACAGACTCTCAGAGGAATCAGGGCCACTTGTTTCTGCCTTTGCAGAATAATTATTCTTGGTTACATTAAGGAGCAGCAGACATCCTAGGGTGGCTTTTTTGTACCCTTTTTGTAACTTGGAACAATGACTATGTTCTCAGATGCTCTGTCTGACACAGGTACTGTACTGACACCTCATAGGAGTTCTATATTATATTGTCATTATACCTGGACTGTGATTATCTGCTGTACTATATATATATATATACACGTCCCGTCCCTGTGATTAGACCTGCTCGAGGCAGCCTTGAGTGGAATTTGTAATGCAGTCAGCCCTGGAGACTGTGTAGGGGTCTGCATAATTACTGAATATCAGCCCTTGTTCAATGCCATTTCCGTGCAGCTCCAGCACTAAATCCACCTCTAGCCAGATTTTTGCATTTCCAGTTTGCTTTGCCATGTCTCACAGTATGTGACTGAGACACAGAATAGCCCGAGTCTGGGATTACCTCTGCAGTGAAGCATGAAAGAGTGCAGAGATCCAAGGAGGAGGTGGCGTGGAAGAGACTGGCAGTGCAGGTTGGCACCTCCAGGGAGTTCCCGCAGACAGCTGTCCCTTTGATGTTTTTTGCTGGAGCCGAAGGCATTTAAGAAAATGAATGTTAAGGAGAGGCCACGTTGCAGGTGATTCAGGAAATAAGCTGCCTGGTCCTTTTGATTTTCATTTACTGATAGAGACAGGGGGATCCACACAGATAAACTTCTGATTCCTGTTTGAGTTTCTGCTCACAGCCCTGTGATTCACAGGAGGGTGACTTCCAGCTGAGAGAGAATTGCTGTATGGGGAGGAGTGGAACCTGGTGGAGCTGCTGCCTGCATTTCTGACGTCTCTTTACTAGCCTCATACAGTGGATGCCATGCAGCACCCTCATACTGCCCCTTCCCCTACTCTGAGAGGGGACAGTCACTGTGATGGCGGCTCTACAAAAGGAAGATGGGAAGGTTGTAAAAAAGGGAGGAAAAATAGGAAAATCCCCTGACAGAACCTCAGGTGTGTGTCAAAGACAGACCACAAGCAGGGCCAGGGTGGCACTTCCCACAAACCAAGGGGACCATGGGTGGGGAGGTGGGGGGGGTCATGGTGAGAATGCTGGGTAATCCCCTTGTCCAGCTAGAAAGGCGTGAATAACACTGAGAAGTCCTGGCAATAGGTGCTTTCGAAACAAAGCAATACCACAAACAAATAGGGACAGACGTTCCCTCCAGCCCGCTCTGCTCTGATTTGAGCTGGAATAAGAAATAAGAAGCCTCGGTCCCAAATCCCGTTCCTAAGGCCTATTGTTCCAGACTGAGACTGCAACGCTCTCCTTCCCCAGCAGCAGACCAGCCCCGCTGTCGCCTCCATGGAATTACTAATGACAGTGGTGTCTCCCTGCCTCCGAGCCCCTGGGCTGCACACAAATGCTGCCTGCTAGCCTTTGGCTGCAGGGTCGTTTTTTAACATCGCTGTGTGGGCCTCAGGTACAGGTTCAGAGCAGCAGTTTTCAAATCCTACACTTTTAAGAAGCTTTTGCCAATCTGCCAAGATGCAATTACGTGAACTTGCTGCTGCTTCTGAACTCGTTGGCCTCCCTTCCTGCACCCCCATCCTTAGCGGATGGCATTCTGTCTGCTTTGATAAGTCATGCCCCTGATGATCTCAGATCCCTCGGCTCCTTTCTTTCGTGCAGGACAGAGATTGTCTGTAATGTTTGTAAATTGCTGTGAAGAGGAAAAGTGCTGTGTAAATGCCAAGTAGTAGAGTCGGAGCAGGAGTGGCTTCTATACTGAGAGGTACAAGGTCACCTGAGCATTTCCATTCTGAACCCTTATTTCTAGTTGCTTATGTGTTCCTCATCTTTCACCTTACAGGCTGACATTTCTTGGGCTTAATCTCTGTTTGAAGATTACATGACTTTTCTTGGATTGATTCATTCTGGGGAAGGCTCAGTTAAAAGGGGCCAGCAATGTCTCAGAAAAAAGAAACAACTTTCCACATTCTAGAAAAAATTCTTTCAGCCTCTTTTCAAACAGCTCTAATATAAAAGTGCCTAGGGATAGAAGGTTGACATTTGGCAGGGAAATAGCTCTCATCAAGGAGAAGTGCCTAAGAGTGTTTCATTGTAAGTTGGATTTGATTTGACTGCATTATGTGTGTAGTGTGCATGTACTGTGCATCTCACACGTTCTCTTGCTAAGTCTGCAGCAAAGGAAGGCCATTTTGTGCTTATGGATCTATTCAGTCTATAGAGATTCTTGTGCCATGCTCTTCACAGTCATAGCTGAGCACCTTGCAGCAGTGCAGTAAGTGACATGACTAACATTTGTCATATGTGGTTTGTTCTTTCTCTCGCACATTCCCCACCGGTATGTGTGGCTAACAGTTGCATGCTGAAAACCATGGAGCAGTTGCACAGGGAATGAAGCAGCCACAGTCCTTGCCTCACTGTATGTCTTGTGAGCTGCACAGTGACTAAAGGCTAGTCTATACTTAAGAGTTACAGTGGCACAGCTGTGTCAGTACAGCTGTGCCAACTGTAAGAGTGCTTGTGTAGCCACATTATGTCAATGGGAGAGACATCTAAATGAGTGGCGATAGCTATGTCAGCGGGAGAGCATCTCCCGCTGACATAGCACTGTCCATGTCCACACAAGAGCTTATGCTGGTGAAACTTGCCACTCGGGTGTTTTTTTTTCACACCCCTGAGTGACAAAAGTCTTGCCAGCATAAGTGCTAGTATAGACAAGGCCTAAGGCAAGGTCCCTATGCACCTCATAAGGGATGAAAAGAAACAAGGGAGGATTCTTTTGCATTTTGTAATATGCATAGGGGGGAGATCTGCTCTGGTGCACCTTAACAGCTAAAATTCACAGGAGTAGGGTTTCCTGCTGCAGACTTCCTAGGGCAAATGAGACAGGGCATTTCAGTGGTGTCTCTCTGAATGACTCCAGACTTTGGCATTTGCACACATTATTGCCAGTTTTCAATTTACCAGCAGCTCTGCCCAGTTCTGTAGAATGAGAGTCCTTTTTATGGTTTTCTTTTTTCTTTCCTTTTTTTAATTTGGAAAAAAAAACAACCCTCGGAAATCCCATTTAAAAAATCTATGTTAATCGGTGCAACAGGCTGGCTCTTAGTTAAGTATTCAGATGCCGAGAGGTGCAAATGGTAAGTATAACCAAACCTCTGCTCTCTTATGCGTATGCTGCATGACAGCCCCGACTTGAATTACATACTATTTCTCAAATATAATATTATTTGTCAATTATTAATCATTTTTATTGCTTTAGTGACTAAGGGCTCACCAAGAATGGAGCCCCACTGAGCTAGGTGTTATATATAATTTTTCTTCAACCTTAAATACACTTGGGTAGCATTTGTAGTGCTGCGTATTACTCTGTATACGCCTCAGAGTCTATGTAAGTAATTTATATGAGAAGTACAGTCAACCATACTTATGTAACATCTTACAGATTAAGCATAATGTCAAAGAGTAATAATGAAAATTTCTTGGCATATATAGGCCACAAATTTTGCAGCTACATTTGTCTTTGCTGTTAACTGCTTCCTTCTCTGAACTGCATGTGGGAAAGGCTGTGCCACTGCACAAAAAGTAGTACATAGCTGCTGCTCAAGGCCCCCATGCTGCAATCAGAGCAGCTATCATAGCCCCCTGAACTCACGCAGCAACTGTAGGGCAATTCAAACACACAGAGGAGGGAGAAGAGAACTGACGTGTCATGTAAACATTTTCTTCTTAAAGAGAGACAAGATAAAATCTGGTTAAAAGATAGGAAACAAAGGGTAGGAATAAATGGTCAGTTTTCACAGTGGAGAGAGGTAAATGACAGCTTCCTCCAAGGACCTGTACTGGGACAGTGCTATTCAAAACATTCATAGATGATCTGGAAAAAGGGGTAAACAGTGACATGACAAAGTTTACAGAAACTATATAATTACTCAAGATAGTTAAGTCCAGAGCAGACTGTGAAGAGTTACAAAAGATCTCACAAAACTGGGTGACTGGACAAGAAAATGTCAGAGGAAATTCAATGTTGATAAATGTAATATACATTGGATAACATAATCCATACAAAATGATGGGGTCCAAATTAGCTGTTACCACTCAAAAAAGAGATCTTGGGGTCATCGTGAATGGTTCTCTGAAAACATCCACTGAATGCGCAGTAGCACTCAAAAATGCTAAGAGAAGGATAGATTAGAATTAGGAAAAGTAGAGAAGGGCAACACAGATGATTAGAGGTATGGAACAGCTTCCATCTGAGGAGAGACTAAAAAGAGTGGGATGGTTCAGCTTTAGAAAGGAGATGACTAAAGGGGAATATGATAGAGGTCTGTAAAATCGTGACTGGTGTGGAGAAAGTGAATAAGGAAGTGTTATTTACCCTTTCACATAAACACAAGAACAAAAGGTCATCCAATGAAATGAACAGGCAGCAGGTTTAAAACAAAATAAGAAAGTACTTCTTCACACAACACATGGTCAGCCTGTGGAACTCATGGCCAGAGGATGCTGGGAGGACTAAAAGTATAACTGGGTTCAAAAAAGAATTAGATAAGTTTATAGAGGATAGGTTTATCAATAGCTCTTAGCCAAGATGACTAGGGACACAACCCCTTGCTCTGGGTGTCCCTAAACCTCTGACTTGTAGAAGCTGGGATTGGACGGCAGGGGATGAATCATTTAATAAATAGCGCTGTTCTCTTCATTCCCTCTGAAGCATCCGGCTTCACCGGCCACTGTCAGAAGACAAGATACTGGGGTCTATTGACCATTAATCTGACTCAGTATGGCCATTCTTATGTTTTTAGAGCTGGAGCTGGGAAAATAGTGGATTTTTCAGTTGACTGGCAATTCTGGAAAAAAAATTCTTTTGGGTCAAACAAAATGTGTTATTCAGCATTGAGCATTTTTTTATGTTTTTATTATTTTCTTTTAATAAAATGAGGGAATTTTTTAAACAAAGGTAGTTTTCAGCCCCCCCAAATCAAAATTTTTCATTTACAAAATGATGAACCAAAATGTTTCTATTATTTAGGATTTTTTTGGGGGGGTGGGGAGAGGATGGAATGGATTCAGCTGAAACAATTCCGTAAAGCGATTCCAATTCTCATTTTACAGTGTTGCCAAATCCTTATTTTTCACTGGGAGGGGAAAAAGGTTTCAGCCAAAATATTTCACCACAGTCCTCTCAGGGCTTGCTGGTTATGAGACTGACAGTGCAGCTTATGGAGCATAGAAGCTCCTGGCCCTCCGCCACAGTTCCAGGCCGCTTTCCTCCTGCTGCCCCTGCGCTCTCCCAGTCGCTCCCCCCCCATTCAAACATTCACACTCCCACATGAAATCGGGACATGCACGCACAATTCACAGATTTCATCAACATAACAACATTTTATTTAACAGAAACATGGAAATAAATAATAAACAGTGAACAAAATTGGAGTCGCTGCAGCTGCTGCGAAATAGGAAAAGCACCAGAATTACTCATTAGGATCTAAATGTTTACATCGGAATAAATAAAAAGTGCTACTTAGGGTCCTTCAGTCGGCTGGGATCCAGCAAGATCTCCTCTCCTGCTTCTGTCTGAAAACAGAACAATGTTGGTTAGGGACAGGCTGCAAAAGATTTCCATGCAGTTATTAAAAATATCAACACGGTGTAAAGAAAAGATGCTTCCAGGAAAGATGTGTAAGGTTACAAAGAGGTGCTGTCCATCTCTCAGTACTTCCCCTTGCTGACTTTGCAGCCTATCTGTGCCCTGCTGGGCATATCTGACACCCAGGTACTTGATTGGGGAGATGCTATCACAACCTCAGTTGTGGGGACTCAGGGCAAGAGAAGTCTTGGGCTTTACGATACTGTTCTGCTGGAGGAACTAAAGAAATGGGACATTATCTCTAAAGCAATCAGTATAGATTAGAGGGAAGATTCTCTGCCGCAGTGTTGCCACAGCGGACTGGCTGGGAATTCCCTTGGCAGGGTTGGTGGAATCTGTCAGCAATCACAAAGCCAACAGCTGGCTTCTACACCAACCCCAACTTCCACAGTGTAGAGGACATATGGAGTGCGGCAGAGTGTAACTGAGCTCTGTCAGTTCCCGTGTGGTATAGGGACTTTGTCAGCTGTGGACCATAGCCAGATGTCATAAATTAGAGCCCTCCGTGTCTCTAACATACATCAAACTGAGGTTGGGGCAGTTCAGGAATCTGAGAGCGATAGCTGGCTTCCTACTGTGCTCCCCCCCCCCTTTCTGGTGCCAAACAGATTTTAGCACAGGAAACAATCTGACCCTGTATCATGTAATAATAATAATAATAATAATCCACTGCATTAATATAGAACACCTCATCCACAGATCTGGAAGGTGGCTAAATATCGTTATCTCATGTTAACAGATAGAGAAAATGTAACGTTCTTTGTTCCATATAGGACCCGTGCTGTATCCTTCCCATAGCATTTGCAGCATTCACCCTAATCATAATTCATCTGGAGCCTTCAGAGCACTCCCCTGCCACCTGGGATCTCCACAGCCTTCATCATTTTCAGCTCTCTGATTACACATTAGTGCGTATGTAACATGCTTGATGAGAGTGTTGTGGCCACGTAACAGCCTACCACTGCTGCTAGCTAATGGACATAATTCTTTGGCTCAAGTGGTAGAGGTCTCTACTTCAGTGCAGATGGTCCTGGATTCAAATCCTGCTAACGATTTATCTTGGGGATCATTACACATAGCACTAAGCAAATGGAGGGCATTCAGCACCTTGCAGGACTGGGCCATCAAGGCATCTCATTTTGGGATGACAGTGTGTTGAAAATAATCTCAGCAGGATGGAAGTGCTCCCACTGACTTTTAGATTTATAAATATAATGTTGTTTGGTACATTTATATATTTTTAAATGGCACAAAATGACTTTGCCAACTCCAGCATGTTGAGCTCTGTTCTCAGTATATTTTCCAGCATGTTGAGCTCTGTTCTCAGTATATTTTGCCAATCTTCTAAACATGTTTTCATTCCCACTAGGGTAAATAAAAGGCTTTCTGCATCTGGCCTCTTCATGTCTCTGGGTGCTCTGACAGCCGCTCTCAAATGAAGCGTATTGCTTATTCCAAATGAAATTATTCCAATATTCCAGTTTCCTTACTAGGAGGCAAGAAGAAACAATAGCATCTCTGGCAACTAATGGGGATCAGATGCTTAAAGGGAGAAAGACCCTTTAAGTTAATTTAGGTTTATTTTAGAAAAAAGGGAGTTCAGAGAGGAGAATACAAAAGTTGATATAAATAGAAATTGTTTTTACCTAACTTGTCAATGAAAATACTTTTTTCTCGCCCTCATTTAAACACTACTTTGCAATCTACTGTTGGCAAGCCAAAGAACATTGCATCAGGACTAGAAAGTGAAACAGACTATCAACAGAAAGAGAAGTTGATCGTTTTAGATCCAAATCCAGGGTGAAATGAATCCTGTATTGCAATGGCCATTTTAAGACCTATGCATTTGTTTAGGACTAACATGGAACTTCAATGGTGCATAGGGTAACCCTCTGCACAGGAGTGAATTTCAGTCTGCGTAAAGTGCAAAAATATATAAATGGCATAAATGGGGAAAATTGCATTTACTTTTTAACAATCTAATGTGTTATTAGTGACAAGGGACAATGATATTTTAAGATACAAGAACCAGATCTTCAGCTTGTGTAAATTAGCTGATTTAATCTAGCTGATTGTGACGTTGGCCTCCAGGGGAGCCAGGCTGAGATAGTTTAAACAGGGCAAACTGCAAAGAATGCAGCAGGCAAAGCCCTAAATACTGGTGGTTTTTCTTCCATAAGATATACCAAGCCAGCAAAAAATAGGTTCTGATGACCTCACTCATCATTCAGTAGACAAAACACGGTTCCCTTAAAACTATCCAGCCCTTTGGCTAGCCCCCAGACAGCCAAGTCAAGTATGATGGAGATTACTGAAAATCTTTATCCACTATGTGTAAAAAAATTCTATCAATCCCAAAGGATCGGACACATTACCTAACAGGTCAATGAATAATTCAAATCTTACCCAAATACACGCTTAAAGCCAATGCTTATTAACTAAACTAATATTTATTTTAAAAAAAGGAAAGAGTAATAGTTAAAAGCTCAGTATACATACACAGATGAAAATAAAGCTCTTAGGTCAGTTTCAACGTAGAGACGATAACTGTGTTGCAAAATTCTTAAATTGCAAAGTCTCTGAAATTACCCAAACAGCTTGGGGGCCATCAATCCTGGTTTAGTGCTGCTTTGTTAGAAATCCAGTCCAGAGGAATAAAGTCTAAATAGTCCATGAACCGAGTTTGTTCGAATTCTCCCATGAGAATTAGCAGGATGATTCCAGGCTTGTCACGCTGGGATCCCAATCTTGTGATCCAAACCTTCTCTGACAAAATTGGACAGATTTGAGATAAAAAAGATTGGGCCTGAAGCTTCCATTATACTTGAAGCAAGGTGGGCACTTGTAGGTAACTCCCTCATGTGGGCTTCGATGAAAGCAACATTTGATCTTTGCTCAGTAGGTCCTTCCTCAGACAATACAGTCAGCAATAGCCATTTATGCTATCAAGACAGTCTACAGATTCTTTCTTGAGTGGAGAATATTAATGTATATTGTCCTTCGAAGTAAAACCTTCATCTCCTAGGCACACATAGGTAACTAGCTGCATTAGCACAGTTAACAGACAGTTTACATAAACCTCAAAGAGTAACACAGGCAAATGATGTGGTTACACCAAAGGTCCATCTAGATGTTAATATTCCCTTTTGACCTCTTAAACAAATAGAAAGTAATAGACAAAAAAGCAAGTTATCTACATTGCTAACCTCTCCCAAAATATATGTAAACAACATCAAATATCTACCAACAACACACTTGCATATCAAAGCTCTAGTCTACTTGTAAGGAATGACCCACACTACCACTGTATTTTCCTATAACATGTCACTAAAGGTCAGAGTTGGGCCATGCAATTTGTAAAGTTGCTTGGCTTTTTCTGGCCCAGTGCCACACTGGGGATCTGGCCCTAAGGCTCTATATATAGTATATTATTTTATCTAGACAGTATCCATTTGTACACCTTACGTTGTTGACTCACGAAGTGAAAATTATTGTCAGGTAGGACTCAAGTTTAGAAGGGGCTTTGGGATTTTGACACAACTAAACTTGGATTACTGTTTAAGATCAGTTTCCTGCAATCACAGGGCTGCCCAGTGAGATCACTGGGGATCCTTGTTCCTTCCTGTTTTCTTTTGCTGGCTCCGTCAGAAGGAGTCTAGGGAGGAGCAACTAGAAGTCCTAGGATGAGGTATTGTAAGAAGGGAATATGCATAACACTAAGGAAAAGATGTCAGTGGAGGTGAGGTGTGTGGACATGATTAGAGTCATGTAAAATCATGTGAGGAACAGAACCCAGAAGCAATAGATCTGGATCCCGCTTTTTATTATTTGTTCTTCTTCTTCACTAGGCTCTCAAAAGATGGGTAGGCTCTATCCAGTCTTATTTGTATAAAAAGACCAGGTCTGGGCCCCAAGGACCTTACAGTCTAACTAAGACAATTTACAGGCAAAGAGCTTTCAGCTAAATGGGGAGAGGGATACAGTACATCCCAAAAAATGACTTATCTGACCCATCCTTTATTCTCCTTTTTTGGTACTTGATCCCCTGCTTGGCTGCCAGTGCCTCTAATTTTAAAATTAATTAATTTGTGCATTGATTCTTCTTTTTTGCACAGTGTAAGATGATTTTGTTGATCACCTTCTTTCCAGTTCACGACTGAGCAGACGACTTCACCTCCCACTGGTTACTGAATAGCATCACTGTGGCAACTACAGCAGTTATTTACTTCAGAAAATGACAGAAGGAAAGAAAAATATTTAGAATCTTTTAATGTGATTTATCAACCAGAAAAAATAGGAGTCAATGGCATGTGACCAGCCAGTTCTCCACAGGTCACCAGGAAGTATTCTGTGGACCAGCGATAGTCAGTAGGCCACACCTTGGGAACCACTACTTAGCCTATTGTCTCTTGGTTAGTAGTTTAACCTTTGCATTTGTTTAAATCTATTTGGTCATCTGCTTATTTTATATTTATTAATCCATGTCTAATTTTATTCCTCATTATGCACTTGAAGTTCCTGGCACTTTTAGCAAGGCTGGGCTATATTTTCAGCAAACACAAGCCAGGGAAGATTAAGTTAAATGGCAGGAAAAACATCTGACTAATATGTTACAAGAGATAGGCCTGAAGCGGAACTTCAAATCTGACCATTTTCCCCCTCCAACATCTTCTGGAAGATTGTATCTAAAACCAGAAAGGACCTGTTCTCATGGTCAGGCCTGAAACTGCAGAAATCTTATGAAAAGATATTAAATGATAGGAGGCTTTCACCTGAACCTCACAGGCTAAATTTAATCTGGATCTAGCTCTGACTGTTAATGCCACCTATTCACACTATCTGTAGTGGCAAGGAAAAAATAGTTCCCAGGTTTACTGGTTGTAGGACTGGGGGAAATTGCCTGCTTTCAATGTTTGTCTGTCTTGCTATAGGCCAGTCATAGCCCTGTTGCAAATTTGGGTCTTTAATTGCATGGGAGGTTGAGGCAGGTCAGGCAAGCATCCATGTGTGTGATTTGCATGAGGCTAGTGGTTCAATGCTTAGGCAATTGATTGTTACCATATTTGTGCTTAACAATCTTATTATGTTGCATGTCAGTCTGGATGGGGATAGCTCAAGGATTTCTGAGGAACCCATATGAGTCAAGAGTATCTTCACTTGGCTTATCTTGAATTCAGATATCAAACCATTGGAGAGGCAGACTCAGTGTCACCTTCAGTATGTGCTCTCCAGTAACATCAGAGTTGTTTCTTCAAACATCTTTAAGGGATATTTTTCTGAGGCCCTGAGTGGAGGGTAAAACCAGGTAGTCAAGGAGACAATAGGCATAAACATTAAAATAGATATCAGCAAGATAAAAGAATGCCTTGCAAGAAACACTGTATGCATTTTAGAAAAATTGCCATTAATATTCTTCAGCTGTAGCTCTGTGGGAAAGACGAACTGTACCAAGTGACATGCTCATGCCTTCTCAATAGCCTGTTAACTGGGAGGTGACAAGGCAACTTTTGTGGTGGGGGGATATAATTACACAGTTTATCATGCACCTTCTGTGATGTCCGTTTCAGAAACTAAATCAGGCCTTTATGTGCCTCTAATGGAGACCTTTCTCCACTGACCCTGGTGCTGTGGGCCAAGGCATCTTCTATCCTCAAGGATAGTGATTGCCCTGGGATTCTCTTCCACAGCCAGGACCCAATTTGTCTCCATCCTTGTGGCACAGAGCATGCAGCAGAGACTGAATGCTGCCTCATTCTTCATGATGTTTCCTACATAAGGGCTGCAGTCTTGGGGCTCTGGGACAGCGCACAAAAACTCTGTTTAATGTTCACTCTGTGCAAATACAAACTTTCCAAAAACACCTTCTCAAGACCTGCGCAGTCCCCAGCCATTCTTGAATAGGACAGTATTAGGTGTGATTGTACTAGCCATTAATCCACTTAGTGAATTAACTTGAGTCAGTATGGATTCAGCAGCAGGAATCCAGCCACACTGTTGCATCAACACAGAGGCCACTATTAAGGACAACTCATGCAAAACATTTACCATGGAATAGAGAGCCCAGTTTGATAAAGAGCAACCCAGTTGCATCCAAAAGACATGATGAGATGCATGTGAGTCTCTGAACTCTAAACTTTTTGGGTCACTTGGCAGTTTGATTCTCTCCTGTGTTTTATCCAACGTTTGTATAACCCACAAATATGCTGCTGGTTGAATGTACACCAAGGCAGCAACTAATGAATATTGTAGTGAGATGCTTCTTTTGCTTAGTTTAATTGGTCAAAAAAGCTTCTAGAAACTCTAAGATAGTACTTGATCAGGCTACAACTGGCAGCAACTATCTCTGCCTGATGAAACAGGGTAAAATTATTAAAAATGCCTATGGTCATGTTTGCACTAGGATAAAAGGTGTGTCTTTAATACAGATGAGGTAATATCTGTTAACTATCATGTGATAAAGCTCCAGTGTGGACAAGGCAAGCTGCACTTTTAACGCGTGTTAGCTGCTTGACGTAAACTCTGTGCCAAATGGGAAGAGAAGACTCCTGAGATGAAGTTTGGAATGTCAGGGGAACAGATAGTCTCAGCACACTCCCCTACAATCACAAGGCCTTTGATGGCAAGATATTAAGGCTGAATGAAACTAACAGACATACAATGGAGCAGCCACCACAGGGACACACTCTTAGGCCATGTCCACACTCCCACTTATGCTGGCAAAACTTATATTGCGCTGGGTTTGTGGAAAAACACACCCCTGAGCGACATAAATAGTGCACAGCACTAGTTCGGCAGGAAAGCTTCTCCCCCCAGTATAGTTACCGCCACTTGTTGAGGTGATTTTATTATGTCAACGGGAGAGTTCTCTCCCGTCAACATAGAGCGGCTACACAAGCAGCCTTACAGTGGCACAGCTGCATCAATATAGCTGTGCCACTGAAAGCTCACTAGTGTAGACATGGGTTTAGATGGCCTGACTGGGCAACTGGGAAAAAAAATCTGAAAAAGGAAGACTTCACAGTGAGCCCTGTAACAAAGGCTATTAAGCAATATGGTAATTGAGCTCAGGCACACACAGGGAGATTGGGGTTTGAACAAAAAGAGTTTTCCTTGAGCACATACTCTCTGAAAAGAAAACAGAGACAAGGTTGAGTCCCAGGAGCTCCTTGGCTTCTTTAGAGAATGGATGTTGGGTCCGTTTGTTTGTTTTTCATCCTGTAACTCACGAGGGAAGCCCTTTTATTTTAGCCTGTATTGAAACATAAGATTAGATGAGTCTAACCATGCATGTAGACATTTTGTTGTTTTGAAATCTTTCCCTACTGCTTTGTTTCATTTGCTAGCAAACAACTATATCACTGTTCACAGGTTCCCAACAGGAAGAGATACAGATGACCAGTTAGACCTGCACAGTAATAAGTACTTTGCCCCTCAGAGAAGATAGGGAACCAGAAAGAGGCAAATCTGCCCCCAGAGAGAGGAACCAGAGAGATAGGCAGAGCAGGCAAATCCACCTATCAAAGAGAGAGGAGCCAGAAAGATAGGAAGGGTGGGCAGAAGCTGGTGAGGAATGTTGACTTTGGCCTTTGCATATTGCTAAATATGACAACAAAACAGGTTCCCCCTTGGCACTTCATCAAAGAAAACCTGTTGGTCAATACAGTACAAGTGGGAGGTAATTGCTGCAACTTCGGAAGCCGGAGTCAAATATTAGATATTGTTATTCCCTGGACTGTCAAAACTGATTTAAATGAAAGGATCTTCTTGTTGGCTAGAGCTGGGGTTTTCAAAAGCACTCAGTGGTGACCAAACCCTGCTCCCACTGCAGAGTTAGGCCACCCCCAAACCTGAAAAACCCTGGCCAATGCTCTCCCTATGCTATTTGACTTCATTCACTTCACAAACAGAAGCAGCTAACAATCTTCATGCCCGCAAAGTGGTCTATTTTTCTTTCCAATCTGAGAGTGAGGTAATGCTTATTATTGGAAAAAGCATACAGAAGATCTTCTGTGATTCTTCCTAGTTTTATTCATTCACCAATAACCTAATCTACTGCTGTGTTCAGAACACATGTTCAGGCTCACCAGCTGTGCTTAGGTACAGCAGGGTTTTATGTTAGTTAGATTTAGGACTTTAACTTATTGGTTTGCTTCTTTTATACCGAACTTTATTGTTGTTGTGGATATTTGCCCAGGCTTTGCCCTACTGCTCAGACGTAACTCTACTGCACAAACCACTGGTCAGAGCCCAGTTCTCAGGATTAACCCCAGAGCTGGTGCTAGGCATAAGCAGAGTAAGCAATTGTTTAGGGCCCCCAGCAGCTCAAGGGGACCCCCATTTGCTTTTTAAGTATGTATGGGGGGGAACATTCCTGCTTAGGGCCCGCAATGGGCTAGCACTGCCTATGATAAACCCTATAATGACAAACTAACCTATGCAGCCTTGGACACAGTCACGACTGTACAGTAACAAGCCACCATCCAGAGCCTCACACAATAGCAAACCCATATGCGTGAGCTATCAGCCCTCTGAAATAAACGTAGAGAGTGTGTGAGCATGTGTGCGTATTTGTTGGAGAATCTCGCTCTTCAGCTTCCAAGTGGTAAAGTTACCTGGTGTCACCTTTTTAATTATAAATACACCTTGGGGAAAATTGATGTATATAAGCAAGTCCAAGACACAGCTGGCTGAACATGTGAGCAGGGGACCCAGTACTGTGATGAGAGGAGAGTGAGACCCCAGCGGTTAGCGTGGCTCAAGCATGTAGAGCTGAGCTTCTCTGGTGTTATATGCTGCTCCAGCTGCTACTGTAGAAGGAGACCAACCATCTTTTTTCTTGTTAAACTGCTCGAGTCAGGCAGTTTGGGGCATAAAAGGGACTTTCTCTTCTGAGCTGAATTGTTAGAGCATAGAGTAAACTGCAGGCACCATTCAGAATTAGGAGTCCCTGCGGAATCGTATGAAGCAAAATCCTCTTTTCCCTTAACATTAACAGCATGGCTGATGGTGTAAGCAGGATCTGGGTGTCAGTATGAGTTACCTCCCTGCAGCCGTGTATGTCAGCCTGTCTGTGAACTGCTGGGATGGGGAGGGGGCACAAAAGGGATTCAGCCATTTTATGCCAGTGGAAGCTGAGGCAACTATTTTTTCCACTAGATAAAACAGGTGAGGTGTGGGTGGGGAGGGCAGAGGACAAAAAGTATATGGGGTCATTCCAGCCCCTACTCTGCTCACCAAAAGCCTATGTGGCAACCTATAAGAGAGGTAAATAAATGAGCTACAAAGGGACGGGGGAGCATTATTCTGCTGCAGGAGCAACCCAATGGCCCTGTGTGGCCCTCTCCTGCTCCCCTCACATGCCAGGGGCAGGAGGGGATGTGCTGGGAGCAGGGGTTGCTTTAATCCTGGGCTTTGCTTTAACTTATGTCTGGGTTCATTTAGTTGCTGTTTGGGACTCTACACCTGGCAATGTAACAGTCTTGTTTACTGGGTTGGATATTCAACAAACTCTATTCACTGCCTGGCGTGTTCATTGCATGGAGTATTCGCTCACTATTCATTGCATGGGGTATGTGAAGCTAAACCTGGTGAGGAAAACTGGGTATTGAGTGAGAAAATTATACTAAAAGGGAGATACTGGAAGGAAGACTGGGTACCAGGTGGGAGGGTGTTACTAGCAGGGAGACTGAGCAATGGATAAAAGTTTGATACCGAATAGGGGATGGCCAGTATTTATGAGGAAGTCGAGCCATGGTAGTAGCTGTAGGTGATACATAGCAGGCAGCTTGCACTATCTGGGATGGGGATAAAAGCCTGGCATAAGATGCCTGGCATTGTACCATTAGAATATAATTATTTTACACTATTCTAGCTTGTTCCCATTGAAGTCTATGGGAGTCTTTCCACTCATTGCAATGGGAATTGGTCAGAACTGTAGAGTCGTCACACTGCATATTGTTAATTTAGAGTGTGCTGGAAGGGGTTATTCTCTAACAATGTTTCCAATTACTGCTGGTGAGAAACAGATTTAAGGCACTTAACTGAAGTCTATTGAGGTGATATGAATCAGATTCACTAAATGAATCTAAATAAATTGCCCCTCAAAAGAGAAAGGGAGACAGGTACAGGCAAAGCTGCCCCCAGAGAGGGATTTGGGCAACAGTCTATGAAAAGCCTGGCTAATGAGTCTGAGTGATGTCTCCAGATTGAAGGTATGTGGAGGGGGTGGTTTGTGATGGGGCCTGGGGTGTTTTTGCTGCACACTGCATACAATGGCCTTGTCGTATCTCACTCTGCACCGAATGATTTTCTGTCTCCATTCTGCGGATGGATGTGCAAGCAGCTAGTATTTCATCCCACAACCAAAAATGAATATTGCAGCTGTGTGAGCACCGCCCACCCCCTCCCTGTCTGGAATAAAGGGCTTGAATTAAATGAAGGGCGGCTCCAACCAGCAGACAAATTACATTACAGAGAAAGAGAGATTCAAGCTTCTCATGTTTGATGCCAGTTCCTTTATGGACTGTTCATTTATTTAATCCTTCAATCTCTGAGGCTGGTTCACTGACTCAGCTGGTGTTAACCCTAAAATCTCTGGAGCTGGTTCACTGACTGAGTCAATGTTAACTGTTTACCTAACCTCTGGGGCTTCTACTTTGAATAGGTCAGTCTTAACCCTATAATCTCTGATGCTAGCTCACTAGTAAATCATTGTTAACCCTATAATCTTCAGAGCTGGGAAAGACCGTTTTGCCCAGATAGCATACCAATCCCAATTCTGAACCTGAAGAGACATCAGATTATGTGAAATCAGGAATGAAATAGATTACCATGAATTAGAAACTCCATCTATCTCTCTCTCTCTCTCTCTCTCTCTGGACTCTGTGTTTGATATGACAGTCAGATTATGTGTGTCCTTCATTTATAGCTACTTGAATCTTTCCTGGGGAAGCATTAAAGGCCAGCTGGGATAGAGTAGGGGAATCAGCCCCAGGCAGCAGTATCCAGTATTAGAGATAGGGGAGATCCCTCTTTCCATTCCATTGTAAGTCATAATTGGTTCATTCAGAATCTGTCTTAAAGACTTTTTGTATTCTGATCTTCTTTTGCTGGGAACTGAAGGGAGATAGTTTGTCATCTAGCCTTTCAATTATGTCATTGCTGCACAATGGAGTCTGAGACAATGTGTAAAGATTCATTAGATCACTCATTGGACACTGGTGTTTCTGTAGGGGAAAGCTGGAAAAGGGGGTGAAAGTGTAAACAATCCATGTCTGAAGGGCATAGGACACCCCGGATTTCAGAAGTGGCAAAGGTATGGGGATATTATTATCCTGAGGGTGATTAGACAATACGCATGTGCCAAAAAAGAAAAAAAAAATACCCAGAAAAGACACAAAAATAATCAATTGTTAAAAGGCAATTAAAATAGAAGCTACATAAGAATCTCACAACGAAAACGAGGATGCACTATGATTTTTTAAAAGTGCATGTTGGCAAGAGTTATAAAAATAAATAGAATGAGGCAAGACTTAAAAATAACCAAATATTGAAAGTAGGAAATGTTTAACATTTAAAAATTATAAAGACAACAGGCAAGGATTAAAAACTAGGTAACAATAAAAGTAGAGGCTTTCAACAGAACAATAACCTCCCAAAAAATTAATAGCAATTAACAATGGGCAGGTGGTAGGATAATGGGGGGGAGGAGAGAGAGAGAGACACGATTCTTAATTCTTTAGTTGAAATTAACAAGCTAGATGACTAGCCTCACTCTGGACTAGCCTGTGAAAGCATTACTCTCTGCTTTAGTCTCCTGGGTGAGCAGCTGCTCCAATGTGGAGCCCTACTGAAATAAGTGTAGGGATAACGGCTCACCAGTGTGAGCAAGGGCTTCTCAATTTGTCCCTCATCTTACATGGTGCATCTGTTTCCTTGCAGCCTATATCTGTGTGGTGATTTTTGTTTGTTTCTTTGGGGTTGGTTTTTTTTTCTGTTTTGGTATTGCGAGCTCTTCAGGTCAGAGCTTGTGTCTTCCTGCTTGTCTCTGCAACAGCTGGTATATTTTGGACACGCCTGTAACAAATTGATGATGATCATTATTGACGTTGGCCTCTTAATTTACCCTCTTTCCTGGAATTTATATTAATGGCTGCTATTAATATATGTTCATGTTATGTGTTTACATACCTGTGTACAACAGGGCCAAATTATGCTTTTAGTGAAACTGGTTTAAATTAGTAGTGACAAGATTGAAATCAAGGAAATTCCCTGGATTATGACCTGTGTAAATGAGAGCAGGATTCCTAACCCTGCACTCCAACAGGGCTCTCAAGGCCTCGGATCTCATGAGATGGAAACAAGGCACTGCACCATCCTCTGGCATCTTCTGCAGAGTAGCAAGACTGTCTGACACATTAAAAATTACAGTGTGTCTATCAAAAATATTGCAGAAAATAAAATCCAATCAACCTACTCCCCTCCCTCCACAGAAACAAGTTAAAGGATGTAAACAGGACTGGCTGAGCTCATGGCTGTTTGTGATCTGCATGAATCAATGATGCCTGGGAGTCTGTGACTAACTGGATTACCATTGGGTCTTGCATCACCAGGCAGGAGATGTACTAACTGTGATGCATTAGCCTGTTTCCTTGTTTTTGACCCCCACAGACAAGGATGTATGGGGGGGAGGGGAGCATGGATGGGTATAATCTGTTCAGGAAGGACAGGCAGAGGAGAAAAGATGGAGGAGTTGCACTGTATGTAAGAAAGCAGTATGACTACTCATAGCTGTGGAGAGTATCTGGGTTACATTTAGAGGCGAGAGCAACAAGGGAGATGTTATGGTGGGAGTCTGCTATAGACCACCAGACCAGGAGGATGAGGTAGACGAGGCTTTCTTCAGACAACTAATGGAAGTTTCCAGATCACAAGCCCGGATACTCATAGGGGATTTCAATCACCCTGACATCTGCTGGGAGAGCAATACAGCAGAGCACAGACAATCCAGGAAGTTTTGGTAGAGTGTTTGGGACAACTTCCTGCCTCAAGTGCTGGAGATACCAACTAGAGGCTGAGGTTCTCTTGATCTGGTGCTCACAAACAGGGAAGAATGCATAGGGGAAGTAGAAATGGGTAGCAACCTGGGCAGCAGTGAGCATGGAATGGTTGAATTCAGGATTCTGACAAAATGAAGGAAGAAGAGCAGCAGGATACAGACCCTGAATTTCAGAAAAGTAGACTTCGTCTCCCTCAGGGAGCTGATGGGCAGGATCCCCTGGGAGGCTAATATGGGGGGAAAGGAGTGTAGGATTGCTGGTTGTATTTTAAAAAAATCTTAAGGGCACAGGAACAAACCATCCCAATGTGCAGAAAGAATAGCAAATATGGCAGGCGACCAGCTTGGCTTACCAGGGGCATCTTTGGTGAGCTTAAGCACCAAAAGGAAGCTTACAAGAAGTGGAAGCTTGGACAGATGAGTAGGGAGGAGTATAAAAATATTGCTTGGGCACACAGAAGTGAAATCAAGAAGGCCAAAGCACAATTGGAATTGCAGCTAACAAGGGACCTGAAGGGTTTCTACAGCTATGCTAGCAACAAGAAGGTCAGGGAAAGTGTGGGCCCCTTACTGAATAGGGGAGGCAACCTATTGAAAGATTTCATGGAAAAAGCTAAGTACTCAATGCTTTTTTTTGCCTCTGTCTTCGCAGACGAGGTCAGTTCCCAGACTATTGCACTGGGCAGCACAGTAGATGAGCAGTGGTAAAAGAACAGGTTCAGGACTGTTTAGAAAAGCTGGACAGGCACAAGTCCATGAGGCTGGATGCAATGCATCTGAGGGTGCTGAGGGATTTGGCTGATGTGATTGCAGAGTCATTGGCCATTATCTTTGAAAATGTGTGGTGATCAGGGAAGATCCTAGATGATTGGAAAAAGGCAAAGATAGTGCCCATCTTCAAAAAAGTGAAGGAGGAGGAACTGGGGAACTACAGATAAGTCAACCTCAGTCCCTGGAAAAATCATGGAACAGGTCCTCAGATAACATTCTGAGCTCTCTGCCCACCCTAATCTTCTATGGGTTATGGGCCCATTACAGGAGTGGGTGGGTGAGATTCTGTGGCCTGCAACGTGCAGGAGGTCAGGATGGATGGTCATGATGATCACTTCTGGCCTTAGTCTATGAACTGATCTGTGTGATTATATTGTCGTCTGCTGCCACTTCAGCTCACATAAGCACTCTGTATGCGAGATGGAATATCTTCAGTGTTATTGCTAGAGATGGCTCCAAACCAAAATCCTGGTTTTGAACACATATGAACCTTGGAAATATTTAGATATTTGTTTTGGATCATCCTGTAGTCGTTGTGGAAATAATGCGAATGAACCAGGTTCCTCCTGGAAGTCTAAGGTCACATATTGTGATCACCAGTTACTAGGAGAGGGGTAGGAGGTGTCAGATGAATACTCAATGGGCACCCAAATTGAAATTATGCTCCTACCTGGGCCATACAAATGCACTTGCACATGTGCTGACACAATAGATGAGCCTATAGTGCAAAAAACTGTTTCACATGCTGAATGCAAGAGCAGGAAAAACTTGGCTAGGATGTACGATCTAAGGCTCTAAGCCTGGGAGTGGGAGTCATGAACTCCTGTGTTCTAATCCCACCTCTGAAATTGCTTCTTCCTGTGACAGTGGTTGCAAGTTGCTTCACTGCTCTGTGCCTCAGTTTCTCCATCTGTAAAAAGGGTATAATAATAGTAACCTAATGGGAATTGCAAGGCTTAGTTAATGTTTCTAAAACAAAATGGAAGATAGTAATGGTGAACTATTATTACATATGATACTAACTAATTTTCTCTTTCAATGTTCAAATGTACAGTCAACAGAACTAAGAAACAACAGTAATTTCATTTTGAATATCTTTGTGTGTGTAATTGTAAATATAATTAGGACTTTGAGATCCTTAGCTGAAATGTTTCAAGTGCAAAGCATAGTTATTCATTTTTATTATTCTTAAAGTGCTTTACCAACAAATGCTAATCAGTTAAGCTTCACAATATCCCTACGTATCATTTCCTCCATTTTACAGATATGGAAACTGAGGCAAGAGCGGTGTCAGGGATTTACTGATGGCTATTCAGAAAGTCCATGGCTGAGCTGAGCGCCTGTCTCCTTTTAAGTCTAAAGAACAGGCGGGAAAATTCCAATGAGAATTTCATCCTGAATGAATACTGAATGAGAAATGAGATCTAGCCAAGATGGGCAGAAGCTTGGGGCTGATATATTCCTAGATCTCAGTAACGTCCACTCAGATAGTCTAAGAATTCCATTTGCATTGCAGGTTTATTGTTGGTGGGTTGTTTGGTTTTTTTTAAAAAAATATAGCTAGGTCCAAATTCTGCCTCCACTAAAGCCAATGGAAATCTTGTCCAGGATCAGGCTCTGTGTAATTTAAGATGCTAAAACTGAAAGGAGCCCAAGAGAGAGAAGCACTCCATACTGATACGTGGCTATTACCACCTGTTTAAACAGTTTAATCTATTACACACTGAACTGAAGAGAAGTATAACGTCTGTGTGGTGAACTTTCTGAGCACACTGAAGAAATAGCACAGGGAAAAGCAGAGCTGTCCTTCCCAGCTCCCGTGACTAGGAAATTGATCATCCCACAGGGTGTTCAGGGCCCTCAACTTCCGTTGTCTTAAGTGGGAACCTGTGATACTCCTCACCCGCAGCATATCGCAGAATCAGGCCCCATACCCCTGGCACAGTGCAGGTGCACGTACAGGTTTAGTTACCCTGAACATAGGAATGTCTAGAGCACTGGTTCCTCTTGTTTCTATCTTTCCATCTGTCTTACATTAGGATTTTGTATAGCTCTCCAGCACTGTGATAACTGTGCTGAAGTAACAGATAAATTAGATCTGCAGTTTGAGGTCCCAGCTGGACTTCATGGAATCTTTGGCTCTTCTCCTTCCCTGGTAAAGGAGGCTGCACTTTGGATTTTTTTCCCTAATCCTTCTGGTTATGATGTGACACCTTTCTTAAAGGGACATCTTGTAACACGCCCTGCGGTCACCTTCTGTGCTATGAGAATCACTGTTCAGGAACCCCAAATAGTTTCTAAATGTAAAAGGATTTCATGGATTTAATAAAGGGAATGACACTGGCTTTTTCTTAGCAGCACCCAGGGAATCTCTCTTTTGAGTTGCTGTAGTCTCACATCATTAAACTGTTTTCATGATGTAGTATCCCTGGATCCAGCACAGAGCAGATGGAAAGAAAAACACTCTCTTGCTTACACCTTGCCTCTGCCTGGAGCTCAGCAACTGAGCATTGCTATGAACTGCGAAGACTACAAGTGCCACTCGCTATAACAACCCCCCTCCAAATCGCACTGAATGCATTAACACATGCAGCAGCAGTGGCACCTCAGGTTCAAGAGGGACTTCTAAAGCACCTTTCATAATGAGATGAGCTCTGCAGTGTTGCCGGTGCCAACCACGAGGGTTTGAAAAACTTCTGATGGCATTTGAAAATCATTTGGAGTGTGTAGCACGTAGCTGGTGCATTTCTCTTCACCCCTCCTTTAATACGAAGGACATTAACTTGACACATTGGGTCTGCATTTCTCAAGTGCTTGTGACCCATCCGTGCCTAGGGTAGCCCATCTGAAAATGCCAAGGTCAGGGCATTCTGCAAAAGGAGAGCAGATTCTCCCAGAACTTGGGAGGGGACACTGCAGTTATATTCCCAAATCCATCAGAAGCAGTGCTCCTGATTTCCCACAATGCTTATCAAGAAGCCAGAACAAAAAACACCCAGCTCCCTGGATTGCATTTCAGTCTCTGGCTCTCAATCACCAACTAGGTCCAGTAAAGAGATAAATTATTTAGAGCTCTATTCCCTTTACCAAAATGTTCTCTGATCCCCCAAAGGGTCAGCCACATTATCAGATCAATATACGTTTGGATCGAACCCAAAATACCACGCTGCCAGCCAATCTTAGTAACTAAAACTAAAGGTTTATTATAAAAGGAAATAAACAAATGAGAAGAGAGATGTTAAATGGTCAAAGCAATATATACAAATGACTTCTCAGCAGAATTGTGGAGTTTGCAGGCTTGTTCAGTTCCTCGGTGTACATCCAGTACCTGAATGAGTCTCAGTCCTTTTTTTCACAGCTTCAGTTGTAGGTGAGTTGATCCAGAGATAAGCAGGAATGAAGATAAGGTGGAAATGGTGCAGCTGCATTTTATTGTTTCTGCCATGAGGTTTGTACTTCCTTTGTCCCAAAGATAGTCACACAGCACATGGCATGGAAAAGCCTCAGAGTCCCCTGTCCATAGGCATGTTCCTACACGAACCGGTGACTCATGAAGCGTAGCCCCTGGGTTCATGAGTCTTTCACTGGATTCATTGGACATTTAATAGAATATTAGGGTTGAAAGGGACCTCAGAAGTTCACCTAGTCCAACCTCCTGCTCGAAGCAGGACTGACCCCAATTAAATCATCCCAGTCAGTGCTTTTTCAAGCCGAGCCTTTAAAACCTCTAAGGATGGAGACTCTACCACCTCCCTAGGTAACCCACGCCTGTGATTCACCACCCACCTAGTGAAAAACGCTTTCCTAATATCCAACCTAGACCTCCACCACTACAACTTGAGACCATTGCTCCTTGTTCTCTCACCTACCACTAATGAGAACAGCCTAGCTCCATCCT
Organism: Mesoclemmys tuberculata; assembly: GCA_007922155.1. NCBI lineage: Eukaryota > Metazoa > Chordata > Testudines > Chelidae > Mesoclemmys > Mesoclemmys tuberculata. The sequence goes on from ML675613.1 coordinate 40,132,997, forward strand.
CCCTGGAACCTCCTTTTGGGTAGTTAATGGCTGCTCTCAAATCCCCCCTCATTCTTCTCTTTTGCAGACTAAACCAGCCTAGTTCTCTCAGTTTCTCCTCATATGCCATGTGCTCCACCCCCCTAATCATTTTTGTTGCCCTCCGCTGGACTCTTTCCAACTTGTCCACATCCTTCCTGTAGTGGAGGGCCCAGAACTGGACACAGTACTCCAGATGTGGCCTCACCAGTGCCAAATAGAGGGGAGTAATCACTTCCCTCGATCTGCTGGCAATGCTCCTACTAATGCAGCCCAATATGTTGTTAGCCTTCTTGGCAACCAGGGCACACTGCTGATGCATATCCAGCTTCTTGTCCACTGTAACCCCCAGGTCCTTTTCTGCAGAACTGCTGCCTAGCCAATCAGTCTGTTGCTATGCATGGGATTCTTCTGTCCTAAGTGCAGAACTTATTTCCCTTGAGTTCCCATGATGGGCCATTACGCAGGTTTAGTGCTGCTGCCATCCTGTCTGAGGGTGTTACCCAGAAACACAGCACAAGTTTCAAATACAAATATAACATGTATTTAGAACTTACAATATAAAACTGATACCTACACATAAACAATTTTGTTATACTTACCAAATTATAACCTTTCCAATGGTACCTGACATCGCATATTTTGTAAGATTCCTTGTAATTTTGCAATATTGATATCAGTCATGTTATAAATGTCACTTATGTTTCAGACAGCGTCACAGTGCTAATCTGCTCCTCCTGTTTATTCCACCTACATGAAGTCATGACCCTTGGGTTGTAACATCATAATTGGTTGCCATGGAGGCGATTATTATGTCACAGGCAGAGGAGTAAGGAGTTCAGGACAGATCATAACTAGCAGGAGGAGATAACTAAGCTCCTAAGAAATGTGGATCCTGTTTTCATGAATATTTCTTTGGCAATAAAGAACATAGGGAAGGACATATAGGAAACATACTGAACTGTGACTGAATGGGGTGGTTTTTGCAAAATCCCATATGGATTTAAATTCTGATCTCCGTGACAACCCCTCTGGAGCCAATGAAGACCAATGGTCCAAGTTAGAGGAGAACATGGCCCATCACTTTTAAACACAAGTCTATTTCACTATTCACATTCACTCTTTCCCTCCTTCCTAGGATTCCATGCTCCATGAGCTCTCCAGGGGCTCAGGATTTGTGTGGGGAGAGAGGAAGAGTGAGTTTTGGAGACAAATGAACTGTTGAAGTCACATTGCATGGGCTGGCAAGGTTTATGAAAGCTGAAGCTGCGTATCTGGCTTGGGATCAGTTCTGTTCCTCTGTGAGAGAGCCAAGCCATGTAAAGCTAAAGGAGGCATCCAGCAGGACTTCCTTGCCAATGTGAGACCTGGGGGAGTTGGGAAGGAAGGATGTAGTTTAATTGCTTTCGCAGGGATGCGATCCAGTGATTTGAAGATTCAACATCAGCTCTTCTTGACTTGGCTTGGCAGCTCTTTCATGCCTAGTTTCAAATGTGCGCAGACAATAGCAAGTGCTATCCCAACACAGGCAGTTCGGCATCCAATGCCCGCCTGCAGTGGTGAACATACTAACGAGAACAGTCCTGTACAAGGAAGGCAGGTACATTAGATGGGGCAAATAGGTCTGTTCTAACCATGGCTGCCATCAGCCTATGAATAAATGATCAGTGTCATTTGTGGGGGAGGGGAGCAAATGCTTTCCCTGTTAGGTCACTACACAAACATTTTGTACAGATGGATTTGTGGGTAAGGCACAGGGCCAGGACTCAGGAGACTGGGGCTCAGTTATCAGCTGTATCACTGACTTCCTGGGTCAAATAAAGCACATCCCTCAGCCTTGCTAAGCCTCAGTTTCCCATCTGAAAGACGTGACTACTAGCACTCCCCTACCTTCCAGGAGTATTGGGAGGTAGAGCTGGTGGTAAACGTTTTTCACAGAAAATTTTTTAAAAAGAAGATGGGTTTTTGAGGCACAAGCAGAAAACGTCAACCGCAATGAAAACCCCCAGCTTTGAGCTCTGTGTAGTGTGAGGATAAACCCGCTCGCTCGTGTGCGGTGCTCAGACTCTACAGTTGTGAGGGGCATGGAAGTAACTAGTGGCCAATGGTGCAAGGTACTGAGCGCTCTGGTCCTGACCCAGCGGAGCACGTACGCGTGTACTCAACTTGGAGCACTGACTTCAATGGGACTTACCGGAACGAAGTTAAGCATGTGTCTGGGTGCTCAGGGAGGGCCAGAATGCTCAGCGTCTTCCAGGATTGAACCCCTGGAGGATGACAGAAGTCTATTGGAATGGCCAGTATTCCCAACGGCCAGAGCACTGTGGCTTTCGAGGGGAGCCCTTTTCAGCACTTGCTCCATGTGTGTTTAGTACGCGTACATGGTAAAGCTTTCGGCACCATAGGCAACTGCCTGCTCCAGTCAATCTAATCCAACTATCTGTAGGAGCTATTAAGTGAGGCCTCTGGCAGCAGAGTTAGCTCTTGGTGCCATAGTCCTGATCATTTTCACAGACTCTCCGATGGGAAATTAGTACAGCATTTTTTTGCCATTAAAGTTGGGGCAAAGCTGCTGGTTTCTGCTCTGCTGTTCATTTCCTGTCAACTTAAAAGGCTTTAGCCTAGCAATTAATGAAATAACAAACAACAGGGGCCTTCAAAGCACGCAGCACACAGCCCATCACGACAGGGCACCCATGTTCTGGCATATAAACAGCTGCCAGCTTCCCCTCCCCTGGCAGCAGGAGGCCCTGGAGAACTTGGGGGAGGGACCAAGTCTGTATTTTGCTCTCTAGAGAATGCTGGAGCTTTGCAGAAGCTTTTAATTACCCAGCCAGCAGCTGAAATAATTAAAGAACTTTCAAATGCAGTGGAAGGTGTCGTTATGTGCAGTATAATGGAATTTGTATAATAGCACCCAGGGAATGCAGACACTCCCTCCTGTTTCTTTTCTAAAGGCTGTGCATGTTCTTGGAAGGCAAGGGAGAAAAAAAGGTTCCTTGAGCTTTTGAATGACTTGGGGCGACAAGTCCAACTAGAGGACTCATGAAGGCCAAGATGACACTAAGCTTCTGCTATTTACAGCTTAGAGAAACAGCGTGACCTAGTGTTTAGAACAACTGACCAGGAAGGAGTCAAGACTCTGGGGTACTATTTCACTTACTCGCTGTGGAACCTTGGGCAAATCATGTCATCTCCATGTGCCTCACTGTACCCAGATGTACAGCTGGTATAATACCGCCTTCTCAGTGAACGAATATTGAAGTGTACGTGCAAAGTTTTATTAGTGGTAGGTGCATTTATGGCACTGCACAGATGATGACAATGATGAAATATATTTAATTATTAGTACAAATTCAGGTCCAGCTGCTGATAATTACTGTAGTTGAAAATAAACAACATCAATAGGGGGCTTGAGGAACAAATTATATACAATGAAAGAGACTGTGTGAGGTGTAATTTTTTCCTCATGACACCTCAGAAGATCTGGTACAATATGAGGCCTATGTGTAACATGAGGAAAACCGAGCTCAGAGGCAGTGTTAAGTCTATAGTGAAGTTCCTGTATCAGATGGGGGTAAGGAACTGAGGCAAAAAGGGGTCCTATGCCCTGACATGAATCACTCGATAAATTAGATCTCAATTTCCTTTTGACTCCCAGTCCTTTGCTGTAACCATTAGACTCCCTGGTCTCAGAGTCCATGGAGTTAGAAAAGATCTCTGGGCCCATATTCCTCCAGGGATGCAGGATTCTCCACTGCAATGAATCTCTCTACATGTTTTCACTAATCAACTCATTAACATCGCCAGAAATTGAGCCTCCCCTCAGCACAATGTTCCATTGTTAACGTGCCGTCATTTGGGGGAATGTTTTCCTGACACTGCTGTCTGTAAGGCCTGTTTCTGTTGGACTGCTAGACATCTGACCCATTTTCACTGGGGACCTACACAGAATCTTAGGCCCATGTCTCCACAGTTACTGTCAATACACAGAGAGCCATTAGCCACCCCGCTTTGTTACTTATGACCTCCCACACTGTCCCCTCATTGAGCTGACTAAAGCTACCGAGTCACTGCCAAAGCACCATTTATGGTATCCACTTTGACACCTGCCAATAAGTGCTATTTTATAAAACTCAGCCCAGCCCCTCCAGCTTGTCATCTATAGCTCCCATTTATGTTCATTAGAGATTGGATTGAATCAAAACCGCAGATGAGTCTAAACCTCTACAGTATACCTCTACAGTAGGTTGTATCAAAACCCTGGATCTGACTGCTCTTAAATTTCAGGAATTGGGAGTGGGTTATATGGATTCAAAATCTGGATGCAGATTTTCCACAAAATCTGGAGTGGATAGAGTCAGTGTTTGGATTTATCTCATTAAAGAGAGAGATTTGAGTTGTGAACCCAGATCTTTGCCAAGTACTAATTCACCATTGCTGGTGTTAATGATGCCGTCAGAGGCTACAGAGTCTTTTCGGTGGGTGTTAATTTTTTAAAATAAATGTGAAGTTATAACCTTTCCATTTGAATGACGTTCAGGCTTATGAGGCCCACTACGTGTGGTTAACTGCATACTAAACAACACTGATTCAGCCTAGAGATTATCCTTGGTCTCTAAATAACAAGTCTGTCTCATTTGTCTTATTTTGTGACTTGTCTAAATCATTGGAATTGATGCAAAATAGAAAGCACAAACTGATGACTGTAAATAAAATAGGAAATTTGAGTCAGATACCCCCCACAAATCAGTGGAAACAAGCTAGATGCATTCAGAATTATGACAAGCGGAGGATGACAGGCCCTGGCAGCTTCAATGTTGATGATGAGGCCAATGGAGCAGAAGATTGGCTAACAGTGTCACTCTGGGCATCCTCACTAACTTGCACACAGGCCAAGTGGGGGGAACTCTCAGCCAAATCCTCCAGTATGACAAACAGAAGAAGGCTTTTCCCTGCAGTGCAGCTGGGAATGGATGGATGGCACAGCAGTGAAATGGCCTTCACCTTGTAAAGAGCTAATAATGAAAAAATTAACAGAATAATTCTTTTTCTCCCCTGCAAAATGACTGGCATGTAACAAGCAATGTGAACATAATTAATTGGCTTTGTCTCTATGACAAAGATTTCCTTTCTGGAATTAGACAGTGTGTTTGTAACAGTTTCTAAATAAATGGCTCAATAAATATGTTGTAAGGCCTATAGATGTGCAACTGTGTAATGGGCAAATAGCCCGTCCCTTTTCCTAGGCTTTGGGGCTGTGTCACTGGGAGCAGTAGCCACTGTGTTTTGCTGGTTTTCCCATTGAACCGTGAGATTGTTGAGGGCATTTAAAGGGTATTTTATCTTAAGAGGAAATAATAATATGGGGTATTTTAATTAAGGTGATATAATAGCCCAGTTGGAACTGAAGCAAGGTACCGCCATCATTTTAAACAATTAAATGACCAGCGGCCAATTTGGCACAATCTCTACAAACTTTCATGAGTACAGGAAGGAGGTACTGTTGCCTGGAAACTGGCCAAATCCTGTATCCTCTGTTCACAATGGTGTGAACATCTCTGGCAATTGACAGTCTCATTTCTTTGCTCCTTACTGAAACACTCAGATATCTTTTTTAACCTCCCGAGAGAACTGAATTTTTCCACCACTTGGCCATTTTTTCTTCCTTTTAACAAACTTGTTTTGGGGGAGGAGGGGAGAAATACCCTGACAGGTACTGCTGTTACGAGAGTTAACTAATAACAAGTTTGTAACCAGTGAATTGATCTCGGCTGCCTAATTGGTGCTATTTCTGTAGGTCTGTGCACACAAAGCTTGCCATGGTTTCCCCTTCTGAATGAATAAAGCCAGAGACGTATGGGTTTCAGTTTAACAACTGCACATTGATTCAAATCCAATTTATATAAAACTGACTTCAGATTTGGTTGCCCCCCCTCCCCCCGGCCTTCTTCTTCAGCTATTGGTGTCAAGCCTGATGCCCAGCATTAACATGTTAAGGGGGCGTTATCTTAGGAATCAGTTTTATGCCCGTAGTTATCCTCTCTTACTTTTTTTTTACTTTGATTACATAAAGCTAGAGGCCACTGTCAGACATGAAGCACCAGGTAACATGGGTTGGTGGTTTGAGTCTACGGAATATGCAGAGAAACAACATATTTCAAAGGTAAGGAAATCTGTAAATAAGCCAGAGGGCCTGATTCTCCCTTGTCTTGCACCTTGTTGTGTTGTTTTGCATTTGTGCAAAAAGAACACAAAGTGGGTGTAAAATAATACTCTTCTGATCTGGTATCATTTTACCCTCACTCTTGATTGGTGTGAATGATAATACAAAGTGCAAGGCAATGGGGGAACCAGGACCATAGACTTCAACAAAGCACCAAACAGCTCCCAGCTGGCTCCTGTAATATCTCATGATTATACAGACTTAGGGCTTACCCGTGTCAATAGTCCACTTGAGACAAGAGGGCTACTTGTTCGAGTAAGATGAGCCGGGTTTCCCCCTAAAACTTCACCCCGAGGAGTTTTGGTCCTCATGTGTCTGTTTTAACCTGCTCAGCTGGATTTCCATACTCAGCTGGCGCTGCTAATTGCTCAGACATGTCTGGAATGTGGGACGCTGCATGGGATTTTTCATTTCATGTAAAAGTGGAGGTCCTCCTGCACCCTGGTTTCTCTTGTGATTGTGAACATGCTCTTCGTCCTGTGGTACCAGGAGTCAGAGAGGCAAAATTGGATATTATGTGTCATTTTGTCTGCCTTTGCATTATGATGTGAGTCTAAGGAAGCTCGTTTTGAGTAGTACATTGAGCTATCTTAGCCATCACTCCCTATTTGTGGATGATGTTGTTGTTTGCCTTTGTTGCAGAAGGTATCGAGTGATTGAATTTTAGCCCATTATCCCTTTTCAACTGGGTAAGGGTAGCAGTCTGTTTTTGCACAGTGGTTGATAGCTATTCTGCCTCTCTAGGTAAAAGTCCTGCTTTGGCAAAAAGCTGGACTGGATGATCTCATGAGCTTTTTCCTATCCCTAACTTTTTTGATTCTTGCATATTGATCTGCTACTAATTCTTCTCTAATTGCTTTTTCATATGGTATTTCTTTGTATTGGAAGTCAAGTCTACCTACCTTGTGTGCTTCTCAGTCACAGATAGGTATTTTAAGACAGATATTAATGGTATATCATGTAATTTTCGCATTTTTCTTTGAATTTGCTGCTGCTGTATTTGTCTTCCATAAATTCTACAAAATAAGATGCAACAAAACAGCCGTTTATGTAACTCCTCCTATACTCAAGACATCTCATAATCTTAAAGCAAAGCAAAGAGTGGGACATTAGAGTAACAAATCCAAGAGCTTCAGGGAAAAGTCAGAATTATTGGTGAGAACCGACATGACCCTAGGATGCCAAAACCAGGTCCTTGAATCTTCAGCTTCAAAAACATAGACATCACCTACCTGAGCTAAGAGAAATCTGCTCCAGCTGGGGGCATCTTCTCCATAGGACACATACACACAAAGCCAATGTATTACAATAGGTATGCAGAGACTTTAAGCAAATGTGACAGTGATCTTGCCTTGTCTACATTGCAGAACTCACCTACATGTGTGTGTACATGTAACTGGCTTAACATAGCTTCATGTCCCTTTGTAATGGAGTGATCACCCCAGTATGGAGTTCTGGCAGCCGCAGTTTAGGGAAAAGGTGCAGAAAAACTAAAGAAAACGCAAAGTTGGGGGGAGGAGGGAAGCTCAGGCAACAAAGAATGAGACATGAAGAAAAACTGAGAGAGCTAGATTTATACAATCTGCAAAAGAGAAGAGTTGGAAGGTGAGGAGGGAAACATCATCACAGTCTATATATGCCCCCAATACAACATTATAAATGAAGGAAAGGGAATTAGAAGCAGTTGAAGATGACAGCTGGACAAGGAGAAATGGCCTGCAGCTAAATAGGAGAGAGTTTAGAGTACATGAGAAGAATAATTCCTAGCAGTAAGAATAATTGGGCAGTGGAACAGGCTCGTTGAAGGAGGTGGTCGGGACACCAGTATTGCAGAGAGGCTGTCTGTCTAAAGATGTGTGTCTCCCTGTTGTGCTCGTCCCTCTGGTATCTGAGCACCTGAGGTTCAGGAACTGGTAAGACACTAGTGGAAATTACATTGGCGGAACTGTGCAGGTTGCACAGGACCCAACTAGATGAGACAAGGGGCCATGTCTGGCTGTACTACCTGTGGGCAAAACAGGTTGCAATGCAACTTTCAAAGTCCCCTTTTGGGGAAAGCAAGTGAGGAGGAGGTCTCCTGCTTTACAACTGTTCAGCGTTTATGGCTGTCCTTAGTAATAAAAAGAGGAATAATGAATGCTTGTTTTCTTTCTATTTCCAGAACATTAAAGGGCCAACTAATGGCTGCCCCAGATTAGCAGGCTAAGACCAGACTGTATGGGAGAATGTCACCCAATAATGCCTGCAGCACTGAAGGGGTCAAAGGGATCCTGGGGAAATCATTGTGTCTGTGCACTGGACAGTTCCATTGCCACCGTGCTCGGAGTGGCCAGTAGCATGTGCTGTGGTTGAGCAGGATGCTCCAGTGCCACTGGAAGCATTATGCCTGTTCCTGGCTTCCATAGGCAGAAGGTCACCCTACCCAGGGGGCACTTCCAGGGTGCCACTCAAGGACCTCATTGCAGCCCCAGGCGATGGAAGAGTGTGTGAGCTCTGCCAGGCTTTCCCATGCCTTCTCGCTGTTGAGCAGTTGCCAGGCTCTACAATTACATTTTTCCATGACATTTATTCTTTTCTTGACAGCATGACAGAGCCCTGCCTACCTGCCTGTCAATGGGAATTATCTGCAGCATAATCCTACTGCAGCTCTGGGCAGCTCACTTCACTTTTAATGAGTCTGGCAACTTGTGTTCCCCAATCACTTGCATGGATTAATCAGAAGCACAAGAAACAATCCTCTTGTTAATTGCATTCTGCATGGAAAGGAAAGCTAGTTTCCCTAGAATAAACACAGTGTTATTGGTCATGCAACCCCCCAACATTCTGCCTAGAAAAAGCCAATCTGTCCATCATTTATCTGTAGCGTCACTTGGAGTGACAGGGCACATAAGTCACAAAAGATACATTGCTATTGTGAGCGTGGTCTGTCTCTCTTGCTCCCTCCCCTTAACAAACGAATGTGCCACAACATCTAGCATATGATTAAACACAATCCCCCTCTCCTCTTAATTCACATTATGTGGAAGATTACACAGTATTTGCAGCTATAAAACTGCTATTCAGAGCCAGTCTCCTTCATTTGATTGGGAACAAGATCATTCCCAGCTGGACAGTTTAAGCAGAATTATTATGATTATTTATTATTTATATAATAACCCTGCTCATTTTACTCACACAAAACCTCAGCTGGAGTTGGTCCTATTACCAATAGTTATTAGAATAAACTTCACATGCCACTAAAAACATGTTCCCCTCTGTTTTAATGGGCCAAGTGCCCAATAGTTACCTGATTTATATTTTTACTCTGTGTCAATAATGGATCTTGCAGATCCCTGGGCTATTACGCTAAATACATACACAAGTCGTCATTACCATGTAACCGGGGTGCCCCGCACTGCTTCTTGAAGGATTAGAATATGTACATTACTTTCAAAATGAAGCAAGCGGCATGCAGTGCCTCCCTCCTTCCCCTCTTCGGATGGAAAGATTCCATTGATTTCTATGGACTCTGATCAGGCCTATAGTGCATTGTGGAAGGTTTCCTCTCTTATGGAAGCTTACTTTGCCAGTCAGCTATCCATCATCCCAAGACAGTATTAACATCGTCTTCTATATTAAACTGGGGAAGCATTTTTATCTGTGTATTAGTCAGACCGCATTACTAATAGACCTTTTCACAGCTTGAGCTGTTTCCTGGTTGAGTCTGGCTACACACCAAGCAGACCATTTGCTTGTGCTCTACCCTCTAACAGCCTAGCTGCATTAACCATCTTCACTTTTATACATCTCCTGATCCCTGCAAAAATAATACTTGAGCATGGGTAAGTTAGAGCCCAAAAATAATACCTGACTGAAGTCTGGAGAAGCCAAAGAGAAATCCTCACAAACCCTTATCAGGAGAACATGCCCATGCACTGCATGCAAAATGAAGTGTGTGGATTTGAAATTATGTATGCAAGCACATGACTTACCTAGGGAGGTGGTGGGATCTCCATCTTTAGACGTTTTTAAGCTGCTGCTTGACAAAGCCCTGGCTGGGATGATTTCACTGAGGTTAGTCCTGCTTTGAGCCAGGGGTTGGACTAGGTGACCTCCTGGGGTTCCTTCCAACTCTGATCTTCTATGATTCTATGACTGACTCTGGGGCTGACTCCCTCTTGGATCATAATCACCAAGCTTTTAGTTTTCATTTCGTTTTGGTGGGGGAAATGCCACTCTTTCTCATTTGGGAGGCTTTTAAAAAATGTGCATTTCCCCCCTTTTGGTCTCTGAAAATAAGGCCCCTTTCTGATGTCTAAATCTGGCCCCTAGAATGACTAGTCACTTCTGAAAATGTAGGTCCATGTCTCTAAATCTGTGTCCATCAAGCCGTTTTCCACACACAAACCCTATGGAGCAAATTCTGTCCTCATTTAACCCCACGGAGGCTGTTCCCATTTCCTTTTAAATCTGTTGGTATCTTTCAACTAACTTTAATGGCAGTTAGATCAGGGCCACCAACCTCAGTGAGGAAACAGTGGTGGAAGTGAGAGCAGGTTTGGGTTCATGCTTTTTCAATAGACTTGTTAATAGCAATGTTGCTCTGCGTCTGACAGGAATGTGAATTTACACAACTTTACAGCCAGAATTTACATTGCTGTATAAATCCCCTGTGGCTTTGAACTGAGGTTAGGAGACATTGAAACACCTGACAATTACATTCTATTACCACCAATGTACACACATCAGGAAATGACACCTTTCACATAGTTCCTTACTTGTCATCTCTGAGTGGAGAATGTGTGCTGAAGCTACACTTAATGCATGTGATCTTTGAGTCATCTCACTTCATAAGTAAGCTTCCCTATTCTGAGGTGAGAGAGATAATGAACCATTTCCAGAACTACTATTAAAAGATGTATTGATTTCCACTAGACAGTCCCATTCACACTCCTGATTGTGTGTATTTTGTTCTCCTTGGAATTGGAGTCTGGCCTGCAGCCATATCAAACTAAGCGATGGAAAATATTCCATGACTAGTAGCTAATATTTCCCTTTGTTAAAAGTTGCCACAAGGGTAATGGGAAGCTGCAAGACGCAGCAAATTATGCAAAATCCTTGAGCAAGAACTATTAGACCTGCCCTCAAAATGATAATGTCACAGCACGACTGAACCTTTAAGATGGGTCCAGCCCCACCTGTGACACCCTTAGCTCACACCCCTATGTGAAGAAAATAAGCAAAGTTACATGGCAGACCGGTCAAGTGGCTACTATCAGGCCTTCTGGGGTGGAGATAAGACAGACGCCTCTGGAGAGCCAAGAGAAGAGAGGTACGTCACAGTATTATATGAAGTGATTTGGGCTGCAAACCAGTTATGGTAATAATGGGACCAGGCTGTGTGGCAGACATACCCTCCTATGCCAGGAGGGAGCGTGTTCCAGGGATCGTGCCCTGCTGCAGACACACTGTTGTCTGCAGCCTTATTTCGCTCCAGAGTAATAACAGGAGACTTCTGCAGTGCCTTCCATTCTAGGATTTCAAAGCACCTTCAAAATATTAGTGAACTAAGCCTCACAACACTTGTATGAAATGGGTTAGTATTATTGCCCTCGTTACCCAGATGGAGCACAGAGAGGTTCATTACTTGTCCACGGTCACAGAGCAAGTCGGCAGAGGACCCAGGAGTCTTCTACCCTCACCAAAGACAGTGCTTTATTATAGTATTTTAATTATTATTTATCAATAATGTGTTAGGTGCTTTATAGCCAGGTATGAAGAAAAGGTATCTGTCCCAAATAGCTTGCAATCTACCCAAACTTCCTTGACATGGCTTCCTTCACTGTCGCACCATGGGGTATTATCCCCATTTTATAGATGGAGATCTGAGCCACGGAGACGGCGTGAGCTGCCCAAGTCAGCTTATAGCAGAGCCGGGAATGGAACCTAGATCTCCCAAATCCCAGTCCAGTGCCTTAACCATAAACCCAGCTTTCTTCTCTCACCATGTCTGTATAGTGCAAGGTACATAATCTATGCAAGAACAATGTGCTCTACCTTTATTTTTCTCTGTGTACTTAAAGATAAAGGACAGTTTCAGCTTTGTTCATCTCTTCTTCAGGGCCTGAACTTAATCATCTCCTTGAAATTCAAGAGAGTGTTAAAAGACCTGTGATAGATCAAGAAGGGCAAAAGGGATCGTTTTTTAATGCCAAAGAATTCTTCCCTGAGTCTCTTGGCAATCTCTGCTATTTGGCTGCTCCAGGAGGCACCAGGGCTCAACATACCCAAGTTGAGAACATCATCATGTTAAAAAGAAAAAAGAAAGCCCTGTGGAAAGAAATAAGGGCCTCTGTTACTAGTAAAATAGTTATGCTGTACAGCTTTCCTTGAATTTGAAATTCAACCCATGTAGATGGCCATCATGGGCTTACATAGGACACAGGTGATGTACTTCCCCTTTGCACAAAGTCGGCGGCAGTCAACGAGAGATATGCAAGTGACGAAAATCACTTGCATATCTCCCGTCGACTTGGCTGCATCTGCTCCGCGCGCTGTCCACACTGCGCTGTGCCGACGGGAACAGCGTTCCCTTCGACACAGCACTACGCCATATACTGGGGTGGTTTTCCTATGTCGATTGCTGGATCGACTAAGCAGGTCTACACAGATTGCTCAGTCAATCCAGAGCAATCGATCTGACGGCAGCGAATTTGCCGCCGTCAGTCTAGACCCAGATTTAGAGAATAATCATTTCCGTTACCTTCTTGCTAAAGACCTTTGCATATTTATTCTGACCAGAGGCTGCATCTTTGAACTGTCAAAAGCCACGATATGTTGGTCTGAATTATTAATAGTGATTTCATGGTTTATTTTATTTAGATCAAGTTCCTTTTCTTCCACGATCTCAGTTAGTGCTTCTGGCTCTTCCCTTTCTGAGTTGGTTAAGAAGTCCCAGCAGTAATTCACTACGCCAGAGGTATACGCAGGTGAAGCTGAAGAGGTTCCAATGAGCAGTTCAGCAGGCATCTATCTTCATCTGCTTTTCGTTTGGCTCTCAATAACTGAGCAATATTTTCTGAAGACGTGTTTGCGATATAGACCCAGGGCAGCTGATCTCTGGTGTGATATTCATCTTTGTGAGTGATGAGAGATGGGTGAGCATCTGATCAATGTCACAGGGAAACGGCCATCATATATTAGATGTGTACGGCATATTCAGAGCTTTGTTTTCCTCCCACCATTCTGGGCAGCAGTTAAGGAGAATGGGAAGCGCTTGGCTGATCTGTGGAGGAATAGAATGCTCTTTGACTATACTGTTAGGGTTATGGTAACGTTGGCGTTATAAAGCCTGTGTTAAATAATGTGCTAAGGCAATAGAGGAAATTATCTCAGCTTGTGTAGGAGCGAAGTTTTCTAACTTACTAAAGGTTTTTTAAAGTGTTTACCTAAGAGATGATAAAGAAGAATTTGTGAATGTGATTTTCTTCGATTGAAGCATAGGAACATAGGACATGGGACTAGAAGGGATCTCCTGGGTCGAGTCCAGTTCCCCGCTATCACAGGCAACCTTGTCATTTAATCCTGTTTGTAAATTAATCAAGCTCCATCCAGAACCCAATTAGGTTGTTTGCCCCCCACTACTTCCACTGCAAGGCTGTTCCAGAACCTCACTGCTCTGGTGGTCAGAAACCTTCTTCTAATTTCCAGCCTAAATTTATTCATGACCAGTTTATACCCATTTGTCCTTGAGCCAACATTGTCCTTTAGCTTAAATAGCTCTTCTCCCATATGGTGTTTACCCCCTTGAAGTATTTTTATAGGAAGCAATCATATCACTTCTCAGTCTTCATTCTACTAGGCTACACAAGTCAAGCTCTTGTAGTCTCCCCTTGGAAGATAGCCTCACCATTCTCTTGATCATCTTAGCAGTCCTTCACTGCACTTGTTCCACTTTGAATTAATCTTTTTGAACACAGGTAACAGGACCTGGACACAGAATTCCAGATGAGGTCTTGCCAGTGCCTTGTACAGTGGTTTTATATGTCTCTATCTCTATTGGAAATACCTTACCCAGTACATCCTAGGATTGCATTTGCCTTTTTCATAGCCAAATCACATTGATGGCTCATAATCATCCTATGATCAACTAATACATCCAGGTCTTTCTCCTCCTCTGTCATTTCCAATATATGAGCTCCCAGTTTTTAGCAGCAATTCTTATTCTTAGTCTCTAAGTGCATGACTTTGCACTTTGTACTATTACGCCACTCCTCTAGGACATCCAGTTTTTCCTGAATAATATTCCAGTCCTTCTTGTACTAATGATACCTCCCAACTTTGTGTCATCAGCGAATGTCATTAGCACACTCCTACTTTTTGTGCCAATGTCATTACTGAAAATGTTAAATAAGGTAGTTCCCAAGACCAGTTCTCCCCCCCATCCAACTTTTCTCCTTTCATCACAACCTGTAGTCAATTCCTTATCAGTGTTAAGATTTGTGTACTAATCGCCATCTCCTCCATTTTAACTAATTATTTCTCATGTGGTACCATGTCAAATGCTTTACTGAAGTCCAGATAGGTTAGATTTACTGCATTTCCCTTGTCTAAGAAATCACATCTTTTATCAAGGAAAGATATCAGCTTAGTCTGGTACGATATACCTTTGATAAACACATGTTGAATTTTATCCCATTTTCCATTTAATTCCATGTCTTTTAATTATTTTTTCCTCCAAAATTTGTTCTAATGTCTTGCATGCTATTGAAGTCAGACTCATGGTTCTGTAGTTGACAAGGTCACATATTTCCTCTTATAGGGACTACATTTGCTATTCTCCAGTCATATAGAAACCCTCTCCTGGCCCAATTTGATGGATTTATTAAAAATTCGTGCTACTGGACTTGCAATATTATGTGTCAATTCTTTCAGTATTCTGGGGTTGAGATTATCCAGTCCCCCAAATTTGAGCACATTAAGCTCTTTGAGTTCTCCTTCCACCTTGGATGTGTTAATGCCATATCTATACACTCATTCCCAGAGCCCTCTTTCCTTTGCCCCTTAGTTCTACATTAGTACCCTTACTGAAGACTGAGGCATGTGCGCCATCCTCGCTGCACAGTGGCCCCACTTCTCTCCTTCTTTTCTTGTTTATATGGCTGAAGAACCGTAAAGTGATGATTCTCACAGTATAAACACCTACCGAGAGGAGAGGAGCAGAGGCTGACCAGCTTGTGCAGCAACACTGCCAGGCTCCCTAGCCCCACCCTATTGATATCCCTCAGCTCTGTCCTGGAGACACCACCTCGTTGTATGAGATGGCATTTCTGGCACCATTATCCATTCAACCCTCAGACTTTCTGCTGAGACTGACAACAAAGAGGCCAATACACAGGCATATGGACAGTAGGAATTGGACTGAGATCACCTCCTAAGTCCTATCATTCAGGCTACGGAACAGCTGTTGGGTTGTAAGAGCTTGTGGTGATATTTGACCTATTCTTTTATTCTATTCTAAATAGGTTCTTTTACCACACTTATCACAGTGAAATTGTATCAGAGACACAATTCTGGACAGGATTGATTCTTTTTTCCCAAGGCCGTGGTCCTGGAATTGGAAGTCAATCATCACACCTCATACACTGTAGTTATTTTTGTTATTGACAATATATTTATCAGTATGCTAACTCCCATATTCTTTCATAAGGGAATTACTAAGTGAGTGTGTGCAAGAGAACGAGAATTCATGCAGCTGGAAATCTTTGTCTTAGAGGAGACATGCCCAGCTATCCAAAAATAATTTAGTTAGTGCATGAACCCTGGTTTCTTTCAGGTCAAGAGAAGCTAAAAGGCCAAAGTATTAGGGCTGCAGAATTACTTAATATTCTTGTTCAGCATTGTGCTGTGCCACTCTTTGTTACATTGTATCATTCGCATTACTTCTTGCTGTGACATGTCGAGACAGTGTAAGCTGATCCATTTTTTGGATCATCATATAACTATAAACACAAGTAACAGAAGTGGAGTGTTCTGTACTACAGCAATTCCATCGAAGTAGGTCTGATGACTAGGTCTGCTACCAGCAGAAGACACCTGACTGCTGATTGGCTATATAATTTCATACACCCATCATGGCTATTACTTGCATCCTATAACATCAGAGGGCAATAAATGGTTTTGTTCGCCATCTATGACGTCAAACAATGGGACTGCAATATACAGCTGAATGAACAGCATACCCTGTTTACTTAAAATATTAACCTCTAACACTTTCAGACACACAAATCAAATTATATTGGCATCTATGTCAGAATTATCTTAACATTAGTTAATGCTAGTAGCAGCCCTTTGAAGATGTAAAATGCTAGAGAAGTGCTAAGTATTACTATTAACTTGTGACAGAATCTGTGTAATAAACAATATGTACATCTGTTCTCTGAATTACAATACAGTCACTGGACCAAATTCATTCCTGACATAAGCAGACACTAATGAGAGTTGTACTCATTTTCAGCAGAGATGAATTTGGCTCACAGAAACATACACACAAAGCATATACAATTAGGGCGATTATTAACATTTGGAACAAACTATTAAGGGAAGTGATGGATTCTCCATCTCCTGAATTATTCAGATCTAGACTGGATGCCCTTCTGGAAGATATGCTTTAGATAAGTACAACTTATTGGGCTCATTACAAGAGTAAATGGATGAAATTACATGGTCTGTGTTATGCAGGAAGACAAACTAGATGATCTGATGGTCCCTTCTGGTCTTAATGGCAAATTAAATTCAGTAATACTGTTTGACATGACAAGCTTCCTTGCTTTTGACTTCAGTGTTTTTCACCATGTGTATTAAGCCTATTGGATTGGGTGAAAGTCTGCTTTTGCTTTGTGCATTCCTCCTTTCTCTAGTCTGCAGTGTGACCTCTCCCTGCAGGGATCTGCGGATGTTCATCTTGGTGTTTCTTCAGTTTTGGAGAAGGGTGTTAGCCCCTCTGATCAGGAAGTTAGTATTGTTGAGACCTAGGAGCGATGTTATATAAGAATGGATTGTTTTCTGTTTATTCGTTTTTTGATCCTCTCATGCTTTGCAGGGTAGGGAATATCTGCTGCTTTGGTTATATTGGCACCAGAAGTTTAGTGTTCTTTTCCTGTTTGCTGATTATCGGGGGTGGAGTTGACCCAGTTCTGCCCTGCAGCCATAGTTGCTGGAGTTCCTGTACACATATAGTGCCATATTTATTTGCAGAATTGAAGATGTAGTGTTTCTAGAGGAGCATAGCAGACACCATACTGGATTAGACAGAGGTCCTTCTAGTCCAGAATACTCTCTCCAGCAATGACCAACGATGCTTCATAAAAAGATGAAAGGAAGCATACAACACACTGTTATGGAATAACCTGTCCACAGGGAAAGATTTTTTCCCCCAACCTCCATTTGTTAGTGTTTGGCTTATGCTCTGACGCATGGGAGTTTATATCCCTGCCAAAACTCTTGGGTTTTTCAAATTGTGTTTTTAATCCTTATTATCATAACTCTGGATGTTCTCATTCCATATCTTAATATCCACTCCTCTTTGGTAGTCTGCTGAGCATGTGACCTCAATATCTTGTGACAGTGAGTTCCACAGGCTAATTATACATTGTGTGGAAAAAAGTGCTGCCTTTTACCTGTTTTACGTTTTCTGCCTTTGTATCATTGAATGTCCCCTTGTTCTTCTATTATGAGAAAGTGCAAAGAGAAGGATTTATCTTCTCCGGTCCATTCATTATTTCTTGTAATGCTAGCATGTTCCCTTTTATTAATCATCTCTATAAAGTAGACAGTTCCAATCTTTTCAATCTCTCTTTTATTCAAGTTTTTTCCTGTCTCTAATCATTCTCATCATGAATCTCTAAACTCACTGTATTTCTGCTACATTCTTTTTCAGACAGTGACCAGAACTGAACACAGTATTCCAGATGGATACATTCCATTGATTTATATCATCAGGACATTACATTTTCATATTATTCTCCATCCCATTCCTTACGTATATTAATTGTTTGTTTGTTTTACTACTGATGCATATTGAGCTGAGATCTTCAGTGAACTGTTGCCCACAATGATGAGCAGGTCTTTTCCTTGAGCTGTTACAATAATTTGGAACCCAATAGTGTGCCTGAGTAGTTCAAATTACTCCTTCCAAGGTGCCTTACTTTGCATATGTTTTGTCCCAGTTGATACAGTTGCTTGTTAAAGACATGCTCCAGACTTCACTCCCATGCAATATTGTGCATTAAATTATCTGTTGAATAATTTTGACAGTAGTTTTCTGAGATGGTTGTTATCAATATTGTGATTTCTTAGAATGCTTTTGTAGCCAGTCTGAAGTTCTGATGCATCTAATATGAGGCGTGGCTATATATAATTTAAGGTTGCACTGAATATTTATGACTGTAATAAAATCTTTTTGTGATTTCCAAGTTGGTATACAAGATTCCTGTGTTGCAGTGTTTTTAATATGTGAAAGCCCTTTCAGAGACCAATTTGCATAGGTGGTAACATGATCGGGTTATCAGCATGGGCTCAGATACCATGGTGATAGGCAATCTTTTAAAGTCCTAGATGGGTAGAACATACAGTGGGCATTTTCTCAGAGTAGTTTAGTGAGTAGATACACATAAACACATGCAGAACAAGAGAGAATATATACCTGGCCTATTATAAAATCCCTCTGGCTTTCATAAGAGACCCCTATTTGTAAACACTGAAAAATATTTTGTAGTATCTGTGTGATCATTTCTAAAGGGATGCAGGCAAAGCACGCTCTCCAGTATTTGATACTCTAGACAAACTGGGAAATATCTGCTTTTCACAGCCTGCACTGATTCCCACTGTAAACTTTTGCACCTGCATATATGACATAGCCAGCTGTTCTCACAGAGAGGGGAAGCTTGGGGGATTGCCACCGGTAACTAAATCAAAGTGGGGGTGTTTGCTGTTGCCCTGTGGCTAAGGAGCTCAGAGCACTTACATGGGGATATTTCCTCTGTTAGCAAGAGGGTGCAGATTCTGCAGAGTCACAGCTGATTTCTAGGGTTTGGACACAGCTTGTTGCCTTAGGCAGCTTTCCCCCTTACTATGGCTTAAAGCAATGCTGTGATGACAGAGTGTGCAAAAGAGTCAGAGTTGATTTGGCTACTTCAGCCAGCAAGGTAAAGTGTCTAACAGACTTTAGTTTCCTTCAGCGACATTTAAAAAACTGCTGGAGGGCAGGTGGTTTATTAAAGTTAATTCGGTCTAACTGGGTCCACCTGAATTGCCTAATTTGTCTAATTATTCTAGCCTGGTTAGGCTAAAGCATTTAGGGGTAGAATTATTCATGTTTAGAGTTGCCTGTGACAATGAGAGAGATTAGGAAGAGAGGGCTACAGGTGTGCTGATTGGCAGCAAATGTATAACAAGCAGGAGCCAGGCCAACTCAGGCACTTTGAAAACAGGGAAGGAAAGAGGAACTGTGGGTTAGATGTGGCAGAAGCCATAAATGAGGGGGCAAGACAAGGAGGCTGGCTGTGGCTGGGAATGCTGACAAAATATAATGCTAGTCTAGAGTATTGCCTTAGAGCAAGTCCTGGAGCTCTGCTGCGTGTAGGGGTTTGCAGTGGGGGAAGGGGCTGGGGTATCTACTTGTTTTCCCTTTTAAAGTGCAATGTTTTCACGTTGCCAGGGTAGAAGGCAGCATTGGTGGTACCGAGCTGCCTGAATTCTTTGATGCTGTACTTGACTGGAAAAGTTCATGCTTTAATTCCTGAAAAATTCTCTGGTGACATTGATAGCGTAGCACTGTACCCAGCTTGAGGAAAGTGAAGTAGGGGCGATACAGAGACCTGGGAAGGGACCTAAGGAAATCCTGCCTGAAGAATTTTTTTTTTAAAACTACTGGCCTTTTGGTGCCTTTCTAGAAGCCAAAAAATGGCTCTGTGCGAGTGTTTCAATGAGCCTCTAGAATGGGCTCTTCCCAAGGGTGGTTTAGTGCACCCTGAAGTGGAAAAACATGCTTTAGGGGCTAGGGCTCTGCAGTGGGAGTCAGGAGACCTGGGTTCTGTATCCACCTCTGCCAATGACCTACTGAGTGACCTTGGGCCAATCACTTCACCTCTCCCGGTCTCTGTTTTGGACTGCATGTTCTTCAGGGCAGGGATCCTCTTTCACTCTCTGTGTGCACATTGCTTAGCACAATGGGGCTTGGGTCTTCACCTATTATAATACAGATAATAAGCGAGAGAAGGAGGTGAATCAGAGACAGGATTCATCCTTCTGTTTTGTGGTGGAATTTTAACAAGGAGCCCTTCTGCCCATCCATTTGTACAGTGATCAGCCAATTCCACTTTAATGTTCCTCCCTTTCATTTCTAGCATTTAGACATTCTTTTCCCCTTGAGCAACCACTACTTAACCGCCCCCCACTTCTCCTCCTCAAAATAACTCCAAAGTTAAGTAGGAGTTTTCCCTTACCCCCATCATATAATTAGGATTTTAATTAAATTTCTCAAGATGCATGGTAAGCTACACACTTCCTTTTGCTCCAGATGAGGATTGTGAAAGTTTCTCATTCTACTCCTCCTGCATTTGTTGCTTATTTTGGTCAGGCAGGGACCTGCCTCTTCCTTTTCCTCTGATTGTGCTGGAGCCAGTAAATGAGTTGGGCAGGGAAACAATTCCTCAGAAAGACAAAAATCTCTTCATAATCAACTCTCTGGATTTCTTCATCCTGTATGAGCTAGGAGAAGATCCTTTACTATTCAGGGGTCAGTGCCAATGGAAAAGATCACTAATAAAAAAACTGCAGTAGTCACCTTATCCTTGACCCATATTGGACCCTATGATAGCCATTATTTTCAGATTTTCCACAGTCCACAGAAAATCATGCCTATTATGATAGCTGTAGAGCTCACACTGCAATGGGATTGCCTATGATGGCATGTGGCCCATCAGTGATGTTCAGTAGCAAAAATCCCCAACTGCTGGAGATGGGACACTAGGTGGGGAGGGCTCTGAGTTCCTACAGAGAATTCTTTCCCAGCTAATGGGTCTTGCACACATACTCAGAGTCTCAGTGGTTGCCATATTTGAGGTCCAGAGGGAATGTTCCCCCTTGTCAGATTGGCTGAGACCTAGGGAAGAGGGGGGCTCACCGTTCTCTGCAGCCTGTGTCACTTGCAGGTTTAAACTAGTGCAAATGGTGAATTCTCTGCAACTTGAATTCTTTAAACCATGATTTTGAGGAAGTCAGTAACTCAGCTAGAGATCAGGGGTCTATTTCAGGAGTGGGTGAGGTTCTGCGGCCTGCAATAGTGCAGAAGGTCAGCCTCGATGATCACAGTGGCCTTTCTAAGCATGATCACAATTCCTCCTCTGGCACCCCACTCTCCCTCTGGGAATGCTTGCCTCAAGACCATTATTTAACGTTCCTTATTTAATGTAATCTCTGAATTAAGTTCTGCCTTTCGATGCACATGGGCTCTGATGTCATGTACTACATTTCTTGCTATTCTGGCTAACTTTCCCAGGTCAGGTTTCTGAGGATTTCCTGTTGATTTGGATTCTGGTTCACTGCTTTGGTTGTTCTATATGGATTTCTTTCTTTTACAGTCTGGGCCCATTTCAGGTTGAAATGCCTGTCTCCCCATCTGTAGGAAGGGAATGTTGGGAGGAGTTGTTAGAGTTTGTAAAATGCTTTAAAGATATAAATCACTAAGGCCCAGTCTACACTTACCTTCCGGATTCAGTAGCAGTCGATGGGAAATACTCAAGTGACGTAAAAAACTTGCATATCTCCCTTCGACTTCGCTGCATCTGTTCCACGTGCCGTCCATACTGCGCTGTGCCACTTACAGAGGTGGTTTTCCTCTGTTGATTTCTGGATCGACTGAGTGGGACCGCTCTGATCGATTGATCGACCGCTACGCAGACCACTCAGTCGATCCAGAGACATCGATCTGACGCGGCGAATTTGCCAGCTCCTTTGTGGCTCTCACCTGTCACTAAGGACAGGTCTATGCTATAAGCTTACCTTGGTTCACGTAGGGGTGAGAATAATCCACGTCCCTGAGCAATGTAGTTATACTGACCTAGTGCTCTGTGTATATAGTGCTATGTTGATGGGAGGGCTCTCACAGAGGTGGCATACCTGCACTGATGGGAGAAGCCCTCCGATCCACGTAAGTAGCATCTTCATTGAAGCACTACAGTGGCACAGCTACGTCACTGCTGTTTCAGCGTAGGTCTGCCCTCAGAACCAGGAACCCATGAGATTCTGTAGTTTCTCCTGTTTATTTCATTTTTCAATCACTTCTTATTGCTGTCTGCCTCTCCAAAACAAAGGCCACCCCTGGCAGCTTCTTGGGAGGTTTAATTTTAATTTCTGCCCTGGTTCCCGTGGAGACATATAGCTTGATTTACAAGAGAGTGGTAATTTCATCCAAGGATTACTGGGCATGATACAGTTTCTAAAACAACTCTAAGCACACCCCTTCCCACCTGGAAAGACTGAATGGCATTAGATAAACAGGCTGACTGCTAAGCAGCTGTGCTCTTCTCTGGCCTCATTCAAAAGGACTCTGCTCTCTGTTTACCCAAAGGCTCACTTCCTCATGTCTTTCCATTATTGCTCTAATCAGTATCAGGCTGTCGGAGCACTATTTGTTGGCTGATGTGTGATGAGTAAGTGGATCTCCATCTAAACAGGGATGTGGTTTTCCTGGCCTGGGGGGTTTAACTGTATAAACCCAATCAATGCCTGACAGCCTTAGCAAGGCTGCAAACAATGCTGGGAGTGTGAGGAACAGCTTTGCAAGATGCTAATCACTTTTGTTTGTTTAAAGTTTGATTTTTATACCTGATGAAATGTACCAGTTTTTTGGCTCCAGAGACTGACTTCCTCTTTATCCAGAGAACAGCTATGGCTAGGCTGCCGACAGGGGGCAAAAGGGGCAATTGCCTAGGGGCCTGATGATTTTAAAAGAGGCCTGAGCCATGGGTGGGAGGGTAGCTCCCCATCCTGCCTCTTCCACCTATGGCCCCTGCTCACATTCAACCCCCAGGCCTGCCCTACTTGGGCAGCTCACTGCTACATCCTTCCCCACTAGCCCACCTCCCCACTTGTGCCCCCTCCTCTCTTCTACAGCTCCCTTTCCCCACTTGGCCTCTCCACAGCTGCATCCCCTGTCCCTGCTCAGTCCCCCACATCACTTATCACATGCATCCCTCCTCTCATCCCCCCCTTGACCCCTCCTGCTGCTGGCCAAGTCCCTCTCCCCGCATCCCACTCAGCCTCCCCTACCCCCCAGCTGTAGCCTCCCCTCCCCCAGGTTGGCACTGGCCACCTGGAGGAAGGGGGAGTGTGGAAGAGAGGAGGGGGACCGAGCAGAGGGGAGTGGGGGACAGGGCCTGGGGTGGACTGTGGGCAGGACTGCAGCAGAAGAGGCCTGTTCTGCCCCTGGAATTCCTGTCAGCGGGCCTGGGTACCTCATAGGCCAGGGCAAGACAGAGCACCTCCCGCTATTCTCTGTGTCTGGCCCCTGATCTGGAAGAACCTGTGAAAGAATGAAGGGTTGATACTGTTTTATCAATAGCTTTTTAAACTTAAAATGTCATGCTATTCCACTACCATTGGAGCAGCTGCATTGGTGGTATCAATGGTGGGAATGCTAGTGTTGTCCGGGTCATGGCCATTTATTTATGGTGGCAGTGTCCAACCGTGCCCAGATGATTTGATGGCAAAAACATCAGCAGCCATGGACATAAGCTCTGACATCCCAGGCCTTAGTCTTATAGTCCCTTGGTGCCCATGGTTCTATTCCCAGCATGGGATATAAAAGTATGTGTCCACAGGGATGGCATGGGCTACAGTCTGCAATTTGGCGTTACTGCACGGAAGTCCATGTGAATCTCCATTTGGACAGCTCTAATCCACATCTGTGTCTTTCCAGCTCAAGCTTTAATGCTGTCAGCTCAGTTCAAGCTCAAAGGCGTCTCTGTGTTTTCCTTCCATTAGGAAGCTGTGTCTGGTACAGGCTCTGAAACAGACATTAATAATGCACTGGGCATCATTAAAAGCTTGTAAGTGGGGCAAGGGAGAGAGGTACGCAAGAGAGACGGAAAATGGGGCAGCACTGAAAGGGGCTGAGATTCATGAGCAGTTCCTTCCTTCTCGTGGGAGGGCAGGTGGAGACAGATCAGAGGGTGATTGATAGAAGCCCAGCTCAGTGCCCCACAACTGTTGGGACAAACGTGCAGAAATGGGTTTTGCCCTCAGAGTGGATCAGAATACCTGCCTCAGGTCAAAGAGAAAACCTAGGAAAAATTAGTAGACCTTGCACCCCCCCGCATACAATGAGACATAATAAAAGCACACTGCCTGTCTGTGCAGACCTCATTCTTTGTGCTCTGAAAAAATACAAATGTTATCGCATTAAGACAGCCTTGATTTTGGGTGGGTTTCCCCCCGCCCCTCTATTTCAGTTACTGAACAGCTGGGGACATTTGGAGCAAGCAGGCCACAATCCAAGGGAGCTGTTTAATCATAGGAACAGAGAGAGATTTGTTGGGGATCAAACAAATTCAAATACATTTTAGCACAAATGTGCCGTGCATGATTAAAGCTTGCTCAGCAGTTGTAAGTAAGGCAGGAAGAGGCCACAAACGGACGTAATACAGCAGAAGAAAATACAGGAGATGATCTGATGTACAGTTACTCAGTGATGCAAGGAGTCATAGTGTAGTGATGCCCTACCCCCACCTCAATACACTGTTTCAGCCAGAGGAACAAGTCAGCCCTCAAGACACTGTCCACCCCATTATTATAGCAGCGTGTTGCCCTCAGCATGACAGCAGGATATCACCCTAGGGCTGGTGTGAGCTATCCCAACGTCTGCTGCTCTCGGGAGGATTCCTGAGTCAGATAACATGGCGTGTCCTCCTCTTGATCCTCCCTTCTCTTTCACGTCTCAGGATTGCAGTTTTCTGCTCAAGTCCCTTGAGTCGTTGACTCCGTCAGAGAACTTCCAGCTTTTTTTTCTTTCTCCAGGTCTGCAGAGAAAGGCAGTAGTAGTTGGGCCTCAGCCAGGTGAGGTGTCAGTGTGTGGAAACTGGTTAACTATTGCCTCCTTTCAGAGCGCCAGGCATCAAGTCATGAACTTCAGCCTGGGAACAGGGATGTAAGGGATAGCTGGGCTCAGACGTGTATCAGCCAAACTCCACCTTGCTCACTCAGAAAGGAAAGCCTCTACAGAAAGGTGCTGATGTAGCTGCTCATCATGCAGCTGGTGAGATAGGCAAATCTAGACCCGGAAAGTGGCTCAGGACATTAGATGAGTGCCAGGGAAGAGTGCATGCTGCACTAGAATTCTAGCTATGGGGTTCCTGTTGGCCAGATTACCCATATGAACCTACCCATGTAAATTAGTCAGCCTATGAACTCTTTGTATTTGGGCACTAGGGTAACTTCCCTGGCAGGATGCGTGAAGGGTAGCTGACTCGCAGCCCTGGTGGCTATTCCTGTAGTACTCCAAGCCCAGCTTGAAGCATAAATTAGTGGAAATCTCAACAGATCCCATTTTGACATGGGATTTCCAAAGCAGTCTTTCAAACCCAAGAGACTCAGAGAAAACACTACAAAACGGATAGTAAGGAGGAGAAATCCAGCATTGTCAAGGAGAAAAAATTGATGGAATCTGGTAGGGCTTCTTTTTCTCTAATGTCTGTGATTCTATGATATCGGAGCTGCTTCTCTGAACTAAACTTCCACACGTTTTTGAGGCTTTACCTATCACTAGATGTGGAAATGGGGAAGAAATATATACATATACCATGTTCAATAATTCATAATTGGCTAAATGCACGATAGGGGTGTTTCACCTGCCTCCGAAGTATTAGGTATTGGGAAATGCTGGAGGTGAGATACCAGAACTACCAATCTAATGTGGTAGAAGAATAGGACAGAGGACTAGATACATCACTGGGCTGATTAAGCATGGCTAATGTCTGGGTTCTGTAACTACACGGACTAGTAACCTGATCCTCTAGGCAGATCTTCTCTTTCATTCTGATTTAGGATACAATTAATCCTTGCTTTTAAAAAATGTGTTTACAGTGCAGAGAGGAGAAACATGCAATAGAGCTGTGCAAAGAGTACTGTACATGAACCCAAACAACTGTATTTTTGTTCTTTCTCCTCAGTTTTGATAACAGCCCACAAATATTAAACACTCTTTCCATTGCTGCAGTTTCCCAAGTTTCTGC
Organism: Mesoclemmys tuberculata; assembly: GCA_007922155.1. Classification (NCBI taxonomy): domain Eukaryota; kingdom Metazoa; phylum Chordata; order Testudines; family Chelidae; genus Mesoclemmys; species Mesoclemmys tuberculata. The sequence goes on from ML675613.1 coordinate 40,159,511, forward strand.
TGTAATGTAATACATACACTGCAGCAGTATGTCCCACATATGACTCCTTCCACTATCGCAAATGACATTGACAAGTTGTTTAAAATCCATCAGCCATGCTATATTTAGCAGTTTTCTGATTAAGCTTTGTCACGGAAGAACAAATTGTGTCGTTCACCAGAATATTCCCTCCCACAAAAGAGGCATTTCAAACAATGGAGCTATAACTAGTGCAATAATTATATAAACTGCAAACAATCAAAGCAAATCACACCATTAGCAAAAACAATAGTGCTAAATGATAAAAGCTTAGGAACAAGAGCATACACCGCATCACCTATTCAGTAAGTCACTTCCATAGAGGCGCCATGTCTTCCTGCGCTCCCACAAATGTCTGCTTCTGGAGCACTGCCTCTGCTTCCTTTAAAGAGTAACCAGTAAGGCCCTGTCTTTTATTAGATAAATTACTGATTGTAAGAGCTGGTTTAGCTTTCTAGAACACTTATAAAATGTCGTATGTGGGATTTTCAAATGCACTCTGCATTGGGCTCACTGTTTGCAGTGATGTCAGTGCAGGGTAAATCCCATCCTTCATGCTCCAGGTGATTTATAATCAAAACAGCAGTAGTTCTTAAATTGGCTCAGTGTGGACTCATGGAATTGGTTGTGCTTAAGACAATTCTATCCAACTGGCTCCATAAAAAAGGAGTTCTGTTGTCTAATGAAGACCCAGCCTCAGAATCTCTTCCATCCTGTAGACAGGAGATCACTCTGGTTTTATAATCCCATTGATTACAATCAATGTAGGGCGTTTTTGGCCTGACAAGTCTGACCTTTATTATTAGTTTGGATAGAGGAAGTATGATCCAGTGATTATGACACTAGCTGGAGACATGGGTTCAAGCCCCTCCTCTGCTAGACTTCCTCTGTGACTTGTGGGCAAATCACTAGCTTCTCTGTGCCTCAGTTTTCCATCTGCAAAATAGCACTTTGCTATTCACAGGCATGTTGTGAAGATAAACGCATTAAAGATTGGGAAGCACTCAAATACTATTGTAATGGAGACCACTTAAGTATATTACTTAGGAAGTTTATTAACAGTGTGCTTGATTCTATGAAGAAAAAACAATACAGATGTTCCCTGCCTTGAATAACTTAAAGTCTAAGCAAGCCAGAGACAGAGTAGATAGGATATGGTGGTAACCCAGAGAAAGAAATAACTAAGATTTTAAAGATTTTTTTCATTATTAATCAATGGAGTGATTCAGAAAGAGAGATCTCAAGAAGGGAGTCAATATTTTCTTTAAAATTCCCTGAATAGCTGACTGCTAACATTTTCTGCATAGGGAGCAGTGATCAATCTCACCTCACAGTATCACACGTGTCATTTTAACATCTTTGCACAACTGAAGAGTAAACAAAACACAGCCAAGTTGGTTTCTGTTGTGATCAGAACACATGCAGAGCAAAAGGAGTAGTACAGAAATTGGACAGGAAGGAAATGTTATTTCTCAGCTCCTAAGAGTTTTATAGACAGCCAGACAAGAAGAATAACTATGGTTATTCTTACAAAATGGTAAGAACAATGGTAATACAAAATGGTTTTGCCTTTCAAGGGCAAAATAAACATTTATCAGCTGATGGAAGGTAACATATTTTAAATATACAAATGATTGCAAGCCTTGTAACAATTTAGTTATGTTAGCAGCATGCTGGCAATAGAAAAAAAAGCCTTGTTTCCAAAATAACCTAGGGACACCTGGATCAGAATATGGGTAACCAGAGGGTGTAGAAAAGAAAGCGGGAGATGGAGAGTTATGACTGAGGAGAGTGAAGACGGGAGAAAGGGGGCAGAATGATGGAGTCAGAGGCTGGGATCAGAGGGCCATCTCTAGTAACTCTGAAATCTTTGCTGCTCCAGGTATTTATACATAAAACCCTGCTGCTGGCTCTCCCCCAAAGCGTTTCTAGATTGTTAAGAAACCAGTTTTCAACCAATGGAATGATTATGCTTTCTTTCACCATTGTTCTTATCATCTGCTAAATAAAACTGAAGAATATGGTGCTCTCTGGGCTTGCTGCCTCTTTAGGTGGTCTCTGAAGACTAAATGCAGATATTGTTACAATCCATGAGGAGAGAAAGGACTAGTTAAGTGTGCCCAGCACATCTTTCCCCCCATCCCTTTGTTCAGGTGAAATTCTCTCTTCCTGAAGAATTGCATAGAAGGAGGAAAGAGAAGACTTAGCAATTTTCATTTATTAACCCTAATTGAAAATTAAATCCTTTTCCCCTAACAGCCTATTTCTCATTATCATTCAGCTTCTGGGATGCATTATCTGGCCTTCTGTCTCCTTGGGAGGGAGGCACTAGCTATGGGAATTTGGCAATTACACCAGAGTGGTCTGGAGAAAGCACAAGACAAAAGTTTATCTCCATTCTTCAGCTTTCTGATTGTTCTTCAAACCAGAGGATGTTGTCATTTACAGCACAAACTTGGGTCAGTGTGTTCCTAGTGTCACTCAAAGCCAACATGCAGAAGGCTGAGAAGAGCCCATAACTCTCAAGTGGCAAGCCAAGTTGGCAGATGACATTAAGTGCAGTATATGTAATAAGCACCTATCCGGATATGTGCTGGGATAGCAGACAAGATGGCAGCACATTCTGTTTTTCCACAGGATCTTCTTGATTTTGAGGGGGCTTTACCATATCCTGCAGTCAGGGCACACATGAAAGGCGTATTCTTAGGGACACAAAATGTCATCTCATTGTGACCTTGCCAGATGGTGTAGTTCTGCCCTCATGCAATGATGTCATGATGACACTGAGATGTGCTGCTGGGATGACATTACTTCATGAGCAGAAATTTGATAAAGGGGTAGGGAGAGAGGAGGGGGCTCTTCAATCTCACAGACAAAGGTATAGTAAGATCCAAAGGCTGGAACTTGAAGTTAGACAAATTCAGTCTGGAAATATGGTGCAAATTTTAACAGTGAGGGTAATTAACCCTGGGAACAATTTACCAAGGGCTGTATTGGATTTTCCATCACTGGCGGTTTTTATATCAAGATCAGATGTTTAGCTAAAAGATGTGCTCTGGTTCAAACAGGAATTGAGTTGGGGAAGTCCTGCGGCCTCTGTTACACAGGAGATCAGACAAGATGTCCCAAATGGTCCCTTCTGGCCTTATAATCTATGAAAGATGATGAAAGTCCCTACAGGCTTAAATCCACCCTCTCTCTACAACATGGGCATAACATAGCCAATGAACTTCAGACACATGCTGCAACTATTCCAACGACAGTGCCTCGCCCCTGACCTGAAGAAGGCACCTTGGGGAATGAGAGGATATTATAATTCATTCTCCATGACCCATTTAGCCTTTGACTTCTCTGGCAAGCCTGCTAAGAAGTGTGCCCTGTAGAGCCATTTGTGGGTGTGCTTTTTTGTCATAGAAGAACCAATCTATTAGGAATTGAACTGAGAACCCCCAACAAGTGTCAGAAGCAATAGTTTTGGTCACTGAGCCGTCTTAGACAGCATTTCAGTGGAGTGCCAGGTAAATGTATTGAACGGGGTAGGGATTGAGCACATTTTAGCATTGCAGAGAGTAAAAACTGAGCAAGAGACAGTGCTGGCAGCTGGGCCAGCAGGGTTCCTGAAAAACTGGATCTATTTTGCCAGCTGAAGTCATCTGGAAGACTTCGTCAGTCGTTATATTTTTTAGTTCCTTTTTATAGCTCCTGAGGAATGGCCTAATCAGAATATCAGATGGCTTTGGGATCTATTTCAGGGCAACTGTCCAGTCTGAAGTGTCCCTGCAATTGGTGGGAAATTTCTTGCTTCAGTAGGCAGCCCGAGTGCCTGTTTACTAGGCTGATAATATTCAATGGCTGCTAATGTTAATAACAAGACAGCAAGCAGCTTTAGGCTGGCTCTTCTCTCTTAAACTGATCAGCAACTCTGTATATTCCTCCCTTTCAAATCGTCTCCTTGGGTCGCCTTTGTATTCCTTATACCTGACAAGGCTTTTCTTCCTTGCCGGTCTGTAAGTTTTGGATGCTATCTTCATTTTCTTCTCTGCACAACCTGTGCATCTTCTGTTTACTGCCAGTGAAATCCCTGCAGGATGGGTTACTTCATTTATAAGAGAGTCTCCAGGGAGGCAGAGGAGAGATTTATTGAATCACAACATCTGTTACAACACCCCCTTCACTTTAATCATCAGAAAGCCAACCAGTGCAATGAAAATTGGATTGCAACCATAAAACTATGTCTGAAAATAGAAACACCTTGGATCGCTATCAGACATGAAATTCAAGTTAAGGATTCCCCCTCTGATGTGATCTCTCATTTGTCTTTGTCATAGTCGGCCTGCATTTATACACATATCCCTTACAATCCAGGTGCTCTATTGATTGATGCAGACAATGAGATGATATGTGATTTGTTTAGCAACAGAACAATAGATGTCTAGAGACTGCCAGATCTTACTGCATGAAAATTTCAGGCATTAGATGAGGGTTAGGTTGCTTTATCTGCTTCACTGCCTGATCCATTTAAATACTTTGTTGTTTTTATATTTTCCATCATTTGGGAGGCATTTTATTGTGAGCAGTCAGCTCCCATCTCATTTAAGAAGTCCTTCCCCACTCCTCACCCCTTTCATGATCTTTTCATCAGCATACCAGAAATTGCCCGCTCTCTGGAGGAATAGACCAAAGGGCACATTTCAAGATCCTTCATATTGGGTAGGTGGCAGGAGTTGCTAAAGAGCAATGTCCATGCCCACCAAACTACAGAGTTCAAACACTTCATAATCCTGAATTTCTCCAGCTGAATAAGAATTCCTCAAACTATTTTTGACCCTCACTCAATATACTGGCCCTGCCCAGTGGGCATATCAATTCTGTTCTGGTCGTTCTTTCTTCAAGAACAGATCCAAAGTCCATTTCAGTAGGACAGTGAAATCCAGGTCCTCCTCCATCCAGAGGCTATGCCCAGACATCGTTCTAACAGAACACAAAAATCCAGGTAGGGTTATTGCTACAGAAGATCAAAAAATGATAAGGATGTATCATGAAAAATTTCCATTTTTTTCAACAAAACTACAAAATCCCCAAAAGTTTCCAATTTCAGTGTTTTGGTTTTCAGTTTTTCATATTTGGGGATTTCCTCCCTTTCTTCCATTCCCCGACCCCCACTCCATTTTGCAGTGACCAAATGTGGGGGGAGGGAGGAAAGAGAGAAAAAGGTGAATGGAGAGATGGTGCTAAAACAAAAATTCATTTTTATTTCTGAAAAGTGAAAAAAATGAATTTTCAGTTTTGGGGAGTTTTCATCAGAAAATCAGAGAATTTTGAAAAAAATGAAAATTTTCCACACAAAAAGCGTTCTTTCCGAAAAGGACCATTTTTCATCAGTGAACGGTTTCTAATGAAGAGCATTGACCAGTTCTATTTACTGACTTCCATCATTCAATGGAAATGGAGAAAATAAGGGGGCTCTCTCCCTGGCTGCTCCCATTAATTAAGGCCTGGTGTACATTCAGTTTTTAGACTGATTTCACTATTTCATTTGGGGGGTGTTGTTTGTTTGTTTTTTAACAGAAATAGTTAAATCAGTACCACCCATGAAAGGACATTTGGCTCGCACAATAGGCCATAGAAGAAAAAAGCCTCTCCCCGCCTGATGAGCCTTCCTGTGAATATGGACATGGCTGCTGACAGCATGTGACTTGCTCATGTGACGCTGGGCTCCATTTTGGGCTTGCTTGTTTGCAATTTTCCACAAGCCACCGAGACTGAAAGCATAAGCATCCATCCACATGGAAGAAGATATACAATGCCCTGGAAACATCTCCATTTTGTCGTCTTTTCCTGTTTCATTGCTCTGGACTGGATTCCTAACAAAGAAGCTTTAAACAAAAACCGATGACCCCCAAGCTGTTTGGATAACTTCCAGAGACTTTGCAAATTGGCAAATTAATCCACCATTGCTACAAACCTGATCTAATAACTCTGCAATGATTGTATGTGATTCTTTGACCATTTTAACTCTCTCCTCTTTCTTTTTCCCTGTGAATAAACCTTTAGCTATTAGATACTAAAGGATTGCCAGTCGCATGATTATTGGGTAAGATCTGAGTTATATATTGGCCTGGCTGTGCGGCTGTGATCAGAAGAACTCTTTGGTTGATGAAATTGGCTTTAGAAAACCACTCATCATAAAATCTAGTGTCTAGGTGGTGAAACAAGGGCTGGGATAGCTAAAGAGGCTGCTTTTCTGACTTCCTGTTAAGCAGTATGGTAAGATAGAAGTTCACTTTTATTGCTGGCTTGGTATTTCTTATGGAAGAATAACCACCAGTCTGGGGAGGGTCTGCCCCATTTCTCAGCAGTTTGTCCTGGCTCTGGTATCCTTATCTGTGATTCAGTGAAAAAGCCAAAAATAGCTTAGAACTTAAAAATTGGACAGTAACAGACTGCAAATCCCTGTGATGATTGAACATGATCATACTCCCAGCCACGCTTGTAGCTGTTTCCATCATTTCACACTGACTCAGTAGATCACACAAATTGCAAGAATAAACTCTATCAGCACACACATTTCAGTATTGCTATTACTGTATCTATACAAATAGGCTATATTGCTTTAACTATCCCCTTTTCATACTGATCTAGTTAAAGCAGAACAAGCACTGTGTGTATATCAGAGTTAACATGGCTCATCTAGGACAGTCAGGGTGAAAGGAGATTTGTACCCAGATGTGTGGGAGTCTGGATATGCCTTTGCTTTTAACTCTATTTCCTTTTGTGGTAGAAATTTATTTCATTGCACAGTTCTCACTTCTCTCTTCAGAATGTTCTTTCAATGAACATATAGCATCTTCTCCATCAGTACAGACAGTGCTATGCTTTACTTAGTCAACATAATACTTTGAAAATTGGGAATTAAATGAATCTTTGTACATCAATTGTCCTGTAGATTATTTTTAATGAAAAGAGATTTGGAGAAAAGTTCATTTTAAGGTTCCCAGTCTGACACACATTGTCTGCAAAGTGTAGTTAACCTTTTGCCTGGCAGCCTTTGAAGGGTGGGATTGCTGCAGCAAGGCACACCAGAGCATTGACAAAGCTAGTGCTTTGTGTGGGCAAATTTTGATCAGAGGGTCACTGATGACAACAGTGTATAACTTTGCTGTCGCAGGAAATTACAGAGCCAAATGGTTTATTCATAGTTTTAAAAGATTAGATTTTTTTATTAACTCAATTAGCATCAGCAGCAAAACCAGCTGGGTAAAAATGATTAGAGATCACAGTCTTTGTTCTTCAGGACATAAACATTTGGCATCAGGAAGGCATTTCCATCTTCCTGCCTAAGATAGTATTCTTTAATCATGTTCATTGGGGTGGGAGGACAGGGTTACTTTCCCCTTAAGCTTCTGATACTGGCCACTCATCAGAGACGAGATATCGGAGTAGCAGAGCCATTGGCTTGTCCATGAACAGAAAGGAGGGTAGGATAGGGCCTAGTGAGGTGGAATATTGTATGAGGAGGACTACTGATTTGATCTGGCATGGGAGGTGGTTGGTGGAATCCTGGACAACATGGACTATTCAACTGTCCCAGTAAGACAGAAGACAGGATAAAGAACTAAGATGGACCATTGTTTTGCCTTGGTTTATGGCAGGAGGCAGGATAACTCACTAGATGGGCCACGGGTCTGTTTCAATCTGGCATGAAAGTAGCTAAGGGTGTTACTAACTTGACCATTGTTCTGTTCTGGTATGGCAGGAGGCAGGATACCAGATTGGATGAACCATTGATTTGTTCTGGTTTGGCATGTCCTTTGTTGTCATGAAATTCAAGCCACTTGTTAAATGCCTACCACGGGTTATGTTCACTCACTCATTGTTACAAGCTATCAAGCGTCTATGTCCCAATGTAGAACACAGGGCAAGATGTACCTGGATTGATCTCAAGGCATGACATTTCCACATCAAAATGGGCCTCTCTGGGCCTTCTGATGAGGTTAAAAAACATGGAAGAAGGTGTGACAGGCTGGCTGGAAGTGATGAGATGAATAAGGGACCCTTCAGCAATTCTGAAGGTTCCATATGAATAGAGTTGGTTGAATTATTCACATCGAACAATCTGTTCAACAAACACAGCCCCTTTTCCTATTTGTGAGTTAGCTACAAACAGACTTCAGTTTTTGCACTTGGACTAATCATGCAAATCAGTGCTCTCTGATTGGATGGTTCCCTAGGAAATTCATAGCTAGGGCTGCCTCTCTACCTTTCACTCACTCCAATGTTTCTGGGAAGGTACTGAAGCAGGTCTCAGAACAGCTGGAGAAGATGCTTCATCCCAAACCGCATGTGCTGTAAACATCTAGGGTTAATGAGAGAGGTGAAGATCAGCTTAATTAGACTTTAAAGATGATGGGGAAGTGGTGATGCTTCTATTCTGAGGATCACACAGAGGACATGAATGAGGTTTTTCCTCATGCCACATTCAAGAGACAACCAGGTGGCACAGATTAAAAAAAATCCTCTGGGGATGATCATTGCTTCTCCATTTCATTCTCTGTGCTGGAGACAGTCTCTCTGGCTTCATTGAAAACTGCATTCCATATATATTTTAAATCTGGTGTCAGTTAGCATTATTCAAGGCTTATGTACATTTGAAACACTTCAGCAGTGCAGCTGCAGTGATACAGCTGCACCACTGCAGTGTTTCGACATAGACACTCCCTATGCCGAGGGAGGGGTTCTCTGATCAGTGTAAGTAATCTCTGAGAGATAGTAGCTAGGTTGACGGAAGAATTCTTCTGTGGATTTTTCACACCCCTGAACATTGTAGATGGGTCGTCTTAAATTTCTAGTGTAGACCGAGCCTCAGTTTGAATTTCACCTTCCTTTTCCTCACCTGCAGCAAGGTCCAGAGCCTCTCTTCTTAATTGCCTCTTCCATTCCCCTCCCTTTTCTCCTCCTCTCCAGTGCCACAAACCTAGCTGGTTGACAGCTTGCAGCCCAAACTCCCTCCCCGCAACCTCAAAGTAACCAGGTGCTCTAATTGCTCATGGATGAACCTCCAGCCTTCTAATGTCTCACTAAATGCGACAAATCCCACAGCAATTGCTATTTGTGCCACTCTCATGCGAGGTCAGACAAGCCAGGAAGAGAGATGAGAAATGACCAGGCTCAGACATTTCAAGTATGGCTTCACGCCAGGAAGTCGATTTCAGTCATACATCCTGTAGAGGATGTGACCTGTCACTCGATCTCAGGCCCTCAGGTGTGGGCGGGCAAGCCCGGGGCTAGAGACTGCTTGCTCGTCCCACCCTGCTTGAGCTTTAGTATAAAACTGGGGCTGTCAGAATAGAGTGACACACTTTCCACCCCATGTCCAGAAACTGAATCTTCTTTTTTATTGAGCTGGGGCCCTGTTTTGCTCATATTTTGCAGCATTGTAGGAAGGTCTGTTCCCAGAAGGTATAAAAGGGTGAACCCCTCCGCAAGCCCTGCCCACAGTCCTAGTTGTGATTAGATTTCCAGATCTATAGTATAATTGTTAATAACAGTGCACATTTAAATGGTTGTCATTACGCTTCAGAGTTAACCACACACTGAGAGAGGATAGGGCTACTCTCGCCTCTCAGAATTATTGGATCAAATTAATCTTTGGTGGAGCCCCCTTGAAATCAGTGGACTAACAAATCATGTCTGAATTTGACCTGTTGTTCCTGTCGTTGTTTCCATAGACTCAGGACAATACAGCATATCTTCCAGATTCAGGCACTTCTTTGCAACCATAAAAGCTAGAGAGAAGGGTTGGCTGGTTTGTTTTACTCCTATAAAAATGTTTAAATTCTTCAGAAACTGAAGGGACCAATACAGAGATGCTGTACTGGCATTTTACCATCTCCTCCTGAAACTCAGTTTTTATTTTCATGCACTCTTTAACTTCCAGATAGATAGGCTTCAGAACTCTTTATCAACTAACAGTGGCCCCTCCCGAGGAAGCTGTCCCTAGTTGTTTCAAAGTAGGTGCCTTGCTGGTGGATCTCATTTCCTCTTGAATAACTGCATTGTCATTGCCAGCTGCTGGCTGCATGCTAGCTGAGACCTTGAGCAGTGTTCCCTATCTGGTGGAGGGGTGTGTGTGTGTGTATTCATGCACGTACAAGCATCCTGTACATCAGCAGGGCTGAGATTCTAACCAAAATCCTAGCAGTCCTTAGGTAGAATCACTTCTGGGTAAGACTGATGGCAGCCTCTCCCTGGTTGAGCCAACAGAATCAGTGCTGAGTTTATCTTATCTGCATACCATTCTTGGCGGATCTCAAAAGCCACCTGAATTGGGGTGGGACATATCAAAGGGACAATGAGCAATTCTGGAAAAAAAAAACCACACACATACACACAAAAACAAGCACTGGCCACAGGATTGGCCACGTTCCAGTGTGAGGTTCTCAGCTTGCCTCGGGTATCACAGTGGCTGAGGACAATTCTGGTATTTGCCCAGTGGCCTGGCCTTGTGGAGAGGCAGTGTTGTGTATAATAGCAGGATGCAGGTGTTCAGGAACCCTAGTGAGCACGGGAAGGGCTGACGTGTCTCCACTCTGTGTGGCCTCCTGCCCATCTGCAAAAACAAATAAATCATTTCATCCCAAACACAGAAATCACTTTTCAAAAGCAAATATTTCCTTCTGCATGTGGCCCTGGGTGCTGATGCTGAATAACTCCAGAGGTTCTTGCTACATTACTGATCCTCTGTGTGGTGTGGTTTTTGGTAGGGATGGGCCAGCCAGCCAGCATCAAACCAATCCTGCTTCAGCTTCAAAGCAGCCTGAAGGTTTTTATTTAGTGTTTTGAGCATCTGTATCAGCCAGAAACCGATGTAACCTCCACTTCCCCCATCAGAAATTGTTCTCTGTATTTTTGGTTAAGGAGCACTAGGGATTTGAGAGAGCAGAGGATGCTCTCGATTTCAGTCCATCCCATTTTCAAACCCCAGAGTGTTCTGGGATCATCTTGATTGGAAGCACTGTGACTGAGAGTAGAGACTCTACTCCCACCTTTACTGACCATGTCCAGTCCACACAGTGTGGGAAGGCAGACACAGAGAGCACAGGAGAAAGAAGCAAAGGAAATGAGCATGGGGTTTCTGAATTCCTTAAATACTTAGAGGATAAGTAGTTAGAAATGTCTGGTTTAAGGAGAGGGCATTACTATGTCCTAGGTAATGGGAGCTCCTTGAATCAGAGCTGTGAGGGATGGATTCTTGGGTCCAATAAGTTCACTCACACAGTGGAAAGGGAATTTAAACCAGTTGCAGAGTTCCTGTGGAGAATCCCCCTGTGTACAGAGAATCTCCACTAGTATAAAGCTGGGAGAGGCAGCTCTGCCTCTTCTGATGACATCATTGAGCCACCCAGTGTAAAGATAGGAGGGGTCTGTCAAGGGCAGGGAGTGTGGTGGAGTAAGGCTCCTCCACTCCTGATTTTTCACTGGCATAAGGTCACTAAAGGATCTTACATGAGTAGCTTAAGCTAAAGGTGCCCCCCTGAAGTTTTAACTTATGTTGGGGTCAGGCAACTGAGAATCAAAAAGCTGTGACTGGCTGGCTCCCTATCAGCCTCTGCTCTCCGTTGCATCTGAGTCCTGCTCAGGCACAGTGGAAAACTGAGACCTGAGACTTCGTATTGAGGTAAAGGGCTCAGTGAAGTGGGACACAGATATGGCAGTTTCCTGCCATAACTAGAAAAAACATCTTGAATTAAGTTTGTGTTGTAGGAGCTCATTGTGTTAACAATGCAAATGTTCATGTTATTGTAGGAGTGTATGTAACCTCTCTAGGAGATGTGACTAATGTCAAACTTTGGGAAGTGTTATGAAATTCAAGAGACTCTTCGAAAAAATGTCAGACAAACAAAATTAAGTGGGATTCCTAGGAAATATTTGGGAGGAGGGAAAGGCAACTTCTCACCTTGCAGCTGCGTCCTGAGGAGAAACACCTTATCCGTTGATCTTCTGGTATGTGAGCACCAGACCAGAGGTCCAAACTGGATTAAAAGAATGATTCACAGATTTATGGGAGTGCTTGTTCTGAGGCAAGGCAGTTATGAACTTTAACCACAGAAGAACCCATTGATGAGGTTTGAAGGTTTGTTCCCTAGCCAGAGCCCTCGTTGGAGTTGGGCTGATCTCTGGGAAGCTTATTAGTATGTATGTAGGTTCTGTTATTGTTTTTAATATGTTCTTTCTGTAATGCTTTTACCTTATGAATAAATGTACTTGCTTAGAAGGAGCTGTGTGGTAACTTCATTGTGGGTAATTATGCTGTTCACAGCCTCTGAAGCAAAGTACAGATGCTGACCTGCTTAGGCAGTCTGCCTTGCTCGGGAATAAGAGAAAGTAGGAGGGAACTGTGCAGCCTTGAAAAACAGTATCGCCCGGTAAGCAGGGAGAGAAATGTGGGTCTCTATCTAAGATAGAAGATTGCAGGGGAGATAGAAACCTGAGTGTGGCTGTCGTTGCTGGTCTACAGAGGGGGAACACAGGTGTAGTTACCTGAACTATGACAGAGGGAATCCCTTTCACTCAGGAAACGGCATGAGCATTCGCACAGCACTCACTACTCTCCCAAAGGCCTCTGCAGCGTGCACAAAGCTCACTATGAGCCCTGAGCTAGATCCTTTAGGATGGAGATGAAGGGGTCATTTCTTCAGTTGTTCCAAAGTCCTGGTCAGATATTCTCCCCAAGACATCACGCAGAGAAACATCTCAACTAGAGTTTGAGACCCTTTCCGCTTACTCCTGACAACACGCTGAGCTTTTATGGCCCGTGGGACGGAGGAGGTAAGACCAGGTGATCATAGTGATACCTTTTGTCCTTAAACTCTCGGCATTGCGTTCTCAGATAGAAATGACACTTAACTGCAGCTGAGAGAGACATCCTTGGCATGCCAGGTGCATGTGTTTCAATGACTTTTGGCATGATTTCGGGTAGCTAGAGACAGTAGTCCACAGTGACGGAAAAGTTCCGGCTTCTTTGTGACCCTGGAAATCTATTTGGCGTAATCTCCCCCCTACAAGCCCGTTACCCTCCTGTGGTTCTTAGATACCAGAATAGGTGCTTTAATACAAATAATAATACTAATAAAAAAACCCTTGTCATCTCTTCTTCCCATTTCTGAAAATTGCTGTGCAATCTGAGTCTGTGTCCTGAGACAGCATCTGCGTCACAGGGCAGCCCTGCCTAGAGCACCCTCCACCAGCAGGCCACAGCATGACAGACACACCTGCCTCAGTTTCCCACTCCTGAGTCCTCAGAAACAGTCCAAACAGTCATAGTAGAAGTGGTCTTTGGTGGGTTCATTTATTGCAGAAGTCTCACACATAAATCATAACAAAACTGGACCCAGAGTCCAGAATTTCTCCAGCATTGTCTAAACAGCACACGTAACATACACAGCCACAGAGTCCGTCACCACACTGCAGCTCTCCAGCACAGCCTTCTCCCGTCCTTACACCACAACAGCCAAGTCAGCCCTTCCAACCCCACCCTTCTCAGCAGGAACCCCCGCAGCCTCTCCACTGGAAGCATCCCTCAAAGTTCCCTGGGGTCCAGTTCTCCAAGAGATGTCAACAGATAAGCTTCTCCATTGCTCCCCAGCTTTCAGCCCCCTCCAGCCCTTGGCTCCAGCTTTGCAGCATACCACCAGCAGGGAACTCCTTTTGCAGCTGCTCCTGCCTTCATCCATCTGGCCCTAGCTTGGGGAAGTCAGCCAGCAAACCCCTCTGACTACTTTCCTTGCCCTCAGCCTTCTCCCAGGAAACACCTTCTGCTTCCTTCCAGGACTTTCCACAATCCTCTTGTCCCTGGCAGCTCTCACCTGCCCCTCCTGACTGAACCAATCTACATGGACTTACTGGGTCCCTCGCTGATGTTTTTTAGTCCCCAGGTGCTGCCCCAACCCCTTCATTGGCCCACCTGGGAGCAGCTGCTCTGGGGTAGCTGGGCCTGCTTTAACCACAGGGGCCAGCCCCACCGTGTGACAGAGCTTCCCACTCATGACATGAATTTGAAGCCAAGATACGATGGATGGGAGCAGAGAGACTCATGGCATTTTTATGGCAGAGAATCAGGTTGCCTGACAGAGATAGGTAGGTAGGAAGGAAGAAAAGGGGAGCTCTGGGCTAATTGAACAAGTATATAGTGAATATGTAGACTATTAACCTGCAGCAGTTTGTCTAGCCAGCGTACTTCTGACAAAAACTAGGGGCTACCTTCCTTCACATCAGAGAGCACAAGGTATAGGTCAAACCTCTCTGACAGGCGAATTAATTAAATGTGCACGGTCTTTCCTCAGACAACCCTTTAATGCTTTTGCTCGTTTATCACTCTTTTCATCTTCAGATTTCCAAGCATTTTACAAAGGAGGTTAAGTATCATCATTAGCCTCATTTTACAAGGTGAAGAAACTGAGGCATGTGGCAGTTAAAGTGACTGGCCCATGGTAGAACCCAGATCTCCTGAGTCCCATTATGTGCCCTGCCATGGTGCCTCCCTTATGTCACCCTGTTTCACAATGAGATCTGTCCAGAAAGGCCTGATTGGAGTGAGGCTTGTTAAAGAATTCTTTCATTACAAAGCAACCAAAAACCCCCTTTATCCTTCTAGCCAACTAGGGGAGAGAGAGAAATGAACCTCTCTTAATGTTGTGAAAACACTGAGGGTGGGCGTATTTAGGAGCTGGTTGGGAACATCTTTCCTAAGGAGGGCTATTGAGACATTATGAAACATACTGATAAAAAGTAATTGAGTAATACAACTTACTCAGTATACTTGACTCCTCTTTTAGGAGAGGGCTGTGAAGAAAAGAAATTGATGTCTCCCAGCCTCAGTGTAATGAGGGCTTTTATAAATCAGAGGAAATATCTCTGAACTAGTTTGTTACTTGCAGAAATAGAAAATTCACAGTTTTTTCTAAAAATAATCACAGGTCATTTGAACTAAGATAAAATTCTGCACCAGATTCATGAGTTTCTGCCTACACAGAGACTGACAACATAAACACATGTGCATACAAATGCAGTATATCTAACACACACACAGGTAAAGCATGAAGAGAGATTCATAGGCTTAAATACATGCATCGACTCATTCTTACTCACTGTAGCTCAATACATAGTTATACTGCACATAGGGACATAGGTCCAAATCCTTGTCTGCTGGGGATTCCCCTTGCACAGGGGAATGTTCAGTTTGCATAAAACTCTTGTGCCTTGATCTACCATCAGACCCCTTATCCTCTCATACTCTTACAGTAAGAAGAAGGATGCAGCATGGCAGGAGCATATTTCGCATCAGCCAGCCCCACCAGAGAAACAACTCTAAGGGCCCATTAATAGCTGGTGTCAGTTGCAGCAGTCCCAAAGCTGCTCTAATTCCCACAAAGGGCAAACCAGTCCCAGACTGGTCACAGGGTTGGAGTCAGGAAGAGGAGGTAGTGGAAAGCTACTTTTGCTCCCTCCCCCACCTCTTCCACATCCACACCCTTGGGTCATGTGCCAGAGACTGAAGGAAATTAAGGGCCAGAGACTGAAGGAAATTGAGTTACACCAGTAATTAATTTGTCCCACTGAAATAAACATACAGAAACTCAGACACACAAGCGTCTTCTTATAGATAGAATTTTATGATAAGTGAAAAATGTGGCTTCTTTCTACAGTTGCCCAAGTCTGTGGAGATAAATCATTTCTAAAAGCACTGGTTGATAGTTAAAAGAAAGGTAGTAATGATTACATTTGAAAGATGTTGGGTTAGATATTTGCCCACGTTCCTCCTCTTCTCCTTTTTCTCAGCACCAGGCTTCCTGGCTTCTATTCCTGGCTCTAGGTGGGAGAGTGGGCTAGTGCTTAGAGAAGTTGTTATACAGATAGGATTTCCAAGCCCATAGCTCAGGCACATTCCTTGCAAATGGCAATGTGGCTGAGTGGATGAGATTCAGGTCTGCCATTTTAGAGACTTGTGTCCTGTTCTCAACTTCTCCAGCAGTGACCTCATGAAACCTCTCAGTTACTTTAACGGTAATGTGTGGGGAATGATGCTTACCTACTTCCGAGAGCACCTAGGTAGATCACCTTCCTCTAGACTAAAGCCTCTCTACAATTTGTTGCCTGCATTGGTGGTGACACAGGCCATAGAGTCTGATTTGTATGCAACTTGAAATGTACAACAAAATGAGATTCACCTGAGAGTGAACAAACACTACTCCCACAGCAGTGCTGACATTCTCCACAGTTCAGGTACAGACAGAAGGGAAGTCAAATAAAGAACACAGGCTTCTGAGAGGGCAATACGGATAATGGAGAGCAGACAGCAAATTAGAAAATATTAAAATAAGGGCTTGAGGGTCCCTTTAAGGTCATAAATCTATTTTTAATAAACTTATTTCCTCATTCTGGCAGCTCTGGCGCAGCACATGACTGTAATTTCATACTCAAGATAGGACCACAAGGGTGCACTTGAAATGCCTAGGGAGTTTCTTGATGATTGGATAGTGAGTGGAAGAGTCTGCTGTTAGGATGAATTTGCTATGAACGCTCAATTAAAGCAGTGAGAGAGGGGGGCAATTTGCCTTCCCCGCCCTTACACTCCCTTCTCTCTCTCTGTTTCTCTCAAAGGCATTGGAACCATGCTTCCAGCACGTGATACTTTAGAGACAATCAGACACAGCCCTTGAAGAAGTGCAGAGCAACAACATGTCAGCTATATTTCTTCCATGTCCTGCTATGGTGTGTGCACTGCTTTTGAGGCATCCCATTCAGAATGATGTACTGGGCATTTTGCAGAAGGGATTTGCATTTACTCTCTGGGGCAACAAAGGGGGACCATAGGCAGTGCCATACCAGTATAGATCAATGGTCCATCTGGCTTAGGATCCTGTCTCTGTCAATGGTTCATTTCAGATGTTTCCAAGCATTCTGTCATTGGTGTAATAATGTATTGCTATACTGTGGGGTGAGGATGAGGAGAGGGGCCCCTTACTTCTCTACCCTGGATGACACTAAGCTTATGTTCCCATGATTTTTGCCTTTTAGTAAATACGACTAATAAGCTACTGGGCACAAATCCAATCTGTCACGCTTCTCACATTAGAATAATTCAGCCAGAAATAGGACGTGTCCAACCTTTCCTTAATACAGAAATTCCCCTACAAGAAGAGGCTTATTTCTGCATGTCAATTACTTCACCTCAATTATGTACTAAAATCAGAAACAGCTTTGTGTCAAGCAGTGATCTATTTCTTTCTCAGGGACATCATGACCATCTCTTTTCTGCTTGGCGTGTCCAGCTGCCAGGCTTCAAACCAGAGACATTACAGATGGAAAAATCCTCTTGGTCACGACAACACAGGATTGTTCACTTGAGGGCAGGGAGATCTAGCTCTGTTTTCAGAGTCAGATCTGCTCATTAAAAGGGTTTCTGATTTTGGCTGGCCTTGCTAGGTTTGCTTTAATGTTTTTAAAGCATGGTTTGAGTGAAAATTGTCAGCCCTGTAGACTGAAGTCCCTTACTGAATAGACATGGCATGAGAAGCAGCAGTGCAGCCTTCCACAGTCCTCACCCCTTTCCTGGACAGCCTCTAGGGAGTTCAGTATTCATGGCCCATTCTCAGCTGAGAAAGCCAACCATGGAAATAATTTGTGCCAATAGTGGTGTGGACATCCACATACAAAAGTATCTGGATTGAGACCACCAGCCCCTTTCCCACAGCTCTTGGACAGCCATCAAGTGGTAAGATCTTTCCATCAGAACCAGACAGTGCTGGGTTTGAAGCAGTGAACTGTAAGCTAGGGGTCCTGTTTCCCCTTCACCCTCCAATCCACTACTGTTGGATTTAAAGTATGTATTCACTATAATAGAATGGGAGCCCTGTGTTAGACAGAGCTGGAATTTCTCACCACTGTGTAACTAAATGGTTTTCATATTAATAGATTTCCTCCACACTCAGAAGCACTTAAAATCTTTGCAGTATTCTGCTATGATGATATGTCTACTTCTGATAGAATCATAGAATTTTAGAGTTGGAAGGGACTTCTGGAGGTTATCTAGACCAACCCCCTGCTCAAAGCAGGACTAACCTCAGCTAAATCATCCCAGCCAGGGCTTTATCAAGCTACAGCTTAAAAACTTCTAAAGATGGAGATTCCACCACCTCCCTAGGTAACCCATTCCAGTGCTTCACCACCCTCCTAGTGAAAAACCTTTTTCTAATATCCAACCTAGACCCCCCCCACTGCAACTTGAGACCATTGCTCCTTGTTCTGTCATCTACTACCATTGAGAACAGCCTAGCTCCATCCTCCCTGAAACTCCCTTTCAGGTAGTTAAAGGCTGCTATCAAATCCCCCCTCAATCTTCTCTTTTGCAGACTAAACAAACCTAGTTCCCTCAGCCTCTCCTCATAAGTCCTGTGCTCTAGCCCCTAATCATTTTTGTTGCCCTCCGCTGGACTCTCTCCAACTTGTCCACATCTTTTTTGTAGTGGGAGGCCCAAAACTGGACACAATACTCCAAATGCAACCTCACCAATACCAAATAGAAGGGCATAATCACTTCCCTCAATCTGCTGGCAATGCTCCAACTAATGCAGCCCAATATGCCATTAACCTTCTTAGCAACCAGAGCACACTGCTGACTCATATCCAGCTTCTTGTCCACTGTAATCCCCAGGTCCTTTTCTGCAGAACTGCTGCCTAGCCCGTCAGTCCCCAGTCTGTAGCTATGAATGGGATTCTTCCGTCCTAAGTGGAGGACTCTGCACTTGTCCTTGTTGAACCTCATCAGATTTCTTTTGGCCCAATCCTCAAATTTGTCTAGGTCACTCTCTATCCTATCCCGACCTTCAACATTATCTACCACTCCCCCTAGGTTAGTGTCATCTGCAAACTTGCTGAGGTGCAATCTACCCCATCCTCCAGATCATTAATGAAGACGTTGAACAAAAGCGGTCCCAGGACCGACCCCTGGGGCACTCCACTTGTGACCGGCTGCCAGCTGGACATGGAACCAATGATGACTACCCATTGAGCCCAATGATCTAGCCAGCTCTCTATCCATTTTATAGTCCATTCATCGAAGCCATACTTTTTTAGCTTGTTGATAAGAATACTGTGGGAGACCGTATCAAAAGCTTTGCTAAAGTCAAGGTATATCACATCCATAGCTTTCCCCACATCCACAGATCCAGTCACCTCTTCATAGAAGGTAATCAGGTTGGTCAGGCATGACTTGCCCTGTTAAATCCATGCTGACTGTTCCTGATCACCTTCCTCTCTTCCAAGTGCCTTAAAATGGATTCCTGGAGGACTTGGTCCATGATTTTTCCAGGGATTGAGGTGAAGCTGGTCGATCTGTAGCTCCCTGGATCCTCTTCCCTTTCTTGAAGATGGGCACTATATTTGCCTTTTTCCAGTCATTAAGACCTCCCACAATTGCCACAAGCTTTCAAAGATAATAGCCAAAGGGTGTGAAATCACATCAGCCAACTCCCTCAGCACCCTCGGGTGCATTGCATCTGACCCCATGGACTTGTGTATGTCCAATCTTTCTAAATAGTCCTGAATCTGTTCCTTCAGCACTGAGGAATGTTCGCCTCCTCCTCATTCTGGGCTGCCCAGTGCAGTAGTCTGGGAGCTGATCTTGTCTGTGAAGAGAGAGACAAAAAAGACATTGAGTACCTCAGCTTTCTCCACATCCTCTGTTACTAGGTTGCCTCCCCCATTCTGTAAGGGGCCCACACTTTCCCTAATCTGCCTCTTGTTGGTAACATACCTGTAGAAACCCTTCTTGTTCCCTTTCACGTCCCTTGCTAGCTGCAACTCCAATTGCACTTTGGCCTTCCGATTTCATTCCTGCATGTTCGAGCAGTATTTTTATAATCCTCCTAGTCATCTGATGAAAATATTCAACTGCTGAATAATGTCCCCAGGCCTAATTCTGCCCTGCTTTGTTCCCTGTGTTGTCATTGCACCAGTGCAGAGGAGATGTAAAATACTACTGTTCTGATTGGACAGCATTTTACAGCCACTTTGCGTTCTCTTTGAACAGGTATTTGCAAGGTGCAAAGCAATGAATTCCTTCACTGATTCCTTCACTTCTACTGCTCTCTTTGAAAAGAATTGTGTATTGTACTTAGCACACCACACTGAAACTATGCCTTTTGGGTGCAGAAGTTCAGATATCCCTGTTTTTACATGTCAGCTGAAGATTTATCTATTTCCTTAGACAATGTTTTAGCTCTAATGTTTGTGTAAAGCACAGTGAGAGATGTGACTGGCACTATAGAAATCACTATTGTATTGCAATGCATTGACTTGCATTGCCCAGTATTATCTTATGCTGTGTTAGCTTCTGCTTCGTTGTCTTGACTTGAACTGTGAATTTCCTGTATCCAAGTGCATATGAATTAGGAATGGAATCCTCTGACAGGGAAAGTGCACATTTGGATCCATTTAAGTCTTGCTGAATTGGACAATATTGTGATTTGTTTTTTGTTTTTCCACCATTAGCTGATAAGTCACAAAGAGCAAGTCAAATAGGTTTTCTTTCTAGCTTCCAGTGTTTCCTTTGTTTGTTCCGTTTTTAAACCTGGCTCCAGGTGGTTGTGGAGATCATTGTTCCAGGGCACTCTCAGTTCTGACATATTGTAGGACATGCAAGTTGTGGACAATACCACCCAGCCAGTGAAATTCCTGGGTTTCTTTATGTTCCTCTCACATGATATTGCAACCTTAAAAGACAAACACATAACGGACAGCGAGGCAAATAAAGGCCATGTCTGCCTGCTGTACCCGGGACCCTGCTTCCGGAGAGATACTAGCTGGGAAATGTTAATTGATTCAATGATCAAGCCAACCAATACTCCTTTCATAAAGGGACTGACAGGGGCTGCGTCATTCTCATCTCAGTCAACTCTCTCCCCACAGCCAGGGAGCACTAAATGCCACTTCATTAAGGCACGGCATGGACAATGCAAGCACATGTATCACAAAGGCCTGCATCAGCTTGAAGAGTGGGGCACACAGAAGGGGGCCTTCTCCAGGATAATTGCCTCAGGCTCTCATGGTGCAGGGTTCACCTGTGTCGTTTATTTCATGCAGGCTCAGGTTCGCATGCAGATTCTCCAGCCCTTTGATTGTTTCTTTGATGGAAACCAAAGTTACTAGATTACCTATCTGATTAGTAGATAGGCTAGAGAGGAACTGGGTACTGAGCAAAGTTAGAAACATGCCTTTGTCTTTCCAAATGTTATATTTGATTAGTTAATTGCATGCTATATTTATCTGTGTTTCCTTATCAATCTGTGTTTGCATTAGCAATTCCTAAATGAACCAGCAGAAAAGAACTAGTTTATGCACAACAGTTCAGTATGCCTTACTTATTTGTGTGCTGAACGAGTGCAGTTTTGCCCCACATTCGTACTAGTTCCAAATCATTTCAGTTGCAGTGCCTTTTGGCCACCTATCCACAGTTTCTGAAACAAGTCTCAGAAAAAATGCATTTTGGGGAGAGTTTGATGAGGCACTAGCGCACTATGGGACAATAACAGGAAAAGTATTAGTACCATTTATGCTACTCCGCCGACAGCTTTCAGCCACATTGGCACTAACTGGGGCAGACTTGAGTGCTATTTAGCCCTGATGAAAGTGAGTGTAATCCAAATAGCATTTAATACTCACATATTCCATATGGAATTTGAACACCTTTGTGCATGAACATGAGGAGTTCTACAAGCATGTTAAGGGGAACAAATGGTTCATAGTGTGAAAAAGTACTCTAGTCTTGAGAAGGCCTCAAAGCAGTTGGATCCAGTAATGTACCCTGGCACAAGGTGATTGACCACAATAAATGGTGGGTGGGAAGAAAAAGTAATGTGTCGAACTAGTGGAAGGAACATAAAACTCTGCCGCCTTTTACTGTAAAGCACAGTGAGAGACATCTGCAAGGTGAGATATTATGACTATCCAGTTTCTTGTTCTTTATCAATGATCAGAGCCTCACAAGGCTGAGGCATAATTCAGAGAGGCCCTCAGAAGAGGGGTGGATGCTTTTCCAAAGTAAAAATGAGCCCAAACTATATCTGAACACCAACAGCTGCCCCTCACACCAAGGAAGGGACCCAACATCTCTGAAAATTGGGCCATTTTTATGTCATTGCCTACAGATTAGGAATCTAACCCCGGTTTAAACATTTTGTCCATGGTGCTTACGAATATTCACTGCTATTTTAAAAGTCACACCTTGTTAAATGAGATTTCCTGGAATGACATCATCCCAGGGGGTGTGGCTTCCTGTGCTGCATGTGTCATTCCTAGAGGTACAAAGCACTCCACCATGCCCCGCCCACAAGTAGCAATATTTGCAGGAATAACCAAACTACACCAGAGACTGAACTTCCAGGTTCCTGGTCTTTTGATACCATCAGTGAAGCGGTATAAGGAACCGAGGACAAGTGACGAGGGGAATGCGTGTCCTATCTGTATTTGTGAGCCAACGTACACAGCTGCTTTTGAAGATATCCGCTGAATCTCTTATCCAGTTTGTCTTCTCTAACAAGAGAAGTATATTAAAGATGGACAAGAGGAGGGCTTGTTTGTTGCATTGCTAACGGCATTGTGTCTCATGCTTCGGTGACCCCACCTGAGAGGCTGAGGGCTGCTGATTCAGGAAGAGGGATTAGAGTTCCATGCTGACACCATGGCCCAATGTTCAGCAGGAACAGTGTGACCTTTGGATGGGAGAGGTTCTATTAACCTATTTCTAGTTGTTTTAAAGTCTCTGTGACATTTTCAGCATGTAGGTCAACCTTCCCTCACTCCAGTGATTGCACAGCAGCTAACTGGCGCTAGTACAGATTAATCAGTGGGTAGGTGAGGTGCTGCTGAGGGCTCAGTGGAAGCCCAACTTGATTGTGCCTACCCCCAGCCCCTTCCATCCTCTGAAAAAATAACCTATCATTATTTAATAATAAAATTCATTGGGTGCCCATCACCTTGGTTTGGGCATCTTGCATTGTTAAAAACCAACTGTTAATAATTGTGTTAGATGAATCCTGTCTTTGACCACACTCACCTACTGCAAGACATAACTTGACCAGCTAAGCAGCCAAGCACATGAAAAATGAATGAGTTATTTTGTAATTACCCTCCTAATGTGATTAAAAAGAGGTCTGATGGAGGAACCTCTCCTAAGAACCTGAGCACCAGCTGCTATGAGTTCAACCCAGGAAACTAACAGGTGAAGTCTCTGGCAGTTTGCACCTGTTACCTGAGGGCATATACAAAGATGATCTCTGAGAAAGCAGGGATCTCGAAATAATTCAGGTCTTTAATAGATAATCAGCACCTTGAACTGTATCTAGAAGCAAACTGGTAGCCAGTGCAGTTCAAAGAGGACTGAGGTAATGTGCTTATATCCCATTGGCCAACCTCCCATAAAAAGTGGACTGTCACATTCTGCATTAGTTGAAACTTCTGAGTGGCCTTCATAGATAGTTCTAAGTAGCGAGCAAATACAGCTCAGTAGTGTACATCTTCCCTTACAGCTGCCCCTATTCCCTTTGCACTGCTCTCCACCAGTTAAATCCTCTCATGGACTGTGAACTCCCTTTTTTATTCTTGCTATTTATTTTCCAGGTTTGCGATGGGCTTATGTTGAATCCTCCATTTTCCAGGAGAGCTTTGCCTCCCCACCCTCTCTGCATACACAGTGCAGGGTGAAATAAGACTTTTAAAATCAATCAGCACTGACAATGCAAACCGGCCAAAGTTCATTTCCAAACCCAAGCCCAGTCCATATCCTGGTCTCTTGGAGTCAGCTACACATCTCAGGGTTTGTCATGGCTGGGTTTGGACAGGTTTCTTAGCTGCATCTTTTACTCAATAACTTGACGTTTTCGTTTTTCAGTTGCCCACTGCATGCTCTGTGCCATCTCTCTCAGGAGACTGAGATAATCAACTGTGAC
This sequence comes from Mesoclemmys tuberculata, assembly GCA_007922155.1. Taxonomy (NCBI): domain Eukaryota; kingdom Metazoa; phylum Chordata; order Testudines; family Chelidae; genus Mesoclemmys; species Mesoclemmys tuberculata. Next base: position 40,183,534 of record ML675613.1, read on the forward strand.
ACACTTCCAGCTCCAAAAAGCAGGATGATCCCAGCTGATTCCCTCCCACTCCAGCATGCAAGCTACCCAGAGTGGCTCAAAGACCATCGAGATATAACTAGTTTAGCAGTGGAAAGGCAGCCACCTCCCCAATTTTCTGCCAACAAGTCCCAACAATCTCTCAGCACACAGGTGATGTGACATACTGTTGTAGACTTACATCACTCCTAGTGAGTGTGCAGTGCCAGACGCCACATTCATAGTCACAGCCGTAATCTTTTCCCATGATTCCCATCCTAAGAATAACTGTGAGGGACTCTTCTCGTTCACTCTCTGCTCTTGGAGCATTTTCCTACACCTGGCACAGCTGACATTGCATGCACCCAAAAATGTCCCATAGTAGTGTATATATTCAAGTTAATTTAATACAGCTGCTATAATAGTTACATACCATGGCATAGATCCCTACCTGAAAATTATATTCACCATGGGTCCACAAGGGTAGAGGCCAATTAGACTAAATACCTTCATAAAAAAAGGAAGCTGAAGAAAGGCAAGCCTCAGCAGCTGGTCATTGTGAGCAGTTGGAACGTGGTGCAAAACAGCAGCGTTAATAATTAGAATGCCAGCCAGCTCCATCAGGAGATTGTTCCTGGCACTGCAGATAAATAATGTTAGTAATATTTCATTTCACACAAAGCAGTGCAAGCTTGCTAGCAACTGAGAAGCAGACACAATTGAAACAAAGCATCACCTAATCCTTCGTTTTCTAGCGAGAGCACCTTGTCTGTTATTCACTAGCTAGACACAGCATCCAGTCCATCCCATCTATCCCGGCATGATCACTGAGGGCCAAAGTGGCCACTCTGTTGACATCAAAGAAGCTGCATCTGCTTAGACCGGGGGTGACTTCCTTGCTGGCTAGCATTTCACCCCAAGTCCCTCAGCTTTTTCTGTGTGTATACATTTTTCAATGGGCTTGTCCCTATAGCAGTCAAGCCTTTCCCAAACATTAATGAATTAGCTCTCACAACCCTCCTCTAAGGCACCATCCAGACTGGAAACTGAGACACAGAACTGGGAAGGAACTTACCCAAAGTTGCACAGGAAGTTTTGTGGCAGAGTTGCAAATAGAACACAGATCTCCTAACTCTGCCAGTCATGCACAACATCTTCCTCTCCAGCCATCCTTCCCTTGCTCTCAGCAGGAATGCCCAAGATAAGTTGCACAGTGATGGTGTTGTTGTTGTTACCGACTTGTTGACCAGTTTTTAACTGAAATAAACATTTTAATTAAGAAAAGAGAAACTGGCAAGTGATATGTTAATGGAAAGCATATCCATTGGCTATAGTCCTAGGCTGGTCCATGGCTGGAGTGAATGTGCTCTGATATCCTCCTAGCTTTTGGTTCAGTTCAGCCAAGGGACTATGAGGAAGAAAAGAAACGCATTGAGATATGCTGTGTAATTCAAACAGAAGCTATGGGTCTGATGCAGAGAGTACTGGGGGAAGATCTATGGCCTGCGTTAAGCAAGAGGTCATACTAGACTATCACAATGGCCCCTTCTGTTCTTAAAATGCCTGAATCCATAAATAGAGATGACAGAACCATGTATGCATGAATAAAATGGAGCAGCATATGGGAAGGAATTATCTTAAATCAATCCTTTGCATGTCTCATCTATAAGAGTTGGATTATTTCGAGAAGAGATAGGACTGAGGGAAACCGTAAAATGGCACAAGCAACACCATAGGAAACCAGATACAGATGAATGGACAAAGAATCATAGGGACAAAGAGACATGTCATCACTCTGTTGTTACTCTGGCAAAATTCCCGTTGAATTCAGTGAGAGTTATGCCTGAGGAGAGACTGGGTAATGACCTCAGGACATGTTCCCACAGAACTCAAAAAAGAAAGAGATTGTATTTAAAGCCCATATAGTCCATCTCCTGGAACCATTGCACAGTTATTCCAGACAGCTGTTGCTCCAGGACTTTGTTCATTCCAGTTCCATCCACTTCCCCTGGGAGGTTGCCCCACAGCCTGATATATCTCACTAAGAGCAAGTGTTTGTTTCCTGCCACGCAGCCTAAATTTGACTTGGTTTAATTTCATCCTGTTGCTCCATGTCCAGCCCCCACTGGACCACTCTGAACCACATCAGCTCCCTGCTTGGAGTTTATACCCTTCAGATATTTGTAGCATGATATCTCTCCCTTAACCACCATAATAGCCAAGTGATGCTTAGCTTTTTTAATCTTTTCTCATAAATTGTCCTAGCCAGCCTTTAATCGTTTTTGTAATTCTGCTCCAAGGCATTGGAGAGCATCTGCTTATGATGTTTTCAAGATCTGATGTGAAATGTAATAGTTTTTAAAACAAACAATATTTATTTGAGAGTCTTCTATAATGTGGGATTAAGCCACCACATTCCCCTCCCTTTCTATATGAATTTCAGTGGGGCATCGGTTTCATTTGCACAAGAAAACACCTGCTGAGCGCCTCCAGAGCTGAGTTTTACAGCAATAAGTAAATTCCCTTTCTTTATGTCTTTTAATAATAACTAGCCTGGCTTTCCCATCCGAATTTACAGTTCCAAGCCCAGGTCTCTGTCCATGAGGAGGCACACTGACTTCCTCTGCTGTCTCTTGGAACTGAGGAATAGTAAAACCATGTCTAGGAGAACCATGGCACTACTGAACTCCTTGGCTGAACTGCAGTTCTGCTGATGCACCAACTCCAAGCCCCCAGGTATTGGTCCACATGGTGAAATGTATTTCTGCTTGAGAGACCAGTCTACTCTGCTCTTCTTTTCTAGATCAGAGCTCAGGAGGAAGGGGAGATGGCACTAATTTTGCTCTTCTAAACCTCCCCCAGCTCTGCATGCTAGTGACTTGCTGGATGATTTGTCCAGAGTTGCTCTACCTGCTCAGGTGCAATGCAAAATAGGGAATCGGGGGGAGAGTGAGAGACAGCCAGCATGCTGGCCTTGCACCCTTATAAAATGGTTTCAGGAATTAATTATCTCAGTCTAGAGGCATAGCAACAGGTGCTGCAGGTCAGGGCTGAGCACCTGTGTAGGGAGGGTGAGACACAGAATGGGAAAAGGAAGGCGTGCTGAACATCAAGACTGGGGGACATCACATCATATTGTCAGTTAATTGTCCTTCTTGTCCACTATACACACCAGTGTTAACAGGGAACAACTGACTCTGAGAGACAATGACTCCCAACTTTGGTGCAAACACCAAAGAGAGAGAAACAAGCATCGGCTAGCTCCTTTCAGTACGGTCTAGACTCTACTGGGGCCTTCTCTGAATAATCTTTCGTCTCCCTCACCCCCACCCATTTCCTTTTGCCTAGCAAGTAAGCCAAGCAGGCTGCTTCTGCCAAGCTTCTTCAATTAACAGTTTGGCTGCTGCCTCCATTCTGGAGTTAATGAGCCTCCTCCATATAAACCCTAGATACCCAGACTTGTAAATTATACGAAAGCCGTGGCTAACCGTCTCACTTATTTCTGATTATCCCTGATTTGGAGTAATTTTTACTCCAGCCATTATTAGGATTTGTAAAATCTCTCTCTCTTGCTGCTGGGAGTGATCTGGGGCTCTGGGGAGGGGACAGAAAATGTGTCCTCTCTTGTTAATTTGGGTGCTATTTTACAAAAGCTTCTATAGTTATTGCTCGTTATTAGAGCATCTCTGTACAAAGGACAATAAGTGACAGCACCAGCATCCACAGCTGATTAGGACATGCTTATCCCTATGACACACAATGAATAAGAAGCAGCAGGCTGCATGCATATGCAGTGCTGGTGGTTTCAGATACTGTAATCCTATGCAATATCTTGGGGGACCCTATTGTATTAAGTTTATGTACCACTGTGGGCCAGGGATTGTATGCAACTCTGCCAGGAATCAAAAGCAATAGGAGGGGATTAAAGTGAATTACCTAGGTTGTAAAAACCTACAAAAAGGTACCATCCACCAGGGGAGGCTTGCATATACTGTTACAAACTGGGGTTTCCAAAGACCAACAGACACAGAAAGGGCTTTTGGTATAAAAATACTGCATTTGAATGGACTCATGGCCTTTCTGATGCAACAAACAGACAGGACCTTCTGTTCAAGGGGTCCTTAACCCTTGCAGAAGGGCTGGAAAGACTTTGGCTTATTAGGGCTCCATACGACTGATGGATGACTTTTGTATGTCTAGTGTGTGTTTAAATGGGTTTGTTGTTTTTATTATGTTTTCTCTGTAATGCTTTTACCAGAAGAATAAAAGGGCTTGCTTAGAAAGAGCTGTGTGGTAACTTGTAGCTGCTGGCAATGCACTGCCGGGGAGAGACAGCAACACACAGGGGCTGGCCATTTGACAGACTGGCTTGCTGGGGATACCACAGTGTAAGGCAGGGACCTAAACCCTGATGTAGATAGTGCTTCTCCCATTGACATAGCTACCCCCTCTCTGGGAGGTGGAATACCTATGCCAACGGGAGATGCTCTCCTGTCAGCAGAGTAACGTCATCACTGTAAGTGCAGTAGAACCTCAAAGACATGAACACCGGAGTTACAACTGACCAACCAAACACCCCGTGAACTCGGAAGTAAGCAACGGAGGGGGAAAAACCAAAATGGTACTATACAGTGCCTCGATTCATCATAAAGGTACAATAGGCACATCTGGGATTTCTGTCCCCAACTCTACTCACCATGTAAGGGGCAGCTGCTATTTCACTCCCCCACCCCCACCCCCACCCCACTGGGAGGGTGAAGCTGTTTTCATCTGCCCCTCCCTCAGGAGAGGGACAAGCTTGCAAGCTCATAGACTCATAGACTCGTAGGTCAGAAGGGACCAATATGATCATCTAGTCTGACCTCCCGCACAAGGCAGGCCACAAAACCCTACCCATACACATTTATAACAACCCCGAACCCATGACCGAGTTGTTGAAATCCTCAAAAATGAGATTTGAAGACCTCAAGCTGCAGGGAATCCACCAGCAAGCGACCCATGCCCCATGCTGCAGAGGAAGGCGAAAAACCTCCGTGGCCCCTGCCAATCCGCCCCGGAGGAAAATTCCTTCCCGACCCCAAATATGGCGATCAGCTAAACCCTGAGCATGTGGGCAAGACTCACCAGCCAGCACCCAAAAAAGATTTCTCTGCAGTAACTCAGTTCCCATCCCATCCAGCATTCCCACAGACCATTGAGCAGACTTATCTGCCGATAATCCAAAATCAATTGCTCAAATTAAACTATCCCATCATAACATCCCCTCCATATACTTATCAAGCTTAGTCTTAAAGCCAGATAAGTCATTTGCCCCCACTACTTCCCTCGGAAGGCTATTCCAGAACTTCACTCCTCTAATGGTTAGAAACCTTCGTCTAATTTCTAGTCTAAATTTCCTAATATCCAATTTGTACCCATTCGTCCTCGTGCCTATATTAGTACTAAACTTAAACAATTCCTCTCCCTCCCTAACGTTAATCCCCCTGATATATTTATATAGAGCAAGCATATCCCCCCGGAGCCTTCTTTTGGCCAGGCTAAACAAGCCAAGTTCTTTGAGTCTCCTTTCATAAGGCAGATTTTCCATTCCTCGGATCATCCTAGTAGCCCGTCTCTGAACCTGTTCCAGTTTGAATTCATCCTTCTTAAACATGGGACACCAAAACTGCACACAATATTCCAGGTGGGGTCTCACCAGCGCCGTATATAACGGCACTAACACCTCCTTCTCCTTGCTGGAAATACCTCGTCTGATGCATCCTAAAACCGCATTTGCTTTTTTAACAGCCATATCACATTGGCGGCTCATAGTCATCCTGTTATCAACCAATACCCCAAGGTCCTTCTCCTCCTCCGTCGTTTCCAACTGATGCATCCCCAACGTATATGTAAAATTCTTATTATTAATCCCTAAGTGCATGACCTTGCACTTTTCACTATTATATTTCATCCGATTACTATTGCTCCAGTGTACAAGGTGGTCCAGATCTTCCTGAATAGCATCCCGGTCCTTCTCCGTGTTAGCAATACCCCCAGCTTCGTGTCATCCGCAAATTTTATTAACACATTCTCGCTCTTTGTGCCAAGATCAGTTATAAAAAGGTTAAATAAGGTCGGTCCAAGAACCGATCCTTGAGGGACTCCGCTAGTAACCTCCTTCCAGCCTGACAGTTCACCCTTCAGCACAACCCGCTGTAGTCTCCCCTTTAACCAGTTCCTTATCCACCTTACAACTTTCACATTCATCCCCATCTTTTCCAATTTAACTAAAGTTCCCCATGCGGAACCGTGTCAAACGCCTTACTGAAATCGAGGTAAATTAGATCTACCGCATTGCCTTTGTCTAAGTAATCCGTCACCTTCTCAAAGAAGGAGATCAGGTTGGTTTGGCACGATCTACCTTTAGTAAATCCATGTTGCAATTTGTCCCAATTACCATTGACCTCCATGTCCTTAACTACTTTCTCCCTTAAAATTTTTTCCAAGACTTTACACACGACAGACGTCAAGCTAACAGGCCTATAATTACCCGGATCACTTTTATTCCCTTTCTTAAAAATAGGAACTACGTTAGCAATTCTCCAGTCATACGGCACAACCCCCGAGTTTACCGATTGCTTAAAAATTCTCGCTAACGGGCTCGCAATTTCACACGCCAATTCCTTTAATATCCTCGGGTGGAGATTGTCCGGTCCCTCCGATTTTGTCCCATCAAGCTGTTCAAGTTTGGCCTCTACCTCAGATACGGTAATATCCACCACCACATCCAGATTCCCGTTCGTCATCCCTCCATCATCCCTAAACTCCTCACTAGACTTATTAAAGACCGAGGCAAAGTACCTATTTAGATATTGAGCCATGCTCAGGTTATCCTTAACCTCCGTTCCATCCTCAGCGTATAGCGGCCCCACTTCTTCTTTCTTTGTTTTCTTCTTATTTATGTGGCTGTAGAACCTTTTACTATTGTTTTTGATTCCCTTTGCAAGGTCCAGTTCTACGCGGCTTTTAGCCTTCCTCACTTTATCCCTACACGTTCTGACCTCACTAAGGTAGCTTCCCTTACTAATCCCGCCTTTCTTCCACTCCCTGTAAGCTTTCTGCTTTTTCCTAATCCCCTCTCTGAGTTGCTTGCTCATCCACCTTGGCCTACTACTCCCGCCCATGGTTTTTTTCCCCTTTCTTGGGACGCAGGCTTCCGACAATTTCCGCAGCCGCGACTTAAAGTAATTCCAGGCCTCCTCCACATTTAAATCCCCAAGTTCCTCCGTCCAATCCACTTCCCTAACTAATTTCCGTAACTCTTCGAAATTAGCCCTCGAGAAGTCGAAAACCCTAATCCCAGATCTACGTTTGTTTATCCTTCCATCTAATTTGAATTGAATCAGCTCATGATCACTCGAACCAAGATTGTCCCCTACCACCATTTCTTCTACGAGGTCCTCACTACTCACCAAAACCAAATCTAAGATGGCATCCCCTCTCGTAGGTACTTCAACTACTTGATGAAGAAATCCATCCGCTATCACATCCAGAAAAATCTGACCCCTATTATTCTTGCAAGCACTCGTCTTCCAATCTATATCCGGGAAGTCGAAATCTCCCATAATCACACATTGCCCCTTAGTGTTTACTTCGTTAAAAACATTAAAGAGGTCTCTATCCATATCCAAGTCAGACCCCGGCGGTCTGTAGCACACCCCAAGCACTATCTCAGGGGAAGCTCTAGTAGCTTTTTTACCCAGTGTGATTTTTACCCAGACAGACTCCGTCTTATCCATTCCATCACTTCTCATTTCATTACAATTCACCTCATCATTGACGTACAAAGCTACTCCACCACCTCTACCTTTCTTCCTGTCTTTTCTAAACAGCACAAAGCCTTCAATACCCGTACTCCAGTCATGAGTACTATTCCACCAGGTTTCTGTTATCCCTATAATATCCGGTTTCACTTCCTGCACCAGTAGCTCCAGTTCCTCCATCTTGTTCCCTAGGCTCCTCACATTAGTATACAGACATTTTAATTTTTGACGTTTGGCGTCAATGACATTCTTTCCCCCGTCACGCACAGACCTTCTACCACCATCATCACCCGTCTGGCTAGTTTCAACTCCGCTTTTCCCCCTTTGGTCAATTCTTTGGTCCACTAGGATATCCCCTCTCACTTTGTTTGCTTCCCTCTCCAGGTTAAATTCCGGCGTGGAGATCTCCTGAACATCTCCCAACCATCTCCCCCAACTTCCTAGTTTAAAGCTCTCCTAATGAGGTCGGCAAACCTCCATCCTAGAAGTCCAGTTCCCTCCCTGCTTAGATGAAGTCCATCCCGAGCGAACAGTCGTCTGTCCGTAAACGCTTCCCAATGACCGTACATCCCAAAGCCCTCCTTATAGCACCACTGCCTGAGCCATCTGTTAATCATCATAATCTTGTCGCTCCTTTGCTGCCCCGCTCTAGGAACCGGCAAAATTCCACTAAAGATCACCTGAGCCTCGATTTCCTTGAGCGTCTTCCCCAGTCTGACATAGTCCTCCTTGATACAGTCCAGGGAGCGACTAGCCGTATCATTCGTTCCCACATGAAGGACAATCAACCAGGCAGCCTCCTGAGCTGCTGGTGTTACAACCAAAGCCTGGCCTGGAGAGCGAACAGGAGCCACTCTGGAGAAGTTTTAAAGGGCCACAGCCTGTGCCCTGATTAAGCCCAAGCTTTGCATGTGGCTGCTCTCCGGGGGCCTCCCAGCATCTCTGGCAGTGCAAGGGGAGGGAGGGGCAGTAGCTGGTTGCCACAGAATACTGTTAAAGTTTTTTTTTTAAGACTACATAATTTTCCTGCATAAGAACTACAGGATAAAAAATAAGTATCCACACTTAATTTAGTTGTCATTATAAAGAGCAATGCCAGCACGTTTTGCTGCAGCATTTTTTTAGTGTTATTTGAATGAACATTTAAATCAGTGAGATTTTTGTTGGCTTTTTTTCCCCATGCATAATGAACACTAAAAAAGAAGCAAGAGAAATTACTTAAAATTGAAATATAGTTAAATGTAAACTACAGTACTAAAAAATAAGGGGAAAATTTAAAATAAAATATTTGACAAGATAAGGAATTTGTTTCTGTGCTTGTTTTATTTACATTAATATGGTTAAAAGCAGCATTTTTCTTCTTCATAGTATGTTTCAAAGCTGTATTAAATCAATGTTCAGTTTTAAACTTTTGAAAGAACTACCATAATGTTTTGTTCAGAGTTATGAACATTTCAGAGTTACGAACAATCTCCATTCCCAAGGTGTTCATATCTTTGAGGTTATACTGTACACACAAGCCCTCAAACTCTTTGTGTTCCTGTTCAAGGCATTGCATAATTACACCCATACCTAAACCCCTACTCCCATTTTATCCTGCATTACCTTTCATTCCTAATAGCTCCCTTTTTCTCTTTCTCTCATTAATAACTTTGCGTCCTCTTTCCTGTCACTCCTTCTGCCTAGAACAGCTTCCTAATCCCACATGTGCCAAAACCATCCTTCAAATCTTTCCTAGGACCATTCTTCTTCTCTGAAGCATCCTGATCTTCTCTTCAGTGAAGTCTCAACAACTTTTATATCCATAAATTCCAGGACCAGAAGGGACCACTGTGATCATCTGTTGCAGTGATATCCAGATTTCAGTGATTTAGGAGCTAAATTAGCAATCGACATTACCCCAAAGACCCACCCACAGTAGAGTGAATTCATTGTTTCATTTACTATATATTCATATTTAAACTGTATGACAGAGGAAATATTTAGTATATATATATATATATATATATAGTATAGTATAATATATTATTCTCACAGCAAAATGACTGACCAACTACTATTATTTTATCAACTACAGTTGGTTAATAACATAGTAAAAGCATCCGGATTGGTTAATAACTTAAATTGGTTAATAATTGCAGCACATCATATTAAAACACTGTGTGATTTAAAGAGTCACAGAAGACACATTAAAGAGCCACTTGTGTCTGAGTGTCACTGGTCTATAGCATAGGCCATAAAATTTCCCCAAAATAATTGCCTAAAACAAGTTGTGTCTCATTTTTTATCCTGTGTATTTCATTTGCTTCAATTACATTGTATCTCTTTGGGTCATAGTCCCTGCTGTTTCACCTGTGTACTTGTAATGTATTGTGTAAATTCTATCATTAATAGTAATGTAATAATAATTAAATATACAACTATTTAAATTTGTATACTGTGCCCATTACTATGGTATCTGAAAGTCTTTTTCCATCAAGAAGAACATGAATGGGCGTAGAAAGAATCTGGGCTCTGCCTCTCAGCAGAGTGCTCTGGCCATTCCTTCTCCCATCCCCAATGCACCACCTGCAGCATGACTACACTGAAGGCTGTGGGGGTTGGGGACAATTCAGGGCCGCATATCATGGCCCTAAACTGCCCCTGCCCTGGGAGAATTTCCCTGGAGGCCAAGGAGTTCCCACTGTGTCCTCTGTATGCTGCTGGAGCAACATAAAGATGCCATAGTGGAGACCAAAATCTGACCCTCAGAATCCTGGAAACAGAGAGAGAAGGAGTCATCATAGGACTAGAGAGGGGAAGATGTGTTCTGGAGGGAGTACAGAAGGCAAGAGGTAAGGGTGGAAAGATTCCTCAGAACAGTGAGGGAATCAAAGAGACCCTTTTCTAAGAGATCCAGCCAAGTCTGGAAGCCTCACTGAGCAAAAATGTTTTTAAAATATTCATTCATGATGAACCTGTTTAGTGATGAAAAGACATTTTATTGCAGCCTAGTGGTTTCATGGGGCTTTTATCACTACATTTTGAACTTTTATATTTTGAGGTCTGCAAATGGTCTAGACCATTTTGCAAAGAGACTCAGGACCCTGTGGGGGCCTCTCCTGCCCCCCAGCAGGTTCCTCTCCCTGATGCCCCCCTCCCCACTGCTGCTTCTCACAGGTTGGTTTCTCTTTGGTGACCAGTGTCATAGTTTCAGGGTAACTGCACCTATACCCCCTGCCCCCCATGGTCCACTCCAGAAGTGCCCAGTCAGGTGTCAGGTCTCCAGCTGACTACCTGTTTGTGGGCAGGGACTCTTGTCCCATGCTCCTCTCCCTGCCTTACATGGCTGGTGGATATAAGAGGCTTGGAGATGCTAAGCCTCCCCAAACAGCCACAGGAAGCTCCTGCTTGGCCTCTGCCCCCATGGTCCCACCCGCATTGCTCTTCTTCCCGTCCCACCTCTTCCTCCGAGACGGCCTCCCCTGCCCATTGCTTGCTCCTCTCAGCTCCCAGTCTCTTCCACGTCCCCGCCAACCTCCCCCCAAGGAGGGACTGAGGAGCCAGCAGCAGGTGGGGGGGCCTTGGGGGAATGGGTCGAGAAGTGCAAGCAACTGGAAAGGGAGGTTTAGGGGAGGAGGCCAAGTGGGGGCAGCACCTCAGGGTGGAGCCAGCCTCCCCCAATGTGAGAAAATGTGGATTTTCCACACCCCTGAGCAACATAATTACACTGTCATAAGTTTGTAGTGTAGACCAGGGCTAAGTTTACTGTAAAAGGAGAGAGGAAGCCAGCAAAGGGATTCACGAAGATGGCCAGCATGCCTGGCGAGGGGGAAAGGAAGATAACACAGCCTGCATTAGAAAGCAAATAGCCACCTCCACAGCTGAGAAAGACAGAAAGAGAAACTAGATTAAAATCATTACTAATGGACCAAATTGCTTCATTATCTCTCAGATCTTCAACCCTCTGCCCCCAAACAAAGAGTAAATGAGCTGGGAGGGTTCCCAAGATGTTTTCCCTTTGTCCTGTTGGCAGAGAGAGAAGTTTCATAGGGAAGAATTAAGAAAAATGAACAAAATGTTAATAGACTCTTTGATGTGAGAGCTGCTGTCCTCTGCCAGGATAATGAATGTATTTGTCCGCATGCGGCTGCCGCATGTACCACAGCTTTTAGACAGCACTTGAAATATTCAGGTGCTCCCAAACCAGAATCTTTTCTTTACACTTGAGCCCAGATCACCATCCTGTGCATCATTAAAACTTTAAACTGACTGAAAGAAATAATAAGGCTCTTTGAGTTCAGGACAGAGGGACACTGACAGATAAAACGGTACTGGGGTGCTGCAATTCAGGACTGAGGTGCATAAGTATGGCTTATGGGAACAGGTTACATGTCAGGGCTGAGGTGCATTGGCTGGTGTGATGAAAGCATGGGCTGCTCAGATCTGGGGAGGAAGGCTGTACAGACCACTTGGGTTGCCATCACCAGTAAGTCAGTCAATGTTCGTTGTGTTAATTGTGTGCCCACTTGTATTTCCATTTTACTGGAAGTGAAGGCCACACACTGCTGGGCACATTTTCACAGCAGGTACAAGCCCTACTACTGCTGTAAATAGGATCCCCAGTCATCTCCATTGTCTTCCCATAGATGTGGTGTTATCTCTTATTCTCTGTAGGCAACAGTTCAAACTGCCCTAGAAAACCTGCTACCATCACACTAGCTCTATGCTTCGTTGTCTTTGCAGTGATGTATTTTTCTAGGTTATTTTGGAAATTATGATAATGAGAATTTGTAGAGCTGGCTAGAGCCAAGCAAACTGCACTTAGGCTAGACAGTGTGTTTGGGACCAACAGCAGAGTGTTTACATGAGGCTGTCATTGATTTCTGCTCTGTTGTTAAATATATGCCCAGCTGAGTCCACACACTGCCAGGCTGCTACTCTCAAGCTGGGCCCATACCACATGCTGCCATTCTGCTAACTTCACATCAAGTCAGCATCATGCCCTGCTGCCTTGTTAAACTCATACCAATGTAACGACACAGTGTCAAATTGCCGGGGTCTTATAGAACTACTTCCATGATGCACCAGGCCGCAGCAATTATCTAGAACCACACCACGCTGTGTTGAGCTACCAGGCTTAAACAGAGCATATACTATGTTCTGCCAGGTTGAGGGCCTTCCTCAGAGTCAAAACCGCTCGGTGACTCAGCTCATGGGCAGATCTAGAGCTTGAAGAAGGCTGCACTGAGTTGATGATTTTATCCAGGGAAGGCAGCATGCTTTGCCAAGTTGCTGGGGTTATGCAGAACCAATACCACACTGCACCAAGAATCTGTAATTACAGAACCAGCACTGTGTGCCACAGGGCTGCTCAGCTTCTTCAGAGCCAAAATTTCAGGATCTCTAGAGAACAATTCTTTAACACTCGATACACAACAGAGAACGTGTTGTTGATGTGTCAGGCAAACATTCTAAATGGTTTCAAGTCAAACTGCTAGAGGATTTACATCAGGAGTTTCTGTTAGGCTTTATGCTTCATTTCCCTGATCTCTTGAACTCTGGCTGTCACAAGAGCATCTCATCTCTAACTAGAAAACGGAGTCAATGATAGGGATTCACAGCACACAACCTACATACAAATGAGAGGTTCAGACACCCCTCCTGGGAATATAACCCAGCAAGCCACAAGAATGTCAGAAATGGGATAAAGCAAATGCATTTCCCTGATCAGCAAAGGCAGTGACCACTCTTCTTCATTTCCAGCTGCTGCAGCCACTGGAATTTTCTGAAAAAGTATGTGGGTGGAATGTGTCCCGATGAAAGGTCAGAGACTCCTTTATTATCAAGGGAGATGGATTATCATATTCAAAAGCTGCCAGGGTCTCTACTGCTGCCCACCCACTCCCAGCTTGTGCGGCTGTGTGTGGGTGGAGAAATTCCTTCGCTTATTCTTAACTCTCTTGTGGCCAAAACAATGTCTGTCTGAGGGAATCCTGCCTATGAATGGGTAATTCACTAAACAAAATCCCTTGGAATAGGGTGACAACTGGGGTGGGGCGTCAGCCAACCTGAGTGTGAAGGTGAGGGGCTCCCGGTCCCCTGGAACTTTGGGCAGGAGGGATTCTAGCCCGTCTGAGTTTGGAAATGCTTTTCTGACTGTGTCGATGGGCCATAAGAATCAGAAACTGATATTTGCTTCCCAGAGATCTTCACTCTCAGAACAAATCGCTTGTGCCTGGTTATCCTGCGAAAGGACTCAGGAAGTCCCTGGTCTTGTGCCCTCAGCAGCATGTTTGCATTTTCTCTCTCAGCACCAACAGATCTGACCATGATCGTGCATCCAGGTATAAAGTCTGTGTTGCTTGTAAACTGAATGTGGTGACCCAGACAAGGATGGGCTTTAGGAAGCTGAAGGAAATGACTAATGGGAATCTGCATTGCTGAGAAGTCAGTAAAAAGGACAGGAAACAAGCAAGGGCATTTCTAAAGTAACCAAGCTACTGGAGATAGGTTGTTCCTCCACAGGAAAACTTGGCCTGGCTCAGTTCAGAAGAAAATTGTTTTTTCCAGTGCAGAATTCACACCAGTTTTTAGGTGAATGAATACCCGTGGGAACACAATCTCCCCGGTCTTTCCAAATGACACCACAACCTGAGGATCCCACAGGATAGAAGCAAAGCAGGTGGTTTCTTAGCAGTAGGAAGGCTAGGCAAAATATTTTTTTACCATGTATCACTCACATCTGTAAAATAAATCATCACAGACTATATTAGACCATTATAAAGCCTAGTCCAGCTACCTTTGGGCCTCTCTCTAGTTCATAGCACCACAGATGTTCAACACAGAAAAGTCCATTCAGTCCATCTCTCAGCTAGGGAAGGGTTGTTTTCCTCTGTAGTACATTTTCTAGCATTTGGTTCAGTATTTTTTTACTGTCCCAAGTGGTGAGGCTATCACTACTTCCCCTACGAGATTATTCCACAGTCTAAGGCTGGGTCCACACTGATGGCGGTGAATTCACCGCCATCAGATCGATTGCTCTGGATCGACTGAGCGGTCTGTGTGGACCCGCTCAGTTGATCCAGCAAGTGACTCAGGAAAACCACCCCGGTAAGTGGTGTAGTGCTGCGTCGAAGGGAGCGCTGTTCCCGTCGGCGCAGCGCAGTGTGGACGGCGCGCGAAGCAGACTCCACGAAGTCGACAGGAGATGCGTGAGTGATTTATGTCACTTGCATATCTCCCGTTGACTGCCACCAAATCCGGAGAGTAAGTGTAGACCGGGCCTGATACAAACAGTTTGGAGTGATTTGACTCGAGCCTTAAAACTTCCGGTTTTGGAGAATAGATGGGTTTCATTTACTGTTCTTGTATGTTTCACAGGCATTAAACCCTTCAGATATATCGTTAATAACATTAAGCTACATCTCTCTAGTTCTTTTCATCCAGCACAACCTTAAGGTGCTTTGCAGAATTTAGTACATAAGGGCCACTCACTTCCTAAAACAACAAGAATTCTTAGTTCTTACATAGCATTTTTCATTTGTAGATCCCAAAGCACTTTTCATAGGAGGATAAGCATTGCTAGCCCCATGTAAAGGTTTGGGAAACTGAGTCACAGACAACTTAAAGTGACTTTCTTAAGGTCACACAATAGGCCGTTGGCAGAGCCAAGAATAGAACCACGATCTTCTGAATCCCTCTCCATGTCCTTTCTACTAAACCGTGCTACCTTCAATACACCAGAGAAGCTTGGGATGGGCTGAAATTGTAATGTTTTTTCCTGGTTCCATGGTAGTAGCCTTGCTCACTGAATTTGCCCATACCACTCACAGATCTGTCCCAGGGCTGAGCCCACTGTTTGCACAAGGCCGATCATTAGGAATAAGTAGAGCAGGGAGCAATGAATGTGGCTAATTTCATGTAATTATGGATACCAATCCTCCTCTTATTCTCTATGTGTGTGTTTATAGGGCAATTACACAGTAGATAGGATGCAATTAGAGTGATTTTCTCTGAGGGGCTGCATTTGTGCCACAGAGTGCTGAACTGGGTGTACTCCAAATGGGAACCCCGCCTCCTCCTTTCATTGGCATTCCCCAGCACTAAATTCACCTAGGATCTCAGACTTGACTCAGAACTTGTGGTGTTTTTCACAGGCTTGTTCATTTTGTTACCTGTACTGCCTAAGGGTATGAACACGCTGACGGCGTGAAGACCCGCTCAATCGCTCCAGAAGTCGATTTAATAAAACCACCTCTCCAAAAAGTACACATTTCCTGTCAGTGCAGCTCAGAGGAGACGGCACGTTAAACTGAAGTTACAGAGTGGACGGGAGTTATGCAAGCTAACTCCTGTTGACTGCTGCTGAATTTCCCAGTAAGTACAGACCAAGCCTTAGTGTTTCCTAGCAACATACCTCCTCTGTAGCAGTCTTTCCCCCCTCCTCTTTGTTTGCATGCATAACAATTTGCTTTTAAAAAGGTATTACAGTGTATGTGTTCAGGGCAGTATAAAAAATGGAAACAACATGCAGTAGAAGTAATAAAAATATCTAACACTGAGTATCTCCACAGATCAAACCTATAGGTCAGTTTTCATAGCTGGGGTATGAAAAGTCCAAGCTTGATGGAATGGATGGGTAAGAAGATTGGTAATAGAAGGAAGAATCTTTCATCTAAGATATCAGTTGGACTCCAGCCCAGGGTGGGAGTGGCTGAGCGTTTTTACCCCTTGATGGCTGGTTGGTGCCACGTGAAATGAGTTGCTGGCCTTAGTTCAGTTCCCAGTGTACCAAGGGTCCACAGTACAAAGTTGCATCTGCATAGGGACTCTCAACATAGAAGCAAAAGACTGAACTACCGTGCCCTACAGGGGAGATCTGCCAGGCAGATCAGGCATTTGTTTTATGTCTGTCCAGCACTTAGCACAATGGGTCCCAATTTGACGTTGGCTTCTAGACACCACCGCAATATACATGTCAAATAATAATAAAGTTGCAGAAGGCAACGAGGGGGAAGCTTTCTCTGATGCTGTGTGTGCTGTATCTATTCAGTGATTAAACTGACTTCACTCCCCACTGTCAATCCAGCATTTTTCAGCAGAAGTAACTTAATATGTAACGAAGTTAAGTCAATAAATAAAAAGTCTCCACTAACTGTTACTGAAGAAATATCACCTGGGGTGCTGTCCTTAATGGCTGTGTGCTACTTAAGTTCTAGCTGCTGAGGCTGCTGAAACAGCCACCTTGTTCTGCTGTCAGAATCAATGTGGCCAGGAAGACACAAATTTGGATTCTATTCTGCCTCCAGGAGCACCAACAAAAATTGCCAGCTACATTATGACTGTTGAATCTTCATGGCTACCGCTGAGATGAGAAGCAGAGAAGACACAGCTTGACTGATAGATTGAATTTTAGCTGCAGTGGTTTACAAACTGTTTCCCTGGCTTCAGAGATGCTAGTGCTGAGAAATGGAAAGGAACTGAGAAATGGAGGGCTCAGGGAATCAAAAATAAGCTATGAAGCCTTTCACCTCTAGGTCACCAGTTTGAATTTAGCACTGGATAGTAGTAACTGAATGCCATTGCAAGTTTGGGACTGGTCAGTGGCCTCTATGAAATGAGTTTGGATGATTTCAGTTCAGTTCTTTGGTAACAGATGACCATGTCACAAAAAACACCGCTACCAAAACTAGTTAGCCTATTGTAGGTAGACATAACAGGGAGATCAGAGCTTGAAAGGACATTAAGACAGACACTCCCACCGTACATCCCCTTAGAGAAGATTTTCAAGGGCAGAGTTGAGCTACATTGGCAGGGGACAGCATACATGTGGGAAGCTGGCATTGCTATTTTCTCTGCTGGTCTGCCCTGCAAGCAAACTTTAGTTTTCAGACCTGTCCATTTTATACCTTTCAGCAGCACATAAGCCTTTAACAAATTGTAACCAAGAGTGTCTATATGTTTATCCTTAGTCTTTCAGTCCCTCCCCCCCGCAACCTGCAGGTTTTACTATTAAAGCATTCTCCACAGGCCACAGAGTGGGTGCAGTGGCTGTAATGGGAGTGGGATGCCATTCCCACTCCACGACACTGAATCCCAGAGACTTCTACCTCTAATATCTGTTCATAAGAAAACACTTGGAAAATAGAAATGCCAAATATGGCCATTATACTGGATATGGCCTTGCAACATAGTACATGGCAAACAACAAACATCTTGTTAGGTAATTTTTTGGGATTTCCCTGTAATTATCTCAGACGTGGGGAACTCTGTCCTTCTGTCACACTGTCACCGACCGCCTGAGTTATCACTCACCATGAGTTATCACGGGCCATCAGAAGAATTCCCAGAATGAAAGAGCTCTCTCCTAGTCTGATCCAAAGGCAGAAATACGTAGCTAACGTAGTTCACCTGGGACTTTTCAGCTCACCTACTGCATTTCTGAAGAAGATCTGGGTTGATGCCCAGCAGGAGTAGTTCTGCACATGATCGTGTGAGAGAGAACAATGGACTGGAATCTCACATTGCATTTTTATAGTCTGAGTGGGCCGGAGCTCTGCCTTTGAAGGCTTTTCTTCCAAATAAGTGCAATTCTATGTATAGCTTATAATTTTACAGCAATGTAACACATTCCAGAGGGCAGCCTCCTGAGCAATTACTGACTGAGCATGGAAGAGCTCATCTTGGCACCATCCTTTAAGAATCTATCTCTGATATCCCTGAAGAACTCTTGTAGCCCAAGGCGTCCTTGCAGCTCTGCTTCTATCTTCAGAGCTATAGTATTGAATAACTCACTTTGGAGGAATCCAAACTAAGTATACACATAAAAATAAATAAGCCCGGGGCACCAACTTACTAATTAAAATAATTTTCATTGTGGAACTAAAAATTACATGGATGGTAGTGGTAAAAAGTAAAATCTCACCAAAACAAAAGACATAAGGTAAAATCTTGGCCCTGCTGTAGTCAATGACTATGTCTACACGTGGAACTGGGGGGGTGATTCCCAGCTCACACAGACATACTTGCACTAGCTCTTGTAGCGCTAGTGTGCTAAAAATAGCAGCGTAGCTGTGGTGGCATGAGCAGCAGTGAGTACCTACCCACAGGGTCCAAGCAGGTTTGAATTCAGGACAGCTAGCCTATGCTCCCAACGGCCACTGCTGCACTTACACTACTATTTTTATCGTGCTAGCTCCATGAAAGTTGCACAAGTATGTCAGCATAGGCTGAAAACAACACCCCGACCAACAAGGACAGACATAGCCATGTACTGCAATGGAACCAGGACTTCACCCTTAGATTCCAGATTTGGAATATTCTGTAATGTGCTTTGAGCCATTTTTAAGGTGACCTCATTACACATTAAGTGGGTCACTCAGTGGGTATGTTGAATGGTAGAAAACTGAAAAGCCTTGTCAAGTTCCACCTAACCCATGTCACAGCCAATGTAGGATTGTCTACTTTTCCAGACCAAGATGTTTAAAACTGAGTAGTGATTTTGGGCACCTCAGTTTTTAGGTTAGCAAATGTGAGAAACGTTAGAGGTGCTGAGAAACCATGCTCTGAAAATCAGGTGCCCTTCAAGATGCCTCAAGTTGTCCATCCAAAACTGAGGTATCCAAAATCATTGGTCACTTTTCAAAAACTTGGCTCTAATGCTTCGCCCTGTCCAGTTTTAAACATCTCAAGCAGAGATGGGGTGACCCTGAACTCTTGCAGAACTCAGTCTGCATAACACAATGACATCTTTGTATTTGCACAAGCTTGTTGTAAACCAGTCTTGGTGGCACGGAAGGTTATATCTCTAGTGTTTCACTATGGAATTGTTCCTTCAAATGTGGCTAACTTCAAGGGTGTAATAGGTTGGGTGGCCTCAGCCCTGTGCCAGTGAACATCTGTCCCCATCGCCCACCTCTGCTGATTCACCACAGTTGGAAGTTTCCACTCACATTTTTGCTTATATGAAACAGCATGAAATGTGGACAATGATGTGGAACCATGAAACTGCCTTTGGTGACCATCTTGTAGATTCAATACCCATCCCACACTACAATAGGACAATGCCTTCATTTCCAAAGGGAAGGTTTGCTTAAATCACTAAATAGCTCTTGCTGCTCTTTCAAAGCCATGTGCAGCACAAAAGAAGGGAATATCCTGCAGGCATGTTTTAGCTGAAGAACAGATAAAGCCTTTCAGAAGGCAATCACCACAGAATTCAAAGCGTGATCCTATGTGAGATATAGTGATATCTTTTCATTTTCTGAACTGAGACCCTCAAACCTATTTCCCATGCCACCATCAAACAGGCATCTGATGAGAGCATTCTGATTTATTATGTGTACTCCAGTAGAGACCAAATGTCCTGGAAGCAATCCAGATACACAGGACAGTCTAAAAAGCATGCATGCTAAGAAAAAGTACTTCAAAAGTGTATATATGAATATTTAATCTACCAAAAACAATGAATGCTCTTCAGCAGTATTCCTGACGCCTCTTGTCTACTTCCCACAAATATTTGTACAAGTATATTTAGGCTCACAGAAATGTGTTTGGATAAAGAAAATGTTGCATGACTATTTGTGCTGGAGTTATTTACACAGCCAACCTGAAATCTCCTTGTGTATGTGGGAGTCATTCTATCTGGGAAGAAAAGCAATGCAAGTGGCATAGGTAAGCAATCACACAGCACATATAAAAAAATACTTGGAAAAATTGCAGTGAATAGATGAAGCACATCCCTTAGGTGGAACTATGTGCATGTAAACCATTCATCAAATAATTGTTACTGTCATAAAAATCTCAGTCTGTTTATGGGTAATTCACAAATTGAAAAAAAAACTAAATCCATCCAATAAACTGTTTTTTGCAAATGGTTCGCTCAGCTCTCAGTATGCCCAGCCCGCTGCACCAGCTAAGCCAAGATTTTCACTATGTTGGATGTCTCTGTCAGGATCATGACCAGGCTGTGAGCATCTGGGCATAACGGTCAAAGAGCATGGGGGTGACCAAGCCTAGATGTCAGAGGAAAGCCGAGATGAAGTCAAGAAACAGGGACATAGACATCTGGGAGGAGTAGCCAAGAACAAAGCCCAGGGTCAGAGCCAGGGATCAGAAGCCAAGTGAGCAAGGCAGCGATGTAGGCAGGAAGAGGAGCTGGGGGTCAGAGCCAGAGAAGTCAAGGATGGAGGAGGGCAGTAAGTGGAATGGGCACAAGAAGCTGGGCAGGTGCAAGTGCTGGCTGGGTGAAAGCATATCTGCAGCATAGAACACTGACTGCTCTGGTGAAGTGGTAGCCTAGCTCTGCCTCGCCACCAGGCAGGACGTTCAGTGAATCAGGCAGGCCCTGCCAGGATCAGCTCTGCCCAGTGTGTTTCTAGGAGGCTGACCCTGCTGCAACTGGCTCCCTGTCGCTCTCCATTTTTGGGTGCCCGACTTGAGACATCTTCAGGAGAGTTGATTTTCAGAAAGCACTGGACACCCATTCTCTGAAAATTACATCCAATTAAAGTGTCTCAGTTGGTCACTGAGGCACTCAAACTCAATGGTCACTTCTGAAAATCTTTTTGTTCCCAGAAGAGAAACAACTCCCTCCCTTCACCGTTTCCTCCTCCTCCACTCCTCATTCTTAACCCTCGGCACTGAACAGAGAACAATATTCCCAGCTGACATCAGCAGCAAGTCAGTTCTCTCAGAGCTGAGATGGAAGCTCTCAGTGGCAGCACAGTGCAATCTAGATCTCAGAACACCTATCTGGAAAAGGCCATTTGGAAATCCCAGCTCCATCCAGAGTCACCTCCATTAATAGCTCCTCTCATGGGACTCCTTACCCCATTTTCGTGATGGTGCTAGTGACTATTTTCGTGTCAGTTGCTAGTGGCTTTTTGGAAATGCCACCAACCTTGACTCAGGAGCAAATCTTGAAACAAATAGGGCTGAGATTTGTGCACACTTCTGTGTTTGCATTCACCCATGACTCCATGTGAACTATAGATAGCTAAGTGGCTAACTAGACATTTGCCTGTAAAATCACAATAAATGTGTACATAAATACAGACCCAAATTTTTCCCTGCTGACTTTGGATTCCTTCTTTTTAAAATGGCCTTTGGAAGCTTCCCAAAGATGATGGGGCCCTTTGCACCTGGTAGTTACAGCTAGAGCGTCAAGACTGAAATGAGTTAAGTGATAATTATTAATAGAAAAAAGAATGGAACAGAGAACTCTGGGTTCTGTCGTTTCTGTTGTAGGTAATTATTATCCAGCTCATTTCAGGGACTTGTGCTCTTTCCAATTAGCTTTGCCTGTCTAATCTGTGCCTCATGTGGGAATGGAAAGTTTCATATGTAACAACGTTTACCTTTTAGTGCTGAAGCCTTCCTTTAAAACTAACGCATTCCTGCTGCCTTTAGACATATGTTTAATAAATATTTAAATTCTATAAGAACTTTGCACTCTGAGCACTTAGTCTTTTAAAATCATGTTGCCATCCGGGTGCTCCCCACATGAATAGCTAATGGCAAAATGCCTTCACAAACTCCTCTGACTCCCAGCTGTATTCTCCCTTGTTTTCTCATGCAGCCTTTCAAAGAAAAATGCAAAAACAACCAGCTGCTAGATATTTATGTAACATTAGCATTTCAATTAAAGCAAAAAAAGCAGCTCTGCATTTGGATCTTTTGGAGTTAAGTCATTGCCTGCTCTGCCCCATCACTGGGTTTCTTGGGCAGATGAAAAGCTTTAGATGTCCCATTAGGACACATTGATCTCCTACTAACTTAATAACAATATACAATAAGCTAGGGTAGGTTTAGAATGCTGCACTGAGTAGCAGTGAATCCCCAACATTCTTTACCTCTGCTTCCTTACTAATGTATGGAGTGAATAAGGTGCAAGGGACAATGAATGGGTATATCTGGGGAGACATGCTAAGGAGTTGTCCTCATCATGTTAGCAAGGTGCTTAGCTGCACACTTCTGATCCTAGGAAGGAGTAACTTGGTGGCCAGGTAGCAGTGACTTATGAATGCAAGATCACATTTCCTTGCATTCTTTATTCTGTTCAACACATCTTAGCCTGTGCTCATTCTGGGCATGATTAAGCTGGACAGCATTCAGTCCTCTATGCTCAAAGCATCTTACAAGGATTAACTGCTCAATCATAACCATGCCCCTGTGGTCCAAGTAAGCAGAGCTGGAAGGAATGGGATGAAGTTCAGAAATAGAAAATTTGGCCAGAACATCAAGGAAAACTTGCTAATGATGAAATCTATGAGACCCAGAGAAGTCATGAAAGCCCCGTAGCTCGAGCCATTTAAAACAGGATTAGGAAAAGTACTAGTGAAAGTACTGTCAGAAGTCCACCAGGGTGCTAGGGGCTAAACCAACATAAGAAGGCTTTCCTGTCTATTTCTAATGTGGTTTTATGATTATCGTGGGCTCAGGAGAGATCAAAGATTTCTCTCTTGAGGATAGTGAGAGTCTGTATTGTGGCAGCGACACATGGTTTCTTGAGTCCTGATGGAAGAGAGTTCTGCTGACCTTCTTTTCTCTCTAGCTGCCTTTGCTAAGCAAACCAGAGCTAAGGAGGAGCTGAGCAGATCAACAATTAGGAAGAGTTCCCTTAGGTGAATGTAGTCTATTCTATATCCATAGGGAATGCTCCCATCTCTTTCACAGCAGGCTTGTGAGCGGGCTTGTGTCAGGCAAGAATTTAAAGGGCTGATTTAGCTCAAAAAATGAAGATCCTAGATTCTCAGTGGAACAAGGGACTGAGGACAATTTCCCCCTAAAATATTCTGCAGTGTTGCTGGATGATGGAAGCTGGTGTGAAGCAGAGCATGGGTAAAACAGCAAATAGCTGTTTTGAGTATGCACTTCTACAGCTCCTTCCATCTGAACATTACACAGCACTTTAGAATAATGTATTAATGAATCCTCGCTATATCCCCATGGCATCGGTACCTATTATGATCCTTATTTCACAGAGGGGGAAATTGAAACACAAAGAGGCAAGTCAATGTTAGAGACCAAGGCTGAAAATCAGGAATTCTGGATTCTGTTTCAAGCTCTACTTGCTGTGAAACCTGTGGGCAAGTCACTGATCCTGGCTGACACTTCCTCATTTTACCTTTCTGTAAAACCAACCTACCTCTGTGGAAAATGTGAGTTTTCCTTAGCTGATGTTTCTAAAGCATTTTTAGACATCTTATGAAAGGTGCTGTATAAATGAAAATAGTTACTTATGAATTACATGACTTGGTGGAGTTAATATAGTGAGTCAATGAGGAGTCAGTAACAGACTCCAGGAATCCTGACTCCCATACTCTAACTCTTGTGCCCTTGGAGAATATATTTTCTATGCAGATTATGAAATGATTGAAGTTGGACTCCCAAACCATTGCCTGTGGATGTGATTTTACCTAAGGCCCTGCTTTCAGATTTCATCATGTGCATGTCTCCTTTGTACCTGAGGCTAGGTCTACACTTCAATGAAACACCCGCAGCTGTCCTGTGCCAGCTGACTTGGGCTGGGGAGGATGTTTAATTGGGGTGTAGATGTTTGGGTTCGGGCTCGAGCCCAGGCTGTAGGACTCTGCAAGGTGGGAAGGTTCCAGAGCTCAGGCTGCAGCCTAAGCCAAAATGTCTACTCCACCATTAAATAGCCCTTTAGCCTGAGCCCCGCAAGCCCGAGTCAGCTGGCACGAGCCAGCCACGGGTGTCTAATTGCTATGTAGACATACCCAGAGAGGCCAGTGGTGCTGAATGGACAGCTCCCTCTTTATGGGTATGTGTAGGTCACGGCCATGAGAAAGCATGCCCCAGTCCCTGGAAATTCTTACAGCCCACTGTGGACAAGCTATCTCTCAAAGCAAAGAACAAGAACTGAAAAGACTCCTAGATTGAAACGGGGTTGTGGGGTTCAAGTCAATCACTGCTTTCAGGTACAGCAGGTCAAAGCCTTTCTGCACGCAGGGCTGCTCTAGACATGTTGGTCCCAGGATATTCAGGTATGTCTACATAGCTAAGACAAAGTCCAAGCCCAGAAGCCTACACAGCAATGAAAGAGGCCTGTAGCCCAAGATGCACGAGCCTGAGTCAATTGGCATGGACCAGCCAGGGGTTTTTCTTTGCTGTCTAGATGTACCCTTAGAGAGACGAGGTGGGTGAGGTAATATCTTTTATTGGACCAACTGCTGATGGTGAAAGAAACACACTTTTGAGTTTACACAGAGCTCTTCTTCAGGTCTGGAAAAAGCACTTCATTTGTCACAGCTAAATACAAGGTGGAACAGATGGTTTAACTTAAGTAGTTAGCATATATTTCAAGGGACCATACAAGGTGAAATGGCCCCACCCAGAGGGTATAATATGGAAATCAGATTTCCTAAACCCCAAAGGTTTTGTTTTCAGCTATCCAAGAAGCATTCTTTTTTTTTAATTGATTGGAAACTGCCAACATCCATATTCAGAGATCCTGTTTAGTGCTCATTTACATGCTCAGAACTACACCTTAAAGAGAAGTTGAAGGGGTTTTAGTAAGTGTGTGAGAAATTGTTTATTCCATTTGGATTCTGTTAGTTTTCTTTCAAAACTATTCTTGCTGATATTATGAGTGGTAGACAAGGCTCTCTAATTATATACTAATGAATGGATTTTTATAAATAGCATCCATTGTTCTACTGGGATACACTAATCTGAATTGGCTCTTGCTCAGTGTTTTGATCTCCTTGGACAAATCACTTCACATCTCTGTGTCTCTGTCTTCCCCACCCCTGTTACCACACCTTCCCTCTTTGCCCCTTTCTTCCCCCAACATTACTCTTTGTCTGACTTGCCCAGGCAGTCTCTAACTTTTTTTGCTGGGACTCCTTTGAAAATATTTCAGGCTGTGATGACCCCCTCAAAAAGTGATGACCCACATGCCAGGCCATCCTTACCAGCATGCGTGGGGGGCTGACAGCTTGTGACCCCACCCATAATAACCCCACAACCCCTCTGAGGGGCCATGAACCCCAGTTTGAGAACCCCTGGTCTTGTCTATTTATTTCATAAGGTCTTTGGGCCAGAGACTGTCTTGTGTGTGTACAATGCCCAGCACACTGGGCCCAAATCTTACCTGGAACCTGTACACATTGCTGTAATAAAAATAACAATAATGATTTAAAATAGGCCATGATTTCAATGACAAAATTTTGTACAAGCCCAACTTGTGTACTCTTGCTACAACTGTGCAAATTGGGGTTTGTGTAAGCCAGCCCTGATTTGCTTGATAGGTTCAACTGTTAGCCTGAGTCACTTGCTGCCCAAGCCATCAGAAGATGGGCACGTAGTAGAGGTCACACCTGCAGACAAAGGAGGAAAGGGGAACTCCATGTACTGCTCCATAGCGATCCTTCTGGCTAGTTAATAAATGGAGCTGGCAGGTTGAAAGGAAGTTCTAACCAGTCCTTCTGGTTGGGGAGGATGAGAACTCGAAAGCAAAGTTTTAGGGTTGGAAGTGGGGACAGATGAGGAAGAGGACAAGTTGGTGGGGTAGTGAGCAGAGGCCAATCCAGGGGGACAGTTCAAGATAGAAGGCAGCCATGGGGCCCACATACCTGCTCCAATAGGATCTCTTCTGTCTTTTGGTTGCTTCTATTCGCGTCTCTTGCACTCTCAAGCATCCTTGGCCTCTTGTCTGCTTTCTGCCTCAAAGCCTGGAAGCAGGATCCAAAATCGCAGAGCTCAGCACAGGGAATAGAAGGCACCGCACAAGGACCAGGCTTCCAACAGCTCATTAGCAAAGAGTTTAGTGTAAAAACCCTGGCAGATCCCCATGAGCAGTTGGCTATATTGAAAGGCCCAGGCTGTATCCTGCTATTACATGGGGAGCAAACACAGTGTTGCTGCAGAGATAAAGAGCTCCTTGGCACTGACTGAAGGAGACGCATACAGTCATGTTTCAGAGCTGAGCTGTTTCATCCAGCCAGAGAGCTGTTTTTCTCCCCAAGGGACTTGGTGACATGGGAGATGGCAAGGGAGCAGCAGGGCTTCTGAGTATATAATTGCTTTGGGTTTCTCTCTGACAACAATCTCTGTCACATACATAGGTAAGGCTCAGGACAGGCAGACACTCGAGCTGCACTGGAGACCTGAGGGCTCCAGTGCTAGGAATATTAACTATGGTATTCTCACTCTTCCTAGAGTCATTTGTATGGGAAGAACCCGCACTCAGCTCTGGGGCTCACACCCTGCTCTGCAGCATGTGCTCTCTCTGTCCTCTGAGTGTATCCTCTGCGTAGACTGAGGTTATGTCCCTATGTGCCCCACCACCACAGTATGGGCGCATGGCTGAAGAATATTTCTGTGTGGGTGCTTATATGGCACCATTGCCATAGCATAAAGGTGTCTGGTATCTGACTGTTCATATAGGCAGGATTTGCCCATGTATGGGACACCATATGGGCCCCTGGCAGGAGACTGCACCTGTAGGCCAGGGCTATGTCCTTACAACTGTGTGTAGACCAAAACCATCCGGATCAGGGACACAGCCCAGGCCCCTGGTGGGAGTAACATTCCTCCAGAACAGTTTAGCAGAGTGACTGGCCTGGCATGGAAGCCAAGCAGCTCTTCATGCAGCAGAAGGTACACACATTTTGGCGGTTGTGTTTATACGGCAGCAAGGAAGTTGCAGAAAAAAATTCTCAGGCTTGTTCAACCTCTGAGCTAGCATTTTCCAGAGTGCCTGATTCATAGGTTGCTCACTTTGTGCATACAGCTCATCTGGAGTGTATATTTAATTGTTCAATATACCGTGACATTCACTGGCTGCTGCATTATCCACTCTTCCCAGTATTGAAGCTGCCACCCTCTCAGAACAGTCATTTCATTAAATGAATTTCCTTTCCCTGATTACCTCTTTATGCAATTAGCATTTCCTGTGTAAATCACAGATCATTCTACCACCACAATACCTAAAGCAATTAATAAACCTCATCTGGCAGCAGTGGCAGACTGAGTCAGAAAAAAGGGATGTCATTGCTTCACAAACTTCCTCTGCTGTCACTGCGAGTTGGTCCTTCAGGCTGCAGGTACGTTCTCCTCCGTTCCCATCACTGCACTGCATCAGCAGCCATTACCCACTGCGCACAAAGTTTGGCACACTCTGTGTACCAGACAGGATTGGTTCCTCCTGGCCCTACCTCTTCCTGGGAAAGACAAGGATTTAAATCGTAACATCATAGGACCAAGGAAGATAGAGATGGGAAAGATCTGTTGGATCGATGAGTAGATTCTAAAGTGAGCATGGGGAGAAATTTTGATGAAAAATGGCTTTTGGCTCCCCCCTTCCTCTTTTCTTTCCTCTCCACCCTCACTTAGGGGAAAAAGGACCTCAGGCTCCCTGGCAGACCTGTCCCTGTTCTAGAAATGGTGTGATTATGCATTCTCACCAACATGAGAGCATGGGAGGGACCCACACACGGCTCAGACACTTTGGGGGAAAAGCAAAAAAAATTCTAAATGAGCCAAGTATTTTCATTTCAATTCATGTAATCCTTCTAGCTTACTTCTCGGATCTCAATATATACAGTCTTTGCTCCCACATCGATATCAGTATCACCATCCCATTTTTTCTCTCTATCTCCCACTCTTCATGCTTTGCTCCAGACTGCCCCCTGTGCATGGAACGAGTTTCCCAGCCCAGTGTGCCAGACCCACACATTCTCATTCAAATACACTAACGAATGCCAGCAATTGGCTCCCCAACATTACATACTAAGAGGTAAAAGAAAATAAATAACTCATATCCTGAATTTAGCCCTTTATCTAATTCTCCCAATCTGTGTTTTCTTCTCAGAGCCTGAGTGACTGGGACATCTCTGGGGCAGGGACTGTCTGTACAGGAACAAGTGTACTTCTCATCTGCTAGCTAGGGAATGCTTTAACCTGTTGTGTCATCAGAACCCTTTTTAGCAGAGCTGCTGTTTAAAAGAAGATTACAATATGTTCACCAAAATCCTGTTGTGGTTTGGTTTCCGGGGCTATTTGCACGCACCCAGGGCTCAAACTCTCTAGGTCTGATTCTCCCCAGACTGAGCCCAGCTTCTGAGGATTTATCTCAGATAATGCACCACACCCAGTGGTCCTTTGGAGAAGCAATGTTGGAAGGGTCATTGAGAGTAAAGTGGAACTTTGGGTTAGTATGAGCTAAACAGACATTCCAACAAGTGTGAAATGCACAAGTTCAATGCAAGCCTAGGGCTCTCTTGAAGCCAGAGGGCTTGCAGGCAGTCTCTTATCACAGAAGCTGTATGGCTTATGTTGTAGGCACTGAACAGGAGCAGCCCATATGCTCTGACAGCTTTCAGAGAATGTCTGTTGTGTATGTTCCTTACTGTCAGGGGCCGCTTCTGGAAGTTTTGTCCCGAGACCAAAATTTCTGGTTTAAAAGTGATATTTTAAAGTGGTGTCAAGTCCACATGACTTGATTTGAGTTTAGAAGTGTTGAGCACAAGGAAATGAGCATTAATTAAATAGAGGGAAGATTAAAGACGCTAGTAAGTAGTTAGGTTCATATAATCATGCTCCTCTACCATTTCATCAACAGTCGGACTGAATGATTAATGAAAGGGCTTCAACGTTCTCTCCTCAAACTTCCCCACCTTCACCCCCATTTGTGTCCCCCCATCTAACCATGCCTCCACTGGTAGGGAGCTAAAAATAAGCTTGCTTACTGCTGGCCACAGGAATACAATGCAAAGGCCAGAGTGAGGAGCTAGGAAGGGGCATGTTTGGTGCATGGGACAAACTCAGAAATGCTGAAACCTCAGGAGGAGAAATAAGAAGCGCCACTGAAGTGGATGGAGCAGTTCACTCCTCAGAGACATTGTTTCGGGCTGTATTCATATCCAGAGGGTGTTCTTATTCAGCAGAGAACATCTCATTCAAATGAACAGGCCGTTTCACGCTTCTTTGAGCCTCCTAGGCTGCAGATGGATGTTGAGAATCCCTTCCCCATGCACTAACATGATCTACACCTAAGTCAACCCATCTACATTGCTCAGGGCTGTGAAAGTTTTTGCAGCCCAACCCCTGGTGTAGATGTGGGTAAGTCGAATGGAAAGATTCTTCCATCAGGTTAGCCATTGCCTCTTGGAGAGGTGGAATATCTACATGGATGGAAAAATTCCATCCATCAGTATAGGAAGTGTCTATACTAGGTGCCACAGTGGCAAAACCGAAGCACTGTAACTGTGTTGCAATTGTGTAGATATACCCTAAGCCCAGATCTGGAGTAAGGACTCTCCTGTCCTCTCCTGCCTCCAGCTTGTATGTGCATGCCTCAAAGCACCACCACCTTCCCACCTCCCCATGGCCTCTCCAAGCTTAGCAGGGCCCTGGAGTGGGCAGGAGACAGGAGGAGTTGGTGGGAGGAGGTCTCAGAGCAGTAACTGTATGGGGGTGGGACTCAGAGACAGCAGGGGCTGTGGGTGTGTTCAGAGCAAAGGGGAGAACTTTGCAAGCATTAGAGCAGTGTCAGAGCAGTGCAGAGCAGGGTTAATCTAAGGAGTGAGCAGGAATGTGGAGGGTGGCAGCAGTGCAAGAAAGAGTGGGATGAAGAGGAGGGGATCAGAGATGAATAATGGGTGATGCGGGGGGCTTCTGCTTGGTCCTCAAATTATCCCCCACACCCATGCCCCCCATTTCAAAAGACATCCTCACTGAATCTATGCTAGTCTCTGCATTCTTCCTGCATCCTCTCCCCAGCCTGCAGATCCCAATCTGACACCTGCCGCTCTGTTGGGAGGTGGGCTGTGGAGGGAGAACCGGGCTGTTCTGGGTAAGAAGGGAGACATGAGACAAGGGGCAGTGAGGGGACGAGTACCCAGCCAGTGCGTTCTGTGGTGGGGGTAGTCACTGCTGAGGAGCTAGAGGCAGAGACAGGGAGCAGCATGGCTGTGGGACATGGGGATACTGAGACATTTATGTTTTTTTAAACCAAGAAAATGAAACGTACAAACCTTGGTTAACACAGAGCTAAGCTGCCCCGTGCTGCCTCGTTCCCTTTCACAATGCGGAGCATGGACAAAATTAAGCTTCAGAAAACCAGGACTTACAAAGCTAAAGTACACGCCTCGCCTGCAATGCAACCTTCACACCGGCCTCTGAGCGAGAGCACTCTGCCGTTACAGAAGCCACGGAATACTCCGCGAACAGAGCACGCGGGCACTGGAGGACCAAGGCATTCTGGCCACAAGACCGCATGCGGCTCTCAGTTCTCTATGTCGTGCCTGCTTGTGAACGCTGCCGGGCAGAGACTCCCTCTTGGGCTGAGTATGCTTTGCCTGTTGTTAAGTGTCAGGTACAGCTCCAGTGCTATGTAAATAAAGTCAGCACACTTAGAACCCAGCAACCGCAGTTTCTTTGCTCCAGCCACCAGCTCTTTGGCTTAGGGTTGGATCCCCTCTCCCCCTTCCTGGTAGCGATTCATGTCTCGAGGAAATTAGCCGTATGTTTCCATCCAGATTCCTGCCTTTATCACTCAGGGTTTGCAGTCTTCCCCCAACAGCTGGGACGTCGGGAGCTGAGAAGGGAGCCTTCGCCTCCTTGTCGTGTAACTGTCAGTCTCCAGGCTTCCTGCTCAACACTTCTTGCTGTGGTCTGCGATGTTTCATTGATTTAAAGCCCTGCTGAAGTCTCAATCAATAAGCTATTTGCTGCAGGTGGTGCGGTGTTACCGGTGATGCTGAGAAAAGAAATGCCATGAGTTCCTCTGGGAGGCTGCTTGGGTTTTTCAATTGATCACAGAGCCCCCAGACTAGGGATTATCCGCATTGCCCAGTGTGAGTTGCTGATAAAGAGGTGTTGATGGTACTCTAAACAGTTCAGATAGCGCAAGGGACAGCGAGTTTGTTCTCCCTGCGGGGTATCCTATGGCTTTAAACAGCTGGCCATATTGGAGGGACTTAAGGTGGAACATGCAACATCTGTAGTCCAAGGAGAAATTCTAGTGAGTTCCTCTAGGGAAAGCACATTTTGGAGCTCTGATAACTTTTTCCAAGTGCAGCCATGTGACGTGGGAGGACAGGGCACTTCTTTGCCCCCTTTGGGAGATCTAGCTGTGGCTCTAGCCTAATATAATACTGTCCCTATTCTGCTGGCTCTTATGACAGGTGTAGATAGTAGATTCCTTGCACTGTCTTCCTACTCAATTTGTATGCCCACAGGGCCATCCACCTTCTGGCCCTAAGTCTCAGTGATGGCATGAGATGCCAGGGGATGTGCTCTGTGCATGTAGGGGTATTACAGGTAGGAACAGATGAATTAGTTTATTTCATCTTTCCCACTGAACATAAATCAAACTGATATTTGTCATTGTTGGGAAGGGAAAATGTGGTCAATTCTGTTAATTTTCCCCATCTCTAAGTTTCCTGCCCCAGCCAGGACCAGAAGGCACCAGTGTGTCCTTGCAGTATTTATCACCTAATATGAAGGACCAAAAGAGTCTCTTCTTGTGGGTTGTCCAGACCAGTTTTTCAAACCTAGTAGTCTGAGAGGCTGGTGAAGGTTCTGAGACATCTCCCAGAACCAGAGTCTGGGCTATTTAATGTCCACCCCTTATTAGCTATAAGAATGATTCTCTTCCCCCTGCATCCCCACCCCTCAAGCTTCCTGATTCTAAACCAGCTGCTTCAGTCTGGTGAGGTTGCCTGTTTGGGTATCACTACCCAGACCAGAGTCCTGCCTATGGTAGACAGCGCACTCTGGTAATGACAGCAAGGTATCAGCCAATCTGCATTCTCAGTACTTGGATGTCATTCTCAGACTCACTTTTGGGGAGACTTTTTTCAGGAATGCTGAATAGTAATATGGCCCTAGTCTGAACAGTCCGTGTTGATGGCCAGGATGTTAGAGAGACAAGCTGGGTGAGGTAATAGCTTTATTTGGACAACTTCTAGAACATCCTGGGATCAACACGGCTACCAGAATACTGCATACAAGCTATACACTGCCAGTGGCCTGTTACCTGATCTCCTTCTATCTGTTTCATCAGGACTGGTGACTCAGCTTCCTGGTACTTGTGAGGAGAGCCCCTGGGACAGTAATGGGCTGAGCAGAGAGGGGTCTGTGCTGATAACTTGCATGCAGGCCCACCTCACCACAAATAATTATCAATAATGTAACCCTTATTGGGGCATTTTTATCCAAGGATCCTCATGTTCTTCTCAAAGGTGGGTCAGCATCATCACTCCCATTTTTCAAGTGGAGAAAATGAGGGATAGAAGAAGTGAAGTGTTTCTTCCACGGTCATAGAGTGAAAAATTCCACAAATTTGTCCAATAAAAGATGTTACCTCATCCACATGGTCTCTCGGTGTATGGCTTTGCATTCCTAAGGATGAATGGTAGAAAGGAGATACCCCACATTACTGATATTTATCTATCCCCATATCTATTTGGCTTCTCTGCCCGCATCTCAGCTTCTCACATAAACTCCTCTGCCTCTTCTTTCATACTGTGCCTTATACAACTCATAGAGCATCATTCTTCAGTGATCCACAATGCCAAAACCAGCTCCATCATCCAATCCCTTCACAAGACCAGTCTCTGCTGTGATGCCTACAAGAAATAACTGAGTTAATCAAGGCTAGGTTGAGCAGCAGATGGGATAGCTAGCTCTGATTTTATTGGTTTATAATAATACATTGCAAATGTAGCCATGTATGCAAATACTGTCAATATCTTCCTGTCTATCCTACATATCTTCTTATTGTATCCATCTTCCTCTCTAATCCCTTCACGTGTCACTTGTCACCTTAGCTTGTAAGATCTTCAGGGCAGGGATAGAGTCTTTCTGTGTTTGGACAGCAACCAGCACAACAGGTTTTAATCCTGACTGTGAAGTCAGGCTACATTGTAACATAGTAAATAATTGCCCTCTGTGGATCAGGGTGGGATTACCCCCCACTGGACAGCTCCCGCTACTGTACTGCTTGTAGTAGCATTTTCTCCAGAAAGTTGACAGCCCAAAGCCCCTTTCTCACGCAGATACGAAGATGAACACTCCAAGGGCCCCCAGAACAGACACATAGAGTGTGTCTACATTGTGGAGTGAAGTCAATTTAATTTAAATTGACCCTCGTCTGCCGAGCTGCAGAAATCGGAGGAGCATGATCACACCACGTGTATTGCGTCGGTGGTTTGTATCCCCATCAGCCTCACTTGCATTGATAATCAAAGCAGTGAACCATGGGTAGCTATCCCACAGTGCAACCACCCACAGTGCCTTTTGGGAAGGTTGTCATCCTTCCATGATGCAACATGCTCCCTCCCCGCCCCTCCCATTCAAAACAAACAGACTAACTTTTGTTGCGCCATTTTTCCAAACCCATCTCTGCCGCGTGCACACCATTGCCAGAGAGGCATGGAGCCCACTCAGCTCTGCACTATCATTGTGAGCATCACAAATACCTCACGACTTATCCTGCAGTATTTTCAAGGCTGAGACAGGAGCCGCAGCATGGAAAATTGCAATGTTATTGAAGCTGCCCTGCTACAAGCCGCAGAACGAAATAATTCCCATTTGCTGCAGGCTGTCACATAACATCTTCAGTCAGTGGAGCACCACTTCTGGTCCCAGGAAACAAGCACAGACTAGTGGGATAGCATCATTATGAAGGTGTGGAATGATGATCAGTGACTGCAGAACTTTTGTATGCGAAAGGCCACTTTCATTGAACTTTGCGCAGAGTTGTCACCAGCCCTGAAACGCATTAATACTCGCTTGAGACCTGCTTTGACAGTGGAGAAGTGAGTGGCCATTGCTCTGTGGAAGCTGGCAACCCCAGACTGCTACCAGTCAGTTGGGAATCAATTCAGAGTTGGTAAATGCACCGTGGGAGCTGCTGTGATGCAAGTGTGCTGGGCCATTAATAGGCTTCTGCTAATGGTAGTGACTTTGGAAAATGTGCAGGACATAGTGGATGGGTTTGCTGATATGGGCTTCCCAAACTGAGGCAGGACCATAGATGGCACATATATCTCTATCATAGCACCGGACCACCTTGCCACAGAGTACATAAATTGAAAGGGATACTTCTCAATAGTGTTGCAGGCTCTTGTGGATCACAGGGATGTTTCACCAACATCAGTGTGGGTGGTCTGGAAAGGTTCATGACACACACGTCTTTAGGAACTCAGGTCTGTTAAAAAAGATGCAGGTGCGCACTTTCTTCCTTGACCAAAAAATAAATATTGATGATGTTGAAATGCCAATAGCAACCATGAGCGATCCTGCCTACCCTTTACTCCCCTGGCTAATGAAGCCCTACACCAGGCACCTGGACAGCGAGAAGGATAGGCTTAGCAAGTGCAGAACAGTGGTGGAATGTGCATTTGGCCGCTTATAGGCAAGATGGAGCAGTTTGCTCAATAGGTTAGACCTCAATGAATGCAACATCCCAACTGTTATCTCTGCCTGTTGTGCGCTCCATAATGTGTGTGAAACAAAGAGGGAAAAGTTCCCACAGGGTTGGGTTATGGAGGCTGATAGGCTGGCTGCAAATTTTGAGCAGACAGATTCCAGGGCTATGCTGAGAGCCAACTGCAGAGCACTGCACCTCAGGGACGCACTGAAAACTCATTTTTGCAATGAACTGCAGTAATGTACATCTCTGTCAGTGCTGTTTCTTCCCTTCCCTTCCCTTCCCATCCCATCCCATCCCCTACCCTTGCACTATTGGTCCCCTTCCCTTCTTTCCCTGCCCCCGAGCTCTCAATGAATAAAGAGTATTTTTTTTAAAGCAGTACATTTTTATTGGTGACCTGTCACAGTGCGGGTGAAAGGAAGATAATTTAATATTCTCATAAGGCTGCATTGCCATCCAGAGCAAAGTGTGACTGTGTCAACAGCCCCAGAGGCGTTCATTAGTTCATTGAACATGTCATCCTGAGGTGGGTTTTTTCCCCCCGCTTTCTAATCTGGGAAAGGCACTCTGCAGGAGTAGAAGCTGGGGTGAAGGACAAGATGTCCACTGCATAAAGCATAAAGTTGCCATTGTTAGCTGGCCCCCTGGACAAAAAGAAATCTTACAATGTAAAAAGAACTCCCTTTCACATTCACAAGGCAAAGCCAGATCCACATACCAATCAGTACCTATTGCTCAGGTTGGAGTGGCATTCCAGCCATGGTAAGTAAAGGGCCCTTGTATCCATTACAGGGAAGTCTCTGTGGCATTAAATTCCCCAACCCACACTTAACCAAGGAGAAGGATCATTGGGATCCCTTTACCATCCCAAAGGCCAGTTTGGGAGGAGGTGGTCAAAAGGAATTGAAGGAGAGTATGAGCAAAGTGTTCCTGAAGAATGCATAAGGGCACCCGTTTCCAGACCCCTAACACCCATGCCAACAATATCATGGCTTGAAATTGTCTCTGTTGGGGCCCAGGACACAGTCTGTGGCAGGGGAATAACACAGAGTGACTATATTGGTCAGGTACTGTAAACTTGTACCATCTTCCCTAGGTGACTATGTGTGATATCAGTCTCTTGAGGGTAATGAACGTGGAAAGGGAAGATTTGCTGCAAGCATCAGAGTACAGGCCTGGCCCTTATGCCTCTACGCTGTGTTCTGCAATGATGCCCGCTCATTTAATAGCAGAGTGGCAGGGAAAAGCATCCTACGGTGGTGGAAGAAATAAGGTTGCCTTCCCCAGAAACCTTCTGCAAAGGATTTCAGATTACCTACATGAAAGTTTTTTATAGATATCCACGGAGGATTCTCAGAGCATCCCTATGCACATAAATGGTCTGTTCTCGGGGTAACCCTCTGCTTAAGTGGCCAACACCCAGCAAGTCCATCCCCACAAAAAGACAAACTCCTTTTTTCCCAGAAACAAGAAGCTGGACTGGGGACATAATCATGGAAATGCGATTTGCTATACACACACACCAGATGTGCCATCCCTGGCATCTTGGTCAGTCATGCTGTTCTGTGTCCGGCTGGGCTGCTCTGGGGTAATGAACAAATCCTGGCTCTCAGGGAGAATGGATACCCCACTCTCCTGCTCCCTGTTCACCTCCTTCTCCCCATCCACAGAGTCCTCCTCATTCATCCTGGACTGGGATTCTTTGGAGGTATCAATGCTGTTTGGTGGCACATTGGTGGGATCACCGCCAAGAATCGCATGCAGCTCCTCATAAAAGCGGCATGTCTTATGTAACAAGCCAGAATGACTGTTCACCTTTCTAGTTTTCTGATATGCTTGCCTCAGCTTTTTGATTTTAACATGGCACTGCTGTGTGTCCCTATTGTGGCCCATCTCCACCATACCACACAATAGCTTCTCGTAGATATCTAAATTTCTTTTGCTGGCTCGGAGCTGAGAGCACAGGCTGATGAGATCCAAGACCTCAGGTTGACTCCATGCTGGAGAGCGTTTTGGGCAGGCAGTCACCATGAGAAGTTCAGCTACAAAGCTCTCTCCACACTGTTTAAACCGGAAATGGGAATTCAAGATTTCCCAGGGCTTCAGGGGAGGGGCTGTTTCCTGTGCACGTGGTCATGGCGCAGCAAAGCGTGAATGTCCAGAGTGGTCACAACAGAGAATTATGGGATACCGCCCGGAGGCCACTGATGTTGATTTACATTGTGCTGTGCCTACATTGATCCTCATTCAACCCATAGAATTTTACTTCAGTGCTGTGCCACTTGTGGAGGTGGTTTTATTAAGTTGAATTTTACTGCGATTTAGGTCGGCAGAATTGACATGCCAGTGGAGACGCATACTTTATGGGGTTGACATAAGCCATGTTACATCAGCCTACGTTGTCAGTGTAGACCAGGCCATAAAATAAAGCAAAGAGTTATCCTTTACAGTAAGTTCTCATGCAAAGAATGTACATTTGGTGTCAAAGGGAAGATAAAAAAGGGTTAACAGCTCTCTGATGTGCCTCTTTCAGCTCCAATGTCTGAACTACAGGCAAATCTTCAGCAGCTCACTGCAGACTCATTCCATGTCAGCATAACCTGCAGACACATACCTCCAATGATCCGCAATACCTGCCAAGTGCATCTCACAGAAGCATCGAGCTGCTTTGACTATCCCTTCCAAGAACAGATCTTGAGCGGTCAAGTGAGGCTGTTGTATTTTGGCTCATCACTTACAACTCACCAAAAAAATCTTTGCTGCTTCAGAAAGTTACACAGACATTGAAAGGGATCCTATCACACAGCAACTCACTCACTTCTGCAGGACTCCCAAAATACAGGGTCTTTTTCCTCAGTTGTGTAAGGAAGTATCAAGATTTCTTGCTGTCCATGCTTCAGAGATGGGGTTCCAGACAGATGGGGTCTGCTTTTGTTGTGTGGTTGTTCCATTCCTGCCACTCATGCTGCAGGTGTGAGGGTCTGAGCACAGTGAATCACTACACCTTGACCTGGTGATGCAAGGCTAAAGTCATAATTTTACCCAAACTCTTCCCTCAAACACTTGCTCACACACCCTCCCACTAAAATGATCATTAGAGGCACCACCCCATGGCTCGTCTTTGAAGAGGTAACACAGCTGATGATACAGACACAGATCAGAAATGTTCATTGTCGCTGCATGTGTTGAAGGTAATTCTTGCACTCTTACAATCCTGTTTTTGCACATGGGCCAGAATTATCTGCCTGAGTCAGAAACCACATGGAAGGACTGCTCACTGCTGCACCCAATAGCTTTACACACATAAGGTTTCTGCCTGCTCCTGCCTAGGAAGATTCCAGTCCACACTAGTAATTTAAAGCAGATTCACAAATTAATTGTAAGCAATAAACGACCTTATTTGTTGAGAATAAAATGTATAAAATGGACATTGTGAAAGGAGATATCTCACTGGCTTATAACATTTCCAATCATGCAGTTATCTACTATAACCTCACAGATCCAGGCTTATTATACAATTATTACAAAAGATAATGGGAGGCATTTTATAGTAATAGGTACATGGAGGGCCTGGTGTATTGAATGAGAAACTTCCACAGAGCATTCAGGAACAGATCTCATTTCTGGGAATGTTACTGCTTTTCACAAATATCTAGCCAAACAATTTTCAGCCCAGCATTCCTTTGCAACTGTTTGTTTCCACTCTTTACTGTTAGTTATTGTTCGTGTGTGATTGGCCAGCTAAATCAAAAGTATTGTTTCATCTCCCTGAATGGATGTCTGAAACTTTTAGAACAACATAGTAATGACTAGCAAAGAGGTGAATATTTAATCTAATACTTGATATACATTTTCAGATAAATAATGATTTATGCTAAATAGTGTGAAACATCAGGAGTTTCTGAACATTTTCACCAAATTAAACTCAACAGTAAAGCTGCTCAGTTTTTTGAAACTTCTAAATATCAATAAATTTTTTCATGGAAATTGAAAAGCTTGCAGCAATTTTCAACCAGCCTTACTCGAAAGGTTGCATTTTTTTTTTAAAATCACTTTTTAATCATGAACTGAAAATGCAGCAGAAGCTTTCCAGCACCCCAGTTCTGTCTCTCTGTGCAGGTGTTGAGATATGATGTGGGGGATGGGAAGGCGTGAGAAAGGAGGACTCTTATTAGCCAATAAGAGTTCTGGATCACGCGCAGAGATCCAATATAACCTCACAGGTCAGGACACATTAAGGACTCAGAGAAATATCTGCTTTCCTTAGAAATCACGTGTTCTGACATGAGCCTCAAGCCTCACAACACTTCCACAGCTGGTGCCAGGTGAGCTCTGTAGAGCCTGGGGCATGCAATCATATACACAGGTCATGTGAGGCCCTTTAGAGGAGACCCCTGTAGAAACAGGTCCCTGGAACAAAAGGCAGTTTCCTCTTACCCAGAGCTGGTTCCCTAATAGGCCTCAGCAGTTTTGCCTGAGTGGAAAGGCCACTGAGTTTCCCATGGCAACATATTAGCTTTTAATAACATGCAGCAAGAGCTCCAGCTGCCCTTGATAACAGCAGCAAAAGGTCAAGCTGGGAGGAAGGATCAGCACGTCACCGCTCAGCTTCTTCTGTCTCCTGTCCTGTTTGCTTTTACATCAGACTTCGGTCTGACTCTGTCTCGGGGGTCAGCTCCTCACCCCAGCCCTTCGCTCCCCAGGCTAGCAAGGCTGGTGGACCGTGGAGTCCTGGGGAAGGCAGTGCCCCGCAGTTGTTGTCGGCAGCCCACGCTGGCAGGAGCTGGACGTGCTGTAGAGCCATATCTCAGAGCAGGGGTTCCCAAACAGTGGCACGTTTACCCCAGATGGTCGCTTGTTGGAAGCTCTAAAAAAGTCTCTCTGTTTCCAACCAAGAGTTGGAACGTGCACTGCAGGGTCATGGTAAATGCCAGAGAAGCAAGATGCACTCTCCTGGCCACCGTGAGCCATAACGGGGAAGGACATAATGGCCTTGCACACTGCTGGTGGTGCAGATGCACTCTCATCTGTTACACAACCGGCTGGCCGGTTTCTGCTACGCCTAGCCTTCTGCCTTCACAAAGCCACACAGCTTGAGCACCAAGGGAACTCACCGGGTTCCATATCTCTCCCCCAGAAAACCTCTTCTCTGAAAAGATACATGCATATGGGGCTGGGTCAGAGTAGCCCCAGGGAGCCATAAGACTAAAGCCGCCCCCTCCCCCCGCCCCCCACCCCTGGAGAAGATGCTGCAGAGCAGGAGCTCGCCCTGCACTCCCTGCCCCACAGAGGCTACATCCTGGCCCCTGCAGGGCGGGGAGGCAAGGACATCTGAGGAATTTCCTCATGTCTCTGCAGGGAAATTGGTAGGTGGAGTGGTCAGTTGGATCCAGTGGATAAAAGCCTGGCTACAGGACTAAGGAGAACCGCCTGCTCCATCAGCAGCAGAAAAGTGACTGGCTGCATCTAAACCTCTTCCCAGCAAGGGGGAAGGATCCCCTGTGCAGTTTGCCTGGCATTACAAGCATCCAGGGACCCTGCTTGGGAGAAGGCCAGAGCTTCTGAGGAGCAAGAGGCCTCCTGTAGCTGAAGCTGTCTGATGCCCATGTAAAGCCCCCCACTTCCAGCCTCCCCCACGCCTCTACCACTCCTCTCTTAACCCCACCCCCCCCACACACAGATGCCCCAGAGCCTGCAAGCACCATGTCCTCTAATCCCCTCACTCAAACTCCTCCAGCCAAGCTCCCATTCTTCTCATTTTCCCCATACAGATCTTCACCATCCCGGCCACCTATAGCCAGGCACGCATGTGCCAGGGACGTGGCTCAGGCCTTGGCTCAACACAAGTCGCTGGCATGTGCTCAGAAATTTTCATCCCCCTTCAGCCTGCTCGTCTGACTACGTGGATGTCACCTGTTTCAGTTTTCAGGTGATGTGAAAGTCTTGTATTTGGGAATAGAGCGGTGATGTTCAGCCACGCGTCAGTGGCTAACAAGGGGTAGCTTCAAAAGAAAATGGAGAGAAAGGCAACAAAGACCTCGTGATGAAATAGGCAGTAATGTGATGCCGACCTAAGTGGGGAAAAAACTGAAGCGATTTCAGGCACTGCTGGTTGGCTTCCTGCTACGAGTAATAAACAGTGCAAGACTGTTAGAACAGATGATCCCAGCTACTTATCATTTGGATTTACTTTGCATAATGAAAGAAGTGAGCCAGTGCCTCCATGGGTTATTTGCTAGGAACTTGTTATCCAACCACTCTGTAAGACCTTCCCTTCTTCAGCATCACCTTAATGC
Organism: Mesoclemmys tuberculata; assembly: GCA_007922155.1. NCBI lineage: Eukaryota > Metazoa > Chordata > Testudines > Chelidae > Mesoclemmys > Mesoclemmys tuberculata. The sequence continues at coordinate 40,225,017 of ML675613.1, forward strand.
AAAGTGCAGCTCTTTAAAAGATAAATCTCTTGATCTTTAAAGAGACAACTAAGTGAATTGAAAGACAGCAAAAACCCCCGAACATCTCTCAGCAGCATTCATGTAAGGCCCAAGAAGTGTCATACCATGTAAGCCTGATGATTGCTCAAACTGGGAAACCTCAGACAATTGGTGAAGCTCCTGGGTTACTTGCAGCAAAAGGAATTGTGTTGTCTATTCAAGCAAAACAGCTTGAAGTCATTTTTTTAATCTAACGACAGGGTGTCAAGAAGGATTTGAGACATGATTTCCCAAGTAAAGGAAAAGCTCACAGAAAGTGTAAAACAGAGCAAGCTGTTTCATTGCATAGATGAAAGTACTGAGATAACAAATTTTGCTCAGTTTCTTATATATGTAAGGTTTGAATCAGAAGTGACAGTTATGGAAGAGTTCTTGTTTTGTGAGGTTCTATCCAAATGCACAATGGCAGAAGAGATTTTTAACCCGCTGAATGAGCTTATCGCAGCAGACTGTGGGAAGTGGCAAAACTGCATCGGTGTGTGATCTGACTGATCATGAGCAATGAATAGGAAATTCGGAGGCATTTTGGCAAAAATGTGAGTGGTGATGGTGCCTAATGCTACATTCTCTCTCCGCAATATTCATTTCAAGGCAGCAGTTGCAAAAAAAAACCCCAACCCTATCAACCTACAAGTCATTCTGGATCCGACTGCAAAGGTGGTCAGTTCTATTAAAGCACAAACATTGAACTTGGGCTTGTTTTCCATTTTGTGCAATGGAATGGGAAGTGATCATCAGAAACCTCTTCTCTATATAGAAGTGAGATGGCTATCATGTGGGACAGAGGTGTCATTTGTCATGGGACAAAGATGGCAATTGCCCCCCTCAGATTTTGGTCCCCCTGAACTTGACTTGTCATAGATCTGCATGTTCCATTATGTTTTCTCCATTTCCACCTACCCCACATCCCCTGACTTTGCAGGATGTAATATAATCACCTATAACATCCTACATGCTGACACAACTTTGCCCCACCCCTACATTTTCCTGAGATGACACCCTGATGTTGGAAAGTGTTGACTTGTCTCTTTGAACAGCTGTTCTGAGGTACACATTTTCCTTAGTGGTTTTAGTTTTGACACTGCTGATTGCTTTGCAGATGAGTTATGGTTGTCAAGACTAGCCAATTTGGCTGATTTGTTCACACATCTCAATGAACTGATTGCCAGTTTACAGAGACTGACAAATACAACTTTTAATGTTCTTGACAAAACAAGGGCAATAATAAAGAAACTGCGGTTTGTAGCACAGGAAGAAAAAAAGGGAATTGCCAATCACTCCTAACCTCAGAAAGTTTCCTCCCTGAAAATGAATTGAAAATTCATCCTGAACTCATTGTTGACATAAAAGAACATTCCTTGAATTCAGTCCCCAGGTTTAGAGAACGCTTTCCCAACACTGTAACAAATGAGGATTGGCTTAGGGGGACTCATTTTCAAATGGCTTCTCAGCAAAGGGAAAGGAAGAGGTGATTGAACTGTCGTGATGGTGAAATCAACCTTGAATTCAACAAAATGCAACTCTGTGATTTTTGGTTAAGGAAAGGAGTTTAGGCTGATACCGGATGGAGCTTTGAAATTTTTTGTGCCCTTCAGTACTACCTACTCTGCGAAACTAATTTTCTACCATTAAAAGCAAATGGAACCATAGAAATGTCAATCTGGAAAGGACCTCGAGAAGTCATCTAAGTCCATCCCCACACTTTGAGGAAAGATTAAACATACCTAAACCATCCCTGACAGGTGCATTGTCTAACCTGTTCTTAAAAACCTCCAATGATGGGGATTCCACCACTGCTCTAGGTAACATGTTCCAGTACTGAACTACCCTGATAGATACAAAGTTTTTCCTAATCTCCAACATAAATCTCCCTGGATTCGCAGATTAAGACCATTATTTCTTGCTTTGCCATGGGTGGACATGGAGTACAATTGATCACAGGATGAACCTCAGTGCAGAATGGAATCTTCAGCTGAAGCTCACTCATAACTCAGCTGACATAAAGCAACTACGTTCTATGAAGCAAGTAGAGCTTGCTCATTACAGGCACTCTTTGTTTTCCCTGAGAGCTACTCAAAATGTTTTGTATTTCTCTTGATTTAAGTTTTGTAAAAAGGTACACACAGCAGACTTTGGCTCAGATTCAACAATAATCCAGATAAGAATTAGCAGGAGTTTCAAATTTAAATTAGACATGAGAAAAAGACAAACCACTGGTGTAGTTCAGGAGCATGCTGAAATATTCCGAGATATGATTTATGACATATAATTATTTCTTGTAATTTGAGTAATAGAAAAGACTTTAACGATAATGGTTGCTTCCTTGTGTTTCGTTTTATTCACTGTCTCAAACCTGCTGTTTTAAAAACAATGTTATATTAAAACAGCGAAGACTAACACATTTATTTGTCAGATGCAATGTTACATTCAAACATTTAAGGCATTTATTTTACGTTAGAGTTGGGGAATGCCCATTAAAACCTAAAATAAATGCATAAAAAAGAGAAATTTGCCTGGGGCGCTTCACACCTCAATTGCTTAAAACGGTGGCATGTGGACTAATAACGCTGGGGAACAGCTGTCTTCATGCACACGCTACAGTGGGCTGCACAGCATGATGCTCACTCATTCTTGGCACCCCTGATCCTCACCCCACTTTCTCCCAGGCTGAACTCCACCAGTTTGTTGGTCTCATCGGAGTCAAGAGGTAGTTTCCAACCACAGCACAGAGATCTGGATTTCCAACAACACAGTTCTGGCAGGGCATTTGGATATGGTATTTCCATTCAATCTCATTTCTAGTTTGGCGTCTGAGGGATCCACACTTGGGTCGGTTGATAGGAGTGTCTATTGTTTGGTACCCACTGGACAGGGAGGAGAACATCGGTTGAGCGGCACTCACTTGGCAGACAAAAGTTTTAGATAATCTCATTACCTGAAGCTACAGGAGTGTCACAGGGTGTCTGATGCGTTTCAGTGAAGGAGGTCCAGCTGCCCTGTGCCAGGGAAGGTGCTTCCAGGTTGGCCAATTCAGAGAGTGGAGCAGCTTGAGGAGATAAAGGAGGTTCTTGCTAGAAGGGTGAAGAGGGGTTTGCTGGCTGACGTCCCCAGGCTGGAGAATTGAAGGCAGGAGAGCAGCAAAGTAGTACAGGGAGTTGCCTGCTGACTTCCAAACCGGGAGGCGGAGATGAGGGCTAGAAAGGGCTGAATGCTGGGAAGCAGCAGAGGGGGGCTTACTCACTGATGTCTCCATGCTGGTGAGCTGGACCCAGAGGGCTGGAGAGGGCTATGGGCCAGGAGACCAGTGAAAGTCCCTGCTTGATGATGTGTCTAAAATGAGAAGTTGACAGCAGAGGGCCTGGGGGTTCATGCTAAGAAGAGGGGTTAAAGTCTAGCTGAAAGGGCTGGGAGTAGCTGTCCTAGAAAAAGGACAAGGAGTGGCCCTAAGAAGAGCCCGGAGGTGGTAGAAGACACCAGAGTGTGGCATGTACTAGGTCAGTGTCATTGGAGTTGAAGGGCTATGTGCACTGAGGGTGATCAGTGGACTATATTTTGGAACTTTTGTTATGGATTGTTTACACTTTGTTTTTGTAATAAACTGGCCACAAGGAGGGGTGTTAATAAAGTGGGCCACTGACCTGTCCCCAGAATACCAGACATTCTGGTACTTCCAGGAACAGCGTAGGCCCACCCCCACCAGTGTGACCCCGCCAGCATGATCGCCCATGCCCCATGCGCATGAGGTCATGCTGGCGAAGCGCTGCGCTCTTCAAAATGTCATCTTCCTTGTGTGATGCTGGAAAAAATCCATTTTTGTCTCAATACCCGACAGGGAACAAACCATGGAAAAAGAGGACTGTCGGGCTTAACACTGGACGAATGGCTTGCCAAGGTATTAGCAAGGCAAGGCAGCCTGTCATGGAGTCCTTAGGGGCCTGAGAGGGGGTGTGGAATGGTAGCGTTGAGAGTATGGCATCTGGTCACAAAGGGACTGCTGAGGGATGACAAAACCTCCCCGTTACTTCCTGTCAATGATTCTAAGGGATTATGTATGGGTAGTAATGGGGGGAGGGGACAGATGATCAGATGAATTGTGAGTATGGAGAGTGAAGCCAGGAAAGTATATAACTCAGTCTGTGTCATTCTCTACTGCCCCCATACTTCCTATTTCTAATAAACACCTAATTATTGTTTTAATGTATTGGCTATTTTTCTGCTGAAAGCAAAACCGTGGGCTAACAGTGTGACAGCCAAACAACACGAGTTCCTGTGAGCTTGTTCCACTGATTCATACTTTGCTGAGCACTGCCTCTCCTAGCAGTAGCTCTATCCTGCCTGCCATTCCCTCTTGCTACAGAGGGAAGTTTTAGTTGCACTCCATCTAACTGTGCTGGAACTTGCACAGTGAGCCTGCTTTTATAAGGACAGGCAGATGCACGCACACGTACACATTCTCTTCTCGCTTTATCACTGGAAAACAGCAGCCATGCGATTTCTCAGTGAGTCATTGATGCAGACACCAAAGGTGGTAACATGGATGCCAATGCACACAGGAGAGGGAACAAGAAGCAGAGAATTGCTAGATGTGGAAAAGCATCTTGTGATGGCTGTTAAATGATGCTGGATAGATGTGTAATAAGAGGTTCAGCAGGGTTCAATTTACCTTGATTAGCAAGTCTGATTTTTTTTTTCAACTATCTTTCTGAAATTGCTAATCAATGCCTATCCAGCACAGAATGAAATGCCACTGCCTTCACTGTCAGTCACAAACCAATGCTGATCAGATTTGAAAACGCAAAACCAGGGCATGTGAAGGAACATTTTTCAAAGGCTTTGTCCATGAACAACCTCCTCCCCTGAACTGTAGGGGATTCAGCTAGCCTTGGTACGCAATCCAAACACCATATTCCCAGCTGGTGGGACTGTGTGGTTGGTTCTAAAGGGAAGTGTACATCTTGTGAAAGGTGCAATCACCACAGTCCATCTTGGGACCCCTGAGGGGATCTCCGTCTTTGGTTCCCAAAGGAAGGCTTTTCAGGGAAGGTGAGGTGTTATACTGTGTAGAATGCTATTAAAGATTGATTGATTGGCATGAGATGGAGCTTGGATTGAAGATGGCTCATTCCAGTCCTGCTTCAGAGGAAGTCCTGCTACTGCACTATGCAGTTTCCCTTGAACTGCATGCTTAAGCTACAGCCATTTACTGGTTGAAAATCACAGACTCTAGCAACGGACAAGTTCATGTAGGTCCCTTAGCAACGGACAAGTTCATGTAGGTCCCTTCTGATCCATCTCCCTGGGCCACACCAGGGGCAGGAGTGTCTCCTGCTGCACATTTTTCTAGCACTTTGTCCAGTATAATTTGGAATAGCAAAGGGGCTTTCATCCTTACCCTTGACAGACTATTCCACTGCTGAGAGGTTTCTCTTAAATTTCATCCTTCTTAATTTCAAGCCATCATCCCTAGCTAGACATCCCCTCTACTTAGCTAAATGCTTCCGCTCCTTCCCTGATGTTTGCAGACTGTTGTTATATCCCTGCTTAGTCATCACTTAGACAAGCTCTGTAGTTTTCTCTCTTTTCATCTAACCTCTTAAATCCATTCCTGAAATGTTTTTGTAGCTTTTCTTGGAACTCTCTCCAATTTGTCAATATCTTTCTGGTAATAAGGGGCCCAGCACTGAACAAAGTGCATTTGCTTCTCCTTCCACCTACATCAATGTAACTCTGTTGACTTCAAGCAGTTACTCTGATTTGCCCCAGTGCAAGTGAGAGGATAATCTGTCCCAATATTTCATGTGTGATGGCACCAGGGACATATAGAATAGAGAGGAATTGCTTAATTGTCCCTATGTTGGAGGGGCTATTTTGAAGCTGCTGTCAGCTGCCTGGGTCTGTATAGCATGTAACTAACAAACCCTCTGATTAAAAAGATGAAAAGAAAAGGAGTTGAGATGGGAAAGAAATCATTTCTAAAACAGATGCAGTTCTGCTGCTTATGTGTGATCAGTACAAGAGTTTCGATGGGAGTAGCGTATGTTTCATGTCTCCCTCTGTAGTGCACTGATACACATACAAACAGTTGCAGGTTTGGCACAAGAGACAAAGGTTTTGGACGCACAGTCTGTGTACAAGAAGGTACATGCTTCCCACAGGGTGCTGCTTGTTAATTATTTTTGTTAATTACTCAGATAAATCCCACAGCTGTGTATATTCAAGAAACTGGTCAGGATTCTGCAATGAACAGTTTCAGTGGATTTGTACATGCTGGGAGATTAATCCAGCTACTGCGAGAGAGGATATATTTCAGTCTCTAAAGAACAGAAGGGGGTAAACCCATAATAGGATGGGGATGGCCAGAGGTGCTCTGATACCAGGGATGGGCAATCTTAGAAAAAGAGAGAGAGAGAGTGATGCTGATGTATTAGGAATGAAAAAAGTCAATAGTGCCTGTGTGTGGATATTGGGATTATAGCTGAAATGGCAGGAAGTGGGAGCTCAGTGGGTCAGGGAAAGTGGGTCTCTGAGGTGCAGAAAAAGGGAGCTTAAAGGCTTAGCGGGTGGGGCAGCTGAAAGGTGCAGCTGAAAGGTTCTGTGTAATGCAGAGGGTACAGAAATGTGCTGCACGGGGTCTCCAGTTCCTACAGAGTTCATGTGCGCTAGTCTGTTGCCTCTGGAGATGTGAGTTCCAGTCCTGAAGTGAGTGAATTTTTAATACCGATTAGGGCAAGACCAATGTGTGACTGAACCATGAATTGGTCCTAGGAGCCAGTGTGTGAGAGACTAACGTATATTCCCCCTCTTGCCCATATACACCAACCTGAGCATATTATCCCTGAACATTGGAAGTTCAAAGGCAGCCTCTGTGTAGTGTGTGAGGGACTGAGGCCTCTCCTTGCATTAACAGGCCTGTCTTGTCAGCGGAACCCTGTGTCTTACTCAATGTCTCCCTAACATCAATATCTCAGGATGGCACACGTGTTGGTTGATTAACGTGAAGGGTAACTATGTTCAGAGTTGCCATCTGGATTCATTTCCACTTCAACAGGAGGTGGTTCCTCCCATCTGCCACTCCACTCTGAAACAATGCCCAAGCTGTTAAGAGGATATGTGTTGCCAGCTGCCTGCCTGACAAAGGAAAATAACAGGACCATTTCCATGTGCATGTGGTTCTCAGTCACTAGACTGTATCTGTCATTGGTCAGCATTGCAATGTTTCACTCCGTCATCCCTAAAGGAACAAAAGCAAAGGGGTTGGGGGAAGAGTTGGAGGCATTTACAGCTGCACAGAAGGTTCCACTTTCTCCCCCTCTCTGCCCCTGGCAATGGCTGGACACATAGTTAACCAAGAGTGTTTACCACCTGCTGTCATATCACTGAAGCCATGAGCCTGTCAGGTCTCCCAAGTGGAGTGGAACAGAGTCAGCACTTTGATGGGAGACCACTATAGTGTGATCAGATGATACGGGAAGGGCTATTGGTGACTGAGCAGGTAGCATTCCTCCTACTGAACCAATGGACGGCAGGTTGCTACAATGCTGGAGGTTTCATCTTTCAAGTGAATTGTAAAATCAAGGGTTGAGATTTTCACAAGAGTCCAGGAAATTTAGCCACACATCTAGCCATCGTTTTAATGGCAGATGCAGTGGTATACACACATTACACAAAGTGTGTACTATTGGCAGGGACACCAATTTGTGGTAGGGCTGCCCAGAGAGGAAGGCAAATGGGGCAGTTTGCCCTGGGTCTCATGTTTCAGAGGGCCCCCAAACCAAATGACACTGTGACTTGGGTCACAGCACCACTCAGGTTTGGCCTGGCGACCCTTGATGGAGGGGTGGCTGAGCCAAACCAGAGTGGCACTGCAACCCCACACTCCCACTTAGAATGCCATTCACTGAAATTTGGCCCAGCGGCCCCTCTGTCTTGGTGGAGGGGTCACTGGGCCAAACCTGAGTACACCATGACCCCATGCGCCAGGTTTCAATGGCCAAAGCAGAAAGCTGAGTCCAGCCCCACCGAACAAGAACCAAACCACTGCTGCAGGGTGAGTGTGGTTCAGTTGTGCGTACCATGGGGAAAATGTCTGGGGGTGCCCGTGGGAAGATATGTAACTAAATCCCTGGACTGCTTTGAATATCTCAAGAAAGGTCTTGCCCACTGAGTCATCAAAGAGTTCAGGGATTTATTTTTCAGGCATTTGCATCCTGGCTGAATTCCAGCTGGACGAATTGCATTCTGCTTCTACTTATAGTTTCAACTGCATACCGGAGTCTCATTCACTTTCTGTTCTCAGCGGTAGCTGAATGCTGTTGTGTGCTGTTAAATTGCTGTTGCATGCTACTTCAAAGGGCTTGCGTGTGAACTGCAGCTGGTGAAATAAATACTTATAAATCTTTACTTTCATCTCAGTGGGTTGAGACTTACTTAGTTAAGGCCCAGCTGTGCAACCCTCATTCAGGCTGGTGAACACACATTCACGCAGGTCAAGGAGACTACTTGTGTGGGTGAGGTTGGCACAGCTGAGGAAAGGCCTTGGGGATCCATTGGGAAGAAAAGTGCTCTGGGAGGGCAAAGCATGTGGACATTCTTGCTGCTGTTATTATTTTCATCAGTAGCCTGCTGCCTGCTTTCCAGCACCCCTGTTACTTTCAGCACCATGGACAGCACTAAATCTCTCCCCTTGTCCCCCCATTCTCACACAAGGACCCACTCAGCACATGAGCACTGATGTCAGAGTTATACTGGCACTAACTCCTGGTACGTCTCATGAGAGCAGGTCAAACCAAATATGATCTCCCCATGCATTCCTGAAAATGGACTGTATCACTGCTGAAAAAGAGTCAACCCTGCTGTGTGATTTTGAACCTCCTTGAACCTGGATAGACCCCATATCCTCTTTTTAAGGCTAGTGACATGTTTAACTCACCTCCCCAGATTAATATTTATGTGCCTACTCTTCGCTTAGGGCATAAGTACAAGTATTGTTACTGGTCAGGAAATATCAAGCTCTTGTTAAAATCCAGTTCGAGCCTATGACTAGATGCATCATTTCAGAAAAAATATGTGAGGGTGGGGCAAAGTTGTGTCAGCATATAGAATAGTATATATGATTATATTATATCCTGCAAAGTCAGAGGCAGAAATGGAGCATAGAATTGTAGGATTAGAAGGGACCCTGAGAGGACCTCTGAGTCAAGTCTAGTCCAGTCCCCTGCACTAATGACAGGACTAAGCGTTATCTAGACCAGTGATTCCAAATCTTTTCTCTACCGTGGCATGCCTTGATACCTTTAATTATTTTGAGGCACACCACTATACAGTCTCCAAATGAACTCATGAATATTCATGAGCCAATTCAGAACTCTTCAAGTAGTTTTTCAAAAAATTCCATGGCACACCTGTTCAAGCCTGATGGCACACCAGTTTTCCAAGGCACAGTGGTTGGGAAACACTGATCTAGACCATCCCTGACAGGTGTTTGTCCAAATTGCTCTTAAAAATCTCCAGGGATTGCAATTTCACACTCTCCCTAGGCAATTTATTCCAGTGCTTAGCTACCCTGACAGTTAAGAAGTTTTTCATAATCTCCAACCTATATCTCCCTTGCTGCAATTTAAGCCCATTGCGTCTTGTCTTATCTTCAAATAAAAGAGAACAATTTCCCCCCTCCTCCATGTAACAACCTTTTATGTACTTGAAAACTGTTATCATGTCCCCCCTCAGTCTTCTCTTCTCCAGACTAAACAAATCCAATTTTTTCAATCTTTCCTCACAGGACGTGTTTTCTAGACCTTTAAGCATTGTTATTGCTCTTCTCTAGACTTTCTCCAATTTGTCCACATCTTTCCTGAAGGGTGGCACCCAGAACTGGACGCAATACTCCAGCTGAGGCCTAATCAGTGTGGAATAGAATGAAAGAATTACTTCTCGTGTCTTGCTTACAACACTTCTACTAATACATCCCAGAATGATGTTTGCTTTTGTTTGCAACAGCATTACACTGTTGACTCATATTTAGCTTGTGATCCACTATGACCCCCAGATCCCTTTCTGCAATACTTTTTCCTATGGAGTCATTTCCCATTTTGTGTTTGCAACGTATTGTTTCTTCCTAAGTGGAGTACTTGTACTTGTATTTGTCCTTATTAAATTTCATCCTATTTGCTTCAAACCATTTCTCCAGTTTATCTAGATCATTTTGAATTTTAATCCTATCCTCCAGAGCACTTGCAACCCCTCCCAGCTTGGTAGCAACCACAAATTTTATAAGTGTACTCTCATTCCCATTATTTAAATCATTGATGAAGATATTTAACCAAACCAGACTCAGCACTGATCCCTGATCCCTGACCTCACTCAATATGCCCTTCCAGCTTGACTGTGAACCACTGACAACTATTCTTTGGGAATGGTTTTCCAACCAGTTATGCACCCACCTTATAGTAGCTCCATCTAGATTGTATTTTCCCAGTTTGTTTATGAGAAGGTCATGCAAAACAGTATAAAAAACCTTACTAAAGTCAAAATATACCATATCTACCATTTCCCTCCATCCACAAGACTTGTTACCCTGTCAAAGAAAGTCAGCATGGATTTGTCAAGAACATATTGTGACAAACCAACCTGATAGCTGTTACTTATCATTTATCTTCTAGGTGTTTGCAAATGGTTGCTTAATTATTTGCTCCATTATCTTTCCAGATACTGAAGTTAAGCCGATTGGTCTGGAATTCCCTGTGTTGTCCTTATTTCCTTTTTTATAAATGGGCACTAGATTGGCCCTTTTCTAGTCCTCTGAAATCATTTCCATCTTCCATGACTTGTCTAAGAAATTGCTAATGAATCAGCTATCTCTTCAGTCAGCTTCTTGAGTATTCTAGGTTGTATTTTATCAGGCCCTGGTGACTTGAAAACATCTCACTTCTCTAAATAATTTTTTACTTGTTCTTTCCCTATTTTAGCCTCTGATCCTACCTTATTTTCACTGGCTTTCACTGTGTTAGATGTCCAGTTGCTACTAACCGATTGCTACTTGCGTGAAAACTGAAACAAAAAAGTCATTTAGCACTTCTGCCATTTCCACATTTTCTGTTATTGTTTTTCCTCCCTTATTGAGTTACAGACCTACCCTGTCCTTCGTCTTTCTCTTGCTTCTAGCATACAGACCTATGAGAAGTCATGGGGGGCAAAACAAGGTCTAGGTGGGGCAACTGGCCCCCTTGTCCCATAGAAAATGACACCCCTGTTTTTGACCCTCCTGTGTAAGGAATTGTACAGACAAGTTATATTATAAGAGCATTTCCTTTTATTAGCTTCCATTTTAATCAGCTATAAATTTCAATGAATGACCATAGGGCAGGGAGGAACAGTTCTCTTTTTGTTATACTCTTCCTAATTTTGAATGATTCAGCCAGAGTTTTAGAGCTCTGTCTCCTTTTCATGCTAAGTAATCCCACTTTTTACAACTGTAACAAATTCCTAGCCACATAGGACTTCATCAGTTTCATGATGCTTCACAGCAACAGCAACTCAAATCCTCCTGCTCCAAAAGCAAAGACTCCCGCCCCTTGAATAAAAGGAGATTCTCCTTTTATTCTGCTATCAATGTAGTCTATGACATACAGGTGATCAGTTGATTCCATCTATTTGGTGGTAGCACACATGTGCTCATGCATGCATGCACACACAATACGCTAGAGAGCATGGCCATCTACCACTGGACTAGGACTTAGTAGCTCTGAGAGCAATTACTAGTTTAATCACTTAGTCTCTCTGTGCCTCAGTTCCCCCATCTGTATAGTGGGAATAATAGCATTTCCCACCCACACAGTGGGTTGTATGGATTAATGCATTTAATGTTTGCAAGGAGCTCAAAAACTACAAGAGATGGGGAGCCATAAAAGTAGATAGAAAGACAGCCAGTTTATTATAAACCTCTGATCACGTCTCTTCCATTCAAACCTGTAAGTACACTCATTGCTATCCTCTGGACATTCACCAACATTGCTAACCTTTTCACTGCTCTCTATTTGAAATCAACCTGGAGGAGATACTCTGCCTCTCTTTGTTCTCCACCCTTCCTAACTCAGGCCTTGTCCAATGCCCCTACATCACCTGTACTGAGCATGTCAGTTGTCTCATGTTTTTGGACTGGCTCATCTGGCATTAAATCTACTGCACTGATTTTGAGTGCTGAGAGCTCAGACGCAGTTGGAAGAGGATAGCAGTTGGAATAGCTCAGTCTCTTTTGGGAAAGATGAATTGGAAAGAGTCTTCTTTACAGCAGCAAAATAATAAAGGAATGTTCCTCTGAGGTCTGTGTCAGAATGTGTACTGCTTTTAAAAAAATCCAAAACAGGAAGCCAGGCGGGAGAGGAACAGGGGAAGGCTCTAGGATAGGTAGAAGCTCTGTTGTGAAACAGAGAGCACAGAGACAGAATAGTTTTAGCAATAACAGTGTTTTCTTTCTCCTAATGAAATTACTTGTTCGGTATTAGAAAGTACTTCTCTCTGTGTGTCATCACCTTTGTCACAGGGCAGTCCCCATTTTGTGTGTATGTCAGCTTGCCACATGTAGCACTGAAAAGCAAAAGACTTCCTAGAGAACAGGGCCATTACAAAACTCTTGGATTGAACTTGTCTCTTAGAGAGAAACTGATCTGCTTGCCTGCTCAATGGAAGGACCAAAAAGTAAAACAGCATTAAACACTATGCTGTGATGGGTATAGTAATCCTACAGGGAGGCACAGAGCTGATGGGAGAAGGAACAAGTCAATATTCACTACCTCTGATCTCAAAGTGTTATGGACATATAGGATTTCTTCTGCTGATGCTTGTCCTGGGGGTGTCCATCGTTATAGAAACACCACAATGGAAAGCCAACTCCTTACCATGGCACCACCTCTCTACAAAGTCTGCCTGCCTCTTGCCCCATTGGATGACAGAATACAGAAGCATGCTAAGTGCAAGCTATCAAGTGACATTTTTATAAACCCCTGGAGTTGTGAAATGAGATGGGAGTGTAGAGTGATGAACAGGGGCACAGGGAGGTGCAATGGCACAAGGATGTATGGATGTGCAGTAACATGCAATCATACATTCACAGAAATGTGTAGTGACGTGGAGGAAAAATGATGTATTGATATGAAGTGACGTATGGGCACCAGTACCATGCAACGATACACCAATGCACAGTGGTTTAAAGTGACATTTTTAAAACATGCAGTGACATTTAAATGAACCCCTAATGTCTCTGGAGCTGCTACCCAGGACCCAGCATCACGTTCTGTATTACTCTAAAACGATTGGAGCTGCTGCCCCTTTCTCTCATGTGCAGCCATGTCAAATGAGTGCTGGAGTCCCTGCCTAGAAGAATGGCCTCACTAACTCCTGCACTATGATTCATCCACCAAAAACAGAGTGACAGGCTCATTATTTCACTAAGTCTCTGTATTCCTCTTTGAGAGAGAAAACTGAGCTAAAAATGGAAGAAAGTCCAGATGATGCCTAATGCTTTGTGACGCTGACGAAAGGGCTGGCAGATCCTGGAGTTTGGCTAAATCCTTCCCAAAAGAGAGAAATTTTATAGCTGGCCACCAGGGTGAATGTTTAAGGATGCAGGCATGGGACTGGGTTAATTTCCTCTCTGGTGGTGGTTTAATATGGGACAGGGGTTGCAAGCGCTCTTCATTCTTTATTTACCCTTTGCAGTAAGCTCTGACCCTGGTCTCATAACTTGGAATTTAATTTTCCACAGGGGGTCTGTGCTGGAGTAGGCTCTTGCCATTTCCATCTGTCTATCTCACCTAGTCCCAGGGATAAAGGAATTCCTTTACTTTGAAACTAGATCTTATGGATACCAAGACAAAGAGGACCTCCATTTGTTTGCTACAGTTGTTGACATTCTGACCTACTTGTGCACAAATTTGTCCTTGCCAGCTGCAGGAGAAGGTGATTGGATCTGAACATATCACTAACAGACCAATAAGAGTTAAGGAAATGGAAATAGAAATGTTGTCAATATTGCCACCCAAAGTCTCGTCATGGCTTGCTTCTTGTAGCAGGCTGGTGTGCACTGTAACACTTTGTCACGCTTTGAGCCTAAGAGTGTGTCTACTCAGCGCAAAAAAACCCAAACCTAAGGTGGAGAGTTTCAGAGTCTGGGGCTTGTACTAAAAATAGCTGGAACCAAGCCGGAACATCTAAAACCTAGTAATTTTTGCCCCATAGCATAGTCTGTAGACCTTGGCTCTGAGACTTGCTGCCATGTTTTTTTGGTTTGGTTTGGTTTTTTTCAGTGTATACATACCCGATGTGTTCAGAGGTGAAAAGCTGAAGCATTGACCCACTGCTCCAGCCAGACACTTTATTCTTTCATTGCACCCAATGTGAAGTAATTCAATATTAGACCTCAGTCAAGCAGTTAAAGATGAATTGATGACTGAACTTAAAATTAGATACTCCCAAATTACAAATCATGACCTGATTAAGTTGATTAGGAGTGAATTGAGCATGTACATAATCAGTGAATATATATACGTGGTCATTTAAAGGGGACAATTTCTCAAAGCTAAAAATAATTATGAGCCAAACGGATTAGGAGTTGTTTAAGAATACTAGATACTCCAAAAGCCACAATTCTTGGCCATAAAGGACCACTATTTGAGTTAAAAAGCCATGCTGGGGAAGAGGGGATAAGAAAATAATTTTTTTTAAAAATAGATACAACGAAGGGAGAAAAGGGGCGGCTGATGGCAGTAAAGAAATGCAGGCAAAAGATAAAGGAAGTTGAAGGTATCAATGGAAACTATCAGTCAACAGGGTTAAAGAAAATAAAACTGATTTTTTTAAAATATATCTAGAACAAAAGGAAAGCTAAACATATTAGATGGAGATGGTACAATTGTTGATAATGATGCAGAAAAGGTAATCGTGTTCAATAACTATTTCTGTTCTATACAAATATCATGTGATGATGAAATGCTTGCAATTAAAATATTAACTGAGGCAGATGTTAAGCAGTATCCACTAAAGTTAAATATTTTTAAATCAGCAGGTCCAGAAAATGCTCAACATTTTTTAAAGAGTTGTTTGAGGAGCTCTCCAGACCATTAATGGTCATTTTTAATAAATCCTGGACCACCTGGGAAGTCCCAGGAGACTGGAAGAAAGCCAATATTATGCTAATACTTTAAAAGTGTAGATGGAGTGATATAGATAATTATAGGCCTATTAGCCTGACATCAACCCTAAGCAAAGGAACAGCTAATACAGGATGCAGCCAATAAAGAACTCAAGGATGGTAACATCATGCCGATCAGCATGGTTTCATAAAAAAATAGATCTTGTCAAACCAGCTTGATAATGTTGTCTGATGAGATTACAAATTTGGATGATAAAGGTAACAGTTAACAGAATACCTTTTCAATTCTGTAAGGCACTTAACTTAGAACCACACAATGTTTTAATTACAAATAGTGCTATGCAAAATAATTGTAACAGATATTAAATGGATTAAAAACTATCTAACTGATAGCTCTTAAACCATAACTAGTAATGGGGAATCATCAACAACAGAGCTAGTTTCTAGTAGAGGGTCTCACAGGGATCAGGTCTACATCCGCTTCTATTTTATCAATGATCTGGAAGAAAATATTAAATCATTACTGAAAAATTTACAGTTGACACAGATTAGAGAGCTGGTAAACAATGAAGAGGTCTGAGCACTTGCACATAGTGATCTGGACGACTTGGTAAGCTGGGCTCACTCACACAATAATGTTCAAATATGGCCAAATACAAGGTCATACATCTAGGAACAAAGAATGTGGGTCACACTTAGGACTTACCTATACAAACCATCAGTGTAAACCTACCTCGCATTAGCCAGTGGCACGCTAACTGTCCATGTGGAACCCGCTGCTGTTCGCTGAAGTTCTGTAGTGAGCTTTGATCCATCTCACTTTGAAACGGGAGTCTGTCAAAGTGCACTGCAGAACTTCTGGTGTGCGGCAGCAATGTCTGTACAGACACTAGTGCCTGGAAAGCTAGTGCCATGATTGACATCCCATCTTGCTGTGCAGCAACTGTTCAAACAGGCATGCCCTCAAAGGCATGAAAGGGATTTAGGGATCATGGTGGATACCAGCTGACCATGAGTTCCTCGTGTGATGCGGTGGCCAAAAGGGCTAACATGACCTCTTGCATGCACATAGAAGTATCAAGGAGACGTGTTAACTGGATAGTCCTGTAGACACATATCTATGGATACAGATGTGTCCAGAAGCCACAAGTGAACATATATGGGAGGCAGCCAAAGAACCAGCCATTTTTCTGCCAATGAAGCTTTTTAAAAGAGCACTCCTTATTTCAGTCTTCTCTGGAGGGGACATGTTTGAACGAGGCAGGTCCTGCTGGGTGCCCAAATCTGAGCACCATAAGGAACGCTCGACTCAGAGTGTTAATGGAAGGGACGTGTGTGTGCTGACTGGTTTAGCTTCAAGTTTTTCATTACTTGGGACAAAATTTAAACAGCACAAGTTAAAATCCATAGTCACTATTGGTTAGAAATTTCTTGAACAAAAACCTATATCCAGATACCCTGGGAACTGTGAAAAGTTTGGTTCCATATCCGCACTTCCAGGTTTGGGCTTATCCTGGCTTCTGAAACAGGCGCTTTCACTTAGTAGTTGTATTTTTTCACATCACACTTACTCCTCTCTGGTCTTCCACTGACTCCAGCCTCTGTGTCTCATTTGTTCCCTTCTTCCCTGGACATCTGTCCTTAGGCTTTTTTCCATGCCACATCCTATGCTTTGGAATACCTTCCTGGAACTGATCCACAACCCTGCCTCCCCTCTCTTCATTCAAGTTCCTCCTCAAGACCGCCTCTGCCACAAGACCTGCAACAAATTAGCCAACTAGCACATCCTAGCCAACTAGCACACACAAATTAGCCAACTAGCACAGTCATGAAAAAGCCCTACTCTCATTATTTCACCATGCTGTGAAAAGCCCGTTCTGAATAACCACCTCATTTTGTTGAGAGTGCCTATTCACTTGAAAAGGGCTGTGTGTACTGTAGATGTATACAAATGTACTCACATGCTCACACTCTCTCACATACACAACAGTATCAAAAGTAATGATGTTGATCAGATGACAGCATTTTTCAGATGCCAAACAGGGATGTAGGTTAAGTATTCTGTGTGAGTTACTAATATGAAAAGAGAACCCTTGCTCTTTTTGTTAGATGCTTTTGATTCTTGCTCTTGTCAAGCTTTATATGCAGCTGTTCCTTTGAATGAAGCTTCCCATCTTATCCCGGGCAAGTGAGCTGCCTTATCTAACTGTTACATCAGTTCTCCAGGCAGAGACAAACACAGTCTCAGGGAAAATCTTTGCCAGCTTTTGAAGGAAAGATACGTAGAAGCACTTACTGAGCTTTGGACAACATAAATGGCCAGAATAATGAATTTCAGTAAGCAACAAAAATACAGGTTCTTGAAAAAACTCCAGCAGAGTTAGGAAGGCGTCACACTTAAGTAACTGTGACAATCAGCTTGATATGTGTGGAAATAAAGCTCATTCAGATATGATGAGCCCCACTCTGTCACCATAACCCCTCTGTGGACTCAGCAATTTGCTTTGGTAAATCACACATGGGGCCACAGCTCAATAGGTTTTTATTAAAGCCATTTCAACAGTTGTCTCATAGTCCAGTGGCCAAGGGGCTAGATGATTGGGGGAAGGGGACAGAATTTATTCAATATCCCCACAAATGAGCAAGTCATTTAGCAGGTGGAACCATTTCATGAAATTATTACAAGTTGGACTGAGGGCAGAACCAATTGTTTCTGTTATGACATCATAGGAGATTCTCACACACACAAAAAAAACTTCATTCTAGAGTTCACCACTTCACTGTCATGTGATTCAGCAATCAGTAATCCAGAAGAATTTTAACTATACCCATACCGCATGTTGCCTCACTTGAGGACTCATAATGTCAGTTTATGGCAAATTTTTAAGGCTGGCTGCCAAACTGATGCCAACCTTCCTCCTTTTTCAACCGGGCCCTTGAAGGGAGAGGATTTGTAGAGCAGACCCCATTTCATGGGATTAGCACAAGAAAGAAGAAGATACAATATATATAGCTATGAAAACTGAAAACTCTGGCTGAGTGTAGAGACTGCATACATTTAATGCTGAGAGTTACTACAGCCTGTAACTGGACCCAGGCACATACACTGCGCTTTCTCTCCTGGAGATTTTAGCATTTGTACTTTGTGTTCTTCATCTAAAATATGTCATCTTAAATGGAAAGTGTAGGTTTTGCTTCTGTGCTTGGGAACATAACAATAAAGAGGTGAGATGGCAAGTTTGTATGGAACAGAGGGAAGGGTAAAATGAGGAAATCCCTACCCTGTTATGAGAAAGGGCAGGTGACATTTACAGCAGGAGCCATTTATCGAGGCAGGCAGTGTGGTTTAGTGGCTGGGGTTACAGAAGACTGGAACTCAGGAAAAAGTCCTAGCTCTTCCACTGGCCTGCTGTATAACCTTAGGCAAATGACTTCACCTCTCTGTGCCTTTTTCCCCTCCACCCTTCGTCTGTCTTGTCTCTTTAGGTGGTAAGCTCTTTGGAGCAGGGACTGTCTCTCACTAGGTGTTTGTGCAGCTCCTGGCACAATGGTGCTACTGTAATAGAAATAACCTTCAGAACTCTTCATCCTTTTTCAGAGTGCGTTTTGGTTCCATTCTGGGAAGCAATATGTGGTACAGGGGAGCCAGTTAGGAAAAAACCCAGTCATGCCAAGAGCAGAGCAGAATTTACTCTGCCTCAGACACGGGCACTAGCTAAATATTCATCATTCATGCCAAAAACTTCACTCTCTGAAGTTTGCAGGGAATAGCACGTCTTGTTTGAAAAATGAGCCAGATTACAGATAAAGTTTCCGGGCTTTTGTGCAATTCAGTTTTTCCTTTTCCCCAATGTTTTCCGTTCCCCTTCCCCCAGGAGTACAAACTCTTAGACCATATCTTGGATCAGAATTTCCACAGGGTCTTCTTCTCTTTTCCCTATTCCCCCTACATGAAGCTGCTCAGGAGGACACAGTGATTCTTGCTTAGAGGCCCAAATTCCAGCAGTGGTATAGATAGGCACATGCCAAGAAACCTCCAGCCAGCAACAGGAATGCAGGGAAGAAACCATCTGGCCTAATTCTATCTCCTGGAGAATCTCCAGAAGAGACCATTTTGCAGGTCCTCCCCTACATACATTACAGATGGGATTGTGGTGCTTTTCTAAGTGGTCAGCTGGTAGCTTGCATGTGCATATATTTTTCTGGAAAGGGCCTCTGTTCCTGTAGGGTTAAATTCATCCCTGATGTAATACCACTGAAAGATCCAACCCTTAGAGTGCACAAAAGTGCACCCCTTAGACTATATATTGGACTGGTCTTGTCCAGAATATGGACACGCTATATCATGGCTTTGGCAGTAGATATACTTGCCTGTTTCACAGGGACTATGGCTGTTTTCAGGTGCCAGACAGAAATCAGCCCATGGTGTATAAAGTGAAATGAGAAATGGTATAGAATCATGTGCTATTTTAGTGCTGGTGTTTGTAAATTTACATTGCACGGTGCACAGTTGTAGAAATCTAACATGTGAAATCATCACAGGCACCTACGAGGGCTATATCTGTATTAACAGCAATGAAAATGTAACAATTATCTTTTTTCATCTACTCCAAATCCTAAAGCCCTTCGCAGGCCAAATGGGGAGGACGAGATGTCCAGACAATAATGGATATTTATTTGATCCAAGCTGCTCCCAGTCACCTAGAACTGGGTACTCCTCTGAACATCAAGACACAGCTCTTGCAAAGAATCAATGGAGCTATAAAGGTAGTGAGGCAGCTATTTTCAACCAAAGGCCTCCAATGCCTCTTGGTGGAGAAACTGTGCAATGACAGGTCATAAGTGTCATTTCAGGTCTGTGAGAAAATAAAGAAAGCAAAGTGTATCATGGGTCTACGCTCCAGTG
>ML675613.1:40255127-40381789 GCA_007922155.1 Mesoclemmys tuberculata
TGAAATGAGAAAGGTACAGCAGTTGATCACAAAGTGAACAATGACGCAGTTGCGACACACACACTGGAGAGGAAGTGGGAGCTTGATAACACAGAAATAGAAAACATACCTATTAAAAATCGCAGGATAAAGAGAAGCCTCCCACCAGATGGTCAAATCTGAGGCAGAGAGAGATCTAAATCTCATTTTCTGCAGAACTGCTGCCTAGCCATTCGGTGCCTAGTCTGTAGCAGTGCATGGGATTCTACCATCCTGAGTGCAGGACTCTTCACTTCTCCTTGTGGAACCTCATCAGATTTCTTTTGGCCCAATCCTCTAATTTGTGTAAGTCACTCTGCATCCTATCCCTGCCCTCTGGCATATCTACCACTTCCCCAGCTTAGTGTCATCTGCAAACTTGCTGAATGGAGCATTGGCTCTACGCAACAACACAAGAAACTTCAGGAGTTGTTTAGTATTTAAGGTCCTGTGCAACTTTTACTTATGGAGTTAGTCATATTATAATCAGGTCACTGAATGGAACTATTTGCCCTAGGAGGTACTTACCATCTTGAGTCAGTGATTATACTTCTAAAAAGTCAGTAGACTTTAAAAATTCCCTGCATCATCAATAATAATAAAATATTATTAATTATAATTAATAATTTGTATTACCATAGTGCCTAGGAGCCCTAGTCATACACCAGGAGCCCACTGTGCTTGGCGCTGTACGTAGAACAAAATGATTGTCCCTGGCCCAAGAGCTCACAATCTAAGTAAAGACAAGAGTACTGCCAACCACATGAGTTCAAAAATCAGAAGTCAGGCTCCAAAACACCATGATTCTGGCTTTAAAATCATGATATTTTAATAATTAATACAGAGTTCTTTTTATACAACTTTTGGTTTCTAATCCTTTAAGGTAAACTGAGTTCATATTGTCAAGTTTTTCTCTGCAACCATGAGGGCTAGAAACTTACTTTTTTAAAAAAACAAAAGAAAATCAAAAACAAAAGCTGAGATTCTCATGCAAACAGGGGCATTAAGGAAAACACCAGAGTTGACAACACTGCCCCGTATTTTTTTTTAGGTCCTGTTTTTATACTACCAAAAGCTGCAACTTCATGGTTATTTCCTGATCCTGGAGTTGTAATTAAAGAGTGACACCTGCAAAAAAGATACTATTAGGTTAAAAAAACCAAACATCCCTACTGATGTCTTTAACAGCATCTGAAATTAATAAAAATTAAAGATTTTTAAACATCTAATTTACTTTTCTCTACTTATTCTGGTTTACTTTTTACATTTCTTTCAATGTGGACAATGAGATTAAACTACTCAGTTTCCTGGTTGCAGGGGCATGGCAGAAATAAACATGTGATAGCTTTTGGGGCACCTTCTGTTCCCCCACTGCAAACCAGAGGAGCTCACTCTCCTGAACACAGTCCCAGGGAGCTTGTTCTCACTCCGGACCTGAAGAGCTGTCAGCTCCCAGTGGATTATTGAGGGGAGGGATGTCCCCGCCTGCCCCCTTCCTATGCAGGCCCCCTGGCCTGGTTGTTTATAATTAGCTTCTAGTCAATATCACTTCAGACTTATGCAGTAGTGCAACATGAAGCTGTTTGGTTGCAAACATTACAGGAGAACATTTATTTGCTTCAAAAATCTATTTTTCCTGGTATTTTAAAAAAACAAAGCCTATTTATTGGTTGTAGGTTTATTTGTTTTAAACAAATCTTCAATTTGACTTACATGTCTCTAATTTGGAAAAGACAGCCCTGAGATTTTGATATCATGTTCCCATGCTTTAATGCTTGTAATTTAATACCCTTGTAGAGCATTGCATGATTAGCGTTGTCTGTGAAAACCTTCCAAAACCAGTTTCTTCTGCTTACAGAACGTTCCAACTCTCTAGCTTGCTCATGCCATTAAATTTCTCTCTCTGCATAAACGTATCCATTGTTTTCAATTTGTGTCTGAACTGAGCGTATTGTATTAACACTTCTTGAGCACAAACCTCACTCCAAAATAAAATGAAATATTGAGAAGTGGCTTGTCCTTGGCTATCTGTCTTATTTTCATACAATCATAGAATATTAGAGTTGGAAGGGGACTTCAGGAGGTCATCTAGTCCAACCCCAACTAAATCATCCCCCTCTAAAGCATGTTACAGATTTCTAAAAACAAACTGCCTGCAGCATCTTGGTATTTAAGTAGTTGGGTTTACAGGCATATGATGCCCCCCTTCCCAGAAAAGTTCAGTGACTACCCGTGGAGACCTTAACCAGAAGTTTTGGTAATGAAACTTCTTATATAAACTGCAGCTTGGATTCTCCACTCCTGGTATTTTAAGAAGAGTATGCAGTTATTGTTTTGTGATAATCACATACTGCACCCAGTCCAGAAGTGAGTAAAAGGATTTAGGTTTGACTATGAGCAGATCACTTAAGCCCAGATTCACAAAGCTGCTTAAAGGTGCCTAAATCCCAGCTTTACGTTTCATTGCAACCCACAAAACCCCTGCTTGGTTGCCACCATACCCTTTGGTGCCTAAACTCACTTGGTGCCCAAATTCTTGCAATAAAAGTTCCTTAGCTGCCTAAGTTTCTGCCTTTGGGCATGGGCACTGTTTTCTCCCTCTAGGTGTCTGGATGCCTAATCTCCTGCCTAAATCCAAAAGCAGGAAATGATAGGCCAAGGAACATATATCTCACCCATGGGACCCAATCCAGTAAGCATGCTCAGAGGCTGCCTGCTGGTTCGGGTCCCATTCAATTTCTGTCTAGCAGAGGAGGAGGTGGTACTCATTTTATAACTTATAGGCCAGTGGTTAGAGCACTTAGCTTGGATGAGACACCCAGGTTGGAGGTG
Organism: Mesoclemmys tuberculata; assembly: GCA_007922155.1. Lineage (NCBI taxonomy): Eukaryota > Metazoa > Chordata > Testudines > Chelidae > Mesoclemmys > Mesoclemmys tuberculata. The sequence goes on from ML675613.1 coordinate 40,257,978, forward strand.
GAAGACTGAGGGTCCTGTCCCTCTGCTCCAGTGTCTCTTTAATTAATTATACATAGTGGAACAGCTTCAGGAGGAGATCCCCAAATCAGAATATCCCATAGCTCTGTGGTTAGCATATACTCCTAAAACATGAGAAACTTCTGTCTGAATCCTTGTGGCCAAGTCAGAAAGAAGAGGAAATGGAACCCTAGTCTCTCACCGACCACGTGAGTACTCTAACCCCAGGGGATAACATTTCTAAACTGTGTACCGCCTCCTTCTGCAGCTGTTTTGTGTGTGGAGTGAAGTAGGCACCTAACTCATTCTCACAAGATGCAGCTTAGGTGGGCACTGTCCGGGGTTCTCTGCTCAGTGTCCCCTTCTGGTCTCCTACTTTTGACCCTGTGACCATCACGCCCTTTCCTGTTTTATTCATTTGTTGTCCCCCGTAATCTGTTGGACCCGGGTCCAGTGGTTCCTCCCCTAGGCTGGGAGAGGAACCTTTAGCGGTGGGTGGGCTTGTGCCCACCCACATACCCCCGGTTCTCCAAATAGAAGATGCAGCTTAGGCACCTAAGCCACCTGACTCCAGTAAAAAGGTTCCTGTTTGTGGATTGCTAAGTAAGATAGGTGCTGCTCTGCAGACTGAATTTAGGTGCCTATCTCAGTGAGAGAGGTGGGGTGTAGGACACACCCATCTCATTAGCATCTCCCATTGGCTAGCATAGGTGGCTTCCTCACCAGGGTGCTGGCTTTTCTGGATCACATTCCAAGGCACTTAGCTCTCCTCATTCATTATATAGCAGCCCAGGTGTGTAATTTGACTTTGGGGATCCCAGTGATTTTCTAGGCACCTACAAGTTAGGCATTGCAGCGCTCGGTGTCAGCCAAAGTCCCTTTATTGATCCAGGCTTTAACATCTGAGAGTTAATTCCTCCACTGGTCAAATGAACATAGCAATACTTACTTCCTGAGGGAGCAAGTCATTAGGCTTAATACAGTAGCATCTGTAAAACTCTTTCATGGAAACTACAAATATATAATTTTAAAGGATTCTTCTCCCATTTACAAAGAAAGAGACACCCAGTGATAGAGAGAGCTCAGAGTTCTAGTATTAGTGTATGAAAGGCCCTCTTTTATATAATAACAATAAGCAGATCTTTCCAGTCCCTAATACTTTGTTGCCCTTTTCTAATAACTTTTTCCCAGCATGCCTGAGTCTGGGCTTTTAAATGTGGCAGAGTCAAGCACCACCTGCCCTTTTGTAGCCATTTGAAACTAATAGATTCTCTCTCTTTCAGCTGTTATAGTTTCCTTTCCTTAATGCTGAGATGGTCCATTCTTACAATTTCTTAGTGGGAATCCTGTCAGATTTTTAAAGAGAAAATTGCATGTTTGGTTATTTTTTTCTCCTCCACAGACTTTCAGGGCAAAAAAGCAGCACCTCACTTGAGCTTTTGGTGGGTTTTTGTGTCATTGCTGTTAAGAGTATTGAAGAATTTCTGAAATTCAGAGTCACAGAGACTTATTGTTAATAAATGTCATGCTGATAGAAAAGTGCCAACTTGACAGCTGTGAAGATTTTAATCTTCTCTTTGTATCCAGAATGGATATAGCCTAAGTAATAATGATATAATTTCCTCCCCATCCCTAAGCTTGAGAGAGAGTGTTGTGAGAGAAAGAAGGTGTTTCAGCCTCCAGGCAATCATGTTTTTTACTTGTTTATGAATGCAACATCCAGTAGAGCTAATGGTATAAGTTTGTGCTGTGGACATGTGTCCACTTGGATCTACACTACACTGAAAAGTTATATCGGCATTGGTCAGGGGTATGAAAAAACACACCCTGACTGACATAGTTAATGCTGAAATAGCCCCCAACATAGACACAGCTGTATCAATGGAAGAGGACTTCTGTCAACATAGCTAACCTCATTCAGAGAGGTGGTGCTCTTGCTCTGACAGAAAAATCCCTTCTGTTGGACATTACACCAGCTTAGTCTCCATAGTGTAGTCATCCCCTGAGCCCTCCCCCCCACTCCAACTTATTTCACATAGGCCATCACAATGGTAATAACTTTCAGTAAATATCAGACTAGTGCTTGATTTGCACTGGTGAAAAACCTCTCCAGCCATAACCAGCACCCTGAATTATTTCAATTCTCCCAAGTAACACTGTTAGAAGGAAGAACAACTTCATTGACCCACCCATCATGCATATAATTGGCATGTTAGCCAAGGATCAATGAAGGTTAATCTTATGTCTGAACCTGTTTTCATTGAAGTCAGTGGGAGTTCTACGGGAGCAAGACTAGTCCGTTTATATACAGAGGGATCACACCTTCCATTGAGGTGCAGCCATCTTTAGGGGGGACCGTTTAAGAGTTCACAGCAGTGTTTTTCAGCAGCTCAGAAGGGGGCAGGTATGACGAATTCGGCAGGATAATCTTTAAACCAGAAGACTGTAATTAACAAAATTGGACATGAGTCTTTTGGGTTAGCACTAGTGTCTGGTTACAACCATCATAGATCTTTAAATTGGCTTCTGAGTCGTATAAATAACACATCTGAAATAGTTTCTCTCTGGAAATTGTGTGAGCAATGGACAATCAGTGTAGATAAGTATCTGATAAAGTTGGTAAGGCCCACAAACCTTACATGAAAGCACACTGCCATGCATACTCACTCATTAAAGAATTGTGATGCTTTTCTATTTTCCATTTGGTACTTGATTGGGCTCCCACTGACTTCATTGAAAACGTGATCTTCTCTTCCTTTGTGTTCTGAAACTTTGAGCCTTCCAGGTGCTGTGTAGCTTTTGGAAGGTACTGAGTGCCCTTAGCCCCTACTGACTTCATTCAGAGCTGAGCATACTTGCCACCTCCCACCACAGGGCCCTAAAAGCTGTTCCAACATAATTGGTCTTAGGCTCTTCTGTGTTTACTTTAGCATGCAAATTGTTTTCTCTTGCAGCCCAAAGCTAAGTTCCAGTATAAGAACCCTTTAATAGCTAATACATCCACTGTTCTGTTCTGCTCCTGCAGGGCAATGGGTTTGATAATCTAATACTGCAAGGTCTTTTCCAGCCCTAGCTACCTGGCCCCTAATCAGGACTGTTGTTTGCAAAGCTTTTCTGAAGCACAGCAGAAACAATGGCACTTAGAGGTATAGTGCAGCACTTGAGAACCCTAGGGAATCCATGGAGACGGTGGGGGAGATTGCCTAGGGATTCATTTTAAAAAATTAACCTGATTTAGTAATAAGTGAGGGGAAAATGGGATTGGAAGGCGGGACTTTCTCTTCAACAGAGAGGGAAAGCTTTTTGCAGGTGTTGCTCAAGTTTCCACTGTGTTCCTCCTGTAATGATTATTAAAATTACTTTCTAGACAAGAAAGGAGACAAGATCTTTGCCACAAGAATTTTACAATCTGAACAGACGGGGGGAGGAGGGGAGAGGCAGGCACGTGGTAGTAAGAGCAGTGCCATTTAGCAGCGGTGTTTATTAATTCCATGATTTTTGGAGGGAGTTCTTAGTTTTTCTTTCCGCTAATTTAATAGAAATGTAGGGCTGGAAGGAATCTCAGTCATCAAGTGCAGTCCCATATTGTTAACCATATTTACAAGCTCACTATTGTATATGATGCAAATAGTATTCACACCCTCACACCCCTCAACACAGATTGCAAACTAGAGGCAGCCTATACTGGGATCTGTTCTATTTCTGAAGAGTTTCAAGGTGCTGACAGCTCATGGTATTTCTTTCCCATGCTTATTTATGCAACTGACTCGAAGTAAATTTAACTGTGGTCAGAGGCTAGGGATAAAACTACACAGCAGAATTATCCTCTATGTAGGAGCACATTCGTGAATGGCTGGAAATGGGGCACACAAAGCATACCCACAATTGGGGAGATGACAAAGTGATATATATTTAGAGCTCAGTACAGCAATTTGATCCACATGGGTCTTGTTTTGTAAATGAAGCTCTTTTTGAAACTCAGTTGATTACCTCCTGATTATATTGTCAGACCACTGATCCTTTATATGTTTGAGCAACATATTGGGGCCTGACTACAGCAATCTTGAACATCCTAAATTCTCACTGAAATAAGAGTGGTTCAAAGGGTACAGGACTGGGTCTTTAGTTTGTCAGAATACACACCTCTTTAGTCCCTTTTCCCACACTTTTTTTCTTTAACTCAGCCCATCTTTTTTCAAACACATCTGCGGATATTCCATAATGGAAAAGAATCTCATTCATCAGGATAGCAAAAACAGGTACCCATGTTTGTATTGTCGTCATAACCTTGTTCATATACAATCCTGCGGTCATCCCAGGAGCTGGAAAACAGACATCTATCCTTCCCATCATCTTCCCTGTGCCTCGCTTGGCATAGCAGCCAGGCAGTCTGCATTGTTTAGTTGAAAATTTGATGTCTGATGATGGCTTTAGTTGGAATGTTTATTAGTGAAATATGCCTCATGCAATTATTAAATTATGCCTACTTCTTTTTCCTTTGTCATTTTTTTCCTTTAATTTGTACACCAAGCTCCTGGCCATATAAAAAAAGAGATGCAAACTGTCATCAACTTTGAACATCAAATACACATTGCAATTTCACTGCAAAGGTCGTATTTCCAAGATGAACAAAATCCCAAAGATTTATGGAAATTAGTGAGGGAATATATGTACGTCATCCGACTTGTTGAGTCTTGCCACTTGGAGCAAGATTCCTCACTTTTGGATTCACCTTAAGGCCATTAAAAATATTTCCTTCTGGTGACAAATGATTTTCCTCCATTTTTCAGTTACACTTAAGCCAGCCATCTGGAAGAAGGTGATGTTGACAGCCCCAGTACCAGTCAGCATATGCTGTCCTAAAGGATATGTCTTAGTGTTTTGTCCAGTGATGGAATTCCCACGACCTAACACTTTTGAATGTAAATAACTTTACACATGTAAGGGTATCTACTTTTTACTCAGTCCTCCATACATACAACGGTGATCAGATAGCAAGTGTGAAAAAATCAGGACAGTGGGTGGGGATAATGAGTATCTATATAAGAAAAAGCCCCAAATAACAGGACTGTCCCTATAAAATTGAGACAACTGTTCCCCCTAAAACACACTTAATTTTGTACACATTAATAGCCCCAGTGACTTCAATGAGCACTCAGTGCAGAAAGCTAAAACATCCAGTGTAAGGCATTACAGGATCAGCCCCTAAAACAATAAAGAGCAGGGACTGGGCAAAAAAATATTTTTCTACAAACTGTTATTTCGGATGACAAGGCTTTTCAAATGGTCACTAAGCTAAGACAGGACTGACCTAAGTCTTAGAAAAATCACAGGTGATTGTATTTTTTTAGAAGTGAGATGGGAGGGATGAGCTTACAAGGCTGCAGGCAGCAGCAGCGAGAGCAGGGCAGTAAATGGGTGGGGGGAACAAGCCAGAAAAAGGCCCAGCAACTTTGCTTTGCAATTTTTTTCCTCCCCCATACACAGCTGAGGTGCTTTTAACCCTTTCCCCCCTTGTCTCTTTCCCCCACTTTGGGTGCCCATTCCTGCTGGTTTTCCGCCGACAGGGCAGGCGCGGCGGGGGAGGGGGCTGGCCACTCGGATCGGGGCGCCGGGCTGCCCGGGAGTCTCGGCGGGGAAAGGCGGAGGGCCGGCAGCGGGCGATCGCCGCGGCCCGGGCCCGGCCGGCTGCGCCTCCCTCCCCCGGTTCGGGGGGTCCCCGGGCTCGGCCCCCGAACGCCCCTCTCTTCCGTTCTCCATGTCATTTCCTGTGCTAATAAGATGGTGGTCACGGCCGGGAGGGAGGGAGCCGCCGCCGCCGCCGAGCCCGGGCCGGCCCCGGGACCCGTGACCGTCCTCGCCTGGGACTAGCGGGCCGGGCCGGCGAGGAGGGAGGCCGCAGCGAGCCGGGGGGGCCCGGGCGGAGCGGCTCCCCCCACAGCGAGGCGGGGCCCCCGAGCCCGCAGCGCCGAGGTGAGTCAGCCCCTTTGGTAGCCAAGGTGGCCACGAAAATGGCTGCGGAGCGCGGGGGCGGAGAGGGGCGAGCTGCGGGGCCGCGGCCGGGGCGGCGCGGAGCGGGGAGCCGGGACTGCCTGCGGCGGCCGGGGCGCGGGGCGGGCTGCGCCCAAACACCGCCCCGGGGGTCGCGGGTGGGGGGGCGGCAGGTAGGTGCCTCCCCTTCCCGCGGGCGGGCGGGCGCTGCGCTCGGCCCCCTCCTCCCCTCTCGCGCGCTCCGCCGCTGCCTCCCCCTCCCCTCCCTCTTACAGTGTATCCCGTGAGTGACGCGGCCGCGGGCCAATGGGCGGTGGAGGAGGGCGGTGGCGAGCGTCGCGATTGGAAGGCGGGGGCGGGGCCGCGAAGCGGTGGGTGGTGGGAGGGCGAAGCGGGGCCGGCTGGTTTGGTGGGGTCTGGAGCGAGCGGCCGCGGCCCGTGTGTGTCGGGGGGAATGGCCGTGGGGGCCGTGTCCCCCCGTAGGTGCTGCGGCTAGTGTGTGTAGTCACAGCCTGCCCCTCAGTAGGGCCGTGCTTGCCCCAGGCCTCTTGAGCCGCGGGGTAGCGCGGGCCGTGCGGCGGGGGCGGCGCTGCTCTCCCGTGCCTGTCAAAGGCCGAGCGGGGCCGAGCTGCCAGCTGGGAGCCGCCGCTGTGCGGCACCGCGCTTGGCTAGCGCTTCTCTGCTGGCCCCCTCAGTGCGTGCAGCACGCAGGGTGTCAGTAAAGGGCACATCTGGCGCTGCGGAGGGAACCTCGCCCTGGGCAAACGCGTGTACGTGCGGGTACGCCGCCGCCGCAGCAAACTCCCGGAGGGGCGGCATGGCCCCATTTGTGTAAAGGCGGTGTTAACTCTGAAGCCTAAGGAGGTCCGTTTACATGTCAGCAAGAGTTGTTGTTATTGATGAAGTTTAGGCTGGTTTGGGATTATAGGTGGGGCTCGAGTAGTGTATCTCTTCTGGATTCCCAGAATAACCAGTGTTACAAGTAGGTAACACAGGAATTCTCAAATATAAATAAGTTTTTTTTTTGCTCTTGTGGCGTTATATGTATTATTCACGAGTATTCAGACAGCCACTGTGCTGAAAATGCCTGCAAATCCCAAACTTTTCACAAATTATCATTCATCCAGCAATTGTATTACCCTTTGATATGGAGCATTCATTTATATTTCTGTTTAAACAGTTTGTTGCCACTCAGGAAGCAGACAACATCACGTGGCTTGTGTGATTAACCACACATCATGCATAGCCCAGATTAGCTGTTTACAAACACCCCAGGCTGAAATTTATTCTCATAAATCACTGGTCAGTAACTTCAAAATAACCCATGTGGAGAAATCACATTTGGGTTGTGAATGATTTAAAGTCAGAAAAAGTGTGAAATCTCCAACAACAAAATAGTTGCAGTGAATAATTCAAGAAGGCGTAGCTAGATGCTTTTATAATGCCTGTTAAAGTGATGCCTGGATTTAGCATTTAGAAATAATTTACATTTTCAAAGCATTTTACAAAGTAAGCCTCACTACCCTCTACCCTCAAAAGGTAACTAAACACTATCCCTTACTAAGAGAAACCAAGTTTCAGAGGTGAAGTCATGAGCCCCAGTCTCCTAGTAAGTCAGTGCCAGAGCCAGAATTAGTACTTGGGAGATCCCTGGCTCCAAATTCAGTCTGTTGGATTCTGATATATGTATCAAAACAAATCCACTTAGAAGACATTTAAACACTGAGGGCTGGCCAAAATACAAGGCTAAAAACTTTGAATTTGATGATCCTGTGTTGCATACAGGGAAAAAAAGAGTGGATTGAAGTCAGAATTGCAAGGTGTGAAATATTGTTTAGGATTAAGAAGGTTTCTGGTAGTACTTAAAGTAAGAATGAATGAGAGAAGGCAAAGAGCTATGTAGAGCAATGTAACATTGTTTTTTATGTGAATTGTACTTTGAAATGATTTAAGGACCATACATAATAAGTTAACCAATAACTGACTCTTGTTGCAAGAATTAGGAGTTATGCTGTTGTCTGGACAGATGAGCCCTCAAGTTGTACAGTGTGTAATATGTTTGCTAAGAGCTAAGTCCATGCGGAGTACATATCCTTGGGAGGAATTAAAACTTGGACTATCCAGGGATCTACTTAGTAAAAGAACAAGATCTGCATTTTCCTTTGTAAGTCAAAGCTGGTCTCTGCATATTCATTTACGCAGTAATTACACTAGTAAGGTTCACATTGTCTGGTTTTAAAATTAAAATTGAGAAACACTCTTTCCCCTGTCCTAGATCCCCCACTCAGTGGAAATGGAAAAGTTGACTCAGTGTTTTGCTGCTGTAGTTATTTACTATGTGGAAAACTTACACCTTCTTTGTTTGAACTGAATGCATATTGTTTAATATGTGCAGTGAAATTCCTTTCATTTTTGTTGTTAAATCTTTGGGGCTTCCTTCTGAAGCCCCCAAAAAGTGAGGAACATGGGCTCTCAGGTGAGAAGGAAATCAATTCCTTTGCTTCCCAAGGCATTCCAGGTGGGGAAGTGAGCTAATTGTATCAAACCCTGGCTTGCTGAATTAGGAAAGTTGTGGTTCAGCCTACATGCAGAACTGTTGAGCCCTGTGTTCTCTTCTATTTTCAATGGCTAGGAACTTATATAAATTAAAGAGACTTAAAAACAAAAAACCCAAAAACCTGATCACAGCAAACTGTAGTTCCTCTAGCATGGTGAGTGCATATAGTATTTTACATTAGCTGTGATGTGCTTTGTTCAAAAATAAAGTCCCTGCCCCAAAAAGCTTACAGTATAAGGAGGAGGTCTTGGGAAGTGCAGAACAACTTAAACTCCCACTAGAATCAGTAGAAGTTGAGTACTTCACACCTGACAGAATTGGACCCTAAATGTCATCTTGTTATGGAGTGAAATGCCATGGAGTGAAATGCCATGAAGCAGAGAGGGAAGTGAGTCTATTTCTTAAGTTCTGTAATGACATAATTCTAATTAGGACAGGGCATTTTTACTTTATATTGAAGATTATGATCTGAAACAAAACAGTATTAGGATGTATATTTATTTTCAGGCAAAGGTCACTTCTGCATAAGTCACTTTTCTCTACTGGTCTACAAACAACACTCTAGCATTTCCCTGAAATATAGTTCACACACCCATATATCAAGCACAATATTGTCTTGACATTTCATGGGTTTTGCGTCACATTAGTTGCTTTAAGGCTGGCAACAATCACTTGCTTTTTGGACAGTTCAGTGGGAAGGCTTTTGGTGATTGTGACTTTTGCACTAAAAACTCATTTTAAGAAAAATTGATTTTCTGCAGTTAATTATTTTATTTCTTATCATTTAATGTAGTTATGCAAGGGTGGGGTTTTTTAAAGATGTTTTACTTTTGTTTGTTTGTTATCCCCAGCAATAAATTGATGAAATTCCTTAAATGGGGAGAATTTTTTTTTTTTAAATAAAATGAAACGGTTCATTCTATTCCAATGAGCCCTTTTAAAACTGCCCAGTGGAATGTTTGTGTTTTAAAGACCCTGCTGGTTGAGCTCATGGAGGGAAGGTTAGGGGCTGGTCACTTGATTCCACTGTCTAGAAGAAAAGCCAGAGAGGAAAACGCACTGGGAGAATCTTCAGAATAGAGGGGAACCCTGAGAGAACAATCACACTGCAGACTGAAAAGGTCAAATAAAGAACATAGAAAAGCTCTTAATGGTCTCTGGTGAGAAAGGGTGAGAATAGAGAGGTGGATGAAAAAATAACAGAGAAAGAGAAGAAAGCTCTCTAAGGCAGGGATCATATGTTTTATTTGTTCTGCAAAGTGCCTATTGCATGTTAAGCACTGTATTAATAATAGGAAAAATTGGGAAGGTGAGAGTATGGGAAAGGAAAAGGTGGTAATTCTGAGGCGCTGCATGTGCAAATATTTGCCATTTGGAAATACTTTGCATATACCGTAAACTAAGGGAAATAGATCTATGCACAGTTTTCACACTTCAGACTGCTAACTTCATTAAGTGATTCAGGCAACAGCAAAGGGCAGTATGGGGGAAAGAGAAAGTATTTGACCTTCTCCCGTAATCCCAAATTCTTTCTGCTGAAACAGTGAGGCTGTTCAGAATGGTGATGCTTAAACTGATACCATTAGGTTTCAGAGTCAATACCTTATTGAGAGGAATGGGTTTCATAGACATTAAGGCCAGAAGGGACCATCATGACCATCTAGTCTGACCTCATGCTCATTGCAGGTCTCAGAACCTCACCCACCCACTCCTGTAATGCACCCATAACCTCTGGCTGAGTTACTGAAGTCCTCAAATCATGATTTAAAGACTTCAAGTTACAGAGAATCCACCCCTTACACTAGTTTAAACCAGCAAGTGACCCGTGCCCCATGCTGTAGAGGAAGGCAAACACCCCGCAGGGTCTCTGCCAGCTTGACACTTCACATTTCTCAGAACTATTGCTTAAAAGCTTTGTGTCTTCAGCTTCCAGAAGACAACATTCCAAGTGTTTCACATTCAAAACATTTTCTTTGCATTCAGAAGGCAAAAACATAATTTTTTTAAATGAAAGTTAAAATCTTCAGAAACTGATGGCCTCAAGCAAAATGTCAGTAAAGCATATTCCCAGCTCTACCAATCTCAGTGCAACCCATAGGTCACAGATCGCTATCATTTTTATAATGTGGCCATCACCAGGGAATCTAGGTGAATACATATAATTTAAGCACACTTCATGCAAAAGGCATGCCTACACAGCAGCTAGTAGATGTGCTTTGAGGCTTATGTAGACATAGGCTAGCTTGACTTGCTAGCATGCTAAAAATAGCAGCGTTGTGTGGCAGCACAGGCATGGACTTAGGTTAGCTGCTTGGGTACAATCCCACCTGACCCCATTGGTGCGTGCACAGACACCTAACCTGAGCCTCCATGCTTGCTGCTGCTTTTTTAGCACACTAGCTTGAGCTCACCTAACGCATGTGTGTCTGTGGTAGCTGGGAACCATACTTCCTAGCTGTTTTGTGGCCATACCCAAAGGACTTGCTTCTCCACCCGTCTCTAGCTATACTGCTGTGTCTTAGATGGCAGCTTAACAATTGTCTGCCTGCATCAGCAACATAGCCCAGCCATTCTTGAAGCTGCTGTTATTAGGCAAACTACAGCATGTCCTCTATGGTGGTATTTATAATGTCAGTTTATACAGTGTGCATGACAAAAAACATTTCAGGCATTTGTACTCTTAATAAAAACATATCAGTAAAGAAATTAAAGTTTGTGCAATGTTAACCTACAGAGCAAAGATCTTCCCTGCCTCATTAAAAGCTTGGTAAAAGATAATAGAGGCCTTAGAGGCCAAGGGATTGAAGTTGTGTTGGACCAAGACAGGAAACAAATTCCAAAATCAAGGTCCACTACTAAATACAGCCTCTCCTTGTCCCTGTCCCCTTTCTTCTGCAGAACCTCAACTGATCAGCTGGCGTTGTATAACATGGAGAGAGAGGCAGGTCTCTAAGGGTATTTCTGCACAGCAAAAAGAATCCCATGGCTGGCCGCTGTCTCTTGACTCAGGCAGGAGGGGCTCGGGCTGGGGAGGCTGTTTCCTAGCTATGTAGATTTCCTGGCTCAGGCAGGAGCCTGAGTTCTGGGACCCTCCCACTTCACAGGGTCCTAGAGTCCAGGCATCAGCCTGAGCTCAGATGTATACACAGCCGGGAAACAGTCCTGCAGCCTGAGCCTTGCTCACCCAAGTCAAGAGGCACGGGCCATCTGCAGGTATCCAATTGTTGTGTAGACACACCCTGTGATACATAGGACCCAAATTGTATCAGGCATTAGCAGGTAAACCAGCAGTTTGAATTACACCTCACACTTAATAGGAAGTTGATATAATTCATAGAGCACATGGCAGTCCTCTGGGCAAGATGCCCAGCTAAGCAAGTGGACAACCACATTCTGCATTAACTGAAGCTTCAGAGTGGTCTTAATCACTGGATCAGACCTTGTAGACACAATATTGTGACCACTTGGGTGTTCGCTAATGCTCCAATACGTCACATATGAAGTGCTGATGTCCTAATGGATTGAAGAGCAGAACTAAAATAGAAAGGCCTACTTGTTACTACTTGGGTTCCCTTCAGACACCTCTCTGATGATGCCCCTAAGACTGAAATAGCAGGGGGTACTGTGGGTCAGAAATAATCTGCACTGGCAGTTTTGTGGATCCTGACTTTGGACAAGCCTGGAAGTTTCTTGCCAAGGCCAGTGAAAGCTCTTGTGTGTAACTGGGGTGATGCGTGAGTGTAAATTGGTGACAATGCATGAGCTGATGGTATGAAACACTCATATTTAGGCATTTTTCTTAAGTTCTACTGAAAGCCACAGACATTTCTGTATGTATTACACTAACATAAAGCAGAGTGAACCTATTTGTTTTCACTCCTATCCAAATTCATGAGGCAGGTCACAGATATGTGTTTGAGAGTCCCGCACTTGTTAACGATAAACAGGAGTGTTACAGACCTGAAATTTTTACAAGTTCCTGATGAGTCCTATTTCTAAGTTTACCCACTCAGGGTCAGTAATTGGAGCTATTATTGCTGAGAGACTTCAAATGTTTCCATGCTGACAATTTAAGGCAACAGCTGAAACATTGTATAGCACATTCTCTTTCAGTACAATGAAGCTTTGTTTTGAACACCTTTCATACATACTGTATCCTAAACTGCTGTACTGAGTTAAATACAGTTGCAGAGTCAAATAAATAATAGCTAATAATAAATATATAATATATATTTATAATATGTATTAAATGATATATAATTATTATAATATTTATATAAAATATATGATAAATAATAGCTATTCATTATAAATAGCTAAATAAAACTGGAATTAAGAGGAATATGTATGGGAGAAAATATGTTTTCATTTGCAATTGTTTTAAGGATGACACTTAAAATCCTTTGCATTTTTCACTCTGGTTAACAAAATGCTTCTCTGATTGCTGACTTTTCTTTTACACCCAGTCTGTGCAGCCTGTCTCCTGATTGTAACCTTTAATTCTGAACCTACTGAAGTACTTTGTGCTCCTGTCTTCTTTTTGTAGCTTGCTACTTTTTTTGACAGAGGAGACATTTTGCTTGGAAGCTACCTAGTCAGGTGTTAGATATGGTTGTGGTTACCCCCACCCCAGCCTTTTACCCACCTCAAGAAGCATTTACTGAAGTCTGTCAATACTCTTGGGAAACTGACCTCCGGATAAATCAATATTGGTGATTGATTCTACTCATTCACCATAATACATTCTCATTATATATTAGAGACTGCACATGTGCTTGTCTCATCAGGGCTTGAAAAAGCCACATGCTTCGGCAAGTAGGAAGCTTCCCTGAACAGATGCCATCAACTTCTGCAGAATGTAAGCTTTCAGTTTTAAAACTATTGAGTTTCTATCATTTACGATTATAAAAACCACCTTCCGAATGTGAACAGCATGTAACCCAATGCACTGATGTCGGCCTGAGTTTTGATGGTGCTCAGGTTTCTGCTGCTTATAGGTTTTGGAGGGAAAGAGGTGTGGCTGTACAAGTAGTTTTCATAATCCTGACTTAATAGGCAAAGTCCCTGGGCTAGTGGGAACTTTATGAATTCTTCAAGCCCTGTGTATTGTTTAAATCTCCCTACCTGCACGGTGTGTTACTTTGTTCCATGAGAATTTTGTTCTGTATATTGTGGAAATGTATCAGAAGGGAAACTGATAGAATACCATTGCTGTAGGGTCTGCTCAATATGGAGCAATTGCAGGGACTGTGCTATCTTTATCCTGTAAACATTGTACATGCAGAGGCTGTAACTATTTATTAGATTTCTTTCTCCTGGGCTTTGAGAGTTAGCAGCAAGTAAATTGATGCTAATATTTCCCTTTTGGTTCTGTAGACTTTGCTGGTGTTTGGTGAGTAGCACTGTTCTCAAGCCATGTGTTGGAGAGGCTTTGCTGGGAGTTACTGGATATTCTGGACTAGTTTGTGGGTTTGTGTGCTCAATGGTTTGTTCTTAAGTATTTTAAGGTTTTTCATTAACTTTGCTATGAATTGAATTAAGCCCTTCAAGTCTTTTCTTGTTTGCAATAGTTTGTGTTCTTAAAATGCCATAGAGGAGATGCAGCTATTGCATAAACTGCTTGCTTTAGGGGTAGCATGCACCCTCAGAACAGATGTGTGAGGGAATATAACATCAGAAGTGCCCTGTCTCTGTGGAAGGCTTTGTGCAGTTAGAGTAACTGGGTTAGGGAATGCAATGCCCAAACTTCCCCCTCTCTGTATAGAAGGGAATGTGCAGCTAGAATGATGGCGTTGATGAATTCAGCACACGGATATCTGATTTCTTGGCATAGTTGATCCGGGGAGTATCTGGACTGCAGCCTACGCTGGGGAAAAGGCAGTCACAATGACCCATGCTCAGGCAGCACCGATGCAAGCTGTGTAACATGAATCTCCCTAACCTGCAGGCAGATTTACCAGCTCTGAATATCTGTTGTACTGTGAGATCTTATCTTCCTAATGACTTGCAGGATGGTACAAATGAGGAGGTACAAATATGTCTCTTACTTTGGTTTCTGTTGTATTTTATAGAACAGTTTATTTGCTCTTGTCATGACTGGTACTCCTGTTATGCTTTTGAGGAGCTGAGTCAGTTTGTTAGAATTTTAGAAATTCATGACAGTTATGTCAGGAGTTTCGGTTACTTTTACCCCCTTCCTTCCTAAAGCTACACCTCCCCTATTCATTTGGAGAATGAAGCTAGGGCCTTGTCTACACTAGAAAATGAGGTTGGTTTAACTGTGTAGGTCAGGGGTGCAAGAAAATCCACACCCCTGAGCAGTATAGTTAAACTGACCTAAGTTTCCATGTAGATGGCGCTCGTTTGACAGAATTCTTCCATTGATCTAGCTACCACCTCTCCGGGAGATGGATGACCTCTGCTGATGGGAGAATCTCTGGAGAGAAGGTAGCTACATGATATGTAACATCTTATAATATAAATAGTGATTTTTCTATATAATAACTATAAAGAGCCCATTAAGCAGCAGTATCCTAGAAGTCATAGATGAAAGAGCTCTGACTGGGTATGCTCCAACAATCTCTCTAGAGCCAGGATTTATATCACAGTAATGCTCAGAAGCCTGAATTGGATTGGGAGCCTGCTCTATGAGACACTGTATGAACAGAAATAGAAATGGTCCCTTCTGCAAAGAATTTAAAATCTGAAAATTGTTTCCTACAGTACACTTTTGATTTGGGTGTTTGAGAACTACCCTTCTCTATATCTGTGTGTCCATTGGTATGACGAACTCTACAACTGTAGGTAGTTGCGTAGTGACCTACTCCCCACCTTTTTAAGATGAAGAGCCTGTGGTTGCAATAGGTAGATAATATAGTCTACCTCCAGAGACCTGATTTCACATGTTGGGTTGGATCATAAATGGAAGACAGTTTTGTGGTCTACTTAACCACTAGTGGACGTTTGTCTAAGTGGCAAATCACTAGATAGTACAACAAGATCATCAGTCTACTTAGGAGAAGTCAAAGACTGAAGAAATAGGTCACGCTGCATTATCAGGTTGTGTGGGTCACACTGCATTGTCATATGCGTTGTCAGAGTTGTGTGGGGTCCCAGCAGTGGAAGCTACACTGAAGTGCATTGTCAGAGCAGCAAGATGGGTAGAAGTGAATTGATCAAGCTCCATGTGGGAAGTTTGCACAGAGCCTGCCATTGTTTCACATGTCTCTCACCTGTGCTCTGTCCAATCCTTTCATCAGCACTCAACAGTCACCTAAGTAAAGGAAAAGAAAATATTACAAGTAAAGTAATTAATCACTTGAAAGGCTATTTCTTCATAAGGCTGATATGCTCTCCATAGAGGCTAAATATTTATAAAATCTTGATCACCGGCACTGGAAGCTGAGATGCCAAGCAGTGTTGGGACTGCTGGCACATCAGTCCATGACAGTTGGGCCATATGAATTATCTGTGTGCCGTTTAGCTAATTCTTTCCTGTTGATTTTCATGAATCATTTCCCATCTCTGTGGGTAAGAAATTAAAATAGCATCTTATCAGCTGGGGTAGCCACATCTGCTATTTAAAATACCACCTCTGGGGTCTGCTTCCTGCCCACACTTTCTTTTTGGGTAGATGTTGAAATACATCAATAACTGGTGTCACTTACCTAGGGACATTTCACTGGTTAGCCTAAAAAAGTGCACACTGAGTGAGTGTTTAGAACCTGCATGAAAGTGCATTTGAAATGCATTGGAGATTTCATTTGTGGGGCAGGGAAGCAGTTTGAGCCTGGCCTATAAGATGTTCAGCGTGGCAGAGTCCCAGATTCACAGCTAGGTTAGCAAAACCTGATGAAGCCTTTTGGACTTGATGTGTGTGTGTGTGATAAAATTCTAAAGGCACTCAGGTGTCCTCCCTTTTCCCCCAACGTCAGTGTAAAAATCTAGACAAGAGAAATCCATTACTCTAGCTTAGGAATTCCTTGATTCTGGCCTCAACCTCTCCCCACCGCACTCTATCCTGCCTTGACAATGGTTCATTGCTATTCTGGAGGGATGGCGGATGCCAGGAGAAACTTTATGCTTAGAACCAAAATGTGAAACCCATTTTGAAGACCTTAAATTTTATGAGTGAGTAATCCTGCACTCACCAAGATTAAAAGTGACAAGCCTTGCAGGAGGTATACGGCACAGTTGGCAGCATTATTGAAAGGACACTGTAAAGACTAGTGGGGCCAGATTTTCAAACAGAGCTGAGGATGTTGGATGTCAGCCCTTCTGAAAATCTGGCCCTTCCAGACCCTGAGCATAACTTCCCTTTGGCTAATTGTGTGTCTATTGCAATCTACAGGGGCTGCAATGTGTGTGGTGGCAGGAGCAAGGGAGAGGGATGTTGTTTTTCAGGAATTTGTAAAACTAAAAGTGACACTCTAGAGTAATGCAGGTCCTACAGACAAAGCTGTGTGCAACTGTGCTCCGCACAGTGCAGCTCAGCCATAGCGTGGCCACGCTATCTAAGGACAGTGCATGCTCCTCTGAGATAAGGTGACTCATAGCTTAATAAATTAATGAGATCAGTGGGTGTATTCCATCTTCCCCTGTACAAAGTGCTACAGTTTCCAGTTTCTGAGTTTTGGGCTTTAATTAATTTAATACTGGAAGGACCGGTATTTTAAACCTTGGTCTTATTGCCTGAAATAAGCAGCCCTTTTCTATCTACAGAAAATGGTAGCACATTAAAGGGCTGTTCAGCCGGAGCTCTAGGTTGTCTGCATCCCTATGTGCTGTTCCAATAGTTGAGGGCTAGCAGGCCATCTTTAACGGTGAGCCAAACCAATGGAAAGTAGGTAAAGGTCCATGAACTGACACAATAACCAGTTATATAAAATCGTTTTAAAAAATAAATCCAAAGAGGAGACAAAAAATTAAACTAATTTAAACAAAGGATTTTCTAATATTATCCAAGGACTATACTAAAATCATGACTGGTAAACAATGAAAATTTGAAAATTAATAAACCAAAATTGGTGGTTTGAAAATTAGACCTTGGTGGTGTGCAAAATAATAATAAGATGGATCATTCCACCCATTACCTCTTTTGGGTGCCCTTTTTTAAAAAAAAAAAATGTATGGATGGGGGGAAGGAAGCTTTTACCATCACTGTGTGGATGTGACATCAAACATCAGTACTCCAGTGGGAAAGCTTGACAATTATTGCTACACTAGTGATGACCTCAGCCTAATACACAGGAGATCCTGCTCTGTCTTCCCCTTCCTCCTGTGTTCCTTTCCATCCCCCACTGTCTTCCTCTGTTTTCTTTCTTTCTCCCGCTCCTGGCTTTTCAACTGCCCTGCATGGCACCAGCCCAATGAATAAGATGGCCCATTCAGCTCTGCTTGGCTAAAAAAGACCAGTAAAGAAGAGGGACCTGATCAAACCAACCAAATGATGTCCCTGACTGCAGAGGCAAGTCAGGGTCCAGAGCAATAGCTGTCATGACCAACTTGCCAGCCCAAAGCATCTGTCCGTGATTGCTCAGCTGCCCTGTATCCTGAGAACATCAACAAAAGTGATATTTCCCTGTTTTTACTATCTCATCACTTTTCTCTCTTCTGTCTGTCTGCTTTTTCAAAAGCAGGAAAGTGATTATTATTCCCAAATCAAAATTAAACAATATAGCTAACCCTGTCTTCCTCCCTAAGAAGGACAGTTTGACAGAATAAGATTTTACATCAATATTTTCCAGCTCAAACAAACTAACTCCAAACCCTGATTTTAATGGTTTGTTTTGTTTAATCATTCAATTTCAGTTTCAATGCTTTTTGCTTATTTTAATTATTTTCCTTTTGTGTGTTTTAGTTAATACATTTCTAACCTTTGGCATGAATCTCCTAATGTGTTTGCCATGGTACTAAAAAGTCTGAAGACTGTATACCAAACCTTGTTTAAAATATTTTAATGTTGGACATTCTCTGGTTCATATTAACACCTTTGACTCTTTGCGCCATATAGTCCATCTAAATAAAAACAACATTGCAGTAGGGTTCTGACTGAACTCTTATAATAGAAAAGCTGCACTATAATGCACTAAAAAGTGAGATGCAGGGGCTATGTTCTTCCAGGAATAGAAGGCAAATGCTGCTGGTCAACCAGGATGTAGGATTTTGTACCACACACTACCCTACCAAGAAACTATCTTGGGTATAATGAGAATGCTTAAGAATGAACTCAGGAATTATTTCATCCCTCATAAAACACATCTAGTCCTGTGGTAGAATGTGGCAGATGCTCAGGGGCATTGCACAATATATAACTGTTTAGGACTGACAGTGAAGATGAACCTTGTATGCAGTTGAAACTAGAAGAGGAGTTGGCAGAATGTGATTGGCCAGGACTACCACCAAGGGGATGGAGTGTTTGTGCAGTGGGTGGAACAGGTGTTAGGACTCCTGAGTTCTGTTCCTGCTTTCCCCCCTTAAATCACCCTGATTTTTGATGAGTCATTTAAACCCTTCGCAGCCTTCAGTATTCTCAACTGTCTCCAGTGAGCCCCTGAAAAACTGAGAGCCACTAAGCAAATGCCTAAACTAAAGGACATGAAGGTAGTTCAGTGACTTATATGAATAGCCAACTATCTTTCCAGAGTCTGCACACACCTATCTGAAGCCTGTGGAACCTTGTGACAGCTAACACAGAATAATGAAGCATGGGAATGGTCAGAGACCCATGAACAGGCATTTGAAAGGGTAAAGAAAATCATAAGCAAAGCATTAGTTCTAAAGTGCCACAAGCCTGCAGAGTAGCAAGAGCTAAAGTGGGATGCCTCAGAAGGAGCCCTAGAAGCAGCATGGATGCTAGTAGAACCTTGCCAGATAAAAAAGCAGCTACTGACCGTGCTTTTTGGAATGGAACGATTCCATCTTTCACCTCTGGGCACCAAGTGCATGTGCCATCTGATTACAAGCCATTGGAAAGCATCATGAAGAGGGTGCTGCTGAGTGCGTCCAACTGTCTACAGCATGTTACTGAGGGCTGGTGAACAGCAGTTAATAGAAAAAACAACAAGAGTCCTGTAGCACCTTAAAGACTAACAAATTTCTGTGGGCATCAGCTTTTGTGGGCTGCAACCCACTTTGTCAGATGCATGAAGTGAAAATCGCAGATAGGAAGTATATATACATCCAAGGGTAAGTCATTATAAGAATTGTCACTGTTCACACATTCTCACCCTCTAATCAATGGTTGTGAATAGGCCCCATCTACTCTAACTGAATTGACTTTGTTTGCACTTGTCCTCCCCATTGTTGTTTCTTACCCTGGGGGAGTGCGTGCGTGCGTGTGAGCGCGCGCTTCCTCTCTCTGATTTCCACTTCATGCATCTGATGAAGTGGGTTGCAGCCCACGAAAGCTTATGCTCACAGAAATTTGTTAGTCTTTAAGGTGCTACAGGACTCTCATTATTTTTGCTGTTTACAGACTAACATGGCTACCCCTCTGGACGTTAATTTAATAGAAAGCTGGCTTCCTCTGTTTACATGCCGTGTCTTATAGTTATCCTGGATCTGAGATGGAACTTCAAATTCCTCCTTGAAGGAAAAAAAAGACAAGCCAATGTCTGTTTACATGCATGGAGCAGACACATGGCTATGAGACCAGGCAGTCTGAAGCTTTTCTCACTGGAAGGCTTTAGAGCTGTGGGTGTTGAAACTCTAAAAGCCCTGTCCTCAGAGCTTCTCTTGCATGCAAACTCTGGAAAGTTAAGTTGAATGTCTTCCCCGGTGCCAACATCAGCACATGCCTTCCCTCAGGGAGGCTGTGTGGGAAATTGCTCCTCACAGTCCTCTGCTTCCTCCCCTTTAGTTCTGCTTTTTCTTTTTGCTCTAATGTATTTTTAAAGTAAGCTCTTCAGGCAAAATATTTTCTCTTTCTCTGGAGAAGGCTGATTGACTCTGTCTCCAGTCTAGGGGCCTAGAATTGGTTTGTAAAATTCTTTCTCCTCTCTCTGTGTGAATGTGCAGACAGAACCCAAGCCCCAAGAAAAAAGCAAGCTCAGTGAGGGCAGTGACTTGCAATGTCTTGCTTTCTCTGGAATTCGCTCAGATGTCTTGAAAGAAGTTCTCTGTTTTGTTTGTTTAGAATTGGTAATGTTTTATAAAGAAACAAAACTGCCTGTACCTAGATATGCATGTGTGTATTATAGCACTTACAGAGTGGCTTCACCTTCAAAATCCACTGAGTACTTTACTGGTGAATTCTCATTAAGAATCAGTGATTCCTCCAGTTTAGATTGATGAGTGAGAATTTGAAGCTGAAAGATTGTGACTTCCCCAAATTCGCAATACCACTCACAGGCCCCAATCCTAGACCAGAATCCCATTGTGCTGTGTTCTGGATGAGAATAAGACCATCCCTAACTATCCCAATGAGTTTACAATCTAAGAATCCATAACTTAATTTAGAAGAGAACCTTGGAGTCTTGGTTCTGACGCTGTGCTGAAACATCTGCTCCTAGTTGGGCACTTCTGAAAGAAGGGTTCTGATAGACGGTTGAATGTTCTGTGTGAACATTTCCAATGCCACCGAGTGTGGCATGGGTGTGATGATACCAGTATGTAAGGTGAAAGAATTGCCATGCTGGATCAGAACTGAGTTCTGTCTAGTCTAGTATCCTTTTGCTGATAGTGGCCAGCACAGCACCAGATGCTTCAGAGGAAGATGTAAAAACCCCACCGTACGCTTATGTGGGGTAATCTGCCTTCTGTCCCCTCCTCCCATGTCGTCGTCTCCCCCGCCCTCCGGCCATCCAAGTTAAGTAGTATCCAGTTCCCTAATAGTTACAAATTGTCTGAAGTCCTGAAGCGTGGAGTTCAATACCCCTTTCAAAATTTTTCTTAGCATTAATTATAACAACTCTGAATATTCTTGACAATGAATATATGTCCAGTCCATTTTAGAATCTTCCTCAATGGGATCCTGTGACAATGAGCTATGCGAAAAAGCATTTGAATTAGCCACCCTTTAATTTAATTGACTATTCCCTTATTCTTGTGCCGAGAGGGAGCAGCGTTGTAATTAAAACAACATACCTCCAGTAAGGGTGATGAAACTGATCCCTATTAATCACAAGGGGCAGAGAGATAAGCAACTACTAGGCATACCCTTCTATTGGATTCCTGCATGCCTTTGGGCATTGGGGAGGTGACTGCGTTTCACAGTGCCCAAAGCATATGAGGATTTCAATGAGCCCATATCCTCACTCCACCCTCTGTGGCACACTAGGATATGGTGCAACCATACACCTCGCCATACACTTATATAAGCCATAGCTCATTGTCAGAGTGGATTGATTTAAATCAAGTTTCCCCACTGATCCTTCTTCACATATGTCTTAAACAATGGTGCAAATCTGATCAATAAAACTTGTTAATTTACAACTCAATACAGCATTTTACAACATCTAGGAGAGTACACTTTATGTAAGTTTTTAGATAACTTGATTTTTATTAATTTAGGAAATAGTACATAATACTCATTACTTGTGTCAAGCTGCAGATGCATCAGCAGTACATTAGGAATGGTAAGAACTAAATCATACACACAAACACAATAGTACTTATATTTCATTAAACTAAATCTTAAAAGGTACATAAATGTTTCACATTTGCAATTGCAGTAATCTCCTGGGTTGCCAGCTGATGGCTATCTTTAAACTCTTTTTAAAAATTTTTTTTAAATTTTCAAATTTTATTAACTCTAACAGACAAGTTATCACAACACTAAACATAGCTAGTCTTAAAATTCTACAACTAGCTCTCATCTTCCCCACTCCCACTGTCATTTTTAGTCATAGACTGAAGCAGAAATATGAGTTTTCCTGCTTTTTCAATTTAGCTTTCTTAGCTTTGAGTGAATAATACCAAACGATATTCTCTCTGTGCCTGCAGAGGAAGGTACTGCTGTGAAAAGTTGGCTTACCAACTGAAGGAACTCTGTTTCAAGGTGCCTGTCTAATGATTTGCACCAATTCAGGAGAGTGACTTTGTTCAAAATATCATCTGTAAACCTGTGCTATTTAAATGGTTCCGTTCCAGCCCTGAAATTTATTATGACCGGCATAACTGAAGAGCGATTTTGAGATGCCCATGCCATGGCAGCATCATCATCTTCAGAAGTTAGGCATCTACCTTTATATCTGGGGTCGAGAATGTTCACAAGAAAATGAGGTGGACTCAGTGCTTGATCCATTCACTTCTTTATTGCCTGCAGTTTAACTTTCTGGTATTTCTTTCTTCAGTGTCTCTTGAAGTGCCTTCCAGATTTCGACAGCAACAGCAATGCAGCAACAATTTCTCTGAAGTTTGTTTAAGGCTATGTATAATAGGCTTCAGTATACTGAGCATATCCTCTACATTCCTTTTTAATCCAATGTTAGATACTTTGGATGAGATACTTGCATCTATTTTATCATGGTTTGCTTCACAAAGTTTTATGGGAATAGGCCAGTTCTTAATAAACTGTTCAAAACAATCAACCACATAATTCCATCACACATCTTGAGGGGGAATTAGTTTCAATACTGCTCTCTTCAGTGAAGCTGAAGCAAAATGATTGTTACGGAAGTGTTTTGCAACTTCAACAACATTTTCTTTTATTCCTGGAGAAGATGTACTTAAGTCTTTGGCTAAAAGATAAATTATATGGGCACTGCAGCCATATGTTGTTAAGGAGCATCCTTCCATTTCTTCTAAGTATCTTCAAATCTTTGCCACGTTTGCAGCATTGTCTGTGACAAAACTGCGTACGTGACAGTTGAATTTTTGTTCACAGTTTATTACAGCTTTCACTGCCGCTTCTTTTAAATATTCTGTTGTGTGGGCATTTCCCGATGTATCTATTGTTTCTGAAAGATATGCAACCCCATCTTCTGTTGTCACACAGGCACATATTTCTGGATCATTGTGTACATTGCTCCACCCAGCAAATTTCCCCTCAGTATTTCTTGCACACTGTTCAAGTTCCTTCTCATACACTGTATCTCTAGCAACCTTCCTTCAGTGTCTGCTTTACCAGGTGGAGAGTAGCCTGGTCGTAAGGACTCAACCATGTCAGTAAAGTGTTTAGTGTTAACAGTATGAAAAGGCAAATTTGTGGCATAAATGATTACCAAGCAATCTTTTCATCTATGGTGTCTTGTCGGTATTTGCTGGTCCTTACTACAAAGCCATGCATGGTGGTGGTTTTACTGGATGATTTGAAATCTTTTGTTTGCTACAGATACTTCGTTGTCTGAAATAAGTTTTGCTGCAGCACCGCTGCTAAACGTACCAACAGATGACTCGGAAGTTGTTGCAGATACACAGTCTCTTATGCTGAAACAAAATTCAAAAATGATTTTGAATAATCCTTCTTCTCACTTTATTATTCAGTTAATCATTTACATTTTTTTCAGCAAGGATGCAGCTCTGATTCCAAATTACCAAAAAAGCTAAGACTGACTGCACTTAGAGTGCACTTAGTTTTGAAGTAAGCCCCATAGAACTCATTGGCACTTTTGTTTTTTGAGGAAACAAGTGTAGGATGGGGTTCCCTTGGGAAAGCTGAGTTATGCTGAAGTAAAATAGGGAATAGACTTATGGCATCGCCATTATGGTCTGGAGACTGTGGCCATGATGTTCCAAAATAAGGGGCACGTATTATGTAATATAAAATAAGAAAATGACACACACTGGCAACTCTAGATTTCCTCTTACTGCAGCTTTCTGTACCACATACTTGGGTGATAGATTCTAAACCTAGTTAACTAATTAAACAAGCCATAAAGATTACTAAACTAAACTTTTTTTCTAACATCCAACATAGCAAGCCACTTGGGAATTCACTTGTTAAATCACACTTGTACTAAAAGGCATAGAGATAGTCTTGAAGAACGATGCATTACAAAGTGAATTATTTACGTTATTAACCAATTGATCCACATTGTTCTTCAGACATATCCACATCTTCATCCACATCATTTTCTACCAATAAACAGTTTTCATTATGATGTTTCATTCTTGCAACTAGGCCCAGCATCTCCTTCTTGCACTGCTTACACTTGACACATTTTTCTTTTTTTACCCAGGGAAGGAATTTCTTCAAAATATTCCTAGATAGGATCTCTCTTATGCCCAGAAGCCATGACAGTTTTTCTGTGGCAAAAGTGTGGGGGAATATAGGAAGCTGTGTATGTAGTGAATAATGTCTTCCCTTTTTCTTTCCAGTTCACGGTACTGTTCCTTTCTACTCTGCCTCCGTCCTTTATCTCTCTGTCTTTAAGACAGTGTCTTCACTAACTCCTCTGCCTTGCTTGGCACAGCTCCACCACCACATCAGCACAGAACGACAACAGTCCTATCCAGTCTGTGTCTGTCTTTGCACATGTGACTTTAGTCTGCTGAGAAACGGAAACTGAAACAGAAACTGAAAGCCCAGAACTTCCAAAAACCAAGAGCTTATAGTTAGGCTGGACAGACTAGAGCCACTAATTCATTTTTATGAAACTTTAAGTGTAGGTTTAGCATGTTTGTGATAAGATTTAATTGTAACTGTTATTTTTTAAATGAGAGAGAAATTTAGTATATTATTGATGATTTAAAAAAGAATAAAAATCAGATTTAAATACAAAAAAATCAGATTTAGATTTTTATTTTTAAATCATTGAATTTTATCCACCCTGCTCATTGCCCACCTATAGACCTCCTGTTGCTCAGCATTCTTGAAAAAGAAGTCTTTGGTTATATAATCATACTGTGCACTACCCTGGTGTCTTCCATCCAATGATCTCAAAGTGTGTAGCCCTGTATTAGCTTTCTTTTTCTGCTTGTTTTGTGTCGCATAGTCCTCCTGCCTTGCAACCTTATTCCCAGTGCCTCATGTTACTCCCTGTATTTTGCACCTAGTTTTGACCTGTGATAGAATTGCTATTGTCTCTTGGTCCAAGAAGGGATTTTTGTTTGTGCCCCAGATGTTGACCTTTCTAGCGGCAATGACTGGTTTTGTTAAATGGGAGACTGACTGGATATTTGATTCCGGGGGAAAGTTGTGATTTCTCCACCATTTACTTCTCTCCCTGTCACTATTTTTTCATTGCCTTTCAGACCATGAGTGAAAACCTGAAGGACTGTTTGATCCAGACCCAAACTTCCTTTGGGGAGATGGTGACAATAAAAACTGAGGCCTGCTCTCCATACCGGGATCAGGACTATGGGCAACCCTGGTAAGAGACTATACCTCTGCCTAATGTGTTCCCTCATCTTTTCTCCATCTCAGCCACAGGTTTAAGATGGGTTTGATTGATGGTGCTCCCCTTGAACCTCCCTGACAGCAGGGCTAGGGTTAGGGATCTTTGTGATTTCTGCCAGACGCGGTGGTTTTCCTGCTGAAGCACCCAGATGATGTAAGCATTAGCCACATGATGCCACTGGAGCACCGGGTTCTGACAGGATAGGCTGGGGCACTATGTATTTGCAGTTTAAATGGTAGACTCAAGCTTGACACTTCACTCTTGGGAAGCAGGGTATGGCTGTTCGCACACCTTTTTGGCTCACAATCTGTTCCTTTCTATTCTTTCTTCAGCATATCACACTCTTAAGTTCTTTATTCTCTTGTTTTCTCTCCCTAGCTCTGGGAGGGCTGACTCTCAGTCCATAGAAGTGGAGCCTAAGAAACTGAAAGGGAAACGTGACTTGATCGTGACCAAGAGCTTTCAGCAAGTGGATTTCTGGTGTAAGTGTCTTATCACTGGAGGGAATAGACACCTCCACCTAGATAGAATTCTCCTCCTCCCTCAGTCCATTTGCTTCCCCCTGAACAAGAATGGAGGGTCCGGAACAGAATTTACCCGTAAGCCCGTCACTTTATTTAAACTCCTGAGGACACTGAAATATTCGGTGATGAAGCTGCCAGCAGGGATTTGTGACAGTCAGTCTCCAAAGTTCTGGGTTTGTAGTGGGGCTGTATGATGGGAAAGGTGGTAGGGGTTCTGAAGCATAAGGATTGGATAACAGTGGAGTTGGCCTAGCAACCCAATAGGCAGCTTACAAAGACCAGATCTAGGAGTTTTGGAACCATCATTCTCAGGCAGGGGAGCATTGCAAGGGTAACTCTTTTCTTTCTCCACATACTGGGAGGCAAAAATGGCATTGCATACACTTGCACACCCTTAGTATGGCTGGCCTCTTCAGGAAGCCACAATCCCTTCCTGCCACAGGACAAGTATATGCTGCTGTCTCTCGCTGAGGCCTAGAACAAAGGCAGTAGGATTATGTGAACAAGGGAATTTACTCGATGTGTACAATGGGTAATATACTCAAGCAAATGAGAGTTCTGCCTCCAAGAGCTAGTAGTCTTGAAGGGGTGAGGCAGCACAGAGCTGAATACCATGTGGGATACAGGCCATAGAGGATAAAATGCTTGGCAAACTGTTCTAGGTGTAAGGTGTGGCATGGGAAGAGCCACAAAAAGGTGGGAACTTGGGAATTGTATACATCCTGGACTGCAAGGATTAACTGGATATAGAAAGTGAGTGGAAGCCAATGAAAGGCTTGAGGCAGTGAGGAGACATAGTCAGAGCAGCAGCAGCAGCAGAAGACGACAGTCTTGTTCCTCTTTCAATGAACTGGCTTTTTGTCTGTGTATTCATATATATGAACACGTTTCTGCCCCCTGCCAAATGGATGCAGGACTGCTAGACTGTCATGGGCCTTGTATTGCTGAAAGATTCTCCTTTGTCTCAAGAGGCAGGCTTCTTTGCTTTTGGAGTAGGAGACTCTGAGTTCTGTCCTCACTGTTATAGATTGTTTAAGCTAATAATAGCTTTCAGATGTTGGCATTTCTGCCAGTGGAAGTTTCAGTTCATAAGCTAATTCCTGTTTCCTCCAGTTTGTGAGTCCTGCCAGGAGTATTTCGTGGATGAATGCCCAAACCATGGCCCCCCCGTATTTGTGTCAGACACTCCAGTGCCTGTTGGGATCCCTGACCGGGCAGCTCTTACCATCCCCCCTGGCATGGAGGTGGTGAAAGAACCCAGCGGGGAGAATGACGTACGCTGTGTGAACGAGGTTATCCCCAAAGGTCATGTCTTCGGGCCCTATGAGGGACAGATCTCCAGCCAGGACAAGTCAGCAGGATTCTTCTCTTGGCTGGTGAGTGTCCTACCTGCCTCCCTCATCATGTGACAATTCACACGCAAAGCCTAGAGCAGTGAGTTATGGGGTGGTGATACTAGCTCTGCTAAGAGAGTGAGTGCCTTTCTGTTGACCTAACTGTGCAGCAGCTCCAGATCCACCTACTGTAATTATTATTATTTTAGGGATACAGATTTGAGAAGGGGGCTAGGAGTCAGGATTCCTGGATTTCATTCCCAGATCTGGGAGGGACTGCAGTCTAGTGCAGGATTTCGCAATTGATGGGGCAAGAACTAAAAGTGGTCTGCAAAGGGTGCCCTCTGGGTCACAGCCCACTAGCTGAGAAAGCAGCAAAGTCCCACAGTTACTGTAAGTTAGAAGGAATTAATTAATAGCTTACTCCCTTTCCCCTGCCTCTTGCTGTTCCCTCTGGCATGCCCTCCATCCAAGCCTGAGGAAGCTCCTTGATGTATCTTCCTCTACTTTAAGGGTTGGGGTGGATCACTTCCAGAGTTTACAGGCGGTTTCCATGACCTCTTGAAACAGCACTTCCTCCTCCTCCTCCTCCAAAGCAGAGCAGTGGGAAGTACAAAGGAAGGAAAAGCTCACCAACCAGGATTCAACAGTCCCCCTAACTCTGCCATTCACTGGGAACAGCTCCAATACCCCACACAGTGTTCAGCATTAAAAAGCATCTTGCTGTTACCCCTGTCCCACAATCCTTTGCATCCAGAAAGAAACCACAAGGTGGATTTGAGGTTGTGGGGGTGAAAAGTTTTGAGAGCTGCTTGTAAGTGGTTAAAGCACAGAACTGGGAACCAGGACTCCCAAGTTCTACTCTCAGCTCTCCTGTTGATACGCTTTGTGACCATGACCAAGGCCCTTAGCTCTGTGCCTCAGTCTAGTTATTTGTAAAGTGGGGATATGTCTTAATCCTGAAGGCTAAGAGGAGGAGAGGAATTTAATCTCTGTCATCTTAGTCAATAATTTCACCAAAGAGTGCTGGCTGCAATGGTAGTTTTGTGATGTGGATATCTGTACACTGAGAAATGGACCAATACCACCAAGTTAATTTCACAGAGGGGAACCCCAACACATATCCAGTGGGAGCAAGCTAGAGGTCTACTGGTTTGGGTAGATTTGAAGCCACGACCTAGAGGTGAAAGGCTTTATATCGCATTCTCTCCTGACCTGGGCTAGGATGGAAATATGATCTAAAGGTGAAAGGTTCTGTATTTCCTGATTTCCTCTGAGTCAGCCAGTCTTCCTGTTAGTTTTATTTTATTATTCTACAGATTGTTGATAAGAACAACCGCTACAAATCTATAGATGGGACAGATGAAACCAAAGCAAATTGGATGAGGTGAGTCTGGCTCTCTTCTGACTTCCCTTGAAGGGATTTATGATCCAGATAAAGGGCCAGGATATGCTTCTCATCCTTCTGTGTGAGTTACAAAAGAGGCCCTTTCTTAAAGGGTTCAGCTCTTGTGTTCTTCTATTGTGAGCTCTTGTGAGAGTTTCTGCTCTCAGATTGAATGGTCGGATCTAACAGAGGGAGGTGTATGCAGAGAATGGCTGTTCTTTGTGATGAGCAAGCATAGTCAAATCAGTGAGCAGATGTTTCCCCCTTTTTATAATCATTAACGAGTCTCACTCCAGTTTTCTTTGATATTTTTTCCTCTCATTTTACTTTCCAGTGTTTGCAAAGTGCTACCCTTAATCTTAAAGAAAATATTCCTTATTAATTTTATCCTTACCCATTTTCCAGACATTGAGAGAGAGACACAAACACACATTTTTTCCTTGTGTTTCTAATGGAGCAAAATCTGCTATGGCACTCTTCTGTTCACTTCCTTTTTTTGTCACTAGTATGATTGATTATATAAGGATAGCACTTGTTACTGAACTCTACTGGCTGAGTGGCATCATAGCATCAGAACGCAGAGCAGTGTAGGTCCTGGACAAAAAGTGGTGCTTGTTCTTGAATAGAACAGTGAGAAATGAAGATTTTTAGCATTTACACAGTGCTCTTTTGTTTCTGAGTTTTTTACAAATATTGATGTAATCTTTGCAGCCCACCCATGGCATTATAAGCAGGTAGTATTTACCTTTTACAAATGGGCAGCTACTACAAAGAAGTGAAGTGACTTGCATCCAGTGGCCTTGGGCATCAGTGGCAGAGCTAACAGAAGGCATGAGTATTTGTGAGTTTCTTGTTACTTTTATGTTCTTACCAAACCATAACACTGCTTTCAGTGGTGAATTTTTGAAGAGTTAGATAGTTGTCATCTGGAGTGCATTCCAGAAAAGATTAAAATAACTTTGGGGTTAACTGGATTGTTGGCCCAAATGAACAGTTCCCATATTAACTTCACCAAGGGAAGAGGTATAGTGTGGAACTCATGTGGAGACACTACAAAGGCAGCTAATCCATCCTATAGTCTGGCACTGCTCTTCCTTTTTGGCTGCTTGCAAGAATGGAAAGCGTCCTGACACTTGTATCCAGGATGCTCAACCAATGAGGCAAAGAAGGCTGGAGTTCTTAATATGTCATGTGGTCTTCTGTGTGTGAGAAATCTTTACTCCAGTAGGGCTGGTCTCTAGTCTGGAGTTATGTAATTCATGGGGAGGAGAAGAGGCGGGAAGAGGAACCATAAGTGGATGAATATTTGGATGTGGCTCTTACAGCAGAGATTTCAGAGATCAGAAGCCATAATAATGCTTTCCAAGGTTAGAAGCCATGGAGGGATTTTTCTGTTATTGTTAACTATTCTTGTAATCAGGGACAAAAGTGGGAGTAAAGAAAACAATATCTTCCTCCTGGATTTGACTTGTATGGCCCTACCGCTACCAATTTTGTGTTGGTCCTATCCAGGAGCAGTTACTTACTAGCACAGTACCGTAGCACAGAATAACCTCATATGAACCTTTTCATAAACCAGCATTTGTCTTGGTTATGTCCTGGTGGAATATGACCAAAGCCTTCTGTTCAGTCTAGTAGAGTGAGTATATTATAAAAGGTTGGGTGGAAAGGATAGGAACAACAATGGAGATAAGGTGCAACAAGGTCACCAGACTCCTTTAGGGGTTGTTCATCAGGGGCCCCCAGACAGGTCATGCAGAAAGGTCTGATTGAACTCCACGAAATGAAATCTTTCTGATTCTTCCACCTCCAGCTGGAAAAAAATGCTCCCCATGGTGGTAGTGTGTGGAGTATGACTGTGTTCATGCTAACTAACATAATGGTACGAGAACGGATTGACTGGGAAAGTTTTTGTGTGTTCAGAAACTTTCAGATAGTGTAGGCATTTGGTATCCTGCCTTAACACCTAACCTCTCCTGGATATTCTCCTCAAAAGTTGTACTTCTAGGAATGCTGTCACAGTATCTGAAAAAAGAGTGGCGGTCTCCTTGCCATTGTTCCCAGAGGTAATGCTTGGCAGATTGTATCTGTTCACTGGGATGGGATAGTACGTGGACAGCAGCCTTATCTGATTCACCATTGTATTGTGTATCATTTTATGTGTTTGACCCACCGAATCAGAGATCGTCTTTGTATTCCTAACGGTGGAATTTGGCACCTTCCAGTGCTTACTCTTTGGGAAATACAGATTCTCTTTAACTATGACAGTGGATAGGAGGAAAGGAAGAACACAGGACAGGGCAGGTGACAAGCAGCTGTCAGCTGACACATACAATGTTGCATTTTTCCTTCTCCTCCTACCTCATTTTTTTAGAAGCTCTTGGAGCCAGGGTCTCTTGAGATGGCTCTGATCCAAGGACAAGTCACTATAAGAGTCTCCTCTTAGATTAAATTATTGGCCCTAATAGTGTGTGGAACTTGATGGTTTTGCTTGCAGGGATTTGTGTGAACCATTTCCTCAGTCTCACTTCACACAAGGGCTGGCTTTGAACAAGTGCCCTGACTCAAAGCAAATCTCAGTCAAAATCACTGTTTTGCCTCCAGCCTTAATGCAAAACCATGAATCTATCCTGATCCTGAATCTTACAAGGGCTAGCACAAAACCCAGAACTAACCCCATTGTACTGGTTACTTTTGGGATGTGGATGAGACACTTCAGACAGCTCTTAATGACCTTTTGTCATGAGGGATAAGGCAGGGGATACTTCTGGAAAATGGAACTGCCTTTGAAATAGTGCAGGGAGTCCTTCGGACACTCTTCTGGATGCTTCATCATTGTCCTCATTGGAAGATGATGAAGCGAAGCATATGGAGTTGTGGCAGTGTTCAAGGAGATTATCACAGTGTGGTGTGTGTCATGTGAGAGTCCTAGAATTCCCGTGGCAGGTTACAGTCTCTAAGCAGTTGCTTAAAAAGAGCATTCAAATTCTCAAAAATGTATTACTTGGTCCAAATACCTCCTCTCCCCCTCTCCACCCCCCTCGGGATAGGAAAGTCTTCATTTATCTCACCATATGCACACTTGTGCATGAGATGTCTGTGTGTTTGCCTTTTTAGTAGGTCCTGTCAAGTTTTGCACTGCTGGTGCAACTCTTTGGGAACATTTTTCTACCAGGCTTATTATGATGGCTGGATATGCACACAGTCCAGATGGGTTTGTAATAGCACTATCTTTTTTTAATTCTGCCCTTTGGGGATGGCTGGGAATGGATGCCTGGTTTTGGTGCCCATGCTCATTTAATTTAGTTGGGTTGCATACACTCATTTTGTTAGTTCTTGGGATGTGGGGCCTGAGCATTCTTATGGGTCTGCCTGTTTCAGTGAATTGTTGTGAAGGAGTAACATAGCAGTATCACGCTAAAACTCGGATAGAACCGCCAGCTGCCTGCAAACAGCACTCTGAGAACATTGTGCATTTATTGCATTTGCTCCTCAGACGCAGTGTAGTGTCGGTGGCTTTGCGTGCAGAAAGGTTCTGTATATTGCATATTAGCAATTCTCAAGTACTCCTTTGCAGCTGAAAGTGAAGTTTGTAGAGCTTTAAGCTATCACTGGGGACATGCTCCTTCTGAAACGAGGAGAGAATTCAGAACTATGGATGGCCTGTTTATGGTTCCTGTGGAGGGCCTGGCAACTGGCCATTCTGGATGGGCCACAACGCTTGAAAGTTAAAGCATTGTTCTTGCATTCATATAATAGGTGCCAAAACTAGAGGCCTGAAGAATCTCTAACTGGCAGAAGACTAGGTTTTAATACAGACCCAAAACTCATCCAGGCTCTTGGTAACTATCACTACACCAGGGATGTCAAACTCAAATACACAGTGGGCCAAAATTAAAAACTTGGACAAAGTCGCGGGCCAACCGTGATATTTATTGAAAAAATGTTTACAATTGAGGAAGTTTTTCCTTCTCATCAAATATAACGATGAACCTTTTCATATGGAAACAAACTTAAGTTTTGCTTAAACATTGAATCTGGAACAAGCAAAGCTTAATACTATAAACACATGTGAAATCGGTGCATGCGCTGTCTACCGGCGGGCCAGCTCTAGTAGACATTTGGTATTTTCTCGCGGGCCAAATATAATTACACTGTGGGCCAGATTTGGCCCGCGGGCCTGAGTTTGACATCTATGCACTACACTGTGCAAACCATGTCTGCTGGAAACCTGACACTCGTTGGCTTTGCAAGGTTTTGTCTTAAAATCAGGCCAGACTCACCAGTGTCTTGGTAGTTTTGCTTTTTGGTGTTTACAGTCTTTTGAATCTCAAACTCAAAGGAAAATTCCACTCTGATGCACAGACTCAGACGGAAAGATTGGTATGAGCCTGAAGGACATGAAACTGCCACTAAGTACATCTGTGCAATTCCCTGTACGGGATTAGCCACCATGGCAAAATTGGGACTCCTAATTCACCACTGGTGCAGTTCCAACAATGATAGAAGCCATGGAAGCAGTAATGGAGACAGGGCTCAATCTTGTCAACGCTGTCAACTTACCTTGCTTGAGCAACTCCCAAGCAAGTTCCCTGTTGAAATCTCACCTGCTTTCCCTTTAAAAGAAGATTGTCATGCTGTTGTTCCTTTGACCAGAACAGTTGGCCAGTACTGGAAATCTTGCAGGTTGCTTCAGTAAGGAGTAGAAATTGACAATGTCATCAGGTATTTGTTTGATGCAATTCTGATTATTTACAAAGACTATGCATAAAGTCCTGTTTCCCTGAAGACATTAGGGATCGTGCAGAAGACAGTTTACTTGCAAATATTCCAATCTTTTTTTTTCCAGCCAGCATTCTACCCAAAAACGGCCCTTAGCCTTCTTTCAGTGTCATGCTACATGAGCGTCTCTTGCTCTGCTTGGCTTTCTGCTGCCTTTTCTGAATGCTTCTGAGATGTTTCTGGGTGCATCTGTGTGTGCAGGCGCACACACACAACTCCACCAGGACATTACATTTTCGCCTTCCTCTGCAGCGTGGGGCATGGGTCGCTTGCTGATGGATTCCCTGCAGCTTGAGGTCTTCAAATCTCACTTTTGAGGATTTCAATAACTCATTCATGGGTTCGGGGTTGTTATAAATGTGTAGGGGTAGGGTTTTGTGGCCTGCCTTGTGCAGGAGGTCAGACTAGATGATCATATTGGTCCCTTCTGACCTATGAGTCTATGAGTCTATTACACCTCTTTTAGTATTTGCATTCATCCTCCAATGAAACCCCTCTCCCCACATAGCTTAGCTCCTGACCAGCCTTTTATGTGGCCTCTGTTTTGGACAGTGGCTCCTATTGTTTCAGCTATCTGCTCCATAAAGGAGCTTAACTGCTTCATACATTGATCCTAAACAAAGGTGGTTGTTATGCCTACCAGCTTCAGTGAGGTTTCAGCCAACCCTCCTCATAACAGCATTAAGGAAAACGAACAAATACACCTGAAAGGAGTCTACTTACTTTTCCCATATGTTTTTGTCATAGATTACTGTGACCCTTTCGTGCCTAGGGCATCCACATGAAAATGCCAAGGTCAGGGCAGGCTGTAAACGGAGAGCAGATTCTTCCAGCACTGGTGGGTGACACTGAAGTCAGGCTTCCCAACCAGCCACAAACAATGCTTCTGATTCCTCACACTGGTTATCAGGAAGTCAGTATACAAATACACACAGCCCCCTTTTACTGCATTTCAGGCTCCGGCTCCCAATCAGCCACTAGGTCCAGTAAAGAGACTAGTTATTTAAACTCTATGCTCTTTACCAACAAGGTTTCTCCTGACCTCAAAGGGTCAGCCACAGTACCAGATCAATAGAAGTTTGTATCTTACCCAAACTACCACCCTGCCAGCCAATCCTTTAGTAACTAAAACTAAAGGTTTATTATAAAAAGAAAGGAGCAAACAATAAGAGAAATGTTAAAGGATTAAAGTAATCAAATACATAGAAATGATCTGAAAGTCCATATATATCAAGTTTCTAGAGGAACTGTGGAGTTTGCAGGCTTGTATAGTCCCTCCGGTATACATCCAGCACCTGGATGGGTCTCAGTCCTTTGTTTCACAGCTTCAGTTCAGTTGTAGATGAATTGATCCAGAGGTAGGTAGGTAGCTGAAGACAAAATGGATCCCAGGCCTCTGCCTTTTATGTCCTCTGGCCCTTGCCATGCTGCTTGTAGAATTTCACAGGAACCAAAATGGAGTCCAGAGCCACATAAGCAAGTCCGGTGACTCATCAGATATATCCCTGGCTTCTCCCTCTGGGCCCCTTGCACCTGTGAATGTCTTAATGGGCCAGTAAGCAGGCTATTGTTATAGCCATCCTGTCTGAGGTGTTACCCAGGCACAGCCTCATCTGAAATACAGATATGTCAACCATATCCATATCTTCCATTACACATATAACACATGGATTTAAACATTATCATCTTACTCAGCACATTATAGCCTTTCTAACAGTACCTGACATGATTACTATGATTTTGACATACTGATGTCAAACAATATAATAAATGCCCCCCCCCCCATGCAGCCAGCATGACACCCCCAATGTGAGATTGGTGTAGAAAGGAGTAATCAGAGCTCCTGAATACACCTCAAGGGGCCCCCTTAATTCAGGCAGCATGACACTTACATTTGTCTAGTGCCTTTCATGTCCTTATAATTAGTGTGGTCTCATTTTTGTGATATGGTGGGAAACTGGTCAGTACACTGGATCATCTTGGGATCTTTAATGTCCATGCAGGGCAGACAGAAGCTTGTGTTTAAGTTCTCCTTCTGCTGACCACCACAGACAGTAAACTGCATGACACTAACTATAACTTCTGGAAAGATGAAGGTCTGCAATAACTCAGCCAGGATTTAAACATGTCAGACACTATGCAGTAGCAATATATAGTTATAACTAAGACATTTTACTATGTGGTCCCAGATTAGATTAAACTGAGTTTTAAAAGCATGTTAGATTGTTTCAGGGTTTTTTTTCATTTTCCCCCTGCCACCGTGGGGTCACTACGGGACAGAGTTAAGGTGATTTGGATGCTCTAATTGTGCATTTCCATATTTAATACGTTTCTATTTTAAGTTTAACCATAAATCTGAATTTCCTTGTATTTGTAATTGTTGGTTTGGGTTAATTACATTATCATTGGTAAGACTTTTACCTTTAATTGCATCCTTGAGGTAAGGTTTTTACCTTAAATTACTGATATGTGCTCTCAAACTTAACTCCATCTTGATGTAGATTTTGTGTGAGAATTTCCTTTTATAAATGATCAAAAAGTTCATACAGGAATGTTAAACAGGAAACCCAAAGAGAACATTACCATGTGATATTTTTAATGATTGGAAGATACGTAGTATCAACCTTAAATCATGTTTTATTTGAAATTTTAGAGTCAGTCACCTGTGTGTTCTGGATGCCTCACTTCACTCTGGAATAGCACAAAGCAGCCTGAGCATACTGGTTAGTTAAACTGGGTTTACAGGTGCTTTGCATTCTCAAAATGCACACCTGTTTCCCCTACCCCTCCAGTCTTCCACATTCTCCTGCACCCTCCATGGCAGGATTAACACATCACTGGACCCTACACAAACATATACTTCTGGGTCCCTATCTTCACATGAATAACAAACAGCCATAATATACACTCATCATGGCCAGGCTGGCTGTGTTGTGGATCCGCCAGGACCAGTTGCTCGTTGTATTGCTGCTCAGGTCGTAACTCAGCATGGCAGAGGAGCCGCTGAGCCAAATTTGGGTGAGTGACCTATCAACTGGGCACCACTCAGTGAGTGTGCTGTATGTCTGTTTGTTGGAATTCTCTGAAGAATAGTATTTATTAACCATGCTGAAGAAGAAGCTGTCAGGAAGATTATAAGTAAAAAAATTACCATTAAACAGTTCTTTAAAAAAATTAAGTATTCATATGGTAGCGTACACATAAGATTTCAGTGAGTTTTAACTGTAAGGGAAATTGTCTGCATTATGGTCCTTTATTAAAATAATTTAGAACGCACACAAATAAGGTGTGACACAGGGTACTAAGTTTGGTTGAGCTTTTTTTTTTTTTAAGATTCCATTTTTAAATTGTTGCTTCATGAGCTAATTAATGGACTCTTCTAAATTCTCACAAAATTTATCCACTACTCAGAGTAGGTGTTACCATTTTGGCGAGGAGATGCTGAAATGTTCATGCATAACGAAGGCTTTGAATCCCAGCTTTGAACTCGACTCAACCTTAATTGTGGAGCTCAAATTAGCACCTCCATAATAGTCCCAGTTTCGAGCTTGAAAGTTACCTTTTAAAAACAAAATGGCTGCCCTTTTCTGTCTGGACTGAGGAATACTGAAAGCTTGTGGGTGTGGGCGGAATTACTACCCACCAACTCCTCTTGCTGGAGATCAGCCCCAGTGCAACACTGGCCCTGTGGTTGGATGCGGGTGGTAGGGTGTGGTACTTGGCGTTGATTTCGTTTTACCCAATTGTGCTTTGTGGGATGTTCAACCCAAGGAATATGACTGAACGAAAGAGGAAGCCCAAGTTTTCCAAGGAAGAGCTGGACATTCTGGTCACTGAAGTGACCCGGAACGAAGCCATGCTGTTTGGGAGGGAGACAATGCGTCTATCCCATGCTGACAGGGACAAGATCTGGGAAGGCATAGCCAGGAAAATCACATCAGTCAGCCAGGTCCCCAGGTCTGTAAAAGACATTAAGCACAGATGGGACGACATGAAGAGAAGGACCAAGGACAAACTGGCATTCATGCAGAGGTCCCTCTCCAGCCCTGGCAGCACGGGGC
The DNA here is from genome assembly GCA_007922155.1 of Mesoclemmys tuberculata. NCBI lineage: Eukaryota > Metazoa > Chordata > Testudines > Chelidae > Mesoclemmys > Mesoclemmys tuberculata. Next base: position 40,295,893 of record ML675613.1, read on the forward strand.
GGCCCTCGGCCATCGTCCTGACCGCCCACGAGAGAGCCATCGAGTCGACGCTGCATTCGTCACGCCAGATGCACGGCTTCCGGAGAGCGGATCTGGACGTGGTTGACAGCCCATCAACGAGCTGTAAGTATCACTACATTAACCTCTCTGTTTTATGCTCACATATCTCAGTTTAGACACGAAAGTGTCATTTGTGTATGAGATGACGTGTTGTGCTGCCTTCCTGCCCACTATGGTGTTGGTCACTAATAGGTCTTCTCTGTTGATCATGGTGAAGTGAGACGGAAGCAAGTTTCTCCCATCCCAAATTAACATTTTCTTATGCATCTACTTCTCCCAGCTTCTTACCTTATTGTCTCTCCCCCTTCCTTTGAGTGGACAGTGATAAGGTTCTGCCTTTTTAAGGGTGGCAGGGGCTATCAAAGCATTACCCAAACCAACTTGCATCCCAGTATGGAGGAGACTTGGACAAGCTTTGCACCAAGTCCCATCACTAATGGATCTATTGCGCTGTAACCAGTTTCCATGAGTCCCTCTTTTCTGGTGACCACTGATACTTGTTCTCAGGCCACTGCCAGCTTCTCACCTGGTAGTTTGAGTGTTCAGTGCAAGAAAGGGCATGTTGGGTTTTTTTGTTTTGTTTGTTTTGTTTTTTTCTTAATTGAAACAGAAGATTGGCTCTGCTTTTTAGTTGCACTTCTTCTGGTGAAACTCACTAACTCCCTCCAGGCCTAAGCTCCTCTCTACTTTGTGTTTTGTTTTTGATTTTTGGCCTTTTTCTTACAAATTCTTCTGTGTGTATATAGAACTTCCTTTGCTATAAGCCTTTGGGGATGTGAAACAGGAAAGGAGGGGATATCGGTTATTGTGGAAAGTGGATTAAGTATAGTTTCACTCCTGGTGTTCTTCCACCATGTTGTGTCTCTTCCCTTAGTGCTCTACCAATTAATGTTGTTAACAGAAATGCAATGACAGAATTCTGCTAGCAGTGGGCTGGCAAAATGGGGCTCAGCTAGGATATGTCTACACTGCAAAGAAAACCTTGTGACGCTGAGTCTCAGAGCCTGGGGCAAGAGACTCTAGCTTGCAGGGGCTCAGGCTGCAGGGCTAAAAATAGCAGTGTAGACATTCCCGTTTGGATTGGAGCCTGAGCTCCGAAACCTGGCAAAGGGGGCTGATCTTGGTTTTTTTTCTTTGCAATGTAAACATGCTCTTAGACAACTCCTTGCGCCTACCTTTGGGAACTAGTAATGTATCTTTCAGAGTCACAAGGTTAATGTGCACATTTATATGGGGTTTCTAGCCTTTCTCATCCAGGGACTTACTTCTGAAATGATAGCCTTTTTCAAAATAGTTAATACATCTGTGAGGATTTCAGTAAGTAGCTAGAAATATAAGGTATTATCCTTATATTTGATGTATATATGCCCATGAACAGGATTATCGCTAGATTTTTATTGCAAGCAGGGGCACTGAATTGAAGTGGGTTTTCTTTGTGTGTATGTACGTGTGTGTATGTGTGTGGTTTTTGGCTTCTTCCCCCTGCATCAGTCTTACAGACCTAGTTAACATGGGGTCCTGTTGTTTTAAAGCAGCATTACCCAATTATGTCACTTGGTGGCACCAAACCAAAAATATTGCAGTGCTATTTAAATCTGGCAAGCACCAGGTGCTATTATATAGCTGTCTATATAAAATATATTGTAAGCAATAGTACATGACCAGGTGTATGTCACCAGATATCTGCACATTTCTGGTGAGTTCTCAGATGCTAGCCTAAAGGCCAGCTGCCTTCATTTACCCAGAATATACAAGTTTCTTACTTAGCCATGCTTTTGAAGAAGGTAGGTCATCACTATTGTTTAAAATTATTTTTGTTTTTGGCAAAAAATCTTGACTCAATAGCCTGTCAGGTTGGATCCCTCCTCAACTGATTTGGGTTCCTTCCCTCTCACTGCCTGAATCGCAACATTTGGTGCTCAGGTACTAATATTTGCTTTACACGGCAAGCATGTTTAAGTTATCTCCAAAAACAGTAGCTGGAGGCTTGTCTCTTATGCCAAGATAGTGAAGAGAAAGCTTTCCAGCTGCTCTAAGATCTCTTGAAACAAGTCGTTGGAGAGAAAGTTTTGCCATAATAATTTGCACTTCTTGTTCTGTTTGAAGCTGAAGAAGATGAGGAAATGCCAGGCCCCTCACAGGAGCACCACTTCTCATCACTGCAGAGGGATGGTGAGGAAGCCAGCCAGCTATCTGGGCCTTCTGTCCTCCGCACTTCTTCTTCATCTGATCAATCTGAAGCTACCAACCAAAGGCAGGAAACGCAGCACCTGTCCCCACATGTCCAGTCATCCTATAAACCCCCTCGCCCACGCAGCAGGAGCCCGCCCCTTTCTAGCTTTGATCGACAGCTACTCCATTCCCACACCCAGCAGACTGACCTGTTCAGGCAGTTCTGCCAGGAGCTGGTGGCTATCCACAGAGACATGGCGGACAGCATGCATGCGATTGGCCAGAGGATGGCTGACCTGACTGGGCAAGTCGGCCAGATGTGCCAGACCCTGACAGAAATCCGTGATGGGGTCCAGGCTTTTCATAGGGTGCTGGGCCCTAATGCCACTCCAAGGACTCTCCTGCGGGCACACTGCTCAAGGAACCTATCTGAGCCCAATGCAGAGTCCAACCAAAGCCCCCCAAAGCAGACTCCTCCTGCACGGACTACGAGGTCCCAGAAGAGAAAACACCATTTTTAATTTGCTTCATGTTAAATAAAAGAAGGGAGGCCCATCATGAGCTGTTGCAAATTCACAGGGCCTCCACCCAAGGATCAGTATTACATGGGGAGGAGCAGCAGGCCCCCCTTATCTGTAAAGCAGTACGAGTTATGGCCACCAGCTGGGTAGTAGGCCTGGCCCAATGGACTGACAAACAGGGGTCTCAAGCCTTTTAGAACCTGGAATGCAGGTCAGTTAAACCTTCACTCCTTTTGTCCTGTAGCTATTTCAAGCCATCAGGACCCCCTGTGCTTAAGTATTCTAGAGGCTGAGAAATGCACTTAGAGTCATTTATTTGAACTCTAATGCCTGTGAAACATGGCTGGGCCACCATATTTGCAAAATTCTTTAAAAAACCAAACCACAGCCTCTGTCCTCCTGCCATTATCCTGCAAATTGGCATATGTGCTGTGCAGACTCTTAACTAAGCGATGCATCATTATAGCTTTAAAGGCTGTAATTGCTCATTAGTTCATTTTATGCTCTGCAATAATGGGAGACCAGGGCTTACTGCCGTCATTACCAGCAGCTTTGGGAATGGGGATATAAAAGTGCAAATGCAGAGATGGGGAGAAAGTAGATGCAGAGAGACCCTCTAACCCACTGCAACTTGGAAAAGACTGTTTAAGTACTGTTGAGCACAGAGGATGGTTCTCCATGTTCACTGAGAGGAGGACAAGAAGTAACCATCTTAGTTTGCAGCAGAGGAAATTTAGGTTAGATATTAAAATGTTTTTCCTAACTATAAGGATAGTTAGGCACTTGAACAGGCTTCCAAGGGAGGTAGTGGAATCCTAGTCACTGGAGGCTTTTAAGAAAAGGTTGGACAAACACCTATCCAGAATGGTCTAGGTTTACTTAATCCTTTCTTATTATAGGGGGATGGACTAGAATGACCTCTCAAAGTCCCTTCCATCCTATATTTCTATGATTCTATAAAACCTTCAAAGCTGTGGCTTAATCCATCTATTACCTTGCGTGTATCTGAGGCTCTGTCTGCACATCACAATTGTGGTAAAACATAGCTAGTTTTTTCTAATATGATTGTGGCCAAACAGGGTTGTACCATGTTCTTTTCTGGCGTGTTATAAGCTCTCTTGTTTTTATATACCTAAAAATGTGCTCAGTACTCTACTGAACCACGTCAAAATGTAGTGCCTGATTTTGATGTCATGTACACTAGTTTTACATCAGTGTAATTCTATTGACTTCAGTGGAGTTATTCTTCATTTACCCTGGGGTAATTTAGGGCAGAATTTTTGGCATGGTCTCTGCCCTGAAGAGCTTACAATCCACATTTCCTGATAGATATCTAAGCTAAAACCTCAAACACCTCAGTTCTGTCCAGACATGAGAGAACTATGTTTCAGCATTTTAAACTTTGTTGTTGTATAGTCAAGACCATAGACTCCATCTGCCTTTACATATACAATCGTGGTTTTGAAACTAAGTTTTAATACTTTCATCTGACTTAGTTACAACACACATTGTTGAGTTGAATCCACACATTAGCTTGTTCATAACACAACTGGATGTTGGCCTGGTTTGCCTATCCTCCTCTATCATGCCACCTCTAACCCTAGAAAAATCTGGGCAGTTATCCCATAGTGCCTAGAGGACATTCACACCAAGCAGCACTAGCAGCTTGTGAGCCACTGCTTTCTGGGATGTCCTACTGTACGGAGAGCTGGGTAGCAGTGGGATTAGCCAAACTGGAGACACAAACACAGTTAAGGGGGGAGGGGCGGCACATCTACACACGAGTGTTGTTATCTGGTTGCACAAAGACAGCATGTGTCATCCTAGATCTCTTGAAATGATGACACAGGGTTAGCTGACACAGTTACTAACCATGTTGTGTATGTGAACACAATTCCTAGTTAGAACCCCTCTCGTCACAGGTGAATTTTAGCAAATTCAGCTAAAAGTTGTGTAGGCAGAGCCTTAGTGGACAGTGAACTCAGACAGCAGAATATGTGAGACATACTCTTAAGAGTATTTTCTTTCTTGCTTGCCATTTCCCTTCTGAAATATACTGTGGTAATTGTGTAAAACACTGCAGTTCAGTTGTTACTGCAGTGTTTGAGCCATTCCGGGTATGTATATTTTTATTTGACTGTTCTAATACAAATAGATTAATTTTTAATCAGGTGAAAAAGGGTTCTAGTTCAAGAAAGCCCAAGTCTGATGAGGAGAAAATCTCCTTTCTTTCCAGGAATTAATCCACTTTGGATTCCCACAGAGGAATTACCCCAGAGCATTAAGGCCAGAGCAGAGAAGTGCTCGCTTTCCTTTCTGTTAAGTCTGTCATTTTGCTTCGGTTGCAATATTTGCATTCTGTAGAAAAATAGTCCGTTTGGTTTTTATTGCGGGGGAATGTATTTGATCTTGGCAGAGGCTGGATAAACTTATCTAACGTGGCTTAAGGAGAAACTGAGAAATGGCAAATGTTTTAAAGCTTGTATGAGTAAATATGGTGCTACTGCTGAATATTAGTAATATTCTTAGCTTATATTTATTATAATATTTGGGTCCATGCTGATGTCTTGTTGATATAACTGCAAGATGAACTCCCCTGATTATGTTGTCCTTGGGGAGTTGCCATGGGAACTCTCAGAGCTAGACAGTAGAGGCCTTACCTCTGCAGCTGGTAAGCACCCACAGTTCCCAATGACTCTTATGGTGGTTGTGGGTATTCTTAAGTTTAAGCCCTTAATATACAGAAGCACTTAGGGTGGTGATGCTCAGAGATGGTGCTGGTCCACTGGAGGCCTTAATATACAGAAGCACTTAGGGTGGTGACGCTCAGAGATGGTGCTGGTCCACTGGAGGCCCTAAGCAAGAATATTTTAGGGGCTCTCTCTTATCTCTCACCCAATTCCCTAAAAAATGCTAACTGCATTATTTTTGCAAACCAAAAAACATACCAAGACAACACATATTAATATACTTGTTAAAATCTCCACATTAAATAAGACAAATGGTATTTTGGAGGTAATAGTAAACCAGGGACCCCTTGAGCTGCTTGGTCCCTAGGCATAAGCATTTGCTTAGTCTGCTTAGTGCCACCCCGATGATCCTATTGTCTGTTATGCTAACAAGACAGCCTAAAGAGCAAACTCCTGAAATATCAGGGCATGGGGAAGAGAAAGCATCACATACCATGAAATCTAATGATTAGGTTAAGTTGTATCCCTGAATTTCCTCTGTTGGGTATTAGAGATGGGGCCCAGTTCCCAGGGATGATTGTCTGTCCTATGTAGATCCTCAGTGAAATGGTTGCTTTGTACTGTCTCGCAAAGGGCACTTCCTACTGTGCACATCACATTGACTGGTTACTGAAGCCTGACAAAGTGCCATGTTGAAGCATACTGCTGTGCTTACTCCAGTATTTCCATTTCTTGTATATGCTGGAAAAATATTTCTTTAAGAGTATTTTTGTTAAGATTACAATAAATATATAACACTTTTAACATACATTTTTGTTGGGTCATTTGTGCTTTTCACTCCATCTTTGCCTAAATTTGTGCCAGGGAGCTTAAGTTAAAGATCTAGTACACACGGTGGCCTCTGCAGCCACATCCACTTGCTCTCTGACATCCCAGACGTTCCAGGGCTGCCAAGTGTCTCAAACCCGGAGTGACACACAAGCCTGTCACTTGTGGCTGGGCTGCGGGCAGGCATTGCCTGTGGTCAGCTAGAATGGGGGTAGCAAGCTGCAGTTGTTCTTTCTGTTCTGCTGGGTCTACAGTGGCACCTGGCTTCAGGCAGCCACGTGTCTTTTCTTTTCCCTCTCCTTGGCTTCTACTGGCACCAGACCAGCAGGGCGCACCCAAGAAGGAGATAGAGGGGCTAAATGGGAGGAGACAAAAAGGATAGAATTATGGAGGCTGAGGGCGAAAGGGGCAGAATGACTGGGGCTCCCACACAACAAACCTTTGGGCTTCCCAACTGCCCCACAACACACACACACTGCAGTGGCTTGGGCTCTCTCCAATACTTGAGTCTCCACTGGGGGAGGTCCCCCTTTTTCTCTCCAAGTCCCCTTTGGTTCTGAAGTGTGTGAGAAATAGGGTCGTGTGTCCCTACACCAACCCCCCATCCTCCCCAAAGAGCTGCTTTTTCTCACCATCAAGAAATGCAGATGTGGACCTCTACAGAACTTGCCAGCTGGGTGTCCCAAGTCAGCTGTGAGAGTGAAGCAGGGTCAAGGGAATACAGAACAGCATTTGGCCAGTAAATGGAAAGCACTGCAGGGCCAGCTTCTGTATAGCCAATATCGCTGCTACTGCCTGCTTGCTTCTCAATAGCTAACGAATCAGTTCAAGTCAATAAACACCAGCAAGAGCGACAGGCTCCCACGTATCTGAACAGTGCAATATGTCGCTGCCGTTGATCTGTGACCTGACACTTAGCTGGGCCTGAATAGACTGGGCAAAGTCCTCAGCCTTAGAAAAAGGGTTTGCTGTGACTTTACACATCAGCCTCTCTGTCCCAAGGAATGGGACAGCTGGGAGACTTTATCCCCAACGTGGGAGCTAAAATTCATTATTTTCACTTTACTCAGTAATCTGCAGGTACCTCTTCACAAACTGAAACTATTACAGGTGGGTGGGTATGACTGAATTGCATGTTCATGGTCACCAGTGTCTCTCTCCTTCTGGAACTGTGCGTCACTTGGGAATATTACTGGGAAACAAGCTTAAGGTCTCGTCTAAACACAGAAGTTGTACCAGTGTAACTAAGGCTATGTCTTCATGAGAAATGCTGCAGCACTACTGCTGCTCCGCCATAGCACTTCAGTGTAGATACTCACTGTAGCGACAACAGGGATTCTCCCATCGCTGCAGAGGTGGTAGCTAGATCGACACCAGGGCTTAGGTCAGCTTAACTATGTCACACAGAGGTGTGGATTTTTCACACCCTTGAGCAATGTAACTGGGTCAACCTAACTTTTTAGTGTAGTGTAACTGGCCGAAATCTGTGTCAAAACAAATGTAGTTAAATTGCTGCAACCTCTTCTGCTACGATGCTACAGCTGCAGCACCATAGCTGTGATTCTGCAGTGTAGACGCAGCCGAACATCAGTTTTAAGATGATTAAATACTGTTAAAAGGTACTCTTAAACAGATTCAGAAATGCCTACACAAAGGGACTGTACTGATCTTAACTATACCTGTTCCTAAACAAGTTGAATTACAACAGTGTAATTTGTGTGCGTGTAGACAAAGCTCAAGATGCTGGCTAATTGCTCGGTGTTGATCAGCTGGGGACTAGCCATGTTCCAGAATTGGCAGGGTCACTGGAGAACAGTCTGCACAAGGGCAGGGAAGGCTTTTGACTACTGGGAGATTGGCTTGGGTGAGGTCTGGTGGGAGAATGCAGAACCATCAGGCCTTTCGTCCCAGCCAGGAATTTGCTGATCATAGAAATGTGGGAATGGAAGAGACCTTGAGAGGTTATCTAGTTCAGTCCCCTGCACTGAGGCAGAATTTAAGTATTATCTAGATCATTCCTAACTGTTGTTTGTCTAACTCGTTCTCCAAAACCTGCAATGATGGAGATTTCACAGCCTCCCTAGGTAATTTGTTCCTGTGCTTAACTACCCTGAGAGTTCGGAGTCTTTTCCAAATGTCCAACCTAAATCTCCCTTGCTGCAACATAAACACATTGCTTCTTGTCCTATCCTGAGTGGATGAGGAGAATAATTTATCACCTTCCTCTTTATAATAACCTTTTATGTATTTGTCTGTTATCATGGCTCTTCTCCCGACGAAACAAACCCAGTTTTTTCAATCTTTCCTCATAGGTCATGTTTCCTAGAGCTGTAATCATTTTTGTTGCTCTCCTCTGAACTTTTCCAAATTGTCCACATTTTGCCCAAAGTGCAGTGCCCAGAACTGGACACAGTGCTCCAGTTGAGCCCTTTTGAGTGCTGAATAGAATGGAAGAATTACTTCTCATGTCTTGTTTTCAATATTTAGCTAATACATCCAAGAATGACGTGTGGTTTGGATTTTTGGTTTTTTTCTTTGTTTTTTGCAAGTGTTAAATTGTTGTCTCATTTAGTTTGTGATCCACTGTAACCCCCAGATCCTTTTCTGCAATACTCCTTCTTAGGCGGGGTGTGTGTGTGTGTGTGTGTGTGAGAGAGAGAGAGAATTCAAGTAAAAATACACACATTTCTCTATCCAAAGAGAAGTCTGTGCTTTGAATTAACAATGACTCATGCAAGGCATAACAGTAAGAGACTGCAGAAGGAGGCATATCCTGTTCTCCCTTGCTGACATTCGGGTCACTGTGACATGGAGCCTTTAAAGCTGAAGGGAAGGGGAGTAAAAAGGGGAGAAGATGTTTAAATGATAATATATATATGTTGTTTTCAAATAGCATCAACCAGTTTTATGTGTGTAGTATTAGGGCCCTGCTTCTAGTCCAATGTGACTATGAAAAGGTGGTTAGGCAGCAACAGTTAGGACACTAATGGCTTAAAGGATGCCTTTCTTTCCTCCTCGAACAAAAAGAAAAGGAGGCGCTAGCCTGAATATTATATGTCTGCCTCTAAATCTGTATATTATCAAGATGCATGTAAAGGGACTGGCTGACTGGCAAGATTAATTTCCGTGTTCCCACTGAGGTGAAATTTGGCTTCTTGAGAACAGGGCAAACAAATCTCACTATTGAATTTCAATCTTTCCATCAGAAGTCATTAGTGTGTGTTATTGGATTTCAAGCATTTCAAGTTTGTCTACACTGCATTTCTTTCCTCTTGAATACCAAAGAAACTGCACCAGTGCAAAAGCCAGCAGTGTAGATGATCCCTCAGTTTCCTAGACTGCAATCCAAAATTTTTGGGTCCTGCACTCATCAGCCACCATGATCCAGCCACCCTTTAGAGTACCCGGTTGCTGCTTAATCAGCAAGGGAGAAACAAAGACATATGGCTTCTACTGAAGGGTCAGATGTTATTTGAGAAGCTGTCAGATGGACTGATGGGAGGCCAGAAGGTTCTGTCCTTTCCAGGAACGAGGGGGACTGCTGGGATGGAACAGGGTGGAGCAGAGTCCAGGAAGTCACCAATTCCGGTTAACACATTTTAGGCAAGAAAACTGTCAAAGGTGAGTGAGTGCAGCATGAGCACTGGCACCAATGGGATATGTTTTGTTATAGTAACAGAAGTAGTAACCTCCCATCCCAGGCAGAAACAGCGATCACAGACCCAAGAACTTACTTAATATTCTTTAAGTGTTCATGTTCATATTTTTGTACCTATAAATTGGCATAGCATTATCCATAATTCCATGCTATTCAATCTTGCAGTTTCTGTGGCTGTCTGTGAAGATCATTCTGACATGACTGTGATTGTGGCTCAATTGACTTTGTTTAAGAAAGGTACTGCGCACACTTTCCTTGAAGTTTGTGATTCAAGTCTGCCTTATCCACACCCTCAGGTATGTGGTCATATCCCGAGAGGAGAGGGAGCAGAACCTGATGGCCTTTCAGCACAGTGAGAGAATTTACTTCCGAACCTGTCGGGACATCCGGCCTGGGGAGAGGCTGAGAGTCTGGTACAGTGAAGATTACATGAAGCGGTTGCATAGTATGTCCCAGGAGACCATCAACAGAAACCTCACAAGAGGTGAGTTCCTTCTTTCCCATCATCCCTTTTTCCTCTTTCTGCAATGAAGCTTTGTGCACCAAGTGTTTTCGATCAAGGGTATAATATAAATAAATAATACTCAATCTGTGCACAGAGTTCTGAATTTCGGTAACCAAAACCCACTGAGTGCAGAATCCCTCCTGCTGGGTTCCATGGGATAGATATGTGTTTTTAAAAAAACCACAGGGATATTGGCACTTCCCCTCTACAAGGCTGTCTCTTCTGAAGGCTGGTGAGCTGATGGCTCCATGGAAGACCATAGATTGCAAGACCAGAAGGGACCATTGTGATCATCTAGTATTTGAGTGGCTTTGTATGCATGTGAAAGGGATGTTTCCTTGGTGTGTTTTGTGTGTGTCTGATTTCCTGACAGAATTTCTGTCTTTCTTCAACGAGTTAATTTGGGAATATCACTGCATTGGTATCAGACATACAGCTTTACATGGCTTGTAAAGCATATGGCAGGCTTCGTAATTGGCAGCAGTCAGACTGGTTTTTCCTTGGGCTAGTGTTGTCATCTTATCACAGGAATAGCCACATTGGAACAAATCCACTGGTCCTTTGGGCCAACGTTCAGTTGCCCAATAAAGGGAGATTTAGAGAAAGACCAAAAAAGCTGTAATGCACCGGATTGTCTGTACAATGCTCTGTCACAAAGAGGATCTAGGGATTTTCTTTGTAAGCCTAGCCATGGAATGGCAGGGCCTTTGAGAGGCAGCCAAACTAAATATAATTTTGTAATTTAAAACCCCTGTGTGTATTATTGCACAGCTGCTGCCTTGACTTGGTAAAAGGTGTCTTCTGTTAAAACATGGGTAGGACAGGGCCTCCTAGAAGATGTGTTTATTCCATCACCCTCTGGTTCTTATGCATTGAAAGTATGATCTATCAATATTTGGTGAATATTCATTTATTCCATTAACAAGTATATTAATAATTGTATTATATGCTAGCTTTAGGGGGGGGGGTAATTTATAAGCTAAAAAATTCAAGCTTGGCCCTTAGAAACACACCGGTGAAATGTTTTGAAACCCAGGCTGTTTTGGTTCATACAAGAAGGCAAGCGGAGATACAACCCTAACCCAACAGCCCAGCATGAAATCAGTTGTCCAATCCAGCCCTCCACATAATGGCATACCCTGAGTGTTTTGAGTCTTGCATCTTTTCTGCATTGTTAGCACTGCTGTTCAGAGAGACCCTAGTAACTCTTACACTGTAACTTACAAAAGCATGAATATGTTTTAAAAACAAAAAAATCAGCATAAAGCAACGTCTTGTTTGGGAAGCCACCAAGGCTTGAAGTTATTTACAAGACAGAAGAAGGATGGAAATTGAACCAAACTTATCACCCTTTGAATGTCCAGGTAAGGAAATCTGGCTATTCCCTTTGTTTTAAGCAATTAATAATTTGTATAATATTGCTTTTATTTGTTAATTTTTAATAATGGCCGCACTGTTAGAGTCCTTTGGGACAAGAGATCTGTCCCAACCTTGGAGGGCATTCACCAGTTCTAGCTGAGTTGGCAACATGTGCCATGGGATTAAGACTGCAAGTCTTTGATCCCTTTGTGCTACCATCTCTGGAAGAGCCATCAAACTAAAACAGAATGAAAAGGCTTCCAAGCTTTCTGTTGTGAAATGGGCAGACTCGGGGGTTCTCATGGAAAACTCTGAATCTCAGGCTTCATGTGTTGTGCACCTGATACCTTTTACCAAGTCAAAGCAGTCACTGTTCTTCCAGAAGGGCTGTGGGCATTTGGGCACAGGGCCCTGGGTTCCACTGTGAGCAGTAATTCATCGTGCAGTCTCATTCCAGCACAGTTTGATTATACCTGTTATGTTCAGCAACCTGCCTATAGTTTTTCTTCTCTTAAAAATGTATGGGTCCTACTCCTGTATGGCTACCTAGACACTGTCTCTCCTTTTTGAAGACTTGCCCGTTAGTAGAGCTCCTCTTTTCCTGAGTCTTGGTTTCCACTGAATTCTATCAGTTCCCTTATTTGTAATGCAGCATACAAATATGCAGGGATTTGACCTGCTTTTTTCTTTTCTTTTTAGTTTTGGATTGAGGAATATTGCATAGTTCTCTTTGATGATCCCCACCCCTCATTTTCCTTTCTAGGAGAAAAAAAATTACAGAGGGAAAAGTCAGAAAAAAATGTGGAAAATCAAGAGGATATGAGAGGCCCCCTTCAGCTAACCACGTTAAAGCAAGGGAAGAGCAGCTACAAGCGCAGCTGTGATGAAGGGGAATCCCACACCCAGATGAAGAAAAAGAAAATAGATCTCATCTTCAAAGATGTCCTGGAGGCCTCCCTTGAGTCGGCAAAGCTGCAAGAGCACCAGCTAACAACAAGCACACCCCTTTCCATTAGAAAGACATCCAAATACCAGGCCGAAGACGTCTTTGAAAGATGTGGAGCTGCCATTCGGCATAGCTCCCCAAACTTCAGCAGAAACCGAAGTGAAGGTGGATGGAAGGTTCCCCATGGTTCCTCTTACAGTGCGGCCAAGGAGATGGGCCTCCTGGAAGATGAAGAAGACGAACCTCTGTCACTCAAGGCAGACAGCCCGAGTGAGCCATCATTAGCATCGACTCAAGGCAATTCACATGAAATCCCCACAACTTCCTTCTGTCCCAACTGCATAAGATTGAAGAAGAAGATCCGTGAGCTGCAGGCTGAGTTAGACATGTTGAGATCTGGCAAGTTACCTGAGCCACCTCTTGTAACACCTCAGGTACCTGAGTTCCAAGAGTTGTCTGACCCCACAGGTAAGTCATGCAGAATTAGAATGTTCTTCCAACCCTGCTTAAGGAGAGTAATGAAGTTACTGTCTGCAGTGTATGTCTAAAATTTTTTACCCCAAATGTTCTGAGGAAGGCCTTGTTTTATGGAAACCTGGTGATTAGGTTTTGCAAGGGAAAGAATCAGTTGCTGTGAGTAGAATGGAAAGACATGGTTTGGGGAAGATTCTGTAATGATGATATGCTCTATTTGTTTCCATTGTAATCAATACACTGTCAATAAAAAAGGAATTCCATTACAGCTGGTTTGTTTGCTGTATTCTTGACACATTCTTTTTTGCAGCAGAAGCACTGGCATGATGTTTTAAATGTTAAATTTAAATGTTTTAAATGTTACCAAGAGGCTCTGCTTGAAAGTCTGAATGACTTGAAATGCTGAGTCTGAAACATACCAGCTCACTGCACGCGTGTAAAGTGTAATGAATTCTTTCTCGTCTCTGGAAGCACTTATTGTTCACTCTATTGTCTTTATGCAAGCACGAGTCCCTTTCTGAAGATGTTTAATTTCTTCCAGGAAATTAGTAATTTTCTCCCCAAATCAGTATGTTGATGTATGTTGTGCTAGTGGCCAAAATGGCATTCCATTCCTTTTTCTCCAAGGCGGCCTGATGTGTAAGATTAATATGAGAATTATGTTGATTTGTCTTTCAAAAAGTGCATTCAGTGGACCTCATTCTACTTGTGTGCAACCATTGATGGGTAGAATTTGGGCCGGTTGTTTAGACAATATTCTGTGTTATCTTCTGAATGTTTGCAGCATCTCTCTGAACTTTGTGAATATATTTTTTTTTCTTTTTTCTTTTAAGCTTCTGAAAGCATCATCTCTGTTCCCACAATAATGGAGGATGATGACCAGGAGGTAGACTCTGCTGATGAATCTGTTTCCAACGACATGATAGCTGCTACAGATGAGCCTTCAAAGATGTCTTCTGCAACCGGCAGGAGGATCCGACGCTTCAAGCAAGAGTGGCTTAAAAAGTTTTGGTTTCTGCGGTACTCCCCTACGTTGAATGAAATGTGGTGCCACGTCTGCAGGCAGTATACAGTGCAATCCTCTCGGACTTCAGCCTTCATTATTGGCTCTAAGCAGTTCAAGATACACACTATAAAGCTTCACAGCCAGAGCAACCTCCACAAGAAGTGCCTGCAGCTTTACAAGCTCAGGATGCATCCAGAGAAGACAGAAGAGATGTGCCGAAATATGACCCTGCTCTTCAACACAGCCTACCACTTGGCTCTGGAAGGCAGACCCTACTTTGACTTTAGGCCTCTTGCAGAACTACTGAGAAAGTGTGAACTCAAAGTGGTGGATCAGTACATGAATGAGGGAGACTGCCAAATCTTAATTCATCATATTGCCCGAGCTCTTCGAGAGGATCTGGTAGAACGTATCAGGCAGTCTCCCTTTCTCAGCATCATTCTGGATGGGCAGAGTGATGACTTGCTTGCCGACACAGTAGCGGTTTATGTTCAGTACACAAGCAGCGATGGACCTCCAGCAACTGAATTCCTGTCTCTTCAAGAGTTGGGCTTTTGTACAACAGACAGTTACCTCCAAGCATTAGACAGGGCTTTTTCCAGTTTGGGAATAAGATTGCAGGATGAGAAACCAACTATTGGCTTGGGAGTAGATGGAGCTAACATTACTGCCAGCCTGAGAGCCAATTTGTTCATGACAATCAGAAAGACTCTGCCTTGGTTGCTTTGCTTGCCCTTTATGGTACACAGGCCCCATTTGGAAATTTTGGATGCCATCAGTGGGAAAGAGCTTCCATGTCTGGAAGAGCTAGAAAACAATTTGAAGCAATTGCTCAGCTTTTATCGTTACTCTCCCAGGCTGATGTGTGAACTGAGAGTCACTGCCGCCACTCTTTGTGAAGAGACGGAGTTCTTGGGAGACATCCGAGCAGTGAAATGGATCATAGGGGAGCAGAATGTCCTCAATGCGCTGATCAAGGATTACCTTGAAGTCGTGGCCCATCTCAAAGATGTCAGTGGTCAGACCCAAAGGGCAGATGCTTCTGCCATTGCCTTGGCTCTCTTGCAGTTCCTTATGGATTACCAGTCCATTAAACTGATCTACTTCTTGCTGGATGTGATTGCTGTGCTTTCACGCCTTGCCTACGTATTCCAAGGCGAATACCTCCTGGTGTCACAAGTGGATGACAAAATAGAGGAAGCTATCCAGGAGATCAGTAGGCTGGCAGACTCCCCTGGAGAGTACCTGCAGGAATTTGAAGAGAACTTCCGTGAAAGCTTTAATGGCGTTGCTGTGAAAAACCTGCGGGTGGCTGAAGCCAAATTCCAGTCAATCAGAGAAAAGATCTGTCAGAAGACCCAGGTAATCCTGGCCCAAAGGTTCGATTCTCGTAGTCGGACTTTTGTGAAAGCGTGTCAGGTGTTTGATCTTGCAACTTGGCCCAGAAACACTGAGGAGCTTATGAACTATGGAAAGGAGGATATGGTACAAATATTTGAACATCTGGAAGCTGTTCCATCATTTTCCAGAGAAGTTTGCAGAGAGGGGATGGACACCAGAGGGAGTTTGCTGATGGAATGGAGAGAACTCAAGGTGGATTATTATACCAAAAATGGTTTTAAAGACTTAATCAGTCACATTTGTAAATACAAACAGAGATTCCCACTCTTAAATAAAATAGTTCAGCTCCTCAAAGTCCTCCCCACCTCAACAGCCTGCTGTGAGAAGGGGCGCAACGCCCTGCAGAAAGTGCGCAAGAACAACCGCTCTCGGCTCACTCTGGAACAGCTCAGTGATCTTTTGACGATTGCTGTTAATGGGCCACCCATTGCTAACTTCGATGCCAAGAGAGCACTAGATAGTTGGTTTGAGGAAAAGTCAGGCAATAGTTATGCACTGTCAGCAGAAATGCTGAGCAGGATGTCCTCCCTTGATCAGAAGCCGATGTTGCAGAGCATGGACCACGGCTCTGAATTTTACCCTGATATTTAGGAAGGAATGCCTCAAATTCCGAAAGCTGTTGAATAAATTTTTTAGTCTATACTCTAAACTTTGATATATTATATAAAATATATATATATTATATATATATATATATATATATATATATATATATATAAAAAAACCCACACTGAAAATTAAAGTTAACGCGATGTGCGTCTGATAGAAGCTAAGTGGAATTTTAAGAAAGAGACAATGTTTGAAATTTACAGATGTCTCCAAACATGGCAGCTGCAGTGTAGGTGGCAACATTTCATTTATCAGAAGCATATGCTGGGGCCATACTCTACATGTTCAAACCTAACAATCAATCTATAAGCTAGCTGATGGGTCTCTGTCAACCTCCTCCTCACAGTTGTTTTCCTCGTGTGTGTGTGTGTGACGGGGGGTGCCCCCCTGCCTTTCTTTTCATTGTATGGTTTAGTTATTGAGCCACTTGAGCCCTTCATTGATGACTGTCTGATTTCCAACAGTGATTTTTGCATGTGTGTTGGGCTCCCTCCCCAGCTCCCCAACTTCACCTTGTTTTCTTGTTTAGAAGTGGAAGCTTTATACACTTATGCAGGGTGTTGGATTTCTCCCCCTATTTTAAAAACAAATGTCTCAGTTAAACTGTGATGACCCTTTCTCAATCCTCCCCACTGGTGGACTGTAGAGTAAGGCAAAGCTTTCTGCTCCCCTTGTGTTAACCCCATTACCAGTCAGACATATTCTAACAATATCATGTGCAGGCTGTAAGATAGCATAATGGAGAAGGCATGGGGAGTTTTTTGCATTTATATTTTTATATTGTAGGAGATTAAAAAAAAATTATACAACTGTTCATTCAGAACCAGGGCTGTGGTAGAAGTGAGACAGCCGATAAGTCAATACCCATCTGAGGGTGGAAATTTTAGGGCTTAAAAATATATTCTAATTTACACTATTTATACTCTGTCTTTATAATCATAGATTGTGGTGGTTTTGGTTTTGGTTTTATTTTTCGGAATGAGTGAAAAAACACCTGCTATAGTTCTGTGGCAGGGAATATCAATGCAAGATCTCTCTTAGGTTATAATTGTGTGGTGATGTCTTTTAAAGAGTCATGTATTCTCTTGTGACCAAGGTAACATGTTTCACAGCATGGCAGAATGGTGACAGAAGGAAGAAGGAATACTGTGCTTCTTCCTGTGAAAGATATCGGCCTTTCTTGAAAGGGCGCAACGTCCAGCAGAAACATGGAAGTAGGACTTTCACCTTGAATCACAAATACGATCTTTTTTAGCAGAACCACCCGTTCACACAATATCACTTCAGGTTAGACAAGAAGGAAAAAAGGTGCAAAGCCTCCCCGATGCTAGTGCCTTGCCTTGCTGGTGTGACATGGGCAGCACCAATCTGACCAGAGCATCACAGGAGTTGAGACCGTGTTGTCCGGAAAAACCAGGCTGGCATGTTCCCAATTCCCAGAGGGACGAGTCTTGTGCCAAGCTGTGTTGTTTGGAAACGTGGTGGTGTCAGCAACACTGAACCTTTCCTTTCTACCGTTACCCCCCACCCTTGGTCTTGGTGCTAAGATATCTCTAGAACCGTTGCTGCTAGTCGATAGCTTTTCATTTATATAAATATATATATATATATATATATATAATTATTTTATTTTTAAAATTTTTTGTTTTCAATGGTGATGTAGCATGTTTTAAATTGATCTCTCTTGGAGTCACTTCCACTGCCAGGATTCATTCACTGTCTTCCCCAACAAAACACACACCTCTGCCTGGATCTCGCCGCACCCTCCAGACTAGCCTGTGAAGGCAGGTGGAGACATGGGGTTGAGCCACCGCATTCCGGCTCACCTCTTAAGCCCTTGGGAAATGGCAGAATTTCTTTGTCGGATAGGTTTGAAAGTTCATTCTGTCTATCCATATGTTACCCCTTACAGCATGTGGTGGGGAGGGGAGTTGGATACTGTTTGAAGCACTAATTGTGATGACTCCCTATATCCCTTACCCTAATCTGCCACACATACTGTATAGCAAGGATGTTTAGCTGGTCACTTTTGAAAGAGTTACAATAGGCCATAGAGCATCTACATTCAAATAGTGATATCTGGGAGGGATGCAATACAGTTTGCAGCACTTAACTCCTTCCTCTTTGCCCCCACTGTTCCCCTACAGTATGTGGAATGAGTGTGCTAATGCAGACGTGCTAGAGTGAGATTGATAAGCAATGTCTAGCGTAAATCCAAACCACCATTAAGAGCTAAGAATGGGAATGTTTCTCCCTGGAATCCCCTTAGAAATCCATACGAGTCATGCCATGACACTCTTCCATATCAGTAAAGGGGAAGGCAGTGTAATACTTGGCCAGTGAATAATGGTAATAAACTGCTGAGATCCCTTTCACTCCCAACAAAGCCTTGCATCAGGACGACCCACCCTGCCAAATGAGGCGAGCTCTAAACCAGATGCTCAGTGGAATTGTGCAGACTCAAACAGCTCATTCTTTAGCCATAAGACAGGAAGCTCTAGCTTAGAGACCCAAGGCCGTTCTCAGTCCCTGCTGGCCCGGGAAGTAAAAAACTGCTCATTGCTCTGTGACAATATCATAAGATCATTTTCCCTTTGGAGGCTGTTCTGCCATCTTCCTTAATTAAAATGTGAGAAGATAAAAAATGGAAGTCCCCAAAAGAACCATTGCACCACTCCTGAATTCCGAGCTATAGCCAGACAATGTGAAGCGGGATGTTGCTGCAGGAGGATGCTGGGCGTTCCTGAGGGAATGTCTTTTTCTTATGGCACACAGATATCTAGGAAATCTGCAAAAAAGTGCATGGTAACAGTAGAAAAGGCTCTTGATACAAACTGCTCCGGGTGTGAGAGGCAGAGTCTCTCTCCCCCTTTATTGCTCAGAATCAATAATTCACAAGAACTTGGAAGATCTGAGTGCTCCACACCCCTTGCCAGGAAAAATCTGTGTATTCTATTTGCAGTAAATAAGTTATTTGGCACACGGCTCTTTTTCAACCTGAAGCTGCAGACTCCATGGCCATCTTTCTGGAAAGGGATGCTCAGGGTCCATCCCCAAAGAATTTTTTAAATAGCAGAGCACACCTGCTCCTTGTTCAAACCAGTGTTAAAGCCACAAAAAAGCCTGTTTACAACCTCGACCTTGAGTGTCCTTATTTTCTAACATTGCAAAAAGGTAGGAAGGTGAGTACCACTGGAAATTGGCTCAAAAATTACTCTCGTGACAGTCCCCTTTTTGTATTTATCATTGATGACATTTCTTGTGACAAGTTCTCAACAATGGAATGAAATATGTACAGGGTTGCTTTCTCTCCAGGCTGCCTGCAAAGCAGTGAGAGCTTCTCTTGCAAAAAAAAAAAATCCCCCACCTGTGTGTCAGTGAAACAAGTGACTCCCAGTGGCTGGAGCTGCTGATTTCTGTCAACTGGAAAGGCAAGAGATGCCTAGTATTTATCTGTGGAAAGAAATGTGTGTTCACCCCGATAACCAGCTGAACCACACTTATGGAGATTTATTTCATTATCAGCCTTTTAACTGTCAATTAGCCAGTTTCTTACACAGGCCAAGCAAAGTAGTCTGAAAGGTGCTGAGTTGTAGTGACGGCTGAGGGACAGCAGAGGGTGCCACGTCACAACACTGGTTGGGGTCCAGTGTAGCTGTAGCAGTAGGATCAGCAGCGCGGCAGCATCATGTACTGTACTTCCGTTCATAAATCTGACGGGGCAAATGTAGACATCCTGGACTGATTCCTCCCGAGGTGGAGAGATTAATGGGTTCAGATTTAAATTATTCCGCCCCTCCGACTTCAAACCGAGAGGCGATTGATTTGAATGTGTTGCTCGTGGTATCATGACCGTCTTCCAGAGCAAAGAAATAATGAGTTTGTTATTCCTCGAATAAGCTTTGCCTATTTTCTTTTCCTTTTTCTTTAAGGCAGCTGACTGTGAATAACACACACTTCTCCGGACTGTTGGTTTTGTAGATCCAGTCCTTGGGTTTTTTGGTTGCTGAATCCTACCCTTTTTTTTTTCGGGCTTCTCTTCTCTTTTATCCTGCTAGTTGGCAGATGCCCATTAAGCACACACAGATGTTTCCTTCTGCAGAGCTTGCCAGTGGCTGCATGAAGTCTAGGCCTCCTGGCCGCTAAGCTGAACACAACAGGGACAATCCTCAAGGCACAGGAAACCAAAGCTCTTTCTGTACAAGCAAAACCGCAAGGATTGCACATGTATGCTGCAAGGATCATGCACCACATATGCAAGAGTGTTCTTAAGAGGGCATTGACCTGGAATGTTCTTTGCATTTAATCTTGAATTGGTCTCTGTGGTATGCAGGTGTGCTCCTTGCATGTTTGCTGGTATGGGTTCTCAGATGCTATTCAAGCTCTAAAAACATTTCTATCCCACAATGCAAACTCAGCTAGTTTGCCGCTGGGGTTCTTTGAAGTTACATTTCTTTCTTAACTTGTTAATATTGCTATTTGCTTGGCCAATGGGTGAAACAACCTAAAAAGTTAGCTTGCAAACATGCAGTAACATCCTCTGCTTTAGCCAGATTCCTCTCTTAACCCCATAAAAGAGGTCGTAAAGGTAAAGAAATGGTACGTTGATCCCCCAACCATTGTACTGTCAATCCAGTAATGCCTATGCAATTCCTGTCTCCCTTGGAGACATGTATAATGTGTGTGCATGTAAGCTAAGTGTATGTATACAGTACCTATGCATACAGTCTATATATTGTATATACGCACATCCCAGTACATTTACACACAGCATAAGAAATAAAAATCACATGCCTATATATCTATAAATAAAATCCTATATATTTATATATTTCTATGTTTTCAATAGATATAAAGATATAATATAGATATAGAATCACTTGCCCTTGTGTAAACCTGGCCCTGTGTTCTAGTGAGAGGTTTGTAACACAGAACACTGAGGACTTCAGTACTGCTTTAATCTTCTGCTGAGGGGTCTACATTTGTGTATATAGGGACATTGCTGTGGTTAGGACCCGGGGTTTCTTATGTTAAATAAGGTGCTAAATAAGGCTTATGGAGCAGTAGGATTGAGAGAGCATCTTGGTAACAGAAAAAGGTGAATGCCCTTATCTTTTGGATAAGCCTGCCGTAGCTCTTGTGTATTCACACTTGGGCTGATACATATCTCACCCCTTTATGCACTTTTCTCTGTCTTCATGGACAGGTTCGATGACATGGGGTCTGAATGCAGTGAAGTCTTTCTGCTTCACCTGGCTGGCAGTCTTTGGTGGCCACTGACATGCAGTAAGCAGGAAATAGTACTCTGCAATAGCTAGTACAGCACAGTACAATAGATTTTGTTTCTCTGTAGTATATTTTGCACACAGTATCAGCCAATGTTTTAGATATGAGTTAGAATAAAACAAGAGAGAAAATGCTCTACAGAGTTGAAGCTGTCGCTCTTGTATGGTCAGAGGGGGAGGAATGATGTATGGAGAGGGAGTAGAACAAAAGAAAATGGGCCATGAGTTAGGAGTGATAAAGATGTGTGTGTTTATACTGAACTGGAAATTACACGGCAGCTCCCCCAAATTGAGCTTTTATGCCACTTCCCTCACAGTGGACCCAAATGAGTGCAACTGCACTGATGTTCCTCAGTGTGTTTCATCAGGTTTTTGTCAAAAGGAGCTACTTCTCACTTGTTAACTAGCCTGATTGATGATTTTGATTCTTGGTGGAGAAGGGAATTACTTGGCAAAGTGAAGGACACTGTAAATGGTGCATGATGGACACTTAAACCAAAAGACAAGGTGTGTTGACATTGCTGAGTTGAGGCATTTAGGGGGGATCAACTCCTCACCCCCTCCCTCAAAAAGAAAACTAAGATAAATATTTGTACATGAATGGCAGTTCCAGCTTGAGGACTTCTTGTTGGATCCAGGCCACAGCTTCCATGGATTGTCATTTATGCAGTGTGCGCTGATGTCTGCACAACGGACAGCCACCTCTGTCCCCTCTTCCTCTTTCCACACAACATTCTGGGCAGAGCTGTTCATTTTACCCTGGCCTACCTCCACGGTGATGCTTTTGATGTGTGAGGCAGGGTGGGATGACCAGAGCCGCTTTCCTTTCAAAGCTACCAAATGTAATGGATTCACTGCTGCTGCTGCCCAAGAGGGAGCTGTTGTAATTTCAAAGGAGGGGAATGGAGATTTGGCTTCACAGCTCCAGGGTCAGCCTAGCAACCACTTCACTGGTTATGTTTGGTTAAGTTTTTAATTTCTTAGGGGAGGAGGGAGAGGTCCGGGCATTTGAATTTTGACCATTGAGTGACTAGTGATGCTGGTACTGCATCAGCAGATGCTGTGCAGGCTTCTCCCATGCAACCTCAACCCCCTGCTCTGCTGGGCCTGTTTCCACAAAACTCTACTAATACACCTCAGTCAGAAACCTGCCTTTCCTGAGTCTCTCTGAACGATGACTGCCGATTGTGCTGAATGGCACCCAGTAAACAAACACAGCAGAGAGAAACTCTCCCTAGTACTAGTTCCTCAGGAACCTCATGGATGGTTTCCCCACCCCACCTTTGCCTTCTCCGTAAAATGTCACTGACATTAAACTCAGCTCTCAAACCAACCCCCAATGCACATGCTGCCAATCATGTATTACCTGCCCGTCATCGGAATCCTTTATGCACTGCACCTCATGTACAGACTGCTCACTGGACTACGTGGGACAGCCACGTCCCATATGCTGGATTAGATTGTGATTGGAGGGCTATCAGGGTTCCTACCATTCAGGCAGCCTCAGAGACTCCTAAACCATTTTACATAATACCATTTTTTTTAAACTTCCTGCAGAAGTCAAAGTCTCTGCTTTCCCCTCATCTAAGCACAGCCCTGCTGAACTGTTTGTTTCAACCACACAGACACAAAATGAGAGAGAAAATATCTAGAAGTCTATTATTACATATGTATTAATATGTTAATATCACACTTTCGGAGAATGTTAAAATGTTATTACTTTGCAGACTATGCTTTATAGTACCTGTGTGAAAGGAGCTAGGACACTGGATACGAATAGAGCTATGTTGATATATCATAGTATGTACACGAGAACTTTCCTTTTGTCATATTATCCTTGTAATGTAAGATGATTGTTAATAAAAACATTTAAATTTATCAGGCTGGGTTAGTCTCCCTTTATTTTGTTATTTAAGGCTCATAGAACTTAATTTCCTAAAGGGTGGGACACCTAAGCTGCCCAAAAAAGGCCCATTTTGGCAACTTGCTAAGGGCAATAATGTGCATCCAGTCAGTTGCTTGAGGATGGTCAGCAAAGATGCTCCCTTATGCCTCTGCATCACCCATAACACAGATCCCTATGTATCCCTGCCTTCCAGTCCATCTGCTACAGTTGCCTAAATTGTGAGACCTTTGCCTCAGTCACACTGGTGCTTTTTCTTAGTGTTACTGTACCCATATCAGATGTCTCCACACATTCACAAAACATTGCTGGTTGGATTTGGCTCCAGGACAGAATCCTATTTTGGACTCTCCATGCTCCCAAGGGAGGGGACCGGACTCTCCCACCCTCAAAAGAAGTTTTGTTTTATTTCAGGATGTTCCTTCTTTTAAGTTGGTGTCTTTTTTGCATGAAGTTTTTGTTAAGGCCTACTCTACACACAAAGCTGCACTTGGTTAACCAAAGTTATGGTTTTAAACTAGTTCAGTTAAACCGGAGCAAACTTGTGTGTGGATACTCTTATGTCAGTTAAAACAACTGGTCAACTTTTTAAACCGTGATACGTGCTTCCACACAGGGGTTTGTAAAGCTTTAACTTAAATCACTTTTTAAATTAAGTGCCACATTGAAGGAAATAATTATAACTACTTATGCATGGACCAGACTTGAGCTGTAACAACTCAAGGCAATGCTACACTAAGTTACGTTGACATACAGCCACCGCTGTAATTGAACTGGTTTTACACATTCACACTAAGCTACGTGTGTTGGTGGTTCACATCCTTACCAGGAGCGCTTGCACCAATTTAACTGTCAGTGTGGGGCATTGTGGGATGGTTTCTGAAAGGCAGCAACAGTCGATGTAAGCAGCGCAGTGTCTACATTGATGCTGCATCAACCTAACTACATCAACTTAAGCACAACACCTCTCACGGAGGTGGAGTTACTAAGTCAGTGTAGTGGGTGAGTTACATCAGTGGGAGCTACATTTTGGCATAGGCACTTACAGAGCTGCCTTATGTTGACCTAACTCTGTAGTGTAGACCAGGGCCAAGTAAAAAGACCTAGGCATCATTGGGAAGAGTTTAATAAAATAGGCAGCAAAAAGAATGTATAAAGAACAGGATAGAAATTATAATGCCATTGTATAAATCAGATAGACCTTCATCCAGAATGCTATATTCTGTTTTGGTCACCCTGTCTCAGGATACAGCTGAAAGAGTCCACAGATGGACAATATCAGTGGTATGCATGGACTTCTGTACATGGAGAAATTGAAAAGATTGGAACTGTTTATTTTAGTGAGCAACAAATAATGATCATATAAAAAAAATTGTATGGAGCAGGTAATTCATGCACTTGTATTTATCCCTTCTTATAATACAAGGGAAAGGGACACTCAAATGGAAACAATGGACAGCAAATGTAAAACTACTGAAAGGAGACACTTTCTTACACAACTGCCAGATCCTAGACTAGATAGATGGCTGGCCTGATTTAGGCCCCGCCTATACTTACGGGGAAGTTCGGCAGCAGTCGATGGGAGATATGCACGTTACACAGAATAGCTTACATAATTTACATCAACTTCCTAAATCCTCTGCTGCGTGCCGTCTCCACTTCGCTGCGCCGACGGGAACCGTGTACCCATTGACACAGCACTATGCCTTTTGAGGGGGTGGTTTAATTGAATCAATTTCTGGATCAATTGAGCAGGTCTTCACTGCTGCTCGATCTGGATAGATCAATCTGACGGTGGCAAATTTGCCACCGTCAGTGAAGACATACCCTTAGTCTGCACCTGTTTTCTTTCTGAATATCTGCCTAAGGCTGTGTCTACACTCAGAGAAAATACTGACCTTGCTGTGTTGATGTAGCTATGCTGACATAACCCTGTATTATAGATATAGCCTACACCAAAGGGTTTTTTTCCGTCATCATAGGAACATCTCCATGAACAAAGTTAGCTACATTGATGGAAACATTCTTCTCTCGACATACAGTCTACACTGGAGATTAGGTTGGCATAGCTAGTCCGTCAGGAGTAGTTTTTTCATATACCTGACAGACATCGCTTGGCAACTTAACTTTTAAGTGTAGAACAAACCTAATTTCTTACTCCCTATAAGTCAGCATCCTGGTGGATGGTGTATCTAGAGAAAGGAAAGTTATTTATCTGTAACGCTATTTCAGTGATGATACCATTTCAAGTGGATACTCACTTTCCCTCAGAGTTTGGGGATTATCTTCTTTTAAAGTGTGTCAGTGTTTGCACCTTGCTTTTTTTCCCCCCTGGTTGTTTTTTGTTTCTTGTTTTAGTCCTAATTAAACATTTTGAATTTCCTGTCATCCTGGGAGTGTCATGCCCTGTATAGTGGAAGGAATTGACTGGAACTCCAAAGGGCAGATTTTATATCCAAAGCAGGCCTGGATCACATTCTGCCCCCCAACTGCTGCCATCAGAGGGTCAGTCAACATTCTTTGAGAGGGAATCCCACCAATTTCACACGAAGAAACAATAATCTTGTAATACTGTTTCCCTGATGATAGCATTATGACAGGTCAGTAGCTTTCCCATTATATTTCTCTAGAGCTTTGCAAATACAAATGCCTACCTAAATAAATGCAAAATTTTCAAAAATGGCTGCTGATTTGGGTGCCTCAGTTATAGGGTGTTCAACCTGAGACACTCTAAAGCCTGATTTTCAGAAGTGACCAGCCCTCTCCCGCCTCCTCCCCCCCCGAGTTCTAACTGAAGTCAAGGGAAGCTGCTGCTGCGCACCTCTGGAAATCTGGGCCAACAGTGGCTCAAGCTGGGCACCCAGAAGCAGCAACACCCAAAATCAATGGCTACTTTAGAAAATGTTGGGATAAGTGACTTGTTTGAAGCCACCAAGCAATCCAAGTTTTACATTAATTTGCCTTTCTCTGGAGGCTTTCATCCTGACATCTCAAAGGATTTTTAAAAAACATTGTGTCACCTAACCCCTCTGCCCTAGGTAAAAATGGAGTATTATCTCCATTTTACAAATGGGAAAATAAAGACACTGCGAGGCTAAATGACTTGCCCAAGGCTAGATGAGTGGGCAGTGGCAGAGGCAGTAATAAGACCCTCAGTCTCCTGAGTTCTTTTCTTGCTGTGGAAGTGGTGGCAGAACCAGTGCAATGTTTCATCTCAACCCAAGCTGAGTCTCAGTTTAGTTCCTAGCAGCCAAGTGTCCATGGCATGTAAAATCACCACTACCGTTAGCTGGAATTGGAGTCTATCCTGGGAGCTCAGGCTAAGGACTGAGTGGGCCATGAAAGCAGAGTACAGGTAATGAGGCTGTATGGGGAAGGGAAGCTTGCACAGCTGGTTACCTGATTTGTGGATGAAGGTAACTTCAGTCTCCAGGGCTGCTGATTTTAATGCCTTTAACAAGCACCAAATTTACATGAAAGCAGTGAAAGGAGAAAAAGAGGAAACAATTGTTTGTGACAGGTCTGTTAGCACCGAAGCCACTGGCAAACTGTCTGCTATCTCTGCTGGTGTCTTTCATTATCTCTGTCCATCAAGATGGCTGCTGCTGGTAAGAAGCTCTGAAATGCTGGCATCTAGCATTGAAAAGTGGATTCAGAAAAACAAACATTTAGTTTCTTGCTGGTGAAGAATATTACACATGCCCAGGAGGCCTGTTGCAATGCCATACTGAGGGCAAGGGGGCAGCTTGCTTTTAAACTGTCAGCACTTCTTTGGGTCTAGCATGAACTGCCTCTTTTCATGGTGAAAGGAAGGGAGCAGTGTGCGCTTCTGTGGGAGAGAGGCAATTAAGGTGTTAACACTTTTCTCTGAGCTCTTCCTTCCTTTAATAAACTTAGATTTCCCTAGTCAGCTTACTTGTTAATTTCCTTTTGATGTGACTATAATTCTCTAAGTTTCCTTAAATTCAGTAAGGCACCTCAGGACAGGCTCTGTAGAAGGAGACTGTCTGCAGTGATGTATCTGATTCAATGAGGTAGCAGCTGAGGCTGAAAGGAACCATGGTGTGACTTTCCTATTAATGAAGCAGATTGGTTTCTATGGAGATGCCTTGCTCTCCTATCAGGCTCCATCTGCCCCTCCCCCTCCACAGGTGTCTCAGGCGAGTGGTGGCTGAAGCTGAGGTTTTGCCAGCAGGCACATACCCTGCCCAACACACATCTGTATGCACTGGCCTGTCCTCGAAGGGCTCGATACACAGCTCCCGCACCAAGGGTGTTAAATTGCTAGAGTGCTGCAGCCTCTACGGGCTGTGCCATGTGCCTGGCTCCTTATGGGGATACTGAGCCGTGGGCAAGAGGGAGCAGATGCTAGTTTTTGCAGACAGAACGGTTGCCCCATGAATTGTGCTGCAATTCATTTCCAAGGGAGACTAAAAATAGCAATCTGACAGAAAATCAAAGGCACCAGGCTGCTGTAGAACAGAATGTGGTGACTCACTAGACTTTTTCATCACCATGAAGCCCTGGGTTGGAAGCCCATTTTAGTCCAAGTGAAAAAAAGTAAGTTTGCTGGCCTCAGACAGGTGCCTCACATTTCTGAGTGATTGGGACACTCAGCAGAGCTGGTCAAGAGGGAGAGGGCTACAGGTTGAGACTGAAGCCATCCAGGACTTGGAATCACATGGAGTACTGCAGATCAGAATCGAGGGGGCAGGCCAGGAGTAGAGCTGTGTGTATGAGGGGGTAGGCATGCTAGAGCAGGATGTGGGTCAGGTTAATGGAGGTGCATAGGCTCCTGCATTGGCCATGGATGCATCAACAGAGCTGTGGAAGATGGCAAAGGACTGAAATAGTAGAGGTTGCTGCAAAGACAGTATTGAGGTGCCTCAGCAGAGCTATGGCGGAAAGCCCAGGATTGGAGTAACAGGTAGGCTGCAGGTCTGGGTTGCGGTGTACTGGGCCTATATAGATTCAAGAGCATTGGACAGACATTTCACAGCCCCTGTCTGGCTCTGGGCAGTGTTATCAGTCTTCAATTATCATAACCACCAAGATTTAAATGAGAACATATAAAGTAGTCTGGGGAAACTTTCCTAGGGATTGGATGGAGAGGGAGGAGGAGTCTTCAAATCCCCACATAGTCTGAGGCAAACTGGTCCCAATATCTATGGTGAGACCCCTGGATTGTATTACGCTCTGGGGCAGCAGATTAGAACTTCCATGGCAGCCTAATTTTAACTTTTTTAAAAAGAGGCTTCAATAAATTTGACAGGACAACCAGTACTACAGCAAGAGAGGGGTCTGAGGCAAATTCTGCTGCTATCAAATACACCGGGCCTATACACACTGCCACTATATAAATCTAAGATACGCCCATAGCTTGAATACGGAGTGCAATTCTGTTCAGCCCATCTCAAAAAAGATATATTAGAATTGGAAAAGATACAGAGGAGGGCAATAAAAATGATGAAAGGTATGGAACAGCTGCCATGTGAGGAGAAATTAAAGACTAGCCTGTCCATTTTAAAAAAGAAATGATGATGGGGGGGGATATGACAGAGGTCTATAAAATCATGAAGAGTGTGGAGAAAGTGAATAGGGAAGTGCTAGTCTCATAACAAGAATGAGGGGTCACATAGTGAAACTAACAGGCAGCAGGTTTAAAGCAAATGTAAGAAAGTAGTTCTTCACCTAATGCACAGCCAAGCAGTGGAACTTCTTACTAGGGGATGCTATGAAAGCCAAAAGTATAACTGAGTTCAAAAAAGAACTATATAAATTGATGGAGGATAGGTCCATCAGTAGTTATTAGCCAAGATGGTCGTGGATGCAACTCCATGTTCTGGTTGTCCCTAAACCCCTGATTGGCAGAAATTGGGACTGGCTGATGGGATAGATCACTCAGTAATTCCCTGTTGTGTCCTCTGAAGCATTTGGCACTGGCCATTGTCAGAAGACAGGATACTGGGCTAGATGGACCACAGGTGTGACCCAGTATAGCAATTCTTATGTTCTTATTTTCACAGCTGCACGAAAGCCTCTCTAGCAGTGCTTTCACACTTTCTTGCTGAAAAGCAAGTCTGGAATCTTCTTGTGCTTCGCAAGAATGTGACACTGAACTGTCTCACATCACATCTGTGTACTAAATGGTATGGCTCAAAAAGTCTTCCTCAGATTTCCATTGACCCACCACAAAAATGTTACATGTCTGATTTGTGCGTTAGATGCATAGGAGATGTATCCTACCACAAATAAAACAGACACAATGTTCACTGTTTGGAATTATTTACTATTGAAGATTTACATTTGTGCTATAACATCAGACACATGACTGATAAGTCTCATGCTTGTTCTTTGTGGTTTGGACTGTGAGTACATTGTAGGCAACCCAAAAGCTGGTTCTGTGCAATAAAAACATCAGTGGCTGAGTAACCAGAAAAGCTTGGTCATTCATGTTGGAAGGCCACATATCACCATTTTTCTTTGCTGTTCTTCTTTACTCTTGAGACTCACCAATGAAAAGAACTATATGAGAGCTAAGTATTATTTCCTACAGCTCATCACTTTAATTTTCTTTATGAAAACAAAATTCAGTTGTGAGTGAGCTAAACTTTAAAACATGTAACATGTTCCATCTCAGCTCTGTAATTACATCTAATCAGACTTAAACTGACCTCCCCAAAAGTGCAAGAAATGAGGCCATAGGCACATCAGTTCAGTGCCTTTGGTAAATTTGCCTTAGTTCTATCAGATGCCATTGTGTTGAACTCTAGCCTCTGTTACTGGTTGGGAATGTATCCTATTTTCCACCTAATTATTGAATCACATACGAATGCATGCATTTGCTGGTGAATAACAATGGACAACTTGCACTACACAGGGCATAACAGAGAGCCAGTGACTCTTTACATTGTGAAGTAGAAGTAATTACAAGTGAGTCCAGTATGTAGTTCAGCTGGACATAACAGGAATCAAGTACTGCTGGTTGCAATTGCAAGATAACTGAATTTCCTGTGTATTATTTAATGATAAAAAGAGGGGCTCAGTCCGGAATCTCAGATCCAAATCCTAGGCAAACATTGAGAAAACTTGGATATTGGCCCTTCAGGTCTTGGGTTTATCTCTCCAATGCAGTCAAACTACAGCCTCCTCCATCTTTGGAAAAAAAGGTTGTAGCTGGTTCCAGCTCCCTGCTGATGGGTGATAATATCAAACACTTTCCTTTGAGTCTTTCCAAATAATGGGGCAAGTTTCTCCTCTTGTTTATACGGGTGCAAGTCTCTTGACTTTAATGGAGATGCACTGCAGTGAATGAAAACATAACTGAGTCCATCAATTTACTGAGCCTCCCGCTGACCCAGGTGAGGATATATAGTGATCACTGAAATGCAGCCCCTTTGCATATCAAACAAAGCTGTTGTTTCACAGCAAGCAGCCACACTGCTGAACAATTTAGGACAGAAAGTGAGGAAAAAATCTGTACCCAATTGAAGTTGCGGGGGCCATTTAGGGAGGTTGGAATGTAACTGGAACATCATTAGAACTGGGCTAGGGAACCAAACATAACACTGAATCTTGCAAAACACAGCATGGAAACTTCAATAATCACCAATGATCCTCGGTTTTACAACTACCCTCCCTTACTACCACACTGGTACAGTGATTTGGTGCTAACTAAGAGAATGGAACTATCCACACAGCTGGGATATAATACAGTGCATATTGTAACAGAATAACTGTCTGTTTACGTGCTGGTCCCGTATCACAGTCCCCCAGTACCCTTTCCATGTAGAAAATGCACAGATGGAAAACACATGTGACAAGCTGTACCTACGGAATGAGGGAGCTGCATTTCCAATGCACTACCTTCTCCTCCACGTACAGCCAATAGCAGGGGTAACCAAGTAGTTACATTTCCCCTCCCTGCTACCCCACCATTTCCACAGTTTCACTCCCCTCTGAACTATAGTGGACCATAATTACCAGTTTAATTAATACAACCACTCTTGAATGGTGATCCATAACTTAATGACCTGGATTTCTGGTCATAGAAATATCTGGCCTTTCAGGTCTCCAGTGCCAGCCAACTATCATAACACTCTGAAGTAATAACTTATCAGAAAAATAAGGAAGATTAACAGCATTCAGAGGAAACTATAGACTGGAGGAGACAATGTTAAAAATGGATTTGCACAGTTACAACAAAACAAACTATAGAGCTGGAACCTTTGTTAAGTCTACAGCTGCATGAGGTTGGGTTCAAACATGCTGAATGATACTTAGCATTATTATCTTATTATTACTCTAAGTTAACACTGTTATAGTAAGTTAATTAATGGTATATTACAGTTTTATCATTTTAAAAGAATGTAAAATAGCGGGCCAGATTTCTCCATGATGTAACTCCATAGAAGCCAGTGGAGTGACTCCAGGGCTGATTTTGCTCGTCTTACTCTACCATTGTTTGTGTAATTTTCAGAGGGTGAAAGAATCATGTATTGGCCAAGAGATAATCAGAGACTTAGATGTATGGGGTAAGATTCATCAATATGCAGCCTCTATTTTAATCATGTCCATACTTAATACTTCGATTGAAACAAATGGTCAGTCTTATTATAGTGATAGCCCCCCTGTTGTGCATTCCAGGTTATACAGCATAATGCCAAAAATGTCAACAGCAATGTGTGACTAACACAACTTTTAGCTGTAGTCCATCTTTTATCATCTCCATGGGTCTTGTGTGGGCGTTTCCTCTGTCTTGCTCAGAATTTTGGCTCTTGCTTATTAATTAAGGAGCAGTCTTCTGTAGGTAAGGGAACAAATGGTCAGTAATATTTGTTTTAATAAGATCTGATCACTTTAATGAAGTGAAGATTGGATAATTGCTAATATAAATGCTTTGGTTTGAGTAGTTTTACTCAGTTTTAATGGTGGATCTGTTTGATCACTGCTAGAATTAAGTGGAAAGCACCGTCATTTTAGTCTCCTGTGTCCTACTCTTCAGTAGTTCTGAGCTATGGACAGCATGATTATATCTTTAGCCCCTTGAATGCCATGTCCCCATGCATGTCTCCTAAAGATGAGCCTACTATTTGCAATGAAGTGGCAGGAAAAGCAGTGAACTCATAGGGACATAGCAATATGCAATACCCCTTCAATACCCCAAGACACCAAAAGGAGAGTATACAATTACACTTAAGTCATGCCAAATCTCAAAAGCACAAGAGAAATTAGTAAGTGATGTTGAGTTAGAGGGGCAGTGAAGAGAAAGTAATTCAATCCTGAGCTGCTGATGTACCTTGGCAGCCTTCTGGGCTGCTCTTCTAGCAATGATGGTAACTAAGAGAGTTTCAGTATGGCACCTCAGCAATAAACCCAGACTGTCAACTGCTGGTGAAACAATCCTGTAATTTACTCAGGGTCATCTGCTTCCTAGAACATAATCAGCATTCTCATCACCTGCCCACTTCAGAAATTAGCCTATTTCTAAACAGAAAGAAGTGGAAGGATTTGCAGATGTCATGGGTAATAACTGGACAGAACACCAGCCATCATTTTCTGCATTGTGTCAATGACCTTCATGGAAGAGACAGAGAAGAGAGTTTCTCCAGGAACACTGGGAGAAAGAGGAATACAATACCTGCAGATATAGATTTAGGATTGTGAAGCTTTCATGTTTTCAATGGCTTTTAGCAACCCCAGATTTAAGATATCAAAGACTCCAGGCAATGAAGAAACAAGAAGGAATCCAGACAGGGTTTGACAGTGCTCATTTCAAAGGCTAGGTACATACAGTAAATACTCAGGAGAATGGCTCTGTTTCTTTCCCCTCTCTCTCTCCTCTCTTTATATGATCTACTCTCTCTCCATTTCTTTATCTGTTTTTCTCTGTGTCCTTCTACTCTCTTTTTCCACTTCTGTCTCTTTTTCCACCTTCATCTAGATTTTCTTTTTTTCATATATCCTTTTAATCTATCTCAGCAGTCAGTTTATTTTGGCGACCTTTGTTCCTTTCAATCACGTAAAGCAATATGGAAAACGTTGACTGGCAAAATGGACACAGCCAGTTTGCTAGTGCAGAGATCACCACCCCAATGAAGGCTTTGGTGAGACTGGTTTGTTGTTATGTCAGAAACCTGGGACTGTGTGATAACCTTTTTGGCCCATCTATTTCCATTACTTGGTTTTTTCCATAGGAACTGATTTTAATTGTATATATACCAGGTGAAAATGATAATGTATGTGCTAGTATATATAATTCTTTGAGGTAAAACCAGATAGATAGCCCAGCTGTTCCGCTAGAGAAGCATAGCTATCACATTCTGAGATGGCAGAAAGCCTGAGTTTTGAGGCTGAACTCTACATTCCCAAGAGGAACTCAGAAATCTTGTGTTTAGGATTTAAGACTTAAGGGGGCAAAAACAAAACAAGGGAGAGGTGGTGCCTTTTTATTTTTTAGTAATAGGAAAAAAAATTGTATGTATTAACCTTAGAAATGTCAATCTGCTCTTCCCTGTTTTGCTGGACATCTCGGTAGCAAAGCTAGACATGGACTGGGAGATCGCTCCACCATTAAGAAAGAGCTTTTCTTCTAAACTGTTTGTCAAGTGTTTGATTTTAAATTTTTTAATAAAAAAACCAAAAATGATTTGAACACTGTGAATAAAAGTCATTCCCCCTCTAACTTAATCAGGTTTCACTTCTATAGTATGCTGTATACCTGCTAGCTCTCCAATCATCTGTAGAGTCTTCCACTTATAACAGGGTAGATAAGATCTGAACATATAACATAAAAAATGAGCAGAAAATATATAAATAAAAATCAGGCCTTCTTTCTCCATCATAAAACTGTAAAACATAAGCCATTTTTTCCCTTAGCTCACCTTTAAATACAACACATACAAAGGCCTGTTGTGGTTTGGGGCACTGTGGGGTTGGAGCATGTACACTAGGTAATTCGGGTAAATGGAAGGCCTGGGTGTCGATGAAGTTTTCCTGTGCTAGGCTCATGCCCCCAGTTAGCCCCCCCTCTTATTCTCCTCTCCGTTCGGGTTACTTTGGGATATTTTCTTGCTGCTGTAAACTGAATAGACTGGAATCGTCTAGCTTGCTTATCAGAATGATATACTGTGCATGCTACAGGAGGCTGCTTGCAACATTAACCGTATGCTTAAAGCGCCCATTGTTTTTTCATGGCCATCCCAGGGACTTAATGCTGAAACTGCTTGAAGGAGGGAACAGGGAGGGGTGGGAAAGAACTCCTCGCTGAAATAAAGAAGGTATAAATAAAGTTAATGCTTGCTGCTTGGGGTGCAGGATTTGAGACAGACAGTCTCCCTGCACCATTTCGGATTCTGAAATAAACAGCTGTTGCAAGGATTTCTCCGTCTCGGTGTCTAATTGGGCTAATTGCGCACCGGGCTCGAACCCAAACTGTTGGGGCCTCACTCGGGGTCCTCCAGGACCGCCAACAGGCCTATCTGACAATCCCCATTTGTTTTCACCAGTGGCTTTTCAGTGTCAGAGTCTTGTCCTTGTAGAAGTTAGAGGTCTGGTAGTATCATACCCAGGAGATGTTCAGAATTCTCCCCTACCATGTTTTCTCCAGCCTGTTCTAGCTTAAGAGAGTTCTTGTGGCAGGAAACCCAGAAAAGGCAGTGTCCATAACCGAGTGCTGTGATTGATCATTTTGAGGATGGGTGTGATTCATGTTCCTGCAAGATGAAATATAACTTGGCTCACTCTCTTACTCAGAGACCTTCCATAAGGAAAGGCAGTTGGGTGGCCATGACAGCAATTACATGGCTACATATGAAGTTGGTGCCACATGGCTATCTGCCTCCTGGGGTTCCTCAGCATCTCCTCCCAGTGGTTCCTCTCCGTGCCTGTGGCATGCAGACCCAGGCTGCACTTGCCAAGTGATTGGCTTTGCCCAAGGCTGTCCTGGCTTAGCATTTCTAGCTCCACGTTGGAGGCACGTAGCAGCTCATGGGGCACCTCAAACATGATCATCTCATTCCAGACTGGGTTGATCTTGTGTTTCGCACGCTTTGTCTGCTTCTTCTTCAGTTTCAGAGACTGGTGCTTCAGAGTCACCTTGACGGAGACATCTACAAGGGAAATGAAGGGAAGAAAGACACCACAGTGATAAGCACAGGACAGGCAGACCATTATTAAAAGAGAATATGAACCCATGGCTAAGGACCAAAGGAAAAGCACATGAGCAGCTTGTTTGTTTTTCCTCTTCTTAAAAATTATTTTAATCATTTTTTCTTTTTTACCCCATTTTTTAAGGGTAAGGAGCCCAGGCAGATGTTATAAAAGAGCAGATGCAGCAATCTGTTCAGATTAAGATCAGCATCTGGATCTAGAACACTCCCTTGCTGCTCAGGGAAGTTTGGATCGAAGGCTTTTTGGTATCCTGTGATAGAGCTGAAGGCCAGTGGTGGAATTTGGGACACAGATCTGGGACTGGATTCTGAGTACCTCCAATGTTTGGGGTTTCCATCCACAAAAGTAATGAGTCTCACTTTTCCTACATGGAAATAATCTGCAAAGGGAAGAGGAAAGTGCTGAATTTCAATATGAATTCTTTTGCCTGAGTGGACGTGGCTCGTTGCATGTTGGAAGAATCCTGTGGATTCCTTCTTCAATCTATGGATCCCATGAGATTGCAGGAGGTAAGAAGGATTCACAGTGATGCACTTTGCCTCCCTTCTACCACCTGGCTGTACAGGTCTTGAAGGTGCTTCCAGAGACTCTCCCGTTCTCCCCATGAGGGGATGTGCTGGGAAGTTCTGCAGTGCAGAGGAAGAAGCAGTGCAAGTTAATGCAGCCTCGGGATTGCAGGTTGGAGGGAAGTCTTGGGAGAACATAGCTGGCTCCCTTTCCCTACCCTACTCCTTGAAGGCCTTCAGATGGTCAGGGGCAAGAAAGAATCATTATGCACAAGCCGAAGATCCTCCCCCTTCACAGGAGAGTGTGCCCAAGTGGTCTGAAACTGTTGTATGGCACTTTAGCAATATGGCAGCAGGGCTACTGGCTCTTGCTGTTCCATGCTGTGCTGGCCTGTCCTGAAACCACACCACAAAATGCCGTCTTTGCTACCATTGGTTTCTATCTGTAATTAGACCATGAATGGACATGGGATGGTCCAGCTAAAATGAGTAGTCAGGTGAATATAGGACTATGTGCTGTATACCTGGGATGATAAATATGATATTACCTTACTTGTGTGCAGAGTTTCTAGGTACAGGGATGAGGGGTATTAGATTGTGATTGTATTGATTCACAATATATCAGACCACCCTGGTCCCACTCTGTCCTATAGAAATTTGCCTAGTTCCCCTATTGCTGTTCCTCACTCACCCTTTCCCAGGAGATCTTTCAGCTGTTTGGAATGGAGGTTCTTGGCTTTTATGAGTACCACAAGCAGACGGTTTGCTGCTGGCAGATAGCTGATGGACAGGAGTATCTCGCCACAGCCTGCATCCGGCTCCTAGAAGGTGAGAAGAGAAACATGAAAGAAAGGCAAATTCATCATCCGCTCTTGCCCATACCAGTGAGCAATGTGGGGCCAAAGATCAGTGATAAAGTCTCAAATGTAGCACGTCACATTGTGTCTGACTCCCAGCCCTATTGCAGGAGGATCCCCAGTTAGACTCGTTGAGGTCTGATGGAGCAAAGCAGAGAGTGGGCTCTTGGACAGAAATCAGCTGAAAGGAAGTTCACAGTAGTGCTCTACTCACTGATTCAACTGACTAGGTGGGTTAACCCTTTCATTGCTGCTAGAAAATAACTGTTTCCTAACAGCAGAGTTCCGTGGGACATTTATTCCAAAGAATGGAGCATCAGGATGTAACAGATATAGTATGCTGGGCAGCACCAGAAAGCTTTAAACAGAAATGTAGCCGCATCCTTAGCCTCTATCCTTTTTCTGACCGATTATCCTACTGCAGCCTCTCCTGCTGATTCACGTCTCTTGCTTTGATTATTTCCTTATATCAGCCACCCTTTGTGTGGGGCATTTCTGTCTAAATTTAAATCCTGGCCCTGTGGAATCCAGATGTGGCATTTTCTTCTTTCCTTGAGGATCCCACAACACTAACATACACTGATACCCTTAATGAACCAGAGCTAGTCACTTCAGCTTGGTATTTTAAAAAAATACAATAAATCAGCACTTGTGCCATTTGTTTTGCCTTCTTGGCATGTCTTCTCCCAACTCGGTGAGTGATTCCCTCTATTTCCCCAAGCTCTTAAAGTTTCTTTAAGGTAGATGCTCTGAATGATCAATCTTTCACTTTACAGGGCCATAGTTCTTTTTTTTTTTTTTTTTTTTTTCTGGTGTTAGTGATTAGCTTCTTAGCCTTCTGGCCTTCCACACCCCCCTCTCTCTAGACAGGTATCCCTGTAGGCAGAACAAGAGGAAAATATTCACACTGACAACAGATCTTTCCTTTCAAAATGATATTTTCTGGTGGGGAGTCAGAGGAATGAGAGAGAGAGAATGTGTGTATGCACAGAGAAATGAAAAAAGAGAGTAACAGGGAAGTAATTATTCACTCAAGTAGCACCAGTTTGTGACAGAAATCCCATTTTAATGTGAAGTTAATGGTCCAGAAAGATCACTGAAAGCCAGTGTTCAATTGACTGGATTCCCCTTGGACTTCCCAACAAAGACTAGAATCTTTAGGAGAGAAACCCCTTATCCAGGACTTTTTTGTGCTTTCCTCTCTCAGTTTTAAGTAGGCTAGAAATATTTCAGATTAAGTTTTCCCCTTGCTGGCTGCTGTGAGTGTGAACAGACATTCACTAACAACAGATTTGTTGAAAATGTTGCTGTCATCACTGTCTGATTGGAATGACTCATACAGAAACAAGCCAAGAAGTCATTACCAGGGAAACTCCAAACTCAAATAAACAGTCTTTAGAAGAGCCAGTGTAAACCTTTTTCATGGACTCAGATAATGCACACAGACAGCACTGTATACCTTGTGCTCATCAACCTTCCAAAACACCTGTCCTAAATCTAAACTAATTTAAAGAGAGGCAGTAGCCAGGGAGCCTAATCTGGATGTTGACAATAGCCATGTCTTCACTGAAAAAAAATGTGTTTATACATGAAAATAGTTCTCTCAAGGTAAAACCCAGTGAAGATAAGGCACAGGTAGATTTCACCTCTGCATAGATGGTAGAAGGTACCTCCACTAGCTACATCTAGGAAAAAACTGCTCTGACTTGTTTCCACTTGGATTTCACATCCGAGAGCTATTTCAGGTTAACTATCTCAATGTAACACACACCACACACACATGCTTATTTTCCTCCAGTAAAGACATAGCCAATGACTTGCTCTGCAGACTTCGAGACTGACTATTTGGCTATCGAAGTTTTTTATACAAAATAGAAGAGTTTTGACAGAAGAGATTGACAAAGTCTCAGAATAACCAGCAGCCCAATGATTAGGGCTGTCACCTGAAACGTGGGACACCCAATTTCCCCAATGATATCTCCTCTGGCAGTTTTGTGAATCTAGTTCTCCATCTGCCTTGCTTTTTATGTTATGACATACCAGGAAATTAAATGAAACAGTTTTGTTTCAGGTTGAATTAAATATTTTGTTCAATTGGAAATGAAATTTGTGTTGACTTTTCTGATCTATCAAAATTCTTCTGAATTTTTAGATTTTTTTCAGGTAGACTCAATTTTTCTGACAGCAAACTAAAAAATCAGTTATTTGCCCAGCTCTAATAATAACTACCCACCACACCAATGCGTCATGAGGTCTAATCAGTTCATAATGTCTGTGAAGCACTTTGAGAGCTTGAGATGGAAGGTGCTATGGAACCAAAGAGTATTAAACCAGTGGGAGGGGAGAAGGACATGACTAGCGGTACCAGCCTAGCATCTGCAGCTTTCATACTGTGGTGAGCATTGCTCTGAGCCCATGGCCACGCTCCACACATTTCTGAAGAACAATGACATTACCTGGCCAGCTGCGAGTTCCCCTCACTGTTCTTGTATTTGTGTAGGAGAATTACGGAGAGGGTGGGTTTGACATTTTTGCAACTCATGGCTTTTCTAAGGAAATATCAATCTTTAAACAAATCCCATCAACCTTGTTCCTGGATATGCAGGGACAAAAATAGCTCGTATTGCTTTCTCTCTCTTGCTCCCTCATTCCCTCCCACCCTGGCTCTCGATTAATGATTCATGACTTGTATTTAAACTGTCTGTATAATGATTGGTTCTCCCAGGTCCCTGATGACGCAAATACAGCTTTCACTGCACATCTTTCAGCTCAAACTGGGGCACTGTTTGTAGCCACTTTTAACATTAACCTACTCCTCTCGAGTTAGAAAAGGAATCAGCTTTGCCTTATTAAAGATGGATCTTGGCAGAGGGGACAATATGTCCAGGGCCCTGTCAGCTTGTTTATGTATTGATGTCTGCTAATCTTTATATACAGGGAGCTTCTTGGCACCCTTTGTATAATGCTACTGGAGCAGATTTTGCCCTTGTCTAGATGGAAAAGTTTTTCCCGTGTAGCCTAAGGTGTGAATTTACACCAGTACAGTTATACTGACATAATCCCCTACGTAAACACTCTTATGACAGTAGAAGAGTGGCTTTGGGAGGGAGCCAGAGGGTTAACTTATGTCCCTTGGAGAGGGGCTAAGTTAAACCAAAAAAAAGCCACTCTGATACTGGAACAAGTGTGTCCACATGGGGGGTTATACCAGTGTAACTGGTGAAACTGTCCCCTGTAGCCAAGGCCATAAACACCATCTGCTAAACTGATCCAAGCCCTCCATTTATTCCTACCATCCATTGGTCTATCTCAGTGTTTTCTACAGTGCTCATCACTGTAATATCCAAGTACTCTCCAGGTAAGTTAGCATTATTGGAAACTGGTGATGTAGATCCTAAGTTCTATGATTCAAGCAAAGTCACTGGGTGGTCCTCAGGTATTACAAGGCCAGTTGATTACTTATTTCAGCATGCAACAACCTTGTCAGTAATGCTTCTCCCTTCCTATGTCATCTGCTCTGTTC
Source organism: Mesoclemmys tuberculata (assembly GCA_007922155.1). NCBI lineage: Eukaryota > Metazoa > Chordata > Testudines > Chelidae > Mesoclemmys > Mesoclemmys tuberculata. The sequence continues at coordinate 40,336,367 of ML675613.1, forward strand.
AAAACCCGGGTTAACTACCTGGGTGCTATCACAATCCTGTCTCCATTCGATCCTGGTGCTTGGGGGGTTACATTTTTAAAAATTATTAAGTGCTCAAAATTCATTCAGTTCTCACAGAAACTAAGACTTAATAGCACTGTCTAGAATAATGCCAGGGAGAGGTAGCTGATGTGTATGTTTCCAACACGCAGCTCTGCTGCTGCGTTTCAGTCCTGTCTTACAACACTTTCTGTGATTTCATTGCTTGCTCTACGTCTCTGCAGGGCATCCCACCCTGACACCTGGGTACTTCTTTGTAGTTCAGCCAGTAAGCAGTAGGTCAGTCTTGACCTACACCACCTTTAACTATTCCAGTTCTGAGCCTCTACACAGCTCAACCGGTGAACCTCAGCATCTCTGCAACAGCCTGAAAACACTGAGTCTGACTGTTGTAGCTCAGTCACTGATCATCATGAAATGCAAGGAGAAGGAAGGGTCTGTTACACGAAGGTGCTGTGAGCTGCACAGCCAGGCACTTTGATTACATGATGAAATGGTCAGATCTTGACCGGCGCTGATGACCTTTTGAAGTCATTGGAGTTATGGAGGCTCATCGCCACTCAGGATCTGGCCCCGTGCAAAGGCAGACCTGGTTATGACATACCCATTGAAATACAGACAATTGAAATAAGTTTCTCTAACCTGGAAGCTAACAGCCCGTTATATTGCCTGAGCTACGGTTGGTATTGACATGATACCTTCTCAGGAGTCTTCAGCTTCTCCCACTGGGCCGGTCTGAGGGGTTCTCCCACGTTAGCCAGACTCAGTTTAATTTCCCCAACAATGCGATGCCTGGAGAACCTGTCGCAGTTCCTCAAGGTGAGAGTCAGCGTTCCTCCTGGCACCGCCTCCTCCGCTAAGGGGAACAGCAGAGCTTCCTCCCAGACGACGTGGGGCACTTTCTTCTTCAGCACTGTCTGGGCCTCTGTGCTGCCAGACGTGCTTACCAAGGTGCCCAGGATGTAGCAGTCACAGCCAGCCTCCTGGTCCCCTGTCCTTCTTCCCTGCGTAGCTGGAGGGCAAGGAGAGGGGAGGTTGCATTAAAAGAAACATCCTATCACTAGGGCACGGTATGCAAAGGCAGAAGGCTTTGGGGCCGTTGCCTGTCTCACTGTAGTCATAAAACTAAATGGGCTGCACAGACATCCAAGATGTTGCTAAAACCTGCTGCTCCCTTCTAACTAGCACTGGAGAGGCCAAAAGCCCAGAGCCCAGCGTTATTGACTTTCCTTCAACATGCGCAAGAATGTTATTGTCCTTGTCATTCAGCAACTGCACAAGAATACTGTTATTGCTTGGGAGTTTCTGCATCACAACCAAGCAAACATGCACCGCTCAAAGGCACTGAAGCAGTAGCCTGAGAAGACACATAAGATGTTCAGGGGGGATTTTAATTTACCTTTACACCGGAGCAGAAAGAAAGCCTCCTATAAAACGCATTAAAGCGACTTGGCCCATCCCAGAAGTTAGAGGTGTACAAGGCTACTTAGCACATCTGCCCCCTGCCCCCTTCGGAACCAGTGCAGTCTGTCCCTAAGGTTCATTCCCAACTGTTTTGTCCAGTCTTTTTGAAATGGCTTCTTTGGGAGACCATTTCATTCCACAGTCTAATTGCTTTCAATGTTAGGATTTCCTCCCTGATATTCAGCCTTAAATTTTCCTGCTCTTTATTTCATCCAAAGGCTGACAGGTCTAAAATGAAAACTATACACAAACTATCATTTTGCTTGTTCCATGAAGTGACAAATGAATCTATCACCCCTCCAGACCAAGGGCTGCAGTGGGTAAGCCAACAAGGCCCCTGTGTGACTGCGAAAGTCAGCATGCAAGTCTGTCAGTGGAGAGTTGCCATTCTGTCCACTGACTTAGCAGCTGAGGGCTGGCAAGTCTTTGACGTCCAGGAGAATCCTCTGTCTCCTGAAGAGAGTAGAGGTCCTGCTGCGCTGACAGGGAGAGTACAACATGCATACATGAGCACTCACTGAACGTGCATCTCGGAAAGAAACTCAGGGCTGTGGGCTTGTTGCTGGCAGCTTGCCCAGAATGGTGGCTGCCGTTTAGCACCCTTTCAGTCCTTGCTTGAGAAGCTGAGAGCCGGGCTGGATTTGGGGAGAATTCATACTGTCTGTGAATTACTCACTCAGCTCTGCTTCACACTGTGACTAGCAAAGAGAGGGTCAATAGTGTTCAATCTCTGAGCAGTGAGGCTACCCCAGCTGTCTGCCCTTAGCTGGGAGACTGCTAGAGAGCCTTGCCCCCTGGCTAGGCTCAGCTGGAGGGAGTTATCTCATCCACAGGGTATGTAAAAGGAATATGATTTAAACATCTCTTCCTCCAGCTTGGCCTGAGCAAGAGGGTTGTCATATATAGTGTTAGACCTTTCTTTTGGTAGTCTAGCTGCAGGAAGCTCTGTACATTTTCCTGTCACTTACATGAATCCTAAATCCATGCCCTGGTTTCTCCTTCATCTGGATTTGTTTTACAGGACCAGACAGAAGGGCTAAACAAACAAACAAAAAATGTGTGTGGGCGGAGGGGGGAGGAAGGAGATGTTGAGCCTGTCACCTCACTGGCAGCATCTCCTCAAAGCAAAGAGAGAATCCTTCGCTGCCCACTTCTAAAATGGATAGAATGGGACAGACACCTTCTGTTTCCCTCATAAACCACACAAGTTGCTGCTCCCATTGCTAAGCCACGGTGCCTTCTTTTCAAGCAGTGAAATCTCATGGCAATCCCAGTTTGAAAGCCTCATTGCCAATAAAATGTCCCTCACTTCTGTGGAGACATGTTGATTTTTATGTGGGAGATTAAATACTTTTAGAGTCACAGGATACCGGCCTTCTTTGAGATAAAGGGTAGTTAATATAAACTATGCAGGATGGGAAGCCACTTACCTTCAAGAAAGGCCACACGCAGCTCAGCTTTCTGTCGATCATACTCGAGGGAATAACGGAGTTCGGGGGCCTGGTTACATCTGGCTGCTTTCTCAGGGTTCAGGTGCTCTGTGATGCACACATCCTTTACTGCACCTGGAACTAAAGTAACCCTTTTAGCAAGGCTTCATTCCTCATCAACCCAAATTCACCACCTGGCTTCACTGACTCTGCTCAGTAGCACTGCTTTCCCCGTTCACTTTCCACATCCTTCCAGATGTGGACAGACTTCCACTTTCTGTGTGCTGACTGGGCTTTAGGAAGCCAGCCAGATGTGGATCTCTCACCCCATTACCTATCGATGGGGACTACACATGTTCTTGCTTTTGGACTGCTTTTTAACATATTCCCTGAATTAGACTGTAAGTTTTTGTGGGTAAGAACTTCAGAGCTGACTCTGATCCAGCCTGCTTACAATGCTAACACATTTTACTAAAGCTATTGGAATGAATTCAATCCTTTTTAGGAGATATTCTTTCCCTCACAGAAGGCCACTGTTACCTTAATTCCCACAGTGCCTGGTTGGAAAGAAAATGGTGAGGCTGGAAGGTTATGAGGCCATTTCTGCTTCTAAAATTTTGGATTGGGGTATATATTAGGTTAATTACCTCTAGTAAAGCAACAGGCAGGACTGAAAAGGAAACCACAATATTTTATTGTCAGATACTGGTGTCTGCAGTTATCCATTTGGGTCGGGTGCCAGAAGGGCAGAAATGGTAGGGGACTGAGACTTAGTTCCCCAAGCAAATGCCAGTAAGAATCAAAATCAGTGCAACATACAGTGTACCAGCAGATCGAGGAAGTGATTATTCCCCTCTCTTTGGCATTGGTGAGGCCGCATTTGGAGTTTTGGGTCCCCCACTACAAAAGGATGTGGACAAATTGTAGAGAGTCCAGCAGAGGACAACCAAAATGCTTAGGGGGGCTGGAGCAGCTGACTTATGAGGTGAGGCTGAAGGAACTTGGCTTGTTTAGTCTGCAGAAGAGAAGAATGAGGGAGGATTTGATAGCAGCCTTCAACTATCTGAAGGGAGTGTCCAGGGAGGATAGAGCTAGGCTCTTCTCAGTGGTGGCAGATAACAGAACAAGGAGCAAGGTCTCATGTTGAAGTGGAGAGAGGACTAGATTGGATATAAGGAACAACTTTTTCACTAGGAGGGTAGTGAAGGACTGGAATGGGTTACCTAGGGAAGTGGTGGAACCTTCTTCCTTAAAGGTTTTTAAGGCCTGACTTGACAAAGCCCTGGTTGGGATGATTTAGTAGAGGTTAGTCCTGGTTTGAGCAGGGGGTTGGACTAGATGATCCCTTGAGGTCCCTTCTGACCCTATGATTCTATGGTACACAGAGAAGAAAGCATACAGTTCTTGTTTTTTTTAAATACATTTGGTCTATGAAATCAGGCACAGCAGAAAGTCAAGCACTTGTGGAGTTGGTAATGCACAGAGATTAATGCACTGATACACACACATCAAGCTCTGGTGCCAGCCTATATGCCGCTGACTTGCTATAGCAGCCCAGCGCTACTGCCTTCCTTCTGACACTTTAGGGCGGGCTGATGCTTAAATGCTCGCCTCCACCTTCCTTCCTAGTGAGAAGAGTTGGGATAGTAGCCCCGTGCCCAGAAAGAGACAGAGAAACTGTCAAGGCCTGCCAAGTGATTTTCAAGTTAAAAATAAATCTCTATATAAAGCATGCATAGAGTGCATTGTGGCCACTAGAAAATCCCCAGGAAGACTGTATTAACGTTATTGCCATCCGGGTCAACTGTGCCATTAAAAAAGCAGCTCCGGAAGAAAAATCAATATGGGCACAGAATCATCACAAGCAGGAAATGCTGCCAGAGGCAAAGTTAAAGCTGGACTCTCTAAGGTCAGAGGAGTTTGGATTTAAAACTATTCAGGGCACTGGTGCATGTCCCAGCTTCACTAAATGAGCCCCAGGATGGGCTCCATCTCTACGTTATCTTTGCCACTCACATTTAAAGAGATGATGGACAGAGCAAGCCACAGGTGATTTGTAAATAGAGCACATTTGTGCTGGAATCATTGAGAGAGAGGCACAAAATGGTCATTTTTACATTGACCATTGCAAGTATAACTGCATTTCAACCCTGTGTACAAGTCCTATGTTGCTTTTCAGACACCTGGGCACCAGGGCAGTGGGCACCGGTCTAAAGAGGAAATGGTTCCATTGGACTTGGAAATGCTCCTACCATTTTGAGGGAGAACAAATAACTCCTCATTGACTTGTATCTTCATTCTGTTCTGATCCAGAATGGCATGTTTTCCTCTAGTTGGCTCGTCAGTTGTCTTCAAGGCATAATCCGTGTAGTTAACAATTTCTGGGGCAGTCGCTATTGGCTTTGGGCCATAGATGTTGGGAAACTTCAGGAGGGTCCGAGGCTGGATGGGCTCTGTTGTCTTCTTAACACTGAACTGAAATAAAGATCCTGTTCATTATTCTTTATAAATTAGACTAATGCTACCAACTCCCCTGAAGCCATCTGAGCCTGGACCAAGGGAAAACCTGATCCATTCAATCATTCCTAATGCCATTGTTACTTGGCTAATTGAACTCCCTGCATCCACCAGTAAAGAGATCTCCTTGCCTAATCTGTTGCCTAGTTTATCAGTCTGTGACCACTTCAGACTCACCCCTCAACAGATGTTTGTTTGCAATAGGAAAGGGAAACTTTCCTATTTGTTGATTATTCCTTCTTCACGGTAACAATAAACCCCTACTTTATATGTCCATGCCAGTTCCTTACCAGGTTCAGAGGCTGTGTGTGAAGGGAGCTAGGTCCGCACTGTGTCTGATGTGTGGCTTCCTTTGGATCACACGATCAGGCAGAAAAGTTTTGGTACTTGGAGTAGGGCTTGCACTACCTCTTTGGAAATGTAGTATGCATTTTCCACATGTTTGCCAGTCACAGCCTGACAGTCATACCTCCCCACATGCTTTGGGATGTCCAGTGCTGTCTTACTTAGCCCATCATTGGCTCAGGGAACACAAGGACTAGGACTGTGACTGCCCTTTGAAGTGGGATGGCTCAATTGCATCCTTTCAAGACCAGTCCTGTGAGTTTAAAATTGTTCTCCTTTGTTCTTTCACCAACATGCTCTGCAAATATTGAATCTCATCATCTCTGGGATCAGAACACTGATGCAAAAACGTCTTTCCTGTCCCCATCTACAGCCAGCTATCTAAACTATGGGCAAACTTGGGGAATGGTGATCCTGCGGACTGTCAATAAGTAAATTACAGTAGCTTTGAAAATACCTAGAGTCCCTAGTGCAAAAATGCAGTGTCTTAATGAAAGGCAGTGTAGTCGAATGGATAGCACACTAGACTAAGCATCAGAAAGCCCAGATTGTATTTTCATCTCTGCCATTAACTGACTGTGTAACTTTGGGCAAATAACATAACCTCTTTGAGCATCTGTTTCCCCTCCCACCCTTTGTCCATTTTGTCTATTTAGACTGTAAACTCTTTAGGTCAGGTGATGTCTCTTACTATGCATTTGTTTGTCTAGCGCAATGGGGCCATGATCTTGACTGGGGTCTGCAGGTATGATTGTAATATAAGTAATAACAGTTTGCCAAAGTCTGCCAGTAAGGATTTTGAACTTGAAGCAGGCCCGAGTCACAAAGTTCAGGTCTAGGTTTCAGGACTGTTTGGATCTTGTTTTTTTGTTTTGCTGATTATACAGAGAGGGGCCAGTTGTAACATTTGGAGTGAGGTCAGGTCCAACTCTCATTTATACCAACAGGGCATGCCTGTCTCAAAGCTTCATGGGACAATATTATCAGTACTGTCCTATATATGATGGGGTTTTTTCCACTTCCCTTTGAATCATCAGGCCTTGGATACTTATTCTGGTTCTCATACCTCACCCAGCACCCCAGTGTATGAGCACTTTCCTGGGAACAAGCAAGATGACACCATCAACAAATTAAGGTAATTGTCAGTTCAGACTTTCATCTTGCTAAAGTAAATAAAGTGTGTCCTGTGCAGTTCCTTGATTAGACAGACTGACATTTTGGCCTGATAGGTCAGAGTTTGTTATATAGTTTCAGGCTCATGCTGGTTCACAAGAATCAACAGAGTACAGAAAGGTAGTGCAAAAAGCACAACAATGAACACACACCTTTGGGATTGGTGCCATAGCTCACACAACACAGGAATCCTTCATTAAGAAGGAGAGGCAGGTGAAAAATCTATCAATGGGACACTGCATTCCATCCCCACCTACATTCTAAATGTAAATCCCAACTATATGAGATTTAAATTGCTCCATGTAAACATATATTTGGATTTGCCCACAGGAAAGAACAAAGAATGAGTAGGAGCTACCGTAACTCTGATCAATTTGCATTAGTGGTTCTAAAGCATTTAGAGAACCTTGTGTAAAGGGTGCTGGAGAAGTGGAAAATACTGTTTTATTGTAATCATGCTGTGGTGGAAGGATCTATTGTTCCATTAACTGCCAAGCTATTTCATTTTATATTTAGACTGAGAGAGAGAGAGAGCAAGACAATATTCTTAACTGTAACTAATGTTTTTTCATTAGTTACTTTGATTCATATTAATAAGGAATGTTGATTGTGCCATGGGGAGAAACAATCTTTTGAGTTAAGGCCTTTTGATCCCAGATTCCATGTTCTTAGGGAATATTCCCATTCCTCAAGGAGCAGTACAATAGAGCAAAAAGAGTAATCTTGTATTTTAGTTTTTAGCCACACTCTCCGTGCAGTGCCTGCAGAATCATAGTTTCATAGCCATTAGCAATGGAAGAGACCTATTAGGTCATGGACTCCATCTCCCCAAGGTAGCCAGTGCAGGCTTGTTCACTGTAGTTCAACATCTAGTGGAGCAGTTCCCAAACATTTTCCCTGCATGACCCCATTTTCAGATGTGTTGTTTCCCACTACTCCAGACAGCATGGAAGTTGCAGTTTAAAAATGATGTCCTAGCTGCAGTGTGACTGTACATGCAAGGTCACACTGCAAGGAGGTTGCCATTTTGCTTTACAAAATGGCATCCTCTGGACAGCATAATCTCACACATATAGTGTGTGTGAGGTCATGCTGTATGGAGGGCACCATTTTGTAGAGCGAAATAGCATCCTCTGTGCGACATTACTTGTGTGTACGGTACATGTGAGGTCATGCTATGTGGAAGAGACCATTTTGTAAAATGGCATCTTCTGCATGCTTGGGATTGCCGTGACCCCATCTGCTGATGAAGCAACCCCGCTTGGGGTCACAACCAACAGTTTGGGAACTGCTGATCTAGCGCTTTCTCCACTCTAGTTTTATGACCTCTGGTCTATAATCTAGAGAAAAATTCATCCCTACGCTGACGGCCAACCCTGGCCATAAGTGGGATTTACACAGTGAATAAAACTCATGCTGACAAAAAGGAGGGAGTGGGATTTCACCTTAGAGATTTAAACATCAGTTCTGAAATACTTAAACTCCTTGAAATGACAGATTCAAATCCCAGCATGGTCAATTCAGACTTCCATCTTTCTAAAGTAAATAAAGTGTGTTCTGTGCAGTAGGTAGGAGTCTTTGGACAATATGTTGAAAAACAAGGTCCTGGTTGCTCTGCATGGACATGAAATAGCCCATGCTCTGGGGCTTATGACCAACACCTCCTCTCCCTTCAATCTTATACAAAGGGAGCTCTGCAATAGCTATGCACCTGGCGGCTGCCCTCCATACTAGAGGTGGCTGCATTTCAATGGTGGTGTATGTCTATACCACATGAGGTAGCTGAGGATCTTTAGCAATAAAAGATGCTATATAAATGTGAAGTATTGATATTACTATCATTTCCTCTGTGTGCGAAAAGTCAGACACTTAGTCAGGAAATCTATCAGCACACAACAACTAAGAGCTCCACTGGGCTTACATAATATGTTAGTCTGTCTGGTCTGCAAAATCAGAGATGTGAGACATATGCAAACCAGTGGGGAACAGTCCTCCCCCTTATCCAACTGCATCTGCCTCTGTTTATTATGCATTCTGTCAGCTCTGTTTTGCAAGTGCTGACAGCTGTCGTTGTTATTTAGCATTGCCTCTGGAAGGTCCATTTTACAAATCAAACTACAGCAGCAAAGTCTTAAATAAAGTGAAGAGCAGGAAAGCTCAATCAGTTCTATATAAAATGTATGAAATGAGAGAGAACAAATTGGATAGGACGCTGCTTCTGACTCTTCTGGGTCCCTCCCTGACATCATTAAAACACTGGACTAGATTATTTCCTTGGCTTATCTTCTATCTGACTCACAACCAATACAAGCTTGTGGTTGTTACTTTGTCCCATGCTCTGAGGCTTTTGCAAAGTGACAATACGAAAGCCACATAGTTTTACTCATTCTGTAGATATATCTTTATGTTTGGACAAGACACAATCCCATATATAGGTGCCTTTCGGGGCTCTTCTATATAGCAAACGTAGGGCTTGTCTGAACAGCACTAGCAAAGCACACTAGTGGTGGGGGGAGGTGATCCATAGAGTGCTCTAATATGCTGTGCTCTTACACCCCATGCAGACCCTGCTGGCCCACCCTAAGAGGTACTTAGTTCATTTTGATGTAGTCCCATTTCAAATAATGTTAGATCAGTGTTAACTAAAACAACACAACAATGGATCCAATATAGTCTAGCTTCCTCTCTCTCTGTTATCTCTGTGTATCAGAATCCTCTGATATTGACAATCCTCAATAATTAAGTGTTCCAAGCGCTGGCTAGGATATAATGTATTAAAGCTTTCCATCAGTGGACAAAAGAAAAAAGATAGAACCATTGATAATAACAGACACAGATGATGTACAGCACTTCACAGACATAAAAATAGATTTGAAATTAATCTTTAAAATGAATATGGAGTACTTTTAAATCAGAGACATTTTAGGAAGTGCATGTTCCTGGCAATAGGTTCCTGTTATTTTGGAAAGAACTAGCAAACATATGGAATATGGGAACTAGAGACATTTTGCACCTTCAGCGACAGAATGCTCTGTTCATATTGTAGACATAACCTTTCTGGAATTGTTGCAACAAAAAAAAATATGTTAGCTACTTCAAATGCAGCAGGCCTAAAGTACTAACCATAAAAACTAATCGATGATCAAAACAGTCTTACCCTGGAGCAATAGGAGGAGACTAATGATGTACCAAAAGCTGGGTAAATAATTTACCAAGATGTTGGTCACATACTATATTCAAAATATTGCAAGCTTTGTTGAATTAATAAAAATTATAAGAGCTCAAAATTCTGAGGTTCTGAGAACCTTGAACTCAGCGTGACTTCACTGATAGCTCAGAATGGTTAGCAACTTGCAGGATGGGACCCTAAGTGGGAAGCTGCAGAAATGTAATAACGCTTAAGTCTTTATATAACGATAAAGTCTTTCTCAAAAGGCTATTCAGGAAAGTTGGTTACTTCAAGGGTGAAGTCATATCAAGGATTAAAGATTGGTTCAGAGCTTAAAAAAAAGTAGAGTCAAAAAAGAAATTGTCTTTGTGGGAAGAGGAAGTTGATGATAATGGAGTGCTCTGTGGATAGTGGGGCTCCATATATTAACAATCTGGAAAGCAGGTGAAAGGTGATGAAGAATAAAGGTTTTGAATGAATTTTTTCAAAACAGCCTGGGGCTTGGACACCTAATTCCCATTCATACACTTGGAAAATATCAGCATTATTGCATACTATTGTATCAAAGAGTAAGATGGAAAAATCACCAGACAACAATCTATTAGATTAGCCAAAGCTAATGAGAAGCCGAAGGAGGATCTAGTAGAACTAGGAAATTGGACAACACATTAGCAGGTGACATTCAGAATAATTACAGGCAGATCTCCATTGCAAAACACCCTACACATCGAAGAGCTCAGAAATAACTGTAATGTCTTAGGGGGAAAATCTAGGCTTTGTAAGGACATCTATTCAATACCCAGTGGCAGCCCAAAAGAAGCAAGAATAATATAGAAACTCTTCTGGTGATGTTACATGTTACACCACAAATGTTATAGTCAGCTTTGAGAGACAAGGTGGGTGAGATAATATCTTTTATTGGATCAACTTCCATTGGTGAAAGAGACAAGCTTTCAAGCTACACAGAGCTCTTCTTCAGGTCCCATAGTGAAAGCTTGTCTCTTTCACCAATAGAAGTTGGTCTGATAAAAATATTATCTAACCCACCTTGTCTAATATCCTAGGACCAACACAGTTATAACAATACTGCAGATAATCAGCTTTGGCCATCTTGTCTCAAAACAACTGCAGCAGAAATATGGTAAGACTAGGACTATTCACTTTAGAGAAAAAGAGTGTCCATTATAGAGGAACTGAATATGCACTAATGAACGGTACAGAGATAGCCAGTTAGGACTCCTATTGTGGTTTTCAATAACACAAAAATAATAGAGCAATCCATGTAATTTAAAGGCAAATGAATAAAGACTTTGTTATACAATTTATCATCAGCTTTTGAAAGTAGCTGATGTAGTATATTATTAAGGCTTAGTAAGAATAAGACACGTATAAATGAGAATAGCATCGACAGTAACATGAGCTATGGTAAAACTTTCAGTGACCATCAGACTTTATATTTCAGACCTGAGATCATAATCAGCCAGGGGAAAAAAGTTCTAAAAACCAATTCTCCTCAAGGTAAAGTATTTCATAATTAGGTGCATTAGGGGAAGTGTTTCACTTTACTGCTGATGCACTTGGCACTGCCCTCTGACAGGACACAGGAGTAAATGGACCTTCGGTCTGTCCCAGCTGGCCAATCCCTATGCACCTATTTTGATTGACTCCTTTGAGCAATTAAATAAGATCACCAGGGATGTCTGGTATTTGCAACATTTCAAAACCACTGTTACAGTAAATACAGAGGAAAAGAAAAAGCAGGTCACAGTAGGTCTGGTGAGACAGTAGAATCTCTGCAGTTAAGGTTGTTACTAGATTTACATTATAAAGTTTATTTTAGCCTCATACCTTAACTTTCCTAAAACTGAATTTGTTTCATATGTGGTGGAGGATTGTTTTCATAAATAAACCAGCTGTAGACACAGAAGCCTTTCCACTATATTGCAATAGCTATAGGTGTTTGTGTGCAGAGACAGAGAGAGATTATAAAAGATTCTGACCCTACTGATATTTTGCTCTTGCTCTGCACGCTACTGTATTCTTACTATATCTTATTAGACAAATGTTTCTATTCTTGCCAAATGATTTCCCTTGTGATCTAGCCTGACAATTCCAGTGGAATTTCAAATCTTCTTTTCTGTATTTTTGCCACCAGCAGCTTTTTCTTTGTTAAAATGACAGCTGACTGTTGCTTTGTGCATTTTGCAGGTCACCTGAGTCTCCCCTCCCCCAGTGAAATATTGCTACATCCTGAATCCTGCAAACAAATAGGATGTCATAAATCACCCACCACAGTCTAGCATGGAATTTGCATCCCTGCCCTCTACACTTATGGAACAAGTGGCAGAGTAAATTAGAGAAGGTGGTTACCTGCTGGACTGGTTGGAGCATACTGGACTTAGCATTTTCAGTGTCCATGTCTTGGTCCTTTCCTGAGAGTCCTTTCCTGGGTCGCCTGCATTTGCACAAGCAGGTGAGACCGCAGAGGGCAAGGATGCTAGTTGCAGTCCCCAAGGTGGCACCCAGAGCTATAACTGGGACAGACAAAACCATTGTCTCAGGCTGCACAGATATTATACAAGAATCACGCAATTCTTCTTCTCAAGCAGTGTGCATTTCATTCATTCCCTTTCAGAATTTAGCCTGGTTTCGTTCTCTTTGAAGTGTGAAAAAAGATTCTCTATAGGAGCAGGGAAAAGAAATGACTCTCTGAAGAAAGAAAGAAATTATCCCAGTTTTGCTAGGCAATGAGACAACCTCTCCAACCTGCTGATGGAGTTTCTGGTTTATGCTCCTGGCCAGGCAGGGAAAAGCAGAAGTAGTAGTGGCTGTGGTGCCTGCAATCCCTTTAAAGCCACAAGCAGGCAGTTTTCATTGAATCTTGTTCTCCAGCTCCACTGGGAAAAGTCTGATGTGTGATAGAGGGAAGACGTCAGCAGAAGGAGGTGGGCCCTACTGGCTAACTCACAGAGAGTGCATCCAAATGTTGGTTCAGCTCTTTCGTAGGATTTGGGAAGGCTGGGTTTTTAATTCTTTAGGGGGAGTGGATTGAGGTTTATTTGTGTTTTACTTAAGTTAAAGTAGTGATTGATGTAGCCTGACAGACCTGGAGACTGGCATAAGGAACTCTCTACAGTAAGGGCAAAGCTTGTTTGTGCAGGAAACAGAACTCCCTTGGCAGTCAGCCCAAGACTGTGTAATGAACTACCCCAGGAACCAAAGACCTTCACAAACCTCAGCACCTTCCTCAGCAAGTGCAAGGTGCATTTGTTTGACCTGCCTTCTCTAACATAAATACACCGATCACGCACATAGAGATCTATATATATTTAAAATCCCTACCAAAACAAGACGCTCCACGACACACACTTCTCCCTCTGAGGAGAGGATAAGAGAACAAACAACACGTGACAGATGTGCAGTCACATTGCTTAATGCACTCCTGAAAGGATCTCTGATACTGCAGTGACATGTGTGACACACAAATCTGAACAGAGCAGAAAAGAATAGACTAAAACTTGAGCAACAGCAGGTTATGTTTCCCTTTACTGCTCTGCCAGTATTCCACATCCCTGCCTTAAAAGAATTCTGCTGAGACTGCCATAAAAAGGGAAAAGCAGTCCACCTCTAAGGGTGTTTTTGGTAATGTGGACACCTGTCCCCCAGAGGGACTGGACCAAGATCAAAGTTGGCCATCAAAATTATAAAAAAATAAAAATAAAATTCTGACAAACTTAATTCTGTTGGATCCTTGCAGCTTTCTTTTTGATCTCTTTTCACTGTCTCACATACATATTAAACAATGTGTGAAGTTTCCGGGGATTCCTAGGGCTGCTCCATGAAGATAGGAGGCCATGAGCAGGGAGACTGGTAGAGGGTAAACAACATTGTCCAGGTGGTGCTGTTTTCTTTTACCTCTTCCAATGGTCCTAAACAAAACTGCAACTGTCAAATCAAAGGCCAAAATGATTGGGAACCAGTCTTCAAACCCACAAGCAGAGAAGTGATGTGGGATACCAACAAGGACAGAACTGAATGAAAAGGAATTTGAAATGGAAATTTAGTTCTGCCTATTAGCGAGGTGTAGTTTTTTAACACCTTTCACACACAAACCACTGAAAACCTTACAAAGCAGTTAACAATCAACTGGGGAAGTGAGTCTGAAAAAAAAAATCAGTTTTCCATGTGGTACTTTGATACTGTACTTTTCTGCAATGTTTCTAGAAGGTCACATGGTCAGAACAAGGGTTCTTGCCACATCTTGTACATACTGTGACATGGACAAGATAACATTTTTTATTGAAATTGACATTCAACAGCCTTCTGCTGACAAAAATAAAAGGCTTACAAAAAACTGGACCCCAGCAGTATATGAACCCATATAAGGGACTGTGGCCAAATGTTTCAGAATTGCACACACCAAGAGTGGAGATACATAATTAAATTGCAGTTTCACACACATCAACTATTTTTTTGATCTGAAACAGGAAAATTGTTTTGTTGTTAAAACAACAGTAAAACAGGATAGAAGCTGGCTTGTTGTCCATGACTATGGGCACGCCCATTTCTGACATCCTAAATTATGTTGTTTTTCAGCATGCTGGCCACCTTTGGAAAGATCATCACCATGGCCAAGTGAAATTGAAAATGTTTCAGCTGAATGTCTGCTCTTTAAATCAAGACATTCCAAGGAGCCTCAAGCCCTAAAACACATCTCCCTGCTACCCTGATTGTGAACCCTCTGCAGCCAGTGCCACATAATTTTTGGCTTCAAGTGGTCCCCTAGAGGAGGCTGGCAAATGGCAATTTATGGCAGCTTTCCATTGTTACAACTTCTTTGCCTGAGTAGACTTTCCTGCATCATTGAAGATCTCTGGGAAGGCAGAAGTCAGCACAGACCTAGGCAGTGATTTGTATCTCTTTGTCAGACAGAGTGAAACAGACGTGGCTTCCTTAAAAAGCAGATGAACACTCTGCAAATCTCATCTGAGAAGAGAAATTCTATTACTGGCATGCCACAATTATACAGGATAGGGGTCACCTTTCTGCACTGGAAGCTAATGGAAGTTGTCACAGGCTCACTGGCCCCTGTAAATGAAGCAGGTCCAGCTCTCCTGAGGCAGTACAGGTGCTCCCAGTTTGGCCAGTTAAGAGGGTGGGGCAGCACCTAGGGCTACATAGGTTGAAGAAGAAGCCAAGAAGGATGAAGCCCTTGAAAGAAGCTGTATATGTTTCTTAGGGAAGATTGAAGAGGGCTAAAGACAGTAAAGGGAGTTGCTTGCTGATTTCCAAGTTGGAGAGCCAGAGTTGAGGGCTGAAGCCAGGGTAGCAGTGACGGGGTTAAGCTCCTGATGTTTCCATGATGAAAGCTGGAGTTGGAGGGCTGAGGGTCAGGGGAGCAGTGGAAGGGACTAGCTGGGAGAAGTTAACATAAAAGGGTTGGAGGGAATTGTGATTGATACTCCCTTGGTGAAGGTGAACTTCCCGCAGAGAAGCTTGGGAGTGTCCCTGCTGGGAAGAGCAGGGTCGCACTCCAGCTGGAAGAACTACGGTGGCCATCCTGGCAGAAAAATAGGAGACGAGCAAAGAAGAGCCCATGTGTGGTGGGTGATGCTGGAGTGCGTGTCCTGTGTTGATGGACAAGATATCACGGAATGTAAGGACTGTATGTGCCATGGGTGACAAATATACTATGCATTGGAACTTTGTTATGGATTATTTGTCCTTTTGTAACAAGCCAGCCACAAGGAAGCAAGAAAGCCGGTCACAGAGTCCTTAGCATCCTGAAAAGGGAAATAGGATAGTAACATAGCATTAGGACACCCAGCCACAAGGCAGAGCGCAGGGAAAGGGGGGGATGGTTCACAAGGGCCATAAAATGTGGCCTTGTGTCATGTGATTGATGACTTTGTTGTTGTTGTTATAACGCTAACCACTGATGTATGGGGACTGAAGACTCTGTACAGGGACAAAGGAGAGGCCAGGTGGCTGCCAACTATGATATTTCAATCCCAATCCAGGGTCTGTGCATAATGGTACATTAATATAAGTCTGAGGATGTTCCTGCACTAAAAATAGGATTGGTAGATAATGAGATTGAATTACTTTTGCTTTAAGGCTGTCATTCCAAAAGAAATTCAAAGATTTCTAACAGCTCTTGGGATCAAAGTGAAGCCATCAGAAGGAATGATGTAAAAGCAAAAGACATTTGAAAGGTTATAAGGAGCAAGCAATAGAAGTTCCGTCAGCTTAGCATTAATTTTCAGATGTTCATGTATCCATCAGTCTTGAGCTCCGGACAAGGAGAAGAGACACCTCCAGAACAGAGAGGTAAATCCAAGTCTGGTCAGCATGAAAACCATGTCCTGACCTCAACAGGCCTACCAAGAGGCATCTTAGGGATGTTGAAAGGGACAGGGCCATCAGTAAGACCCAGGAAACCCCACAGAAAACAGCAGCTAAATCAGAAGAAGAGCTCTATGTTATGAATGGGCACAGACACGTAGCATAGATACAGAAAAGCCGTTAATAGTCCATCTCTTAGCTTCCTCCACCTCCTAAGAGATTAATCATGCACACTGTAGGTTTGGAGAGTTGCCTGTACAGGTATAAGGTTAAAAAGTGATAACCAAAACAGAGAAGGCAAGGGAAGCAAGTCCTGCATTAATGTTGAGAGGCCATCAAATCCAAGAGGGAATGCATCCTAGAAACTAACCATCTCCTTAGCCTGGAAATCACTTAAGCTCATGTCACCTCAGAGGTGCCCATATGGATAACACTTAATAAATGACAAAATATAGACCCTGGACAGCATTTGATGCTACAAAACTCCATGCTGG
Organism: Mesoclemmys tuberculata; assembly: GCA_007922155.1. NCBI lineage: Eukaryota > Metazoa > Chordata > Testudines > Chelidae > Mesoclemmys > Mesoclemmys tuberculata. The sequence continues at coordinate 40,353,343 of ML675613.1, forward strand.
TGCTTCAAGCTTTTCCAGTGCCATTTTGAGACTTTCTGCCCATCATGCAATGTGTCCTTGTGGCAGGGCCCTTCTCTGAATTAAAGGAAATAATTGCTGTTTCAATAGAAACAAAACATTAGAGAGTTTTCATATGATTTGTAAGTAACTGCATTGTACTGGTTGTGGCTGGTGCCCTTTCAGAAAAGGCACTTACTGCAATTGCCAATGAACAAGCTTCTCAGGAACTTAGTGGCTGTGTTAATCCTCCCATCGGCCACAAAGTAAGCTATCAAAATCCCTCACTAGCACAAAAAAGATGAAGATTTCATTTAAGCCTTTGTGCAACAGGGTAGAAAGTTTGTTCTGTTGGCTCACTCCATTAGCAGGGGTTGGAACACTGCAGAGGAGATGCTGAACCAGTGTGGTGGGTGGAGGTGGGACTAGCCTTTCAAACAGAAGGAAGGGTAAAGTGAAGTCTGGGAAAAAGAAGTATCTTTGGGAAAACCCTTGCGACAGTCAACTTGGGGAGAATATTTAAGCTAAGGTTTATTTTTGTTGACTTGCTATTGAGTTACCAGTGAAGCCAAACCCCAGAAAGGGGATAAGTCAGAAAAAGATCATGGTCTAAAGGTGCATTGCACAATGTCTTTGAATCATTACTTATACAAAATGTCAATTTCTGATGCACCTTTCCCTGCTCTCCATTATTTTACACAGGGGCTATTTCTTAACGAGGTATTCCCAGGAAATTGTGTCAGTTATACACGTGTCAATGGCTAGGAGTCGAATTACAGAAATGTAGAGCTGGGTGGGACCTCAAGAGGCCAACTAGTCTGGTCCCCTGCACTAAGGCAGGATCATCTATACCTAGACCATCCCTGGCAAGTGTTTGTCCAACCTGGTCTTAAAAACCTCCTGTAATAGGGATTCCACAACCTCTCTTGGAAGGCTATTCCAAAGTTTAACTACCCTTATAGTTAGAATGTTTTTCCTAATATCTGACTTAACTCCCCCTTGTAGCAGATTAAGCCCATAACTTCTTGTCCTACCCTCAGTGGACATGGCAAACAATTGATCACTGTCCTCTTTATAACAGCCCTTAGCATATTTGAAGACTGTTATAAGGTTTTTTTATAAAAACTGAACATGCCCAGCTTTTTTTATGTTGTTCAAGACTTCACTATTTAGGGAGAACAGTATTAAGCATCTTTCAGTTTGGGCATTACAAAGTCCTGCTTCTTCATAATGCATCACTTTTACGTATTAAGCATTGGCTCTTGCAAGTCTAATTGCTCTACGGCAACTAATAATTCCTTGTGTATGGGATTTTTGGGTTGCATGTGAATGTGGTGGTGATATTGGTTTTTGCACCTGTTTTCTAGTGACACCTGCAGGCTTCTTTTCTACTGATTTGATGACTCCCACCACAACAATCTGCTTCAAGTCCCAAGCTGCAAAGCAGCCTAAAGGCAGATAGTCAAAAACCCTCTCCACACACACGGGCTTCTTAGGTACAAGCCTGACAATAGCAGAGTCTTCAGCATGGAGGGATTATCCTCCAGCGTCTCCCCCGACTGACAGTTAATCTTCTCAAAGAGCTCAGCAAACTGGCAGGTGACTGGGGAGTAGCCAGCCTTGATAAAGCCAGGGTGGTTCAGGATGATCACCTAAGCAGTGAAATAGGCTGCTGCTGGAGGGTCGCTCCTGGAGTTGCCAGCTACATGGCCCCGCCTCAGGTTGTTGACTGCGATGTTCCTTATGTTGAAGGCCACGTTGTAACCAGGAAAAGCTACCTGCAGTGGCTTGTGGTGCATTTCAGTGGCTCTGACCTCTGCCAACAGGTTTCCATGGGCAAAGGAGATGTTCTGAGGATGCCTTTTCTCTGTCTTCGCCACTGGTACAATGTCAAGTCCTCTGATCTTGTAGACATCTTGCAGAGGCACCCTTAGGGGTTTTTTACTGGGCCACACAGGCGCCAGAAGAGAATCCAGCACTTCCAGGAACGTCCTCCCCTTCCTGAAGCCTTCCTTCCATTTGACCTTCTAGCCTTTGAACCACAGCATCTTGGGGCTGGGCAGGATGACGTTCTCCCCGGCCCAGCCGGAGGTGGGCATGCAGGGCACTGTGGCTGGGTGGTAGCCGATCCTGTGCAGGTAGAGGCTGACGTCGTACACCATCTCCTTAAAGCGCCACTGGCTGTAGGGCGGCTTGGTCAGGTCCATCTTGTTGACACAGAGCAGCAGCTGCTTGACACCCAGAGTGTAGGCCAGCAGGGCATGCTCACGGGTTTGCCTCTGCTGGGACATGCCAGCCTTGAACTCCCTGGGCGCAGCCAAGGCTATCAGCACCACCGTGTCTGCTTGCTAGCAGTTAACAGACAGAAACTGTGGCTTTCAGTCCCAGAGCGAGAAGGAAAGTATCTGAGGAGTTTTGTTATTGATAGTCTGGTAAGTAACGAATTCTTATCTGCAAATAATTGGCTGCCCTAACACGTCTTTCATGAGGCCTACAAGAAATTATCCAGCTAATGATAGAGAAATTTAAAGTTGAGGGACAAGCAGGTATAGCTGCTCTGCATTTCTTTAACCTCAAACAAAATATCAAAGTAACAAGTGTAAAAAATAGACTTGTGTTTGTGGTGAGTGCATCCTTCTGTTTGTCTTCCGAGACTGGAAACTCTTTGGGACAGGGACTGTATTTACCTATGTATGCGTTTAAACAGGGCCTAATGCATTGTGAGCGCTACTAGAATACAACAATTCACTGAAATATTGAAATGTCTTTGGAATGTTGTGAAGATGTAGGGACCAATTCTGCAGTTTCTGCACACTGCTGTCGAGTCAAAGGGAGATCTGGGTGTGCAGGAAAGGTGAGTTCTGCCCCGTAATCTTTGTCAGGATCACCGTTTGGGCACGGAGATATAAATCCGGTAAAATGAATAGGTTTAAGAGAGAAGCAAATATTGATCTTCAAAGACTAATAAAACCACAAAGATCAATTCCAAGGAAAAAAAAACTTCAGGGTTACGCAGAAAGCCATGTAGATCCTTTAAGACCAATTCTCCCACTGATGTAAAATAGTGTAGTGCTGTTGAAACCTATGGAGCTGCACTGATCTACACGAACTGAGTATCTGGCCCTTTGTCTTTTTTATATACTCTGTTGTGGTGAAAAAGATTTAGTGTGTGAAGAGAGGGAGTTAGATATATGCAAATGAGGTAGGGTTTATTTTATCTAAATAAAACTTAGCCTTTCCTCAGACCAGGGTCTCCAAGCTTGGAGAATCTCAGAAAAAAAATCATAGTATGTGCCTGTTTCAGGGAGAGGTCATGTGATTCATTTTCTGAAATTGCTGCAAATGTGACTGCAGTGCTGCTCTTACATATGCTTAGGGAACACATGAGAATTTCCTGGGTAGAGGCAGTTTCTTCAATCCCTTCCTCCTCTCCCCCCCAACCAAAGGTCTCACTGATCTCTTGTCAGCCATCTTATTCCCATATTTAAAACAAAATAAACAGCCTTGTTTCTTGCTGCTGCTGCCACCTGTCATGGCACTGTTCACCCCCCCGAAGATCACCTGTAAGGTCTAACATTTTCCCCCAGAGGCAATTGATGTGTGAATTGTGGGTTCAGAGCCATTCTACTGGTGAGCTGATTCCATAAACTAGGAATGATGTGATTTGTGTCAGGTGTGGAGACTACTGCTGCAGTAGTGATTGTAGTCATTGGAGATTACATGAATCCAAGCCCCAATCCAGTGTGGAATAAAGTCAGCTGTTTGATGTTTACACAGGATGCCTGTGGATGTTATAAAAGCATTAATACCTAAGGCAGATTTCTTTTTTTAAAAAATCACAGTTCTATTGAGGGCAACAAGAGTCATCTATGTTTACACAGAAGTCAGCCATGCTATAGATTGAGGTTGTTTCACAACATAAGGGTACAGCAGGAAAGTAACTCCCACGCTTCACAAGAACTGCTTCATGAGGCAATTTTTGCACTGCAGTGTAAGGACCCCCCCAAAAGACACATCACACAAGGCTCAGGACAGAACGGAGGGAAAGTGGGGAAAACATGTTTGTTGAAAAGGCTTCTCCTGTCCCCTTTTCAAGAAAGCAGTTCAGCATGTGCTTAAATCCATCCCAGTTCTGGATGACTATTAAAATTAAGCATGCACTTAAGTATTTTCCTGAACCGGGACTCATTTCATTGTGGGCACTTGGACACCCCAGAGACTTGGCCTTTCTACCAAATTCTGCTAAATTGGCGTTTCTGCATTGGACATCTGGGGAAAAGCATATGTTTGAATGTTGTTGTTTCTCTAAAGTCACCAATGCCTTTATTCAAAAAGAACTAATTTTTACTGCCAAATATCCCCATTTCACTTGAGAATAAGCCCCTTTCTCCTAGAATTTTTTTAATTTGTTTTTGTACAAAAGACCCCTTTTTCAAGTTGGAAAATAACTGAAATGAGATTTGTTTTCTACAGATTTTTTTCAACATTGGCATTCATAATAAAAATGAAAAAGTCACCTTGGGAATATAGTCCATTTTGTTGTGAATATTTTGCATGCCCAGATAGCAGATAACACTTAAAAATAACAAAACGGTTTTAATTTTGAACCTGATCACTTACAGTAAGTAAAAGGCATTTTGTTATTAGCAAAATATGATTAAAATATACAATTTAGCTTCCCAGCCAAAAATATGGGCAGGAAAATAAAACATTGCTGATCAAATTTACACAAACAAATAATTGGTTTGAGCAAACTGACCATAAAGGTTTTGTGCATATAAATCCTACTATTCATGTGTATAACTGAGTGTGTCAAAATAGCATATGCATATAATTTTCACCTTAAAACCAGAAATGGAAAAAAGGCTGTGGCTTCTTGGAAAATATGTCCCAGATTAGTAACAATCTGGTTTCTTAGAGTTTATTTATTTTCTCCTTTTAACTTTTTAAAATCACATTTCATTTAAAAACCTGAAAACCTACTGAAATATCCATGTCTGATAATGTAGCACTTGTAGAGTGTATCGGCTATAAGATGCTGCCACCCAGAGGAGACAAACAGCATTTTTCATACAGCTTATACTAGTAGTTGATTATTGATAAATATTGTTATGTATACAACAATGCTATAGGTGTTCGTGGTACTGTACAGACAAATATATAAGAACATGACAAAATTAGATGCGCTTATATAAAATTACATCCAAAAAGATATTAAAAGAATGTTAAGGTTAAAAAGTCACACAAAGCTAGGCATTCCAGAATGTAAGATTACCTGTGAAATCTCAATTCAGCTCCCTTGTGAATATTTATTATGATACATACATTCATTCATTCCATGTTCACATACATTGTTTTCCACAGGATCCCTGCCTTGTCCCGTGCATAGGATGGACATGCTTTGGGGATGAATCTGTGTTGTGTAGTGAAGAAGACTGTTGACAGTAAGACCCCAGACCTATTTGTTACAGAAGTTAGAAGGTGTCTAGTGAATGAGACAGGGAATTGTGGGAAGAGAAAGAATGGTTTCATGACTAAGACAGTTGAATTCTGCTCTGGAGAACTGGATTCTATCCCTATCTCTACTAAAGAGTACCAGTATGATGTTAGGCAAATCACTAAAGTCATACTTTTCACTGGTGGCCACCATGTGGTCCTCATTTTTTGGATGCCTATTTTGAGGACTGGGGCTTGATTTACAGAAGTGCTGAGCACTCACAATTGAAGTCAGTGGGAGTTGTGCTTTTCACATACCAAGTTTTATAATGTCATGTACTCTGAAAAATGAGTCTCAGTTTGAACACCCAAAATTAGTGGATACTTGTTACGTTTATGCCTCTGGGCCTCACTTTCCCATCTGTAAAATGGAGATGATAGTAACACCCCTCATCTCACAGGGGTGTTAAGATAATGAATTTTTGAAGCACCACAGAAAAGCCAATAGGGAAATTAATAATGCTGTATTCAAATCAGGGTTTGAATACTGTATAGTATCGCTCCTTGGCCTTCTCATCTCAATCTCCCCACTCTCACACAAGCCAAGCTCCTTGTCCCAGTATCCTTGCCCAGCCAGTCCCAATTTCGCTGTTCCCTGTCCTCTTCTCCTCCTCACTCTACTGTCCATTCCCTGTCTTAGTATTGTTCCCCTCAGTCCCTCTGACTCCTTGTCCCAATCTACTCTCCCCCCTCCCCAGATCTAGCATTTGTGATCTTTGCATTTGTGTCAGGTTGTTTCCTCCTTCTCCTCCTCTCTTGGCCCAGGTGTCAGCAAGAGGAACATGGAGAACATAGGAGAGACCCTTTTTCCTGCTTTCAGTTTCAGGGCCCAGTACCTCAGCAGTCAGGAAGAGCAATTTCAGGGAAAGTCCTCATACTCTTAGCCATGCACTGTCCTGGATGGGAACATGCTCAGTGCAGACGGAACCTCTGGAGAATTTAGCTGTCAAATCATATCAAGCCTTTATTGAACATGTGCAAACTGAGATTCTTTTTCCCAGAAGGCTCATATGCTGGCCAATTTTGGACATTTTTTCACCAGGACATCAGGGCAATCCCTCCACTTCACCCCCATCCCACTCCACCCACACACCATGCCAAATACCGAATCTTTGCTCCAAAACACAGAGGTGATAGAGTTTCTCAAGTAAATGAGTGTAAGTATGTTTGTAACATAGGTAACACATCTTTCCCTTTCCTCATTCCCAGAATGGGCTGAAATATTTTTCTGGAAATCTTTTTAAACAAATAAAATAAAACAAGTCAGCCAGAGGCAGACACCCTTCATGGAAAATGTCAGTCCAAACAGTTACAGAAGGCAAAGCTATAAACAACTGAAAAACAGGATTTTATAATGGCAAGGGTTGGGCAAACTTAAATATAGGCAATGTTATCTCTGTCTTGTCTAGATTAAACCGCAGTTAGTTAGTCCTCATCCAAAGCTCAAGATCATCTACAGCAGTGGTTCTCAACCTTTTTGGGCTCAGGACCTCTTTGTAAACCTCCCTGGGCTGTTGTGACCCAGTAAATAGCATAGCGCAAAAAACATCTGGCTTATTAAATATTCCTTACCACAACATATGATCCACACACTAATGTAATAAGGACTAAATACACCATGCATACCATAGCAGTAGCTCCTGGGCTCCAATCCTGGAGTGCTGGCTCCACGTGGCTTCCTATGCCGAGCTGCTCCAGCGTTGCAGCACTGCTCAGTTGGGGCCCACCCCGTCCCGCAGGGGAGGCCAGCCTGGCCAAATTTGTAGCGAGTAACATCACAACCGAGTGCATGGGGATGCAATGCCACTCTCTCAAATTTGGCCCAGCTGACTTGCTGTCACCATGTCAGAGGACTGGCTGGGTCAAACCTGAGCTGGCTGCAACACTGTGCAGCAGGTCACAATGCCTGGAGTGGGGAGCTGGGCCCAGCCTGCCCCACGGGACTGGAGCCACAGAAATCAGCGATACAGGGTGAGTGCAGAGCAGGCTCTGCAACGCTCCCCACTTGGGGCCTCCCACTCCTCCTAGAGGCAGGACCTCACCCCTTTCCCCTGAAAGGGCCTCCCATGCAAACCTTTGACACATTCTGGCAACCCAGTTTTGGGTCGTGACCCATGGGTTGAGAAACCTGGACCTAGGCAGTAGGTGATTTGTTCTCCTACTGTAACTGAGCTAGTCATGACGGAGATGCAAGCTGGCTTCATCTCAGCCTATGCCTCCCAAAGGAATACAGTTTGGCCCCAGCCTCTACTAGGCTGCCTTCATCACTTCCCCCACTCCTAGGGAAGAACAGCCAATCAGAGCTGCTTCAGGAGGCAGGCTGCTCTGTCTCCAAAAGGGAGAGAAGCTTTGGGATGGAGAGAGGGAAGGAAAAAACATGAAACTTCTCCCATTTTCACAAAAGGGGAGGAGCCCATCATCTCAAGGTGGGCTCTGCTCCCTCCTCCTACCTCCTTTCTTGTAAAATATGTCAGTCTGCCCTCTGTCAAGGGGTGGATGTGAGGCTGGGGCCCAAAGGCGGGCTAGGTTGCAGAGTTGTTTTGTGGCTGGATGGATGAAACTGGTGTGGGGTTGGAGGCTGGGGTTAGTGGGCTGGGGGGAGCAGAAAATTAATTGATTTGGGGCTAGTGCTGCAGAGGTCACCGGGGGGGGGAGGGGGAGACACAGCTTGCACTGATGTAGTGGCACAGTGACCAAAATTGTATTGCTCATTACAAATTGGCAACACTAACGGTCGCACACATTGGGGGTGGGCCAGTGGAAGTTCAAAAATCAGGAGGCAATGCTAAAAGCATTATTTAGTCTTTATTTGTGACCATCTCAGGATTATTTGCACCACTCCTGATTTTGGGGAGCCTGATTCATGTTTTTGAACTTTTGGGACTGGCAATCCTGAATAGGAGGGTTGACAGCATAGTTGCCTGTGCACCCCTCAGGAGAAAATCCTCATGGCAGAGGAGCAACTGTTCATGACTATGTCTCAGCTTCAGTCAGAAAGATAGGAATGGAGCCACTCAGGAGCAGCTCCATCCACAAAATGTCCTGGGCAACAGCATCACAGGCTGTCTGCAGATCTAAAGGAATCCATGCCTGGCACTAAACTTTGAGGCAGACAGTAAAGACCAGTTTCTCACCAGCACTTCTTTGTTACACTATCCATGTGAACTCCCCGCCCCTTACCAAGGAATGGCCCCATGTGACAAAACCACAGATGGTGACACAATAAGTCCTATTCCAACTATTTCAGCTTTAAGCTCCATCTCCTCTCTAGAGTTCCCACTAATCATCTCCAGATCATTGCTAGAGTCAAATTTATAAATGGGGATAATGCTATTGACCTCCTTTGTAGAGTGCTGAGAGACCTGCTGATCAGTGCGATATTGATGCTAGATATTATTGTGGTGGTGGTCGTAGTGAAAACTCAGTTCTCCAGCACTACTGGCATTTTGCCTGTCGGGGCAACTTCTATTGTTACTAAAGTGGGAGCCATCCTTTTTTCATGAATCACTGATGTTCTTTACTGTGAATCCAGCCACTGTGACATACAGACAATACATCTGGGAAAGAAAGAGCAATTTTTCCATGGGTGAATCATGCTTTTTAATTAAGGCAGAAACAGCAAGACTGAAGCAGGTGCTATAAATGCAGGGGCCACAGGGTATCCTGCCAAAGCCTGAGAAGCTTTAAGTGACACTGATACGAAACATTTGTGAAAATGACTAGAGTAGTTTCACTATCTGAGCTGAGTGAACTACATTAAGGAAACAAGCAATATAAACAGTGGAGAATAAAGGAGATTTTATTTTGTTCTGTTTAAAATATTTTTAGGATTTATTATTAATATTCCAGTGCCACCTAAAGACTTCAGATCAGGATCCCGGTTCCATCATGCCAGGCACTGTACAAACATTAGTCCCTTATTTAGTAGGTGCAAAGCTGGCTGTATAAGAAGTTGACATCTTGTCAGGAAATGTTGTTTTTGGGTTGACATCTCTGTGTAATGCTCTTTAGGCTCTTTCCTCACTTCTCCTGAATCTTGGTCATGCTCTTCCATTGATGCAAGACCTCCCTGCCTTGAAAAGATTCTGCCAGGAAATTGCTCTGGTGAGATTTATATCCAGTGTCAATATTTATCTTAGGAATTGATAAAGCATCCATCATTGGAATATTAATCCCCCACTTGCCTAAGGAAGGGAAGTAGGATGTATGACTGAAGGAAGAGGACCCAGAACTTTCTAGTGTCATGTGGGTTCAGAAATGTCCTTGCTCTTTTTGTTCCCTTGTAATAATTTCTGTTTGACCTGTAAGGCTGCTTCTACTGTTGGAATGTTTGCAATGTTCTGTACCGCACAGCCAGAGCACACACATTCCAATTAAAAAAGCTTGTACATATGATCACGTACACAGACATTCCAGTCAGAAGGAGATATGCAGGCAATACAAACACTATTCCATGAAAAGAGTCTCCTTAGTAATCAGCCCCTCTGGAATAGGCTCTTCTCCACACTTGGATTCACCTGTGATAATAAAGATGACATGCAAAGGATGATGGCAGTGGGTCCACTATTAGTTCTGTCTTCCCTGTCAGTCCAGTGCAATGCTATTGATCTCAGCAGAGCTGCACTGGAGTAATCCAGACCAGGAATTTGTTCCATTAACTGCAGAAATAAAGACACACTATCTTTAGCCTTTCACATCTAGGTCATAGTTCAAAGCTGTTCCAAGCCAAGCCTGACACATAGCTGTTACTGTGCGATGACGGTTTGGTGCTCTGTGGAAAATGGATTGGCACGTTTCAGTGCAGTTCCTGAGTTGACAGGTGTCCAGTTCATAAACCGTTTAGCTACATAGCTGGGACCCCTATTGACAGCCTCAGCAGAAAGGCCAAGGACTAAGCCCTAGACTGCACCACAGAGTTAGGTTGATGCAAGGCAGCTTACATTGACTTAACTCTGTAAGTGTCTACATTGAAATTTCGCTCCCACTGATGCAACTCGCCCACTACACTGATTTAATAACTCCACCTCCATGAAGAGTGTAGTCAACATCCACATAGTTAAGTTGACACAGTGTCAGTATAGACCCTGTGTTGCTTACATTGACTGTTGTTGGCTTTCCCACAATGCCCCACACTGATAGTTCAATCAGTGCAAGCATTCCCAGTGAGGACATGCACCACTGACACAAGAAGCAAAGGGTAAACATGCACAATTAATGTATTTACTGTGGAAGTTGCATGTCAACTTAAGTTAAGTTGACTTAATTTTGTAGTGTGGACATGCCCTCAATGGTCCTAGTAGTCCCATCAGCATTATGGTTTAGGCATTCAGGTGGGAACTAGGCATGTATGGGGGTTGTCCAGATGCTGTTCTATACTGTACCTGTTCTGTAGAGAAATGGGTCTATTCTATACTCTAGTCTATGTAGATTTTTAAATCCCATTCATCACCTCAGTATCTGAGAACCTTCCAGTAGTGCATTACGCAATGTGACTACATGTCACGAGTTATTTGTTCTCTCATCATCTCCCCAAAGGGAGAAGCATGGGGAGTTGAGCATCTTGTTTTGGTATGGTTGTGCGGTTTTTTGTTTTTGTTTTTTTTTCTTTTTGTTAAATATACCTGTTGCTATGTGCTTATATTAGAGAAGGCAAAGTCAAAGAAACATGCCTTGCACTTGGAGTGGAAAGTGATGAGGTTTCTGATTAGTCTTTAGTGCCTTGAGGAGGTAATTCTGCAGTCTCCAACTGCCCCCTGTCTCCCACAAAGACAAGCTTTACTTTTATTGTTGAGAGTTCCATTGTTCCTGAAGAGCAAAGTTGTAGCTCATTGTTCTTCTCAGGGATCTTTAGATGGTCTTTTAGCTTTCCTGGGTGCAGGCCATGGAGACCTTTGAAGGTAAGGACTGAGACTTTGGACTTGATTAGAATTTTTACGGGAGGCCAGGGTAGAGGGAAGAGGACAGGTCTGACATGCTCACAGTAGCCTGTGTTGCTGAAAAGATACTCTACAGCATTTTTTACTACTTGGAGTTTCCTAAATGCTTATGGTTTCATGCCCAAGTATATCACATTGCTGTAAACCACCTGAGAAGTACCAAAGGCATGAATAAACTGAGGCCAAGTCTTCATCTGCCAGGATGGGAAGGAGTCTCATAGCCAACCAGAGATGGTAGAATGCATTACTCACGAACTTTGCAATGTGAGATATCAGCATCAGCAAGGAATCTAAGAGTATTCCTACAGTATGGACTAAATTGACTCATTGTTGACTCATCAAACAAAGGAGACTGCACTGTGGCTGCAAACTCCTCCAGCTACTTTCCCCTGCCCACCAGTAATACCTCTATTTTGGTTGGGTTCAGCTTTAGTTAGCTGTTCTTCATCTATTAGTAGATCTCATGGAGGCACTGGGACATCTTGGTGGTAGTGGTGTGGTCAGATGTGGTGGAGGGTAGAGCACTGTATCATCTGCATATTGCTGGCACTTGAGTCCTCGCCTCGGACCAGTTCAGATAGCGGTTTCATGTAGATGTTGAAAAAGACCAGAAAAAGAACTGATCCTTGTGGAACCCCACAAGTGAAGGGTCTAGTGGTGGAGGTGCTGTTTCCCATCACTACTCTTTGGATGCATATCTCCAGGAAGGACTCAAATCATTATAGCACATTACCCAGGATCCCTGCCACCTCTCTTAGGTGAGACAGCTGTATCTCATGTTCAACAGTGTTGAACATTGAGGAGGGGTCCAGTTGGATGAGAATGGATGCCTGTCTTCTATCCATTGTCAGGAGATTATCCCTCAGTGCCACTAATGCAGTTTCAGTTCTATGTCCTCTCCTAAATCCAAATTGTGCCAAGTCTAGAATTATGGCTTCAGTTAGACGATCCTCTTGTTGTTCTTTGGCTTGCTTCTCTGTGATCCTGCTCAGGAATGGCAGGTTTGGCAGGATGGATTTCTTTAGTGTTGATAGGACTTTAGTCTCCAGGGCACTTCAGTCTCCATATCTGTCAATACAGCACCTTTCCCTAACATGAAATTCATAAGGATACATTCAGTTTAAAAGAGGCCTCCAAAATGTGCCTTTCCCATTAGCCTTGGAAATCCCAGTCAAAACAAACTTATGTGTAGATATTACCCATGTGCCCTAAAGGGAACAATTTCCAACGCTTCCAACAATGAACCCACACCTTGAATCACACTTCCCATTTGACCTGGAGTGAAAAAAACAATCGCCATTGCTCTAGTGTGCTCCCATCTCTTCCCTGCAGCCTTGTCACTTACAGAGGTCTTGAGCCAATGGTGCCCAACCATTTCTCTGTCATGGCACACCTCAGGTTCCAGGGGCTCTTCTTCCCAATCCCAGCTGGTGGCTGCAGGAGGTGAGCGGAGGGGCAGAGAAGCCAACCCATTGTTCACACAGTAGGGGAGGAGGGAAAAGAGGGAGACTGATTGGTTGCTCCACCCTTGGAGGAGGTGCAGCAGTGAGGCAGTCAGCCAATCAGAAGGAAGCTCCCTCCCTTTGTTATCACATGTACTTTTTCAAAAAATTCAGCTGCAACCCTGTTCGGGCCTGACGGCCCACCAGTGTGCCCTGGTTGGGAAACACTGTCTTAGGCTACGTCTACACTAAAGTGCTGCAGTTGCAGTCCTGCACCTATGTCACTGAAGTGCCATAGTGTAGACAATCCTAAAGTGTTTTCCCATCTGTGTAGGTAATCCACCTCCCTGAGTGTTGGTAGCTAGGTAGACAGAAAAATTCTTCCATCTAGCTAGCTGTGTCTACACTAGGAGTAGGTCAGCTTAAATATGGTGCTGAGAGGCATTAAAAAATTTAGCTAGCAATGTGGCTGGATCGACCTAAATTTTAACTGTGGACAAGACTTTAGGACCAAATCCTGGTCCCTCACACAGATCCTGGGTAAATGGCCTTTCAGCTAAAAACATTCACCATGTGGGGAGAGAGAGCGAGAGAGAGACTCCTCCCCAACAGCTAGTTATGGAGCAGCCATGGGTATAGTTTAAAACCATTACTTCAATACCTCTATTTTTACTCCACCTTTACTTCTTTCCTGTACTAACTCCAATCTCCTGAAACTGCTTTGCTTATCTTGCTCAAATCTCATGGCATCTATTCCATCCTTATACTCCGTAATGTCCCTATGGCTATTGACACTGCCAGTGACGTCCTCCTTTTTTAATTCTGTTCTCCCTCTGCTTTCATAACTTTGTCCTGCCCTGGGTCTTCTACCCACTCTGGATGTTCCTTTTGTGTGCCCTTCTCTTCCCCTCTCCCACATTCTATGGAGGTCCACAGGTTTCCCTCCCCTTTTTCCTCTACACCCTCCTCTGGGTGGTCTCACCCACTCTCACAGTTCCAGCTAACACCCTCAAAGCCATAACTCACAAATCTGCATCTCCACTTGTGACATTTCTCCCTCCCTCCAGTCCTGTCTCTTGGATTATTGCTCTGACATCTCCTGAACATCTCAACATCAGCTTAACATGGACAAAACTGAACTCCTGATCTTCCCACCCAAACTCTCTCCACTGCACACAATTCTGTTGCCACTCATCCTTGTCACTCAAGCCCATACACTGGGGTCATCTTTGACTCATCCGTCTCCCTTCCCTACATATCCAGGTCATGTCAAAAATCCCATTGCTGCTTCTTCTGCAACATTTCCAGATTCCAACCTTTTCTTCCTGCCCATACTACTAAACTTCAGTGAAGCACTCATTCCCCTCAGGCCATTTCATGAGCAAATCACACTGAAAGCTGTGAGGAAAATAGAGAGGCCAGAATATGAAAACTGAACTCTAAATTTATGTTTTTAGGAGGCAAAGGTTTTTTGCTCTGACAGAGTTAGACTTAAAGTCTAACCTTTCACCCAAATTGTGTCAAAATCTGTGAATTGTGTGTCAGAAATGCAGTTCAAAGTTGAGACACTGAGTACCCAGAATATAAAAGGGAAAGTTCACCACCTGTCTGTAAAACAGGAACAGTTGCATAACCTTAAGGAAAAGGTGTTTTTTTCTGTGCATGACAGGGTGAATATGAGTGATTGTTGTCTAGAACTTCACTTCCATCTTTTTGCTAACTTTGCATTGAAATGGTCACAGAATCAGTGAGTCACAAATGCCATCATGTGGCTAAATGCAGAGGCCAAAACTTTATTTAAAGTTTGTTTATTTATTTCAAAAAGTCATGGAAGACAGATGAGACTCCAGGGGACTGGAAAAGGGCAAATATAGTGCTAATCCATAAAAAGGGGAAATAAGGACAACCCAGGGAACTACAGGCCAGTCAGCTTAACTTCAGTACATGGAAAGATAATAGAGCAAATAATTAAGTAATCAATTTGCAGAAAACTAGAAGGTAATAAGATGATAAGTAATAGTCAGCATGGATTTGTCAAGAATAAATCATGTCAAACCAATCTAATAGCTTTCTTTGACAAGGTAACGCCTTGTGGATCAGAGGAATCAGTAGATGCAGTATATCTTGACTTTAATAAGGCTTTTGATACTGTCTCACATGACCTTCTTGTAAACAAACTAGGGAAAAACAACATAGATGATGCTACTATAAGGTGAGTGCATAACTGGTTGGAAAACTGTTCCCAGAGAGCAGTAATTGGTGATTCACAGTCAAGCTGGAAGGGCATATCGAGTGGGGTCCACAGGGATCTGTTCTGGCCAGGGTCTAGTTCTGCTCAATATCTTCAGCCATGATTTAGATAATAGCATAGAGAGTACACTTATAAAGTTTGCAGATGATACCAAACTGAGAGGGGTTGCAAGTGCTTTGGATAGGATTAAAACTCAAAATGATCTGGAGAAATGGTCTGAAATAAACAGCATGAAATTCAACAAATGCAAAGTACTCCACTTAGGAAGGAACAATCAGTTGCACACATACACAATGGGAAATGACTGCCTAGGAAGGAGTACTGTGGAAAGGGATCTTGGTGTCATAGTGGATCACAAGCTAAATACAAGTCAACAATGTAACACTGCTGGAAAAAAAAAAGAAACATCATTCTGGGATGTATTAGCAGAAGTGTTGTAAGCAAGACACACACAGTAAGTAATTCTTCCACTCTACTCCGTACTGATTAAGTCTCAACTGGAGCATTGTGTCCAGTTCTAAAAAAAAGTGGAAAAACTGGAGAAAGTCCAGAGAAGTGCAACAAAAATGATTCAAGGTCTAGAAAACCTGACCTATGAGGGAAAATTGAAAAAATTAGGTTTATTTAGTCTGGAGAAGAGAAGACTGAGAGGGAACATTAAACCAGTTTTCAAGTACATAAAAGGTTGTTACAAGGAAGAGGGAGAAAAATTGTGTCTTTAACCTCTGAGGATAGGACAAGAAGCAATGAGCTTAAATAGCAGCAAGGGCAGTTTAGGTTGGACATTAGGAAAATCTTTCTAACTGTCAGAGCAGTTCAGCACTGTAATAAATTGGCTAGGGAGGTTGTGGAATCTCTGTCACTGGAGATTTTCAAGAACAGGTTAGACAAAACCTGTCTGGGATGGTCCAGAGAATATTTGAGTGCAGAGGACTAGACAAGAAGGCCTCTCAAGGTCCCTTCCAGTCCCACGATTATATTATTCTATTATGTAGCTGGGATAACCACGCCAAACTTCCCAGCAAGGGTGTTCCAGTGCAGATCTCAGTAGGCACCAATGGCCCTACTGGATTGTAAACATAAGGTCCCCCCATGACACTCTGGCCTACCAGTGAACCCTGACTGGAAGCTAAAATCCTGCTCCCCTCACCCTCCAACCGTCTCCATGCTTCGGGTAGGAGAGGTGAGTTGAGGGGAGCTCCAGGTTGCATGAGACATAGAAGCCAACCCCCCTACTGTGCAATGCCATGCCCAGGAGCAAATGCCCAAGCAAGCTAATGGGCTACTGGGACTTCACTTGGACCCACTGTAATTTACCAATCATCCTGGAACCTACCAGAGTAGCAACAATTGTAATTTAAGATCCCACCCTCCAAACCAGACCTCGTAGATGACAGGTGGAAGGTGAGGAGCCCTACATGACAGCTAGCTATTTCTGTCATGTGGGAAAAGACCCTTCCTGATTCCCAAATTGGTGATCAGCCAAGACCCCAGCATCACAGAGATCCAGCAACTACATTAAAAATGGGAAGGGTGCAAACCAGGGAGCCTATAATGGCTACCCTGTCCAAGCAATAAACTATATTAACTCAGCTTATGCTCCACCACCATCACATGGGAGTAGTCACCGAGTCCCACTCCCCAATGGCAGCAGCAGTGGGCAAGACAGGCCCCAGAGCCTGGCCCCAGATGCAGCATGTGACCCTTCTTCCTCACGTCCCACAGCACAAAGAAGGGAGAAGAAGCAGCCCCCACGTACTGATGGCAAGGGAGAGGAGAAGAAAGGAAAGGAAAGGGGACATATGGGACACTCCCTGAACTGCTTCCACTTGAGAACGCTTCACACCTCCACACCTTCTCTCCAAGCCCAAATTGTATCTCCACTGCTTCCTGGCTCATCCAAGCTGGCTAGCAGGGTGAGCATTTTTAGAAATGACAGAAGGATTTTTGAGTCTCAAAAGCCATCCTGTATAAGTATCAGCCTTTGGAGGTTTGTGTGCTAGGGTTTCTCTTTTCCAGTTTTCTTAGTAGAGGGACATCCCTACTTCAGCATTCTGACACTTGTTTCCTAACTCCTGCAGGTGACTGGTGTTGAGTACGTGCAGACGCGTGTGTGGAATTTATCTGCAAATGGTGCCTAATTAATGGTTTCTCAAAACAGCCCAAGATAGACTTCCTGTGTGACCTTGGGCAAGTCACCTAGTTTTTCTTTGCCTGGTTCCCCTTCTGTAAAAGGGGGATAATAATATTTCTCTGCCAGAGTGGGGTGTTGGGAGGATGAATGCTGAAATCTTGGAGGGATTCAGAAACTGTGATAGCAGAAGCCATATAACTGAACAAAAGGAGGCATTTTTTTGTTTCTTGAAGAGTCAGTCCCCGATAAGCAAATGAGGGTGAAGAGATTTTCATACAAAATATTATTCTAAATTTTTTGGGGAGCTTGGGGTTGTGGATTATTTTTGATGATTTATTATTGTTGTTGGGTTTTTTGTTTGATTTGTGTGTGTGTGTATAAATATTGTACTTCAACAACAAGGGGCTGATAACATTGGCCTGCATCAGGCACAGTGTAGGCTGAAGTTGTGCAAGTTTCCCCCCCCCCACAGCTCTGCCAATACACTGCAATGTTGACCTTCACCTTCCTTGCTCTTCTAGTCCTGTCCCCCAGCCCTCCACATTACAGCTCTGCTAATGCTCCACAGTCAATTTACAGCAAACCTGCTATTCCAGTTGTATGTCTGCCCCCAGAGCTCTGCTGATGGACCTCAGTCCCAACTGGTAGCAATCTCTGCTGTTCCTGTTCTGGAGTCTACACACACAGCTCTCCTGATGGCCCTCAGGCCTGACCCATAACACCACTTGTACTCCAAAGCTAGACTTCTCCTAAGTAGTTTTTGCTAATCTTCTATCAATTGTCACTGAATGGAAACTAATTTGCAGACTGTTCTGTGTCAGTTCCAGGAATCTAAAGTCTATTAGTTATGGTCAAAAACAACCCGATCACACACAGATCTGTTAGTGGTATGTTCTCTCTAGGCAGGTGTCTTTTTTTATTGAGCTCTTCTGCAGACTCAGAAAATGTTAGACAGACATTAATTTGAAATTTACTAGGCCAAGATCAGCCGAACTTTCTTATGTCGACCTCTTGGTTGTTACTAGCTAAGTCTCTGGACTGTAGCTGTCCCAGGAAGATTAGAGATAGGTATGAAGTTCAACTTTGGATGCAGATCCCAACCTGAAATTCCCCAGAGTTGGCTGCATGGTTTTGTCCTGGACTCTTTTTACCATCTATTGCTGCATTTAGTATCTGATACATCATTTTGCCTAGAGATATATGTGTGAGAGAGATGAGAAGAAGCTATTGTGATATAAGCCCTGCTGTAGCAACACCCAAGAAAACGTTGTGGAGACTCAGCCGAGGTCAGAAGCAGGAGAAAGAGCTGTCCAAGCTGCTTTCCCTGAAGGCATAAAGGAAACTGCAAATTACCTTCTGAGTATAGGAAGCAGAACAGCGTGCTAACCCAGTAAATTGACATAAATCACCATGATGCTCACATCACTGACATAAGCTGCCAGCAGTGAAATGCAGTAAGACTAAAAACCTCTTGTCAGCAGGAGGTCCCCATGGAAATATTGTGAAATCTCGTAGTGAGGATAGTGAGAAAGCCAGTAAGTGAGTGACGGGCCAGGGATGCATCACTAGGAGAACTCCAGACAGAGTATCACAGCAGGTCCACCACAAAGAAATGTCAGGAACCTTGCCAAGAACCCCAACATGAGATCTGTTACCAGAGGTGACGGTATTCACCCAATCACCAACAAAAAGGAATTTACCTGTCCAAAGGCAAAGCCAAAACTTAAACCAAATATGTATCTAGGAACTAACTGCAAAAGTGCTGAAAATTGAGGGGGAATGGTATTTTACAGAAGTCATGATCTGTAAGTCAATTAACTTTTGATAGAGCAGTTCAAGGTACAGATGCATGGAGAAAGCTGGCTGTCTTTGGGAGGATAAATTCCAGGAAGTATGTGACAATAGCTGTCTTGCTGGACAACAGAATGAGAATTCGAAGGGAAATCAAAAAAATAATGTTGGAATATCTTGCAAGTAGAGTGAGCTGACATCTCGGGAGGACGGGCTAGCGACTAAACTCAAGACTGGACTGGAAAGTCTGGATCAAGAGTCAGGAGTGTTTGAATTCCAGGGTTCAGTATGATCCCATGGCTACTGCCAAGGGTACAGAATGGAAATGACACACCACAAGACATGTTAGGAGAGCAGGAAGAGGCTCCTTCTGAGAAATAACTGCGTATTAGATTGACAAGGGGAAGTACAGATGTCCCAGAAGTTAATGAAGAATAAGATTGATAGGAAGTGGTGTCACAGAGTCTTAGCTGGGAGAACTTGAGGAAACTAGGAGGGTAATTAGGTCAAAAAAGTCCTGGGAATGGCCAGATCGATCCATGTATGTGCAGAATTCTGAACTTACTTCAGGGCAAACCAGGCATCTCCCGTTTGTATGGGACTAGTGTTCTAGAAAAATCACATTGAAGTGGGGCTCAAAAATGGGATAACTGAATACTGGAAATCACAAAAGCCATCATGCTGAGGCACCTGTATAGATTTGGAAATCCAGAGCCAGCAAGGACCAAATCCTGTTCACCTTACATGTGTGAATAATCTCAGGACCGTCACTGATACCAGCTGAGTGAGTAAGGCAAGCAGGATTGTCTCTTTAGGTATAAAACAGTTACAAAGCTGGAGAAAATCCAGCAGAGACTGAAGAGAGCCCAGAGCACTGACAATGATTAATTTGTGTTAACAGTGCAAGTGCAACCAGTGCAGATAACAGGCCTACACCAGAAAATGTTGTTTGCATCAAAAAGGGAAGCTTTGGAAGAATACTGAAGGTGCCATTTAAGGGATATGACAAGACAGCAAAATTTCTGTCCCAACAGATCCCTTCCTGGCTGGATGTGGCATTGCAGCACCATTTGTCTTCATCTCCCCCACCTTCTTTTGGCCTACTCCAACCGTAGGAATGATTTAGCCCTCCATCCAGACCATGTTAGAGAATCTAGCTCCTTACAGAGCCTGTCTTTTAGCAAAGTCTAACAGAAACATAAATGAAATCATGAGGCTCACCAGGCCACCTCTTCCTCACAGACATGCTTCAACTGCCATAGTCTTTTCCCCACAATTTGACCCAGACTCCTGGGCTTCCATCAACTCCACTGTCCAGAGGCTGACACACTCCTCTCCTCACTCAGGGGTTCAGGCAGGCTGCAACTCATGAGGGTTCCTGCCTCTGGTCCTGGAATTAGCCTGTCTGCTCATCTCCCCATTCTGCTTCTCAGCCTCCTTTCCAGCAGCTTTCAAAAGAGAGCACATGCACGCACAGAATCATATTGCTCACCCTCTCTCCTCTGAGTCTTCCCCTCTCCAACAAGGCTTATGCAGTTCTTCAGGAAAATCCTCAGCTCTTCCCCAACTGGAACTGATAACCAAATTGAGCCATTTGATCTCCAGCCAGTCAAGAACACCTGTTGAGGAAAGGGAATTAGCTGATCCCTCACTAACTGAAGCCTTAAGGGCCAACCTGCCTGTGGGAGGCAGAGATGTCACTTTCCTTTAAAGTGTGCATACAGCAAGATGCTGTGCAATAACATGTCAGTTAGAAGCAGGGACATTGTGAAAACCAATGATGACTCAAAGTTACCTGAGCTAGCAAACCCGAGCTAGTTCAGAGGTAGTGTTTAGCTGTGACACACAACCTTCGAAGTGTCTCAGAAGGGGGTGGAAGAAACAAAATCCAGAGAGCAGAGGTTTGCTAGGTTGCTAGGTGGGAGTGTGATGGACTACTTCTTTGTTCACTTCATGCTTTTATCAGGTGCTTGTGAATCAGCATCTGACTATCACACAACAAAATCAGTACAAAACACTAAAATCAAAGTGAAGCGCCTACCAGTGCTAAAGGATCTGGGAAGCCAGAGAGCACTCAGGCAGACAGATCACTAAATGATGGCGTTCATGATTCGAAGGAAAGGAAGGAGTGAGAGTACCAGACTTCTAAAATGGACTTCAACAAACTCAGGGAACCAGTACCAGGTTTACTATGGCGCCAATGGCCCATTGGGCCAGGCCCACACTTGGAAGGGGCCCAAGTAGCTGGGGCTCCACTCTGCAGTGGAGTGGAGCTACAGCACCTTGGGCCTCTTGGGCCCCTCCATCCATGCCAGCGTAGGGGCAGCTGTGGCTGCAGCGAGTGCCAGAGCTGGAGCCCGTGGGCGGCAGAGCGCTTCCAGGGAGCGGTGGGGTCAGCAGCCAGACGCCCTACCCACCCGTCCAGATCACAGTGGCCAGGGTAGCGCTCCCCTTCCCCCTTCACTGGAGGTTGCTGTCCACGGCCATGGGACCCGGCGTGCGGGGGCTGCAGGCTGGCCAGGACTGAGCGCTGAGCCGCCCCCTCATGGGTGGGCCATGCCCTAGGGGCTGGGCACAGTGCAGAGACAGCTGCCAAGTTTCTCTTGGCGCCGGGAGCCAAGTGCCGCCCAGGCCCAGCGAACAGCCTAGGGAGTGGCTGGAGCAGAGGGCACGCCAGACCCAGGATCCCCGCAGGCAACAGGCACTGGGGAAAGGCTCCACAATTCCAGGGGAGGGAGCCCTGTTCCCAGCTGCTGGCTGTGCCTGCTGCCCTGGGACAGCCGCGGCCGGTGCCGTCTCTGCCCGTCAGGGTTGGTGCGCTGTCCCCAACATGTTTGGCCCTAGTAGAAAGCTCCTGAGCCCAATGGTCCTGCTGCGGCTCCCCCTGCACATGCCCACCACCTCCAAAGCGTCTGACTGCCAGGAGATCACGGTACCCATATGCAAGCGCATTAGCTAAACCTCCTCCCACACTGTGTCCCTTTGCCCTTTAGTAGCCCCTCACACTGGGAACCAGCCCCCTCTGACCTCCCACACCATTGTCCCCATGGGGGCCCACAAATATGTTTGGCACCAGGCCCACAAAAGTTTAATCCAACTCTGCAGACAACTGGTAGGTAAGGTCCCATGGGAAGGACATCTAAGGCAAAAAAAAGAGTTCAGAAGAGCTGGCAGTTTCTAAAGGAGATAATGTTAAAGACATACCAGCAAATTATCCCAGTGTGGAGGAAAGAAAGAAAGAATAGTAAGAGTCCAGCCAGATCTTTTTCATGAATTGAAAATCAAAAAGAAATTCTACATAAAGTGGAAACAAGGACAAATTGGTAAGGATGAGTGTAAAGAAATAGCAAACTTTTAGGGACAAATTTAGCACAAAATGAATTAAAACTAGAAAGGGACATAAAAGGTAATACAAAAAATGAGATGCTTTGGGATTCGACCAGACCAGTAAGAGGTTGTGTCACCACCCACCCTGCAACTCTGGGTGCTTTACATGCTCTGGTGCTGTGGCTCACAACCTTCATACCAACAACCAGCTTACAAACACGCAAGTAATGCCCTGGCTTCCACTACCAATTGCTGTCTGAGCCCAATATCCCCACAGCCCTGAATTTCTCCCAAAGCATCTTCCCTGTCGTGTCCATCCCTCTCACTGAACACTTACAGAAGTTATTAAGTTCATTACTTCCTTAAAGATATAAGTGGTACCAAGTATAAGGAAGAAAGATAGAAAGGGTAACAGGAAAACAAAGTAAAAATACACTTCTAAGACTAAAACCTAATTTAACAAACTCAAGTCTCTTGTTCAAAGAAGTGTTTCATACCAAGTCTCTTATCCAGATGGTTAACCATACTCTCTGGCCAGCAGGGCCTATGCATAATTTTTTTGGGCCCAGTACAAACTTGTAACACAGGCCCCCCCACACACACACATACCACAATCCCTCATCCCATGTGTACAATCTCATGAGCCATGACATTTTTTTTCTCATGGTAATGGGGGTTGCAGCCTGGGCCAAGCCTCAAAGGGCCTCCAGGCCCTGGTAAAGTGTACCCTTTCCTTCCCTCCCCCTACAATGCGGGGGCCCTGCTGGCCAGCCAGGACCCTGCACAGAGCTCACAGTGCTTGGTTCCTTTGTCTCCTCAGGTGAAGGATGCCAAAATGTTTTTTTCCTTTCTGCTTATATCTTCCCAAAGTTCATTGACCGTGCTTCAAGAGGCAGGAATCAGGAAGGCTTCCGGAGGGGGGGGGCAATCTCCATCCACCACGGAAAGTGTTAAGTGGTTGTTTTTTCCTCACGTCCTCCCCTGAAGACTTTGTTTACCTTCCATATATATATGCTTTTCTTTGTCTTTGGTCACAGCTTGCTTACTTTACATCAGAAACATGCCATCTTTTTGGTATATGTCATGACAACAGTGTGCCAACTGGCACAGGGGAGTTTTTAGAATCACAAAGAGATTATATAAATTCACAATGGCATAAAGAGTATAAAGTTTGTGGATAAGACCAAGCTGGGAGGGGATGCAAGTGCTTTGGGGAATAGGATTAAAATTGAAAATGATCTGGACAAACTGGAGAAATGGCCTGAAGTAAATATGATGACATTCAATACAGACAAGTGCAAAGTACTCCACTTAGGAAGGAACAATCGGTTGCACACATACAAAATGGGAAATGACTGCCTAGGAAAGGGATCTGGGGAGTCATAGTGGATCACAAGGTCAATATAAGTCAACAGTGTAACACTGTTGCAAAAAAAGCAAATATAATTCTGGGATGCATTAGCAGGAGTGTTGTAAGCAAGACACGAGAAGTAATTCTTCTGCTCTACTCCACTCTGATTAGTCCTCAACTAGAGTATTGTGTCCAGTTCTGGATTCCACATTTCAGGAAAGATGTGGACAAACTGGAGAAATTCTAGAGGAGAGCAACAAAAATGATTAAAGGTTTAGGAAACATGATCTATGAGGGAAGATTGAAAAAATGGCTTTGTTTAGTCTGGAGAAGAGAAGACTGAGGGGGAACATAACAGTTTTCAAGTACATAAAAGGTTGTGATAGAAGGGAGAAAAATTATAGTCTTTAATCTCTGAGGGTAGGACAAGAAGCAATGGGCTTAAATTGCAGCAAGGGCAGTTTTAGGTTGAATATTAGGAAAAACTTCCAAATTGTCCGAGTGGTTAAGCAATGAAATAAATTGCCTACAGAGGTTGTGGTATCTCCATTACTGGAGATTTTTAAGAGCAGGTTAGACAAACACCAGTCTGGGATCATCTAGATAATACTTAGTCCTGTCTTGAATGCAGGGAACTGGACTAGAAGACCTTTCAAGGTCCCTTCCTGTCCTGTGATTGCATGATTCTATGATTAGAAGCAAGGGAAAGATGAAAGAAAATGTAAGTCTATTACTTAATATGAAAGGAGAGCAAATAACTTATGATACAGAGAAAGCTGAAGTGTTTAACGCCTTTTTTGCTTTAGTCTTCACTAAAAAGGTTAGTTGTGGCCATATGTTTAACACAATTAATTCAAACAACAAGGGGGAAGAAACAGAGGCCATAATAGAGACAGAATAGGTCAAAGTCTATTAGATAAATTAAATGTATTCAAGTCAACAGGATCTGATGAAATTCACCCTAGAATATTCATAGAACTAGAAGAAGCAATCTTGGAATCATTAGTGATTTTATCTGAGAACTCATGAAGGATGGGTGAGGTCCCTGAGTACTGGAGAAGGGCAAACATAGAATTGATCTTTAAAAAGGAAATAAGGGGGACCCAGGGAATTATAGACTACTCCGCCTAACTACCGTACCTGGGAAGATACAGGCACAAAGGATTAAACAATCAATTTGCAAGCACCTAGAGTATAATAAAGTCATTAAAAAAAAGTCAATAGGGATTTGTAAAGAAGAAATTCTGCCAAATCAATCTTATTTCCTTCTTCGACATGTTAAACATCTCAGTGGATGGGTGGGGGGAATCAATAGACATGATATATCTTAACTTTAGCAATGCTTTTGATACAGCCCCACATGACATTCTCAGAAGCAAATTTAGTAAATACATCAAAATTACTATAAGGTGGGTGCACTACTTGCTGCAAAATTGTACCCAAGAATAGTTATCAATGGCTCATTGTCAAACTGGAAGGATGTAGCATGTGGGGTCCTACAGGAGTCTCTCCTGAGTCTGGTACTATTCAATATTTTCATTAATGACATGGATGATGTAGTGCAAAGTACATTCATAAAATTTACAGATGACGTGAAGCTGGGAGGGGTTGCAGTCACTTTAGAGGACAAGAGTAGCATTCATAATGATCTTGATAGATTGAAATATTGGTCAGAAATCAATGGGATGAAATTCAATAAAGAAAAGTGCCACGTGCTACACTTAAGAAGGAAAAATAAAATGTACAAGTACAAAATGGGAATAACTGGCTAAGCAGCAGTGCTTCAGAAAAGGTTGTGGGTGCTATTGTGGATCACAAATTGAATAGGTGTCAACAATGTGATGCAGATGAGAAAAAGGCAAATGTAACTCTCGGAGGTATTAATAAGAGAGTCATATGTAAGACATGGGAGATAATTGTTCCCCTCTACTCAGCACCCGTGAAGCCTCAGCAATAGTACTGTGGCTGGTTTGGGGCACCACACATTAAGAAAGATGTGGACAAACTGGAGAGATTCCAGAGATGCAGCAACAAAAATGCTGAAAGGTTTAGAAAACCTGACCTATGAGGAAAGATTGAAAGAACTGGGCAAGTTTAATCTAGAGAAGAGAAGACTGAGGGGGAACTCAGTAACTGTCTTCCAATATGTTGTTTCTAAAGAGGACAGTTACCAATTGTTGTCTATGTCCAGTCTGGGTAGGACATGAAGCAATTGGCTTAGTTGCAGCAAGAGAAATTTAAGTTAGATATTAGGAATATCTTTCTACCTATAAGGACAATTGAGCACTTGAATAGGTTACCAAGGGAGGCTGTGTAATCACTTTCACTGGAGGTTTCAAGAACAGGTTAGACAAACACCTGTCAGGGATGGTTTAAGACTCTACATATACTTAATCCTGCCTTAGCATGTACATGAAGGTTCTGCTTCATAGATATCATAGAAATGAAGGGCTTGAAGGGACCTCGAGATGTCACCTAGTTTGTTTGCCCCATGCTAAGGGAGAAGAGCGCCACAGGTGCAAGCCTTCAACCAAGAAAGCACTCCCCTGCACAGGCCTGACTGAAGCTGGGCCTCAAATCCAACCTTCATTCAGATGCCTAGGACCTAGGTTGTGAAGGTCTTTGTATACTAATGCCAGTGGCTGGTGCAGTTAACTCAGGACACACGCAACTGGCTCTGATGCTCCTGCCCTAAAGAGCAAGCATGTAGCCATCTTTCAGCCCTCATCCTGGAGAAATAAAAAGAACTGTCAATGTGGTTAGTATCTCTGGTACAATCAATGCACTCATACCAGCCAGGACGGAGAAACCCATGTTCCAGGCAGAGGAGAGCATTCAAGGGAACTGGGTGGCACTGAATGAAATGTCAGCAGGAAGGTGCAGATGAGAGATCTCCCTGCTATTATACACGTGGTAGGACTAGCAGTGTGGTATGATGACAGGTCTCCATTAGGAGGGCAGGAAACCAAACACAACCTCAGGCACCTACTCTAGCCACTCTCAGGTTAGCCTGTCACATGGATTCCTTTGCAGACAGCTAAACTCAGCATTGTCCTGAGGGCCAAATACATTGTTTAAAACCTTTGATTGATCTTTTTTCTCCTAAGGGCTGCAGACACATCAGATGACTTCTCCTGATATCGGTGAGGAATTTGGCCTTTCTTTCAGGAAAAGACCAAGACAATTAGAAGTTCATTACCTCCTCATGTCTCCTTGGCAGGGCTTAGCCCTACAGCTGGTTTGGGGAATTTTTTACCAAGAGATTTTTTTTTTTTTTTCGGGGGGGGGGGAGATTGGTAAAATTGAAACTTTTCATGGGAGAGGGTCGGTTTCAATGAAATTGTCATTGGGACTATTTCTTGGGTCCAGGATGGACTTCTGCTCAAAAGGTGACAGACCCCTGAATAACCTAGTGGATATAGGAGACTCAGGTTCAGATCCCTGCTCTGAATCAAGCAGAGGAGGCACTGGAGCCTGCCTCTCCAGCAGGCTTGGTGAGTGCCCTAACCACGGGGATACAAAACTACTCTCTCTGGCTCAGTGAACAGTTGATTATGTATACAGGGAACAGCTCCAAGAGGAGAAACTGAGAGAGCTGTACCACAGAATGGTCAATAGCCTGGTGGCAGAGGCACTCACTTGGGATGTGGGAGACCCAGCTGAGTACCCTAGCCACTGGGGTGTCTCTCTCTCTCTGATTTCTGTAATATGTGTGTGTGTGTGTGTGTGTGTGTGTGTGTGTGTGTGTGTGTGTGTGTGTGTGTGTGTGTATTTGAATGATCTTGGCTTTGTCTCAGTGCAGAATAAGAAACTTTTTGAATTTTGAATTTCTTTTCCCAAGAGAGGAAAACCATTTCCCACCCCACTCTCCTTCGCACCAGGTTACATGGTTTAGTTCACTGCCACTGTTATATGGGAGGGAAAACTAGCTAAGAAATTGTAAATGAAAGATCATGATAAAAGGCAGGGTACCAGGTATGTGAGAAGTGTCCCACTGGTGCCAGGAATCAGGGTTATGGCGGGTCATTAATGATATGGCCATGTGAATAAATGAATTACACAGACAATACTAAACAGGGAAGAGCTGTGAGCGCTAGAGAGGTGAGAAGGAGAATCTAAGAAGGCCTAAAGAAATTGGAAAAATGGGCAGGAAATAACATAAGACTCAATATGGGGAAATGAAGCTAATCCACCTGAGGAAAAGCAGGCTAAAACCAAGATCCTCAGTGGGAGAATGGAACCCACAGAGCGGGAATTCCTGAGGTAGACTCAAAGGGGGAGAGTAGGCAACAAATAAGTGTGAAGTCTGCAGTGCAATATGTCTGTGAAAAGGCCAGTGCAGTTTGGGATCTGCGTAACCAGATTCTTCACATCTCTGAGCAGGGAGGGGAATAGTTCCTCTCTGTACGTCTTTGGTGCAACCAGATCTGAAATATCATTCCCTTAGCAATTGCAGCTTCTCAGCCTGGCATGCTGCACCCCAAGTTGATTCATGCACAGAGTGATGCCTCCACTGCTGTCCTTCCTCAGGGACACTGCTTCGGGAGGGCAGCTTTATGATATGCCAGAGGCTGTGTGGGATCCCTGCTGGTGGAGATGGTGCAGTAATTTGCTGACTCGGTGCACCCTCTGCTGTCATATTCACAACCTTCCCCAGCTGAGGTTCTAGATGAGCATTTAAAGGTGTGATATTAGTATGTATTAGCTAACACCTTTGAAAAG